>JAKGUB010000344.1:4515000-5115000 GCA_026261675.1 Hippocampus mohnikei
GAGTGCGACGCCTTTCACTCTTTCGGCTTTTAAGGACAGCGAAGGAGCGGCTTCCGGTCGTGAGTGAGATGCTGGAGAAATTGTCAGGCCGTCCCTTCTGTGTTCAAACGTTTCAGCACAGAACATGTTTTGCATACTTTGACGGGCAGAGTGAAAGGGGATTCTGACACTTTCATCGATGCCCAAGACATCTGACAAAAGGCTGCCCAAAAAAAATGTCATTGACTCACAATTCATTGTGTACCAAACGGAACCGATCCCCACCGCTCTAATTTGTCAAAGAGCAGGAAAGGTTAACGGAAAATGCAGCGCCCGCCTTTCCCACCAATCTAAGAATCAACTCAACTCAAGACTCAAAAAGTGCGGAAAACCCCCAACTGCTAATTTATCTGCGGGTGATGCAACAGCCACCCACGGCTCAGGCACGCTTTCCGCCAGCAAAACCCAACGTGACATTCGACGCTCTCTTCATTGTTGCATACTGTGTGGCTCCATGCTAAAAGTTACATTTCTGTAGCATTGACTCTTAAATCGCTGTCATCTTAGCGAGCTTCTTTTTAACGCCGTGTGTTTGTGTCCCGCCTTGCAGGCAGGACAAGCTGAAGATTCACATGAGGAAGCACACGGGCGAGCGTCCGTACATCTGCCTGCACTGCAACTCCAAATTCGTGCACAACTACGATCTGAAGAACCACTTACGCATCCATACCGGCGTACGGCCCTACCAGTGCGAGCACTGCTACAAGAGTTTCACACGCTCCGACCACCTGCACCGCCACCTCAAAAGGCAGAGCTGCCGGGTCTCCCGCCCACGACGGGGCCGCAAACCGACCGCCTGGCGCTCGGCGCCCACTGCCGGCTACTTGTGCCCGCCCAACGCCGCGGGTGTGTTGGAGGGGAACGGGTTTAAGTCATACCACAACGTTGAGGAGAAGGATGCGGCAGAGCGGCAGCGAGGGGTTTTTGCCTTTGCGTTGGACGACGCACTGGCTCGCTCGCCCTTTTACGCGGCCGCCTCGGACCCCTGGACTGTCAGGCTGGAGCGGGCTCCGCCCATTCCGGAGCCCGCCACATGAACGTGCTGAGCATTGAGAGACTCACAAAAAAAAAAAAAAAAACTGAAATCGGTGAACTTCCTCACTTTTTCATTTCTATTTTTATGGCAGGATAATTAAAAAAAACACACACATGATATTCATACATGGCACGACGGAGAAGCCTTGTGAATGTTTACATGCAATTCGGAAGAGCTTGTTGCCATTGCAATTACGATGAATGAGAGGTTGACAGACAGCTCTTTGACAACAGAAACAGTTCTGATACGCCCTCAAAGGGAACGTGTTCATTCAGTATGTTCAGGAAATCATAAGTTGTTAGTGACAAAGATTAATGTTACATAATATTTATGTGTAAGGGCAAATATGATATCCGCAACAATGGAAGCATCCTAAATGAGAATAACCCTCTCTTTCCGCTGCACTATTGTACATAGCACATTGAAAATGGCAAATAAAGCTTCCAAAGACTTTGATGCTCCATGAATGAGACACAAAATCATCGTTTGATCAATCAAATGTCATGTGTCCCCAACAAGGACTTCTCTCGATCACATTTGACTTGAAATGGGGGTTGAATACTATTTTGTTTTTATGTTTTTGTTTTTGTGTGTGTGCTATTTATGCATATTTAAATAAATGAGCCTTGGCTATATTTTGCAAAATGTTTTATAAAGACATGACATGTTGAAGCTGGTGTGAGAGTTTTATTTCACCATCGAAATATTCATTAGGAATAATAGAAGATACTGTACACACATAAGTTCATGAAAAATATATAATACATATTTTTTTCTACCCATATTTTATAAACAGAGTCATATAAGCTATAAATTGTTGTAAATTTAAATATTGATTATTATTGCACACCATTAATACACCGATACTAGAGTGGGCTAACTATTTTTGTCATTTTAAGGGCAGAACAGAAAAGGGAAAATAGGCTGTTACATGAATATTGGTATCAATGCAGGATTAGTTCCACTTTTGATATAATGGACGGTCCATTATTGCACGCAGTATTAAAATCATGTCATCGCAAATACTGTACAAAATATTTTTGAAAATGTCCAAGTCTTTCCTTGGTTAACGCGTTTCCACAACCTTCAATTGTAATGCTCATTTGTGCCTCAGGGTGGCGCAAAAGAGTTAGATATTACAGCCCCGATACTGGTCTCAAAATGTGAGGTGGCTTTCTGCGTTCTGCTCTACTGTTTGATTTGGTTCGAAACTCGCTGGTGTACTTTCGTTCTTGTTTTTCTAGGCCTGTTGTTTAGAAATTGTTTCCTGCGCCAGGTCCTTAAAGAGCGTGTCCAACTTGAAGCACATTGTTCTCTTCCACTTCCTACGAGGATGTGCAATTGTGCATCAACACGTAACAGAGCGCGCGCACACACGCTCGCAGACTTAATTTAATACGTTCAAGCAAATATTTCAGCATTACGTGAATATAAAGCCAATATTTAATTCCATATTGCAATATAGTTCTTTCTACCAGAGAATGCCCCCCACCCATCAAAACAAACACTGGTATGAAACCATCATCGCTTCCAGTAAAGCTAAAAGCACATTGTAAATAATAGTAGACGCGATAAAAATGTAGACTGTTCAATCAATGCGTTATCTTGTGTTATCCTCCGGTGTCGGGTCGCTTAGCAACTACCAAAGACAAACGGTCAGGCCAGGGAAATCACTGACAAAAAAATGTCACGTAAATCCTGTCCACAATTCCATAAAAATGAAAAAATATATATATACTTTATCAGTCACAGCTCGTTATGGGCCTCCTCCTTGCGTTTAATCGCATTAAAATGGTTTCCAGCTCACTTATGCTGCATCAGCGTAATTTACTGGCTAACTGATGAGCACCTTTATTGATTCCAACGCAAACAGGAAGTGAACGGATTGTGTTTCAGTCCGTCCGCTCTGAGCCATGACAACACAAAAAGACACATTGAATAGATTTCAAAATATATAAATATACTTGATTTACAAAATGTGTTTTTGTTTCATTCCATATATATAATTTTAGCTCGGATTAGTAACATTAGCGTTGCTGCTTACTATCATTACTATCGAATAATAATTCAGTTGAGGTGAAAGTGAAGGAGCCACTATCGTTTCAATTCGCTGTGTGGAAACTTTGGCCTGTGCTTGGCCATGCACCTTCCTCGATATTAAAGACAAGTGGTGGAGATGACTTCACATCGATATGAATAGCGTTAATGGGTCTGAAGGAGGAAATACACTGAAGCTTGCTAATAAGTGCGCTCATGCTCTCTCACGCACACACACACACGCACACGTGCAATCTCACACACACACAAGTGCACGCACACTAAAACTCTGCAGTTGCACTCAAGCCAAAGAAAAGCAAAGTACTCCACGCGAATGCAACTTCTCAGCTCAAGACTCCACATGACATTCCTTTTTGCTGAAGTACAATTATACAACTACATACAGAAGCCTGTATATGAATGTAACATACACTTGAACTGTTTATGCCGATGACTATTTCATTGTGTGTCAAATAAAAATGGAACTTCCCGACCTACTTGATACTGTAGTCATCTTCATGCACAGAACTTTATGGTCATATTTTCAAAGCGCCTCACTGATGTAAGGCAGGCATTGAGTCTGAATCTTTCATCTGAATGACAAATTGTCTTTCCAAAAGGACTGTTTTGTTTGAAAACTTTCTCCAAAACACAAATGTCGTCAATCATTTGAAAGACGCCATAACCGCATTCAACGTTTTAAAAAAAAAAAACCCCAAATCACAGTCCAGCTGCATCAAGCCAAGCTTGCTTCTATAATTACATTAATCTTCTGGTGAAAAAAAACTCCTTTGCACTGGTTTCGTTTTACTTTCACACGTATTCCTCAGCAAATTTCTTTGGGCACACCATGTAGCAAAAGAGATTTCAGGTTTTACAAGGCTGTTAATCGGCTTTACGCACAAGCGCCCACCCCTCTGTTGCGGCTCTGAAACAAACTCAAAAGTCAGACAGTGCCAAGTTGACTTTCTCCTTCCCTGCGTTTGTGTCATTTGTACAGTACAGCTGCATGGAAAACTGGTTTAAAAAAATGGTGTCAATCCCGTTCACGTAGAACAATGATATGGAACACAGGGGGGGGGGGGAAATGTCAGCTTTTACAAGCGGGGTGAAAGGGGCTTTACAAACGCACACGAGCATGAAATAGCAGCAGAAGTTATCGTATGTCTTCACTGCACGCGAGGGGCCGCAACTGTCGCGGCCCAAAATACGACGACCGCAAAGCCACGCAGCAAAGGAGGGGACAGTCCGTCTCACTCACTCACTCACTGGGGGACGGCTACGCACACAAAAAAGAAAAAAGTGAGCGGTTGAAATTAAAAGGCACGGTCTTGGGGTGTAATTGCACATGAAGCTGCCCACTGCCCCTTTAGATGCAGCATTCTCGCTCTAATGACGGCTTGAATCTTAACCCACTTCAGGGCAATGCGCTTTTTGCACTAAAGTCACGGGTCCTTATCTGCTTCATATCTAGCCATGGTCACTTTCCATGGCTGTATTAGAATTAATTATGGATGTCTCTACAATATATATATATACATACATATACATAGTATGAGGGCATGTGCTCTTTTTTTATGGCATTTGAATAATTCATATCCAAGTGTATACTCTGTGAGGTGAGCGCCAAGAATTTTTCATGCCCGTTGGCTCATCCCATCATTTGGGAGGAAATACTGAGGCCAATAAATTACCATGTGCAAATATTAGCTCCTTTTCACGCAGCCACATCAAGAGGGAGAAATTGCATTACTAATTTAGTTGTCAAGTTTGTTGCATCTTTGTATATCTCCAAAAGCTCTCGATAAAACTGCTTTATTAGTATCGGGGAGGGCATGCTGGGTGACTGGTGAGCACGTTCACCTTATTTGTCCAGGGGTTCGATTCCAGGCTTCGGCCGTCTTGTGTGGAGTTTGCATGTTCTCCAGGCGCCTGTGTAGGTTTTCTCCGGGTCCTTCGGTGTCCTCCCACATTCCTAAGGCATACATTATATAGATTAATTGAACACGATCTGTTGTCCCGAGGTGTGAATGGCTCTTTGTCTATGCGTGCCCTGCGATTGGCTGGTAACCAGTCCAGCGTGTACCCGACCTAATCTCCGTAGACGGCTGGGATAGGCTCCAGCATGCCCGCAACTCTCGTAAGGATATGCAGCTCAGGTAGATAGAGGGACGGATAGTATCAGGGGCACTGAAGCATAAAGGAAGTTTGTGTCACCCCACCCCCGCCAGTCCCTTTTCACTCCATTCACCCAACCCTTTTTCTTCAAATAGTGTCAAACTGTTTTTTTTTTTTTTTTGCTGCGGGCCACGAAAAATGTACGGCGGGATACAAATGGCCCCTGGGCCGAAGTATGGATACCCCCATTTTAGCTGACGGCAAGAAATTTTCAGAGATTTGCTGACAGTTTTGCCATTTTTTTTCAAACCAAATTTAGCGGTTAAAATGTACAACTTTGGGGGCGTCGCGCAAACGATCGAATTCGCCCCATGCATGTTTAAGCACTGTTTTGCAGAGCACCTCCTTCAACAGCGCTGGCTGCCCAGTGCGGTTGCGCAACTCAAATAAACTCCAACACACACAATATCAAGTTCTGGCTGCAGCTGAGGAGTGGAAAAAGTCCGGGAATGGTTTTCCCAGCTGTGAGGTCGCGGCAAAGCGAGGCCGAGCCAGGAGGTGCTACTCTGGTAATAATGGGGTTGCGGCTTGTAGAGCGACATCAAATAGCATTGGCGCAAACTGGGAATCTAACGTGTGAGACAGACAGCGACGGTGCAAGCCGAGGCGCTCTAATTGCCGACCGAGATGACAAGCCCGAACCCAAGATGCCAGCGCTTTAATGAGGGTGGTCCCAGTGGGAAAAAAAAAATAGCGCCCTCCACCCATCTTCTTCTTCTGTGGTAGTCTATGAATACACACAACCACACATTATGGCTTCCTGCCGGATGACGGTTTCATTCTTGGACCGTCGCGGATGTAAATGCAGATGCGCGCCCCACACGGCTGTCTTTTTGCTGAAAAAGCCTCTGGATTTTTCCCCAACCGTGCCCGTTAATCCCTCTGCATGATCGCTACCAGATTTGCGCTCCAAATGCTGCTCGCTCATTCCCAGCGACTGCTTCACGATGCTAATGATGCACGCAAACATTCCTCTTGGTTCATAACCGCATTCTAGCATTCCATGATTGGCTCCCACATGGGGGGAAAAAACTGGCCTTTGTTTTGGGAAACTTCTAGAACATAACGCTGAACTACAACAGTGCTCAGCAGACCTCCACCAAGGCCGTATATCAAACTCGAGGTTGTCTGCTTTTTTTTTTTTGTAGCGGTATATCTGTATGTATACTCACTTATGATATACATATATTGTGCGTGAGTGCATTTTTTTTAGTCAAAATCCTGTCGATGTTTTGTTTTTACTCTGTTTACCTTGGTTAATTATACGTGGCATCATCTGAATCATCATCGACTGTGGTCCTGCCCATCCTTCCTGCACATGAGGTCAGGTCAGGAGGAGCAGAAACAACGGATGAGCTCACCCTGTAACTCCCTTCTCTCAAAATGGCTCATGGACAGCCGGTAGTATGCCAGTAGCCCGTGTGTGTGTGTGTGTGTGTGTGTGTGTGTGTGTGTGTGTGTGTGTGTGTGTGAGCAGGAAGTCATTTGGCTTCACAGGACCATCCCCAGCAAAAAAAAAAGACAAAACAGCGGAGCACAAAGAAAAAGTTCGATACGATTGAGACTTGCGTGTTCAGATGTTGGTCCACGTTGCTGTTGGAAAGAGGAGCATCCATCCAGTTTTGAAGTAAAGACTGTGGAGGGAGAGTAAAACCAAGGTGTCGCATGATCTGAATGCGATCAATCAAATGTCAGCACGGTATTGTTCCAGCAGGTGTGATTTGAATTCTTTACAGTAGTCCTAATTTACGTTGGACTGTCACTCACCTCGCTTTGACTTGCGTGTAAGATCACCGAGGACTCCCGCTTGCCTCTGGTCCCTCCACAGGATGGATAAGAAGACATGGATGGAGGCCCGCGTGATGGATGGAGAGCTGTGGTTGGATGACGAATAATGGATGGATGGCAAAGAAGAATACAGACGGACCAGTGAGCAGATAAAAAGGGAGGGATTGGGAACGACTAATGGGCACTTGATGGACATATGGATGAATGAATGGATGAATAATGGATGAGGGACTACAGATGGATATGTGATACCTAAATAGACGGCTGGATGGATGGATGGATGATGTGTCGATTGGATAGATGATCCATACATGAATGGATGGAAGGGAGGGAGGGAGATGGCCCGTGTATAAGCTTAAAGAAAGGCATAAACGTGTCCACATATATTGCATTTAAAAAAAACATGGCGGTAGACAGCGCTATATATCCAAGATGAATGAAAGCAAACCTCAATGTATGCACTGGAGGGAGGAGGGAGGAGGGAAGTGGGGGATGAGGAAGGGAGGGCATAGGGAAGAAGGGTGTGACTTCCAGCCCACCAACGTCAACTCTTGAGTTTGGAGGAGGAGAAAAAAAAAAAAAAAAGGCTGACGATGGTGTGCGCTGTGCAGAGCAAGAAGCAATCGGGGAACTTTGTCTATGAGGACTTTGACTTGCGGGAATCCAAGTGAAACTAAATCTAAATGACATGTTTGCACTTCATATTCGGATCGACTGAAGCTTCAAAAGTCTTCCTGGTAAGTCTCCTCGACGCCGCCGATCTGTTTTTCATTTACATTTTCGTCTGGCCGTACGCCAAACCTTCAAAGCTTGCTGCATGCATTGAGCAAACAGGAAGTGGGGAAAATGTATCCGAGCGGAAGCATCACTTCTTCTGGCGTGTCGTCTCCGTAGAGGAACGGCAGCAGACCGCTCGACTCCTCGGACTCCAAAATGATCGATCCTCACATCTACCTGCACTACAACTACACGGGCAAGCTGGACCACCGGCCCAGCGTGGACGCCGGTGTCGGGACGGGCACCCCGGACACGAAGACCCTCCTGTTCCTGGCGGTGTGCGGCTTCATCGTGTTGGAGAATCTGACGGTGCTGGTGGCCATCTGGCGGAACCAACGCTTCCACAACCGCATGTACTTCTTCATCGGCAACTTGGCGCTGTGTGACATGCTCGCCGGTGTGGCCTACCTGGTCAACCTGCTCCTATCCGGTGAAAGGACCCTGCGCCTGTCGCCGGTTCTGTGGTTCGTGCGCGAGGGCAGCATGTTCGTGGCATTGGGCGCCTCCATCTTCAGCCTCCTGGCCATCGCCATCGAGCGCCACCTGACCATGATCAAAATGAGGCCCTACGACGGCAACAAGAACTACAGGGTCTTCCTACTCATCGGCGCATGCTGGTTAATCGCCATCTCCTTCGGGGCGCTTCCCATCCTCGGGTGGAACTGCCTGGGCAACCTCCCGGATTGCTCCACCGTGCTGCCTCTGTACTCCAAGAAGTACGTGGCTTTCTGCATCACCGTCTTCATGGTGCTGCTCCTGGCCATATCGGTGCTCTACGTCCGCATCTACATCTTGGTCAAGTCCAGCAGCCGCAAGGTGAGCAAGCACAGCAATTCAGAGCATGCCATGTCGCTGCTGCGCACCGTCATCATCGTGGTGGGCGTTTTCATCGCCTGTTGGACGCCCATCTTCGTGCTGCTCCTGGTGGACGTGGCGTGCGAGCAGCGCCGCCGCTGCCCCATCCTTTACAAGGCCGACTGGTTCATCGGGTTGGCCGTTCTTAACTCGGCCATGAACCCCGTCATCTACACGCTGGCCAGCCGCGAGATGAGACGGGCCTTCCTGGGCTTGGCTTGCTGTCTTTGTTATCGAGGGAAAATGTCAACAGCGGGCAGCGGGAATAGGCAATGCCTGGAGGTCAGTCGTAGCCGGAGCAAGTCATGGAGCAGCCAGAACAACCACAACCAGCAGGGCAGCAGGCAGGCGGGGCCGGACAAGGAGGTGGACTCTGGACTTGGGAAAGTGTCGGTGGTTGTGGGGCCGAGTGGTGCTGATGCTGACAACTTCCTTCAAAATGACGGGAGCGAGTGAGAGGCGAGAGCGGGGCGGTCCTCAGGACACGGGCTCCACCGGGGCGGTCCTCGGGACACGGGCTCCACTTATGTCCCACCCAGTGACATACAATTCCTTGAAAGACACCTCGACTGTGAGGCGCATCCTGTCCAAATCAGGCTAAGCAATGTATCATCTATATCTGGGACCGTAGCAAACTTGACCTTTTCTGAGTCCAGAACTGGTTCTGGGCACTTTGATAAAACATCTTTTGCTGAAAACGGTGGTGGTTAAAATGACCCAATTCTGATTTCTATCTCCAGAAAAAAACACAAAAAAACGATCATAATCCGACATCCTCAGATCCACTCAGAATTAGGTTTTGATTTTGTGGGTACTCAAGTCATTTGATTGAAGTTTAAATGGATTGTTATGGTCTGTCATTGGGTAGCAAAGATGGACAAATGCGTGCAATCAGATCAGAACACTGGAAAAAAAACCTCCGATCCGAATCAGGCCTGAGTCCTAGTAAATTAAAAAGTGACTCTTGCTCATGTGACTGCAGTGTAAACGGCATCGATCGAATATAGCCGGTCTTTCGAGTCACTGAAAAGTAGGGGGGGGGGGGCGCAAGCAATGCTTTCTGAACCTCAAATGCAAATCTGATTTGGATCGGCGGCGGATAACAAGGTGATATGAATTCACTTGTGACTGCTTTGAAAGCAAAAAACATACTCCAAAAGCTCACATCATTTGTTTTTGTTGTATACTGATGACATTTGGGTTTCAGATCAAAACATGAGTATCAGACTAAAGTTCTCAATGACAGCTTTTATTTCA
The DNA here is from genome assembly GCA_026261675.1 of Hippocampus mohnikei. Lineage (NCBI taxonomy): Eukaryota > Metazoa > Chordata > Actinopteri > Syngnathiformes > Syngnathidae > Hippocampus > Hippocampus mohnikei. The sequence goes on from JAKGUB010000344.1 coordinate 4,524,968, forward strand.
TGGTCCTTATATTTAGACGAGTTAAATATATTTTCCAGGCCTTTGCTGTCTTTTAATTCTCGTTTGTTTCCGGAGGTTTCTCCCCCTCATTCGCCTCTTAAGTGAAATGCGTGCTCTATTGGGTTAAAGTCCGGTGATCAACATGGACAGTCTCAGACCTGCCCACTTTTTACACCGGATTAAATCTTCTGTTGTGTTTTGGGGTCATTGTCGTGTTAACTGACGAAGCTGCTTAGTGTGGATGCATTTTTATTTTTGGTAAATTGCCAGACAAAGTGGCCGTAGACTTCAGAAATCATTCCGCTGCGACCATCCTGAGTTACATCATCAATAAAGACTAACCCGTTCCAAAAGCAGCCATGCGAGCCCAAGCCATGACGTTATCTCCAGAATGGTTCACAAATTAGCTTGTGTGTTTTAGATCATAAGCAGATCCTTTCTTTCTCCATAGTTTGGTCTTTCCATCACTTTGGTAGAGGATAATCTTGGTCTCATTAGTCATTAGACATTTTGTTCCGAAACTTCATCTCTGTACTTTTTTTTTCCTTTCAAACTCCACTCTGGCCTTCTGATTCTTTTTGCTGATGCGTGGCTTGCATCTTGTGGTATGGCTTGTATATTGCTTCTTTCAAAGTCTTCGTTGATGATGTCACTCCCGGTGGTCGCAGCAGAATGAATTCTGAAGCCCAAAAGTTTGGTCTGGCAATTTACAGCAAAAATGCATCCAAACTAATCGAGACAAGCGTTATCATGAAACAAGATAATGCCCTCAAGATACACTGCTGACACAACAAAGGACTACAACAAGGGGGAAAAAGTGGAGCATCTTAGCCCGGGCAAGTTTATCAGCGGACCTTAAACCAATAGAGCATGCAAAAATCAAAACGGGCTGCTTTAAAGGACTGGAAAAGCTTTTCAAATGAAGAAAGCAACAGTCTGGTGAGGTCAGTGGGTCACAGTCTTAATGCACTAATTCCGGGGAAGGGTTATGACACCAAATATTCAATATTATTTATTTTAGGTTAATTTAACAAGAACTGTTTCAATACTTTTACTCACTTGAAAATTGGGTGGCTTCTGTGGGTGCTCTGTCCTGAGTTGTTTCACACATCTGAATATAATCACCATGAGATAAAAACTTGAATCCTGAACTTCTGTCTGATATTCATCTTTTCATCTGAAACCCAAATGCCTTCAGTATACAACAAAAACAAAATAATTGATACTTTTGGAGCTGACTGTATTTTTGCAAGTCAGCAAAGAGTGGGATGGAAATAAAACAATCACAATTCTTTGGATCCGACCCTGATCCGTAACTGGATGCAAATCAAAATCTGATATGAATCAGAATAACCAGTGTAAAATGATCAGATAGTGAGTCATCTACAATAAAAGCAGGAGAGGAACAATAACAAAAAAATGTGTGATGTTGGAGATCCTCAGTAAAGAATCTGATTCATATCAGACATTGGACAAAAGTCAAAATATCAAGTGACAGGGATGATCGTACAATCAGCCAACCACAGATTAGAATCACGCGTATGTGGAATAAAGTCAACTTTGAATGTAATATTGCAGTGTACACAGCCAAATCAAGATCTTGCCTGAACTACAGTTTAAATGCAATCTTACATGGGTGACAACTTAAGGAACCACTGTCAGTATGTTACAACAATCGTAATCCTAATGTAGCGTTATTGTCACGACTATTTGAAACTATCAGTTTATTTATTATACTCGTTCTGCATTCATTAGACTTTGTACAGCTCAACAGTTTCATGGTTGAATGAAAGCAGTTTAGTAAGTTAAGCCATGACTTTAGGAGCAAGGGTGCCTCCTGCTGGTTGTTGAAGGATGTAAAGTAACCTTCAAAACCGGACATTTTTGTGGATAAGCTTTTTAAAAGTTATTATTTTGAAACACATTAACGTTATTAAGTAACTTTAAAAGCATGAAGCCACACTCTGGAGGGGCATGTGACTTTTACGTGCATGTAAAGAGAAAAATAGCGGCTATTACCTCATGTGGCCAGCAGAGGTCACTAATCAAACGTCACCTTCACTATGTGCTCATGCACATCTTTTCTGTCCGAAAAAAATATGGGTTTAAAGATGTTACATGCACATCTAATTAAAAATAATTATAATTAAAATAAAACACAAAGGTTTTGTAAAAATAAAATCATGGATCGAATAAAAAATGGAAATACAAATGAAAATAATACATGACTAGTTTCAGTGCATATATGTATATGTGTGTGTAAATATATATATATATATATATATGTGTGTGTGTGTGTACTAGAAATGTGTGTGTGTGTGTGTGTGTGTGTGTGTGTGTGTGTGTGTGTGTGTGTGTGTACTAGAAAGCAGAGGTTCTACACATTCATGGTTTTATTGCCAACAGTCATACAGAATAATGTGAAACCCATACAACCAAAAGATTAAATCTGTAAACATCTGAACTTTTTGTTTTCATGTCCTCGTTTTGCTTCCTTTTTCCATTTAGTCTTCCGATAATAGTGACCTCTTGTGTTATATTAGTTGTTGGTTGTTGTGTCGGAAAAAAAAAATTACATTTACACTCCATGTACTGCACATAATAATAATAATAATAATAATAATGAGTGGAGGGAGATGTCGAGCAGCAACACGCAGCAGGGCCAAAACACGAGCTCAACAAATGGAGAACAAGCATGCTCCATATTGAACATCACATATTGCACTTTGAAGGGGGGGGGGGGGGGATACACCCAGTCATTTGTACAAAGAAAAGGCACATTTTCATCAACAGAAAGGCCGGCAAAAGAAAGACGTGTTCACCTATTATTTGCCTCCAATTTCTTCTCGGAATTAAATAATTGAACCGTGTGGCAGGTTCCTATTTTTTTCACTTTTCTTTCCCCTCACAAATAGTCGATGCCTAGCTCAAGAAAAGTTTGGAGTGGCGTGGTTTTCATGATCGGAACTTGATTAAGTTTATGTCTTTCAATATCAAGGTAAACATTAACGTGTTTATTTTATTTTAATTTTTTTAAAGGCATGCTTTGTACCCACTTCCTTGGCATATTTCAAAATGAACTGGAAAAAAAAACAATTATCATTCCTGTTGGAGAATTCCAAGCATGTTTCAATGCTGGACACATTCTATGGGAGTGTATGGGAATATGGGGGGGGGCTTCCAAAACTGCACGCCAATCCACAAAGGGAAATTAAAAAATATGACAACTGTAGGTAAGATGTTGTTTTGCTGATGTGTGTGTGCCAAACAACTCTTTTGAAATCATGGCCAGAAAATTCAACCCTGGTTTTTAATCGGAGCAAAACACATTTTCCCACACCACATGTGTTTGGGAGATTTTTTTTTTTTTTTTTTAACACAAGCCATGTCCCGGTTTCTGAGAGAGCATGCAACAATTGGACAGCCACATTCCATCAGTTGTTTATTTTAACCTTTTGTCTCAAAAAGATGTTTGTTTTCAATCAAGTCGTGGAGGTTATAAGGTTGCATTCACGGTGGAAGAAGTTTTGAAAAGATTTATTTTTGGTCTTGTGTTTCACATACAAACACCTGGCATTTGAACAGGGGGCCAGACTATTGATAGCTACTGTTTATTTGTTATTAATGACCATATTCAAATTTATTCAAACTTATATTTGTCTACTTTTTAATAAAAAAAATTCAAATACCAGTTACAAATTAAAATGAAAAGAAAAATCACTAAATATACATGAATTATCAACAAAGTGCTCAACTTTGACCATTTCTCCCCCCCCCCCCAAATTCCGATTCTAAACTTGCCAGAAGATTTTCCTGACAGCAGTCAATTCTGTTGAATGGAGGTGTTATGTGACAAACGCGTACTGTACACTCTCTCCCCTTGCAGCAAAAATACAGGCATTACATTGCATCGGTCTCGTCAAAACCCACTGAAACGCATGCTGAGTTTGGTTGGACTGCACTTGAACACAATCCCATTTGCTATGAGTAACGGGCTGAGGAATAATCACGGTTTTTTGCTACTATTGTTAGGAAACGAGAACAAGGTCGAGTTGAGAGACTGTGCTGACACCTAGAGGAGGGTCTGCTTCTATTTTTTTCTTCTGTCTTTGGTGAGAAAGCAAGTGACGTCTCATCCAAGGCTGTCATTGTGCTATTTACGTGTGATCATTAAAATTGTCACAATTCAGTCGCGGTCAAAACAATGTGATCAAAGCGTCCCCCTCCCAGAACCAGTCACTAACACCTAGAAAAGAACCCCAAATCATGCAAATCAAAGCGGGATTATTTTACAGTGTGAGCACACACAAGCGTCACCCCGAGATAAAGGGCATGATTTTTTTTAAGAAGTCATGTGACCCAGAGAGCAAAAGTATTGTGGGGAAAAAACAACAAAATTATTCAGAGCAGAAAGTAAAAACTAAATAAATACAATCTGAAAAGAAAGTGGAAATATTGTTAAAGTCAGAAAAAAAACTTGTTCGAATTCATTTGCAAATAAGTTACATAATTGTTAGCATAGTCGTAATAAACTAACATAAAGGGTGATGCTTCAAGAATAGCTGTCACATTGTGTGCTCTTATTTTGCAAGAAAAGAAAGTGGGCAATCATAATTTGAGTATTTGGAAAGTCATCATTGTTGTGACTGTGGACGGTTTGGCTCTATGTGTCCTTGATGTTTGTTCCTTAGGTCCCTTATTTGGGCGCACAGGGCTGAGCTTGTTTCTCTATGTACGCTTGTGTTACTCAGTTACACGTTGTCAGAACGCTAAGCCTTCCATGCCCTGCTAAATTCACAGCCCTGCACAGTTTGGTTTTTTTACTTTGAATTTTTGCATATAAAATACTTTTTCCGTGTCTGCTTCTGGGTCCTAATTCCGCTCTTCACATTCTGACCAGTCACGGACCCGGTGAGATGACAAGATCCGTCAAGCCGTTAGGGCACAGGGGGCACTGATCGGCAGACACGAGCAGCTCCTTCTGGAGTTTATGGACTCTATTCAAAACTTTTCCACCAACGTCAACTCAATGGCCGTCCAGTTGAAAACCAACGTTCCAACGTTCTGTGGTGGCTGCGCTTTAATTTCACTCGATACTATCGTACAGCCTCCCATATCAACCCTTCGCCGTCTGTCTTTAGCTCCTAGCCTCCCCCACTGGTCATTGATGGGTCAACCCACCTACACTGTCCATAAGATTTTGGATGTATTTGGCCATGGTAAGGGTCTTCAGTATTTAGTTGACTAGGAGGGTTACGGCTCCACGGAACATTCCTGGGTCTCTAGGTCCCTCATTCTCAGCCCTTCCTTCCTTCTTCTACCGTGAGTTCCCTCAAAAGCGCCCGGCGGTGCCCCTTGATATTGGCGCTGTTGTGACTGTGACAGTTTGGCTCTTTTGCATCCTTGATGTTGTCAGTTGCTTTGATCCTTTATTTGGTTACACATTCGAACACATTGTAAATGAGACTAAAGCCATAATTTTAGGTAATAAGAATAAAATATGAGTATGATGAAAATGAAACACTTAATTCTCATCATACTCATATCTATATAGATATCTATATCTGTATATTGATATATATAAAATAATTTTACAGAAAAAAATTGAAACAGTAGAATAAATAATACATTGAATATTTTTCTGCATATCACAAAGTTCTACCATTATGACTATAATCTCATAATTAAAGAAAAAATATTCATTTCAGGAGAAAACATTAAATTAAGTTAGTAATATTACAACTTTTCTTTAGAGCCAAAACAAATACTTTTTTCTGAAAATTGTATGACTTTATAAAGACTGGCAATCTTACAACTTTTTTCTCTTTTAAAAAAAATCTTTTTTTTTCTTTTAAGTGTGGCTCCTGTTTTGTCGCAAGGAAATTTTGAATTTATTCTTAAAGCCACAGAACACTAATTTGGTAGACGTGCTAGCATTACAGCTACGACAGAGCGACATTTTTCCTCCTTTTTAAACAGCTTTGTGTTTGGGGCACTGGTATTTTTTTGTTTATCAGTAAAAATGTGGTTGTGCTTGGCAGACAGAAAGTAACATTTGTAGCTTTCGTAATTAAAATACTCTGGTCCACACCTTGTCAAGGCTTGATTTATCTAAACTACGGTATCATATAGTTTGAAACATCAAATCAATATATCATGGGTGTTTTATACTGTGTCTTCGCAAAAATATAGCATTTCAGTGGTCACGATAAAATAACAGTTCTATAATAAATATTCTCTTTTTTTTTCTGCATCACCCGAGCGCTATAGATTTGTATTTTTAGCAGCTTCCCTCACGGTTAAAGTTTCTGAGACGGCAGGAAGGAAAATTGGGATCTTCCCGTTTTCGTAGGGGCCGTGGCAGGCGCAGGGTCACTGCTTCCATACAACTGGCTGCAGCAGGCACAGTTCACTCCCGGCTGACACAATTGGCAGGTTGTTGTCACGGTGATGGCCAATCAGGTGGCTAATGCTGTCAAACACGTGATCTTTTGTCCGAACCTTTAAAATAGAAAGAGAGTGTTTCCTTTTTAGTGGAAAGCTCCACAATAGCGAGTGGTTTGCACAATCGGCACGTTCAAATCTTGGATTAAGCCCTACTATGTCGAGTTGCCGTTTTCCTACCGTAATACTCTTTTCTCCGGGTGGTCCAGCTTTCTGACTCATTCTAAAAACATCCACGTTTAGCTAATGGAAGACTCTAAAATCGCCCTGATACGAGTGTGAAGACTGAATCGTATGATGAGGACAACTGCTTATTTTGAGGTGGGGAGTGAGCCTCACCGTGCCTTCAGGGTCCACCAGTAACAGGTGCTTGGCGATCCCGTTGTGCATGCCGGTCAGGACATAAGAGCCCGGGTTGGTGGCACTCTTGCGCACCAGGAAGTCGCCGTTGTCATGCAGCAGCTTTTCGGCAGCGCGCCGGCTCATCTTCCCACGGTACCACGCCTGACCCTCCAGTTCTTCTTGCGCCCGGAAAGCAATGGAGCGCGCCAGCAGTGGGCTGGAGTTGTCCACCGAAGTCGCCTTGTGCAGGGCGGATACTTGTGAGGGTGCCTGCGCCTGCGACTGGAGGGCATCCTCGAAAGGTTCTGCTCCATATTCAAAGGAATATTATTCTTACATTTTTCCAATCATGAAAACAGTTCATGCATATTATGGAAAATTGACTTCCAAGAATTGTAATATCAATTTGTAATAAAGATTTATTTTTTTGCTTTGTGTTGCCAGCCAAAATTTGAGGTACATGCAGTTAGTCGGTCAAGTGGAGTGGGGGGGAGATGGAGCAATTCTGGTTGAATAGAGCCTCGGTTGAAAAACACCCCTGTACACCAACGAATTAGTTTCCAAACAAAATTTTTCATTTCACAAAGCACCGTAGTATAGTGAAGCAGATTTTTGCAAGTAAAGATGGCAATCTCTGCCACACATTCAAGTTGTGTTATGTTACACTTGATGGCAGATGTAGGCCCAAAAGTGTATAAAAAGTGATTCAAACGTCCTTCCTCGCATAATGTGTACCCGTTAAATACCATGAAGGACTTACTCATGTCAAAGAGATCAGTCGGAGGGTTCTCCCTCGCCGTAGCCGCCATGCCTTTGGTCACGTGCTCCGCCTCGGCCTGCAATGCCGCCAGGACCTGCTCATCGATTTGTTGGGTGTTCATGTAGGTGGGCATCTCACCCGCTTTTGTCACTGGACCTTTGCTCTCGCTGCTTTGATCCAAGGACCCTGGAGAGGAACAGTCATAGCGGTGGTAAAATGGAAATGCACAGCTTTTACATTTACAAACAAAACAATGACAATTCCTGGACAAGCTATACATTTTGTTCTTTGAGTATAAACATGTGAGCTGAGTAAAAATGACCAGGAAAAAAAGCAAGGGCTCAAAAAATTACAATTTTACTACCTTGTTGTATGAAGATAGACTTTCTCTCTTCTGTCCAGTTTTCTCCACAATGCCGCCCTTGGTAATAGTTCTGATCCACAGAGTTTGTGCCCATCTAAAGGCAGACGATCTGATTTTGATATGTTTGCAACTGTTGGTCTGTCATTGGGTTTAAGGCACCGTAACGCACTTGGCTTCCATCTGAAGGCGCGTTAGGATTGGTCAGCCGTGCGTCGATGAAGCCTCCGGGGGGCGGCATCTTCCCGGGGACGTTGTTGTAGTAAGGATGCTCCGCGGACTCTTCCTCATCCTCCGTCCATGGCAACTCCTCCACGTTGAACACCCTGCACGCAAGTACACACTTGTATCAATCCATACTATTCTTAATTGAATTGCAACCTCTTAGTTAAACCTCATAACACACATACACTTGATACCCAATGTAGAGTTTTTTGTTCAGATATTTTTATGTACTCATTCATATTACAAAAAAAAAATGTGACTTCTAATGTGAACGGTATTATTGAAGTGCATGCACAGAAAGCACGTTATGTAGCACAGTGTAAATAAATAAAAACATACATACATAGATAAAAAAAACAAACATGGTTTTGACATGTAGCACTCACCTGTCATGTGTGGTGGAAGGCTTGCTGGAAGGACACTGCATATACTGCTGGAAGCGAAGGTCGAAGGCCTGGCCAATAGTGCCGATGACGTCCTGGGCCAGCCCATCCGAGCACTCCAGGATGTGACACGCTAGGGAGAGACATTACAACAACAACAAAAAAGCAATGATTGAATGGATGCGCTACAAGTGTGAAAGGACTTAATTCATACCTCTTCTGTTCACAGGATCCTTTGCCACATAGGCGACAAAGTCCGTTGTGTCCTGAAAGATGGAAAAGAATAATTCTAAGTGTATTGTAAGAATCCATCCACACTTTTACGAGATACTTACAGGGTCTCCACCAGATGCAAAGGAGATGGACTGCATGTGATGATTGGCTATGATCTGCACAGTAAAACAATACAGCAGGAATAGACTTTTTCAGATTGTGAACAAGTTTGCTTGAGCCTTTGTCACATGGGAGTATGTGTGACGTCACAGACTGTCTTTTTTGAGAAATCTTGTCACACTGATAATTAAAGCAGCATAAATATAACTGTCCTGCAGGTGGTGGGTTTTCCGGCTTACTTGTTTGCAGTCCGGCGTCATGAGGTTCAGACTACTGGTGGAGATGTTCAAGTTGATCGACATGCCAGCAAACTGCAGATTGCTCTTCCCCAGGATGTTGGACAGAGCTTTGGATGGTGGCTGACACACAATGAGAATTCAATTAGAACACAAAGTATGTTAAATCCCACTGTTTCCAAGCTTCTATTGAACCAAGGCACACTTTTTGCATCTGAAAAAAAATCTCACAGTGCACCAAAAATATCAAAAATTTAACATACTGGTTGGGAATCAATAGCTCTGGCTAATAATGGGTGACTGTGAACTGTTGTTGATCAGTTTGAATAGAAAGCTGGATGAAATTAGCAAAAAAGCAATCCAGAAAGCTCTAACAGATGCCATCATGGTGGTGCTTTTGTTATTACTCTCACCCACAACCCAAATAACATGCACTGATGTGAAATAACATGAAATAGAGCAACAGGTGTTTTGGGGCCGGTGGGGGGGGTTGTCTACGCTGGCATTTGCACGAGCACTACAGAATGCGGGCCGACGCTTCGTTTCAGCAGAAAGCGTGTCCAGTGTGAGTCATTGAGCCACCGTGTGCAATGAATACGGCGTGGGATGCAGCGTGGGATGCAGCCTGTCATGCCCTAGCACTCACACACTCGCACACGGACACACGGTGCTGTGTCTCATCATTTCTCTGCTCTCGTTATCAGGACATGCTATCCGCCGTTCAGCGGCCAGGAAGGATGAGGAAGACGACCAGCAGGGGCCATGATGCTATAAATAGATTCTAAATGAATATGTAATTGTGTTTTTTTTCACGAACAAACATTTGCATATGTGACGACGTACCGTTGTCCCTGCCTCCCCTTTTTGGCTTCTACCGCTTCTTATTTCTTCTCACTGTTTCCATTCTTTACCTCACACAATGTCACTTCTTCCTTTGCCCTCGCCTGTTCCTCACTTCCACACGTCTCACTGGTATTTATGGTTACTTCCACACTGCCTTCTTGCAGTCTCTTTTTCTCACTCTTACTTACGGGCCTTCAGTGTCTGACTTTATAGCTCCCTCCTCCCTATGCTCTTCCTTGCTGCCTCCCTTCTTGCCTTCCACATTGTCTCACTTTTTGCGTTCAACTGTGTTCTCTAGTTTTTCTCATCCATCTCTTCAAACCCGGCCCTGCTGTCTTTTTACCCGCCTACATACCTTTCGCTTCCGCAGAGCTCCTTTGGTCGGCGGAACAGCCTCACAAACCAAGCTAATAGCCTCCCTGGAGGGATTGAGAGACAACCAAATACATTAATACTATGTAGTTGTAGTAGCTATCATAATAAGTAAAATAATGACAACAATTATTCTGGTAAACTCTAAAAACCTTGCAGCAGTCATGGCAACAATGTTGGCAAAAGTCACAAAGTGGTTTTAGGGACAGAGAGTGTAATTTAAAGCAAGCACTGGATAGAAGATAATAGAAATGAGAGGGGCGACATGTGTGCGACCTTGCCGGCTGACAATGCATCAATGCAAGTGAAGCAGAAAAGTAGAGTCGGCATAAAGTGAGTGGCTGTCAACTTGTTTAATAGCTTCACAGATATAAATGGAGTCGCCCACAACACATGAAACAAGGCGGGACTTGAAAAGGTTCTAATAGCAACCAGATTGGTGGAGACATTCTAAAGTAGGGGGCTGGTTAATGTTGACGCCTCATAATGTACAGCCATGCGTGCCTACAGGTTAAGGAGTAGTTATAAAATTAAAACATGGACTAACCTTGTTATTTGAGATCGTGTGGTGAAATCTAAAGATCTCATTGATCGCAGCACTTCAATGCAACCCAGATACTGGAAAGAAATGACAGACACTTGTTACAAAACTATCACCAAAGATATTACCATATTTCACAAGACCTCAATTAGTGAGCGTATTAGCATGCAATTTCCTTTCTCTTGGGCTATTTTGCACGATTATCCTTGGTTTAAGTCGGGACTGACATGACATTTCAAGGTGGTGAAACTGCGTGAAGGGGAATAGTTTCCGCAGTGGTGTAAGAACAAGGCGGCATGCTCATGTACTTACTTGACTTGACTGTTTTACAAGACATATTAATGGCCCAAAAGCATTTTCCATAAAAATATGTGCTGTAATTTTAGCACTATGTTAGTGATAGACGTTGCTTATAGCGGACCTGAGCCCCATCATAAACTGAGGACCACCATGTTACAAAATTTGGAGCAACCTCAAAGAGTGACAGGGGACTTCAGAGGAGCCACTATATTTTGTAGAGAACACGGCCACAATCAAGAGACAAAGTTGCAGCACAGTTTGGGGGGGGATCTACAGTATACTGAATTCTGTAGTGTTATTAAAATGCCTCATAAGATCCTCCTGTAATCCTCTTCATTAGCAGCCACCTACTCACACTGAGAGAACAGCCCAGGAACACTTTGTGCTGATGATGAGCGTCGCATTCGTCGTCAGGTCTATAAACAAAAACATTTCCTCCGCCCCTTGCCGCTTAGGTTTGCCATTATAAAACTCATGATACACTGGAGCGTGTCAACAAAACTAATTTTTTTATATATCTACAAGTCCAGTGGTTAGGGCGATGACCTCACAGTGCAGAGGTGCATGTTCGAGTCCAGCTCCGGCCTTCCTGTGTGGAGTTTGCATGTTCTCCCCGTGCCTGTGTGGGTTTTTTCCGGGTACTCCGGTTTACTCCCACATTCCAAAAACATCCATGGCAGGCTGACTGAACACTCAAAATTGTCCCTCGGTGTGAGTGTGAGCGCGGATGGCTGTTCGTCAACGTGTGCCTTGCAATTGGCTGGCAACCAGTTTAGGGTGTCCCCTGCCTACTGCCCGAAGATGACTGGGATAGGCTGCGGCACGCCCCGCGACCCTTGTGAGGAAAAAGCGGATCAGAAAATGGATTGATGGATGGATGTTCTAGAAAACGCTTTGTTACCGCTGCAGCTGTTGTGAAAGTGCTATATGGCACTTTAAGTTGCCTTTTATGTATGAAGTGATATATATAAATAGTTTGGTTGATTGATATAAATAAGGATGTATTGTATGAGGATTTTTCAAATTTTAAAATATTTGTTTGGCAAACCACACAGAAAGATTACAAAAAAAAATAGGGCATTGAACAAATTTGTTCATGTGTGTCAAATAATCTCAACACAGTATTAAATCCAAGTCTTTTGTGTCGATGCTTTGGCTCGATCTGAGGTATTTTCCCAAATTTGAGTCTACTTTGGGGTCCTGAGCTATGAAAGCCTGCCATAAGGGGATTCATTGATGTGAATGTTGTGAATGAGATCAATGTCCACTGGGACAAATGGCACATGATGGGTGAGTGGGGGCGACCATGTGATGCTAATTTGAAGTGACATTGAACTCACAGACCAAAAGCCTAAAATGGTAAACACGCTCATTGACGCTGACTGGCCTTAATGTGACACGGCACACAGACACTTTGTGTGACAATATGTCACTGTTCTCTTATGTTGACTGATCCACATTAAAACAAGAGTTTCCCTGAAATGTAAAAAACAGAAAATGTTCTATTTTCCATTTACTTTCCACATCAGCATCATCAGTTCTGCTAGTGACTCATTGCCGGCATGAAGACTTTCACAGCTCAGCGCCAATGTGTGCTCCTTTCAAATGATGTATGCTTGCCTTTGATATAAGATGCGTTGTCGTTTTATTTTTTTTAACTCCTGCTGTTAAGCTAATACTGCCACAGCCAACGGGGGAATAAAGATGTCGGCATGGTTACAAAAGCGCGACAAAGAGAGCGACTGCAAATGTGACGATTGCCTTCTACAGGAGGGTTTCCTGATATGATGGCCGATACTGATAGTCAACCAGGTGCACTAGTAATGTAGTGGTTCATGTAGCTTTCCCGCTTAATGGCCACAATTCACAAATGGTGCCATCAGTATCATGAAAACAATACCATACATCAAGGATGCCCAGCCCAGATCCTTGAGGGCCCCTGTCCAGAATGTTTTCGATGTCACCCTGCTCCCACACAAAATATTTATTTGGAACTTTTTTCTCTCAGTTGCATTGACACTGTGAATTTCTTCTCCGGTCCCTGGAAGAAGAAATATTGTATCACATTTTATTTTGACATTCCAACTTCTGGCAACCAGCACAGGGTCCACAGTCAGCTGGCATCGTCTCTTGCACTACGTAAACCAGAACAGGACTGGCAATACAGAGAACGGAGGAATGGTGTAGTCTGCATTTCGCCCCCAGAGTAAGTAGTCAAACATGACATTGGGTGTAGAAAAATGGTTAGTGATCAGCATTCAGCACCTACCTTAACGATGTACGTCACTCCTGGCCCAGAGATCTTCTCACTGGAGTGCAGCCACCCTCTGAAAGGTTTGCCCACTGGTCCACCGCAGCCGGGATTCCAGTCTTCACCGCCGAGTGGAAGCTCGTCCAGTCTGCTCTTCTTGCTCATGCCAACGGCAGGCTCCGGTGTTGACAGGCAGGCCGCCGCCCCTGGGGCCGCCACTCCGAGACTCGCCCCCAAACCACCGCCGCCACCCTGCAGCTTGGCCACTGCCAGGTCCTTGACCGCCGAGGGCAGACCCTTGATGCCAAGCAAGCTACCAGAGTTGCTGAACTTCAGGTTGGACACCTTGTTGATAAGGGTGCACAGGGGCGTACCGCCATCGTCCGAGTGGTCGTGGCCAGCGGCAGCAGCGGGGGCACTGGGAGCATTGGAGGCGGCCAAGGGCTGTACGTCGGCCGGGGGCGTGTATGGTGTCTCGGGGCTGGCCGACACCTTGGGGTTCATGGACAAGCCGTGGACGATGTCATCGACGGATGTCACCGACTCATTCCTGAAGCGGTTGTATTTGGTGCGGTGAAGCATACCCTTCGCCTCAGCTCTCTCACGGCGCCTCAAGCGATATGCACCGCCAACCTCCTTGCCGCGATGATTACCCTCTCCTGTAACATGGCAGCAGCGGACGTGGCGGCAGTGGAGACAATGGTGGTGGCAGGGGTTTCAGAGCAACTGTAGGACACCTCTCTCGATTCCTGATGGGTAAAATCCGGCACTTCAATCCAGTCAGGAGAAAAAAACACGGCAGAAATCCACGGAAACGAAGCAGAGGAGAATGGAGAGGTCGTTGTTGTGGTTTCCAGCGGTGATGCTTCAGCTACTGCTGCTGCTTACAACAACGATGATGATTTCTAGCCTCCCGAAAAACAACAGAAAATCCACAAACCACGGACGGAGAAGGTGATGGCGACAGAATCAAACAAGCTGCTGCCTTACTGCCAAGCCGCTGCCAGCTCAGAGCTGGAGCATGACTCACTGATGTGAGAAAACCTTCTCAACAAAAGGCTTGCTGAACACTGCAAATCACTTCCTGTTGGAGGGAGGAAGGCACGGAGGGGAGAGGGGGGAAAAAAACTCCCACTTACAGCAATCTAGAAACAATCGGTTAGTAAAATCCCCCAGCTGTTTAATGTACTTTTATGTTATTTATCCAAATGTAGTTGTAGTTTATTTAATTATTTAACTTAAAAATATAGAGATCTATTTTTTAATGGAATAATGTGAGGTAGCTTGATCATCTAATGGTAATTGTTTCAGTTCATTGTAATATGTAACTGTGCAATATCATGAAATTTTGCATTTAAGAAAAACAATTTCATGAGGTGATAGGTGCAGTTGAACTGCTTTATGGCTATTTAAAGCACTCGCTTCAGAGGACATAAAGTGCAGTTAAAAGAACAGAATTCTGCGAAACTACATTTGTCAGACATTTCAAAACACTTAAGAAAATTCATCACCAAAATCAAATGTGGCTGCCCATCATAATCAGAAATATGAAATTGAGAGCGAGGAGCTTAAACAAGGTTACTACAGCTATGAAGATGATACAACCCAAATAAACCCGCTATGGACGTCATCTTCCTCAGGCGAGGATGAGTCAATGAAGAGGAAAACAGCGCAAAGGAGAGTCTCCTCAAGAGCGGCGCCACTGATGGTGATGATGAGGCATCCACGGTCGCCGTGGCAGTAGGGAAGAAAGCGCGCAGCCCCACACTCACCCGCACAAACAGAAACCATTCATGTAAAAATGTCCTCTAGCCTTCTAGAACGGGAGCCAGCGACACTCATTCATGAGCAGCTTCCGCTCTTGCTCACTTTGCTGCATTTCGCACTGCAGTCTCCCTCCCCGACATGGCAAATATAGAAGAGAAAAAAAACTGCCTTCTCCCCTCAGAAACAAAGCAAGCGAGCAAAAAAAAAAAAAAAAAACCTCCAGCTAATTTAAAACCACAAAAAGAAGGAAATGGCAGGGACAAAAGGCAATGTTTATAGTCCTGGTTGTGAATGAAATAGCAGGTTGGCATACCACTGTTTCTGTGAATGGAAGCGAGGCCGCTTCACTGCGCCTGCTGCTGCTGCTCCACCGCCACAGCTACTGCAAGGCAATCCCTTGGGATGGAATGCTCCTGTCCAATGAGTGGCCAGCTGGATGACTCATTCAGGGAGGCTTGCAGGATAGTGGAAGAAACCATTCCCAGGCTGCACAGGTGAGATCTCATTTTTCACGGTGGGAAAAAAATATATATATATATATATATCTTAACTAAAACAAAAAAACATCAGATTATATGTCTTCATCTTCTTCAAAGAGTTGTTACATCATAAAAATAAAGAAAAACATACATGCTTTGGTAATAGTAAGACTGCACTCCCCTTCTCCCTCCACAATGATCTTGCCTGTAACCATTATTATTATTAGCTCACTGTTTTCAATTCAACGTTTGAGAGAACATTTAATTAAAACATCTACAGTGTGTGCGGGAACAGAAGAGCATGTTTTGATGTGGATTTCTATCTTTATAGACACACACACGCACACACACACACACACACACACACACATTTATATATCAGAATGTGACTAGGGTAGAACCATAGGAAACCATACCACCAGACAATGACAGTAAGGTCTTTGTATTCTATTTCTGAAATCACTCATAAATCCCTTGAGGACTTCACCATTACTTTTATAACTGTAGCAAATTTGCAATTCTAATGCTAATTCATAATTTAGGGTAATGATAAGTAATTCCAGCAGACAGAGGGTGATCTTTGATGAGTTTATGCCTGTCACTGTTGTTACTGTGTGTTGTTTGCTCGTGGACCGAAAGATAACGTCTATAGATGGCGATGACGTCATCGCTACGGAGTCTTTTAGGGGGGAATTATTCACGAGACATCCTATTTAAATCCAAAACAATTAAAAGAAAGTGAGAATGTTAGCCATTATTATACCGTTTCCGCATTTACATACTGATTACGTAGCATCAGGAGCAACATGCTCAAGGACACTTCGATAAGGCCAGGGATTGAACTCCGAGCTTGCGTTGCGTTGGACTCCATCACTGAGCCATGCCTCCCAATAAATATAAGTGAATGTGCTTAAAATTATATACTCACGGGGCACAATGTAAAGAGCTCCGAATTTACCACACATGATTTTACCCAAGAAAAGATATGCCACCATCAAAAAGGCTCGAAACAAATATATAAGGTTCCGGTACAATAACATTAGTTGACGTCACCTTTGTGACTTTATAATCCATAAGGTTTGACTAAATATATTGAAAGGCCCCAAAATTAAAAAGATTAGCGATGATGTACACACCTGTTTTGTCACGAAGCTGCCATGGGACACTCCCGGACATGTGACATCGATTATCCAATCAGAAATGATGTGGAGTCGAAACAAAATGGCGGCTCATTATCGTGGTCACCCATGACCTTTTGTCCATAATTTATTTCACAAGATGTGGCCACTAAATTATTACAATATTTTCCAGTAGTTACGTGATTAAATGTAAGAAAACCACTTAAAACTGCAAAATTATAGTGAAGTAAAGTAAAAAGCAATCTGAAGCAAAGAAAGCAACAGTGGCACCAGTGTCCAAGTACTGTAGTGAGGAAATTACCTCAAAGCTCTGAGGTTGGAGGTTTGAATTCAGGTACTTCACACTTCTGTGTGGAATTGAAGGTCAAAACCTACATAAGGAACGATGGATGGATGTGGTAATAAAAACAGGTGCAGGGAAGCAAGGCAGAAAGTAGGTCTAAGACAAGTGATTGAGAAAGGAGATGAGGATGAATTAATAAAAAACGGTTCTGAGAAAAGGAAGGCTCGGACGGACGAGGAAAGAAAAAATGTCAAGAAGCAAAATCCTGTAAGTGTACAAAATTAAAAAATGTGTATTTTTATTTAACACGATTTTTCACCAAAAAATATGATGATGTAATTTTTGTTCTCTATCCGGACACAAGAGGGTGCCAGAGCAGCATTTCCAGATAACGCATAGAAAGGATACATGTAAAGCACAAGCACAAATTCAAGTTTCCTTTATTCTTGCTTTATAGGCACATGGATACGTTGGAGAAATTACACAAAAAAAGAAGAGAGTAAGAACTGCCACGTTTGAATGCTGCTGTAAACTAACTTTTTTAATGTAGCATTTGCATACAGAAATCACACCAAGCAAGCTCCAGAGAGCTTCAAGTCCTCCATTTTTGTAGTCCCGTGGGTTCATCGCAAGTCTCGTGACGTTTTTGCCTCGCGCCCCGCAAGAAGACGCGTTTAACAAGGGCCTACAGGCTTTCTAGTCTCCCAAAAACTGAAAGAATAGAGGCACAGGTTCCTCCGTCTCCAATCATGATAGTGATGCACAGGAATTCGGCAGCATTCAGTGGCCATCACAGCTTTCCTGTGGCGTGGACAAAGAAGAGGTTGAATAAGCAATCGAAACAAAAACGCATGCCAGTAGGTTCCCACAGTGCATCCTTTCCGACATCCTCCACATGATTGTGCATGCTGAGGATTGCCGATTTTCCACTAAACTGTCCCGGCGAGGCTCGTGGCAAAACGCAAAAAAACATGCTCCATTTAACTCATCGCGTGCGCAGACTGTATCCAAGAGGACACTAAGGGCTGTTAATAATAATATTAAACAATAGCAGATTTATTATACATAAATATTTGGTTTTATAGGTTGGGCTTGTGTTAAAATAAAGGTAAATGAACCGTTAATACATTTTAGAAGAATTATTAGGAAAATTGAGTTAATACAGTAGATGATTAGAAAATGTAGCAATGAAGAGCGCATTTAAAGGAGCCGGTGAAGTAGCAGGTTAGAAAAAGTCACTTGCACCTACCCATGACTTCTCCCATCTTTTTAGAAGCTGCTCATGCTCCCTGAGCGCACTCCTCCATTGGTTCAAATCCCTGGATGGAGCGCTCTCCTCATCTGTCGAACAACCAATAATCTCATCACACCAACCGTGGCTCAAATGGATCGGACACCGCCGTCGGACAAAAAGATACCTCCGACGGCGAGGTGGAGGTCAACCTGCGACGCGTCGCTCCCCGCGCCTGCCTTGGCCACGCAGCCGTAACGGGCGTCCCGGAGCAACGGCCCCGTCCGTAGCCGGCTGCTCACTAGTACCATGTTCCCGGCCAGCGGGAGACGGTACTCCGTTACGGCTGTGTCCGCGCTGCGCCCGTTTATGAGCCATTCAATATAGATGTCGCTAGGACCTGAGGGACACAAGGGGACTTTTCACGCTGACCCAACAACTACTATACCGTTGCCCCGTACATTCGGGATTTTCGGTTAAGAGTTCAAATTACACAAATAATATTAATCATAAATAGAATATCAAACGTATGCTTCTAATTGTTGTATTTTCTCCAAAGCTTGTAACAGATATTTGGCCAACTTGAGTTACTTGCAATTACTGTAAAATCATTTAATAGAGTATATTTCAATTCGAAGAATGTTCGATTAGCTTTCTTTGACCCTTGCATACCATTCTTCTGTAAAATACAACTGTTAAAACAATCACAACGGACTCAGTTTTACAGGCACATTTCTTATATTGTTCTCATGGAAGTGATTATCAAAACATTAACACTTTGCCATCACAAGCTAGCCTTCTATGGTAGCAGTGCAAATAATACAAAGGTATAGAAAAAGAGACATGAAAGTGTGAGTGTTGTTGAAATAGGTGTGTGCCGTTGGATTTCAGACGTTGCACTGTATTTTCCATAGAACTCAGGTAACTGACATAATTCCCATGAAAGGCTTCTGTACAACACCGGGCAAGGTCATAATCCCTGTGGCACACCACAAGGCCTCGGTCTCCTCAGTAATGTAGTGTTATTCTCACCAAACCAGCAAATTAAAAAAAGCAAACGAGCCAGCGTTAGATACATTTGACACCTTTTATTTTGTCTCCCTACCTACTGACCTAATGACAACCTCCATTTATTTACATATCTTTTTCCCATATATATACACACACAAACATCTTGACAGGTTTGCAGGCACAAAAACGGCCCAGTTGGCATAGTGGGATGCAACACAGTGTGCGTACCATAGAAAAAAAGAAAAGAAAAAAAGAATCACCTCTGCAGGCATTCACAGACATTCAAAGTCGGAATGTCACCTTCTAACAGTGCTGCCACATTCAAAAGTTGGAGAGCTCAGAGGACAGGCCGCAATGTTAGTCAGGCCATGCAGGTGAAGTCCAGACACAGATGAGGAGCAGGGTTAATTTTTTTTTTAGGCTAGAGGGGAGGGCAGGGTTCCATCACTCACCCAGGGCCAGACAGAAGAGCAGGAAGGCCTCGTGGGCGTGAAGCCCCCATGCCTGGTCCTTCAGCAGGGGAGGCAACAGCCTTACTTGCTCCTCACCTGCCTCCACACGAGGCTTCGTGGAGGAAGAGGAGAAAGTGAAAGTAGAGGAAGGCAAGACAGATGAAGAGGCTGTGAAGGAAGTGGTGGTGGTGGCAAAAGGAAAGAAAAAAGTTACATTGAGGAACAGGGGACACAATAGATCTGCAAGAGGCAAGATGGATGCTGGAAAAACAGCAATAAATAAAATGTATGTATAAATTCACCTTAAATGCCTTGTTTCGGAAAATCGTGGCCTTTGTTTTTTTGTTTGTTAAACAAGTGTGATTTGATTCATCCAATAGATTTCCATTCGATCAACCATCGTCCCCCTCCCAAGAATAAAGCTGGGCTACGACATGCTGAGCAAAACTTTCCCTGAGATTTGTCGAAGTCCATCGGCCCATGACGCAGACAAAACCACAAAACAAAACAAAAATGATGACTTACTCAGCCTGTACAAAGAAAACGGAGTCCAATTTGGAAAACATTCACATAACTTACCAATTTGGTAAACAATGTTTCCAATTTGGAATTAAAGAATGAGCTTTTCTTGCTGGACCTAAGCTAAGACTGAATACACACAGACACACATATCGACAATATTTTTCAACTCTTGTGATCGGTCGGCTCGGTTATTTTATGTCTCTGAAAGAATACCCCGGGTGATTAATGTGTGGTGAGGTGTGTGTTAAAAGTGATCTTTCCTCCCCAACACTTGTAAATGTTAAACCTGTTCAATATTTACAATCACAAATCATTAAGACACTGACTGTGACATCAAACAGAAGAATAGCCAATTAGCTGTTGGCGGACGCAAACAGTGCAGCTGGTTGTCTCGAGGGTTTGAACTCGTTCGCAAAAGTTGAAACAAAGTTGGCAACGGCAGTGTTGTTACCAGAAAGGATAACATTCCGCCTTCTTTTTCCTTCTCCCACAATTCTTCTTGGTACATTTTGGCAATGTGGATGCCCAGTGGCACTGTGCTGCCACTCACAGGTCAGTCTTGGTACTACAGCAGGTATCGGGTTCGTTTGAGGTGACTTGGAGGAGATATTGTGTGTGTGTGTGTGTTGAGTGAGCTGTGCTGGTCATCTGGCATATACCACACATATGCGCAATAAGAACATGAATGATCATTTTTTTTCACTTCGGTGTTGAGTCTCTCACCTATTCAAAATTAGTTGTAAAAATTCAGTAGGCGTGTACAGCGGATTCAAAATGTGAGTTTGCAAACATTGAAATATGTCATGGGATTGAATGGGAATAAACCAGGAATTTGCTAAAGTGAAGGTTAGCTCTTGAAGATAGTTTACGCGACAAAATCGATTCTCTAATTATCAATAATAATTCAGATAATCGGTTAATCATTTAGAGATCCTGTTTAATTTTAAATGATCAAAATCCTCAGACTTTTAGCCTCTCAACATTAAATTGTCAGATTTCTGTGATCTCCATGAAAGCAGCCTCCATATTGAATCAAAATAAAATATTTTTCAAGTTGCGATCCGACGAGCCAATGTGATGAACCTACAATACGCGATCAAGCGATTCAGTTGGTGGGGGGACCTACAGGTATAAAAAAATGTATGGCTGCTTTTGACAAGTTGTTTTTATTTCTTCTTGTACAGGATACTTTTCTATTAAATTACCCGCAAATTCCTGTTAATTCCCATAAATTCCCTTGATTCACATGGAATGCTTGAAATCTGGAATATTAAAAAAAAAACTCCCTAGTTTAATTAAAATCCAACAGAAATTATCTGGAAATGTTCTGCCCCTTTGTAATTTAGGAGGGCGCGGCAGCTTCCTGAACATAAAAAGCAAAAAGATGGCAAGTGTGTGGCAAGCTTCCATTTTGTTTCTAGCAATAAGGCTCATCGGCATCGGCAAACTGGATGGACTGGGAGTCACAGTCCACGTCAAAGGGTTTCTGCGGGGGCGGGCTTTCGTCTGCAAAAGTGTGTGAGGGCACGCGCCCGTTGCTGCACTCGGGCTCCGTTTCGTAGCCCGTATCACGAAGCGCACGCAGGTTCTGACTGCTGTTCTGCGCTGGCCGCTCCTTCGCGGCGATTTTGTCTGACACGACCGGCGTCTCCATGAGGCCCGCTTCGCAGGCGCTATACTCAGGCCGGGCGGCATCGCTTTTCTTGTGCGTGCCCAACAGGGCAGCCCGCAGGTGCAGGCATGGAGCCGGGAGGTACTGCATATAGCAGTTATAGGCCACTGCAGCCAGGAAGAGCAGGAAGAAGAGCAAAAAGAGAAAGAGGAGGGCCGTGCCGTTCCCGTGCTGCAAGTATTCCGCCTCTGGAGCGTCGCTCTTCGGGGGAACCTGCTGCTCTGTGCCGCTGGTTGGGGTTAGTGATGAGCGGGGCGGTGATGTGAGCTGCACGGCGGGGGTGAAACTGGGCGGGGCGAAGGCTGATGTTAGCACTCTGTCAGCCTCAACTTTACCTTCCACGCTGCGCGTGATCTCCTGGCTCTGGCGGGTGGTTGCGGCCTGCTCCAGAGTCAAGACGTAACCAGCCAGGAGGCGTGTGAAGTTCTTCCCGACGCCGGCGACGAACTCCACAGACCAGCACTCGTATAGGCCCTGGTCCACGGAAGCCACGCTGTAGATGAGCAGGCCGTTCTCTCGAATGAAGTGGAAGGGTGAGGCCTCGGTGAGGAGCGAGCCGTTGGATCGCCACGTCACCTGCGCCATGTTGGAGCGCACCAGGCACGGCAGCTCGGCGGAGCTGCCAGGCTTGACCGAAACACGCTGGTAGTCCTTCAGGGGCACAATGGGAGCTACCAAACGGAAAGCAATATCAATTTACCACACCATAGTCACAATACTGAATGTCTGGAGGAGAAAATGAAATATCAAATGTATAAAAAAAAATAGCACTTTCTGTCATTTATCTAGCATTTGCTGTTAATATTACAACTATTATCCGAGCATTTTTCGCTCATTGTAGTACTCATAGAAAAATTAGAAGCATTCTTTTTTTTAACTAGGACTATTTTTTGTGTCAAAAATTGAAGGTTACTGTCGCAATGCTACTTTCTCCTGACCAAATTAGTATCAATTAATATGAGATATTATCAATCAAAAATCACTTCTACACAATCCCAAATAATGCATAATTCATTTTTTATGGCGCCTTACCTTTAGGACATTTGTCTGCATCACCACTAAGGCTCTGAATTAGCCCCCTGGAGGGAAAAGCATTTTTTTTTCAAAACAATAGCCTTGAATGTTGCAATGACAGTGTAAAACACAGGGAGCAGTGAGCTGTAGTTGATGATGTCTTGTCTGAATCACCTGAGCTGCTGACTGGGCGTGTCAGAGATTTTGACGCATCGGGCAGTGTGAGGTTCCCAGGCACAATATGGATCTCGGGCCAGTATGCAGTCATCACAGGACTGATAGCTGCGGCAGAACGCCGTGGGAGACTGAACAACGCCAGAGTCAGAACCGGCGTATAGGGATTGAGTCTGCGAGGGGGGTCAGAGGATTTTTATACTCAAATGCAGATGGAGAGAAAACACTTTTTTCCCCTGACATGGAAAAAATAGGTATCTGTTCCTTGTTGGAAGTGATTAATATACAATACTGACCTCGGAAGACAGCACCAAGTTTTTGATGGGCTCGGAGTTCTTCAGAAGCTGGATTTCCTCAACCATGTGGACTTCTTCTCCGAGGACCACTGACTTGTGTAGGACCCCCTTATCTAAAGTGGCGGAACAGTGGTTTAGCACGTTTGCCTCACATTCTGGCATGTTTTCTCAGTGGTGGAATGGATGGATGAATACAACAAGAAATGTGTTTGCCATTGACTGAACCAATTTCATGTTTCATTACCCGTTCCGGTAAAAATGACATCAAAGATGCTCCCGTCAAGGGTGCGGACGCGCTCCACGACGACCTGCGTGTAGTTGACGTTCTTGGTGACGAGGCGAGGCCTGTTGCCAATGGGCAGGACGGGGTCCTCCAGCAGGGGGTGGTCCTTGACGAACTGCAGGGTCTTGTCGGGGAGGTGCAGCGAGCTGGTGATGTTCTGCTGCCTCATGCGGCTGTTGATACACTGCCAGAGCACACGGAGCTGTTATTAATATCGGAGAAACACAGACGCGAAGGGCCTCGTGTCTGTTTTTGCTTTGCCTTGCAAGTACGCTGGGCTCCGCTTCCACAAGAAGAAGCACAGAATCAGCTGATGTACAGGATATGAACTTACTGCTCCAGGGCGTGGCGAAGGAGTGACGCCATTGTAGCGAACCCACTTAGTGTGGGACTGCTCCACGGTGGCCTTCTGCATGTACTTGCCCTTGGAGAAGACCTCATCCACGGCGGACATGTTGTAGGCACATACTGCCGACAGACCAACATTTCCCCTTTGGAGACGAGAGGGAGGCCATGATGAAAGAGACATTGCACAAAATACATTGTAACATTTCTGTATTTAGTATTAACACACTTGGACTTGGGAAAGTTAAAATACTTCTTAAACCGTTGCCTGTAGGGTTCTTTCAGGTTGTATGATCAACTCATTCGCTTTACATTATTTCCTGCAGCACAATGAGCCAGTGGTTAGCACACCTGTCTTTCAATCGGGAAGCTACATGGTTTGCATGTTCTCGCCGTGCTCGTGTGGGTTTTCTGTGGGTACTTTAGGTTGCAAGCCTCCACCTCAGATGACCGAGGCACGACAGAAAATGGATTTTCGGCAACGGAGATGTGAACAAGTATGACTGACCACTGAGAAGTGAAGACCCGTAGATGACCGTGTCCCTCAAGTGGGCGGCCTTCAGGATGAAGACGTCGTGCACCACGTTAAAGACAAAGTTGAGTTCGGGCATGGAGCACACCAGCTTGGCTTTCAGGAAGGACGTCCACTTCTTTTGCAGCGTCCTCTGTCCTCCCTGGTCGCCCTGTGTTGAGGAAGCCCGATTGAGATGAGAGCTTGGGGAAAAGATAGCGCTACGAAGGCTATGATGAATGATGTACCCACCTTACAAACACGAGCCACCCTCGGAATGAGCAGATTACCGAAGAACTCGTACTCCACGGACACCTCGGTGAAGAAGTAGTAGATTTTGTCATCCTCGCCGTCCGTAGGGTTCTCCCCTTCCCTGATCACGTCGGCAAAAACAAAACTGGGCTCTGCAGAAAATATGAGGGGAAGTGTTCTCATAGGAAAGTCCCAAACACTTGAAATTCAGACATTTATTGACCCAGGTGACCAAATACAACCAAAATGTGAACGTCACACGAGCACGAAACCTCAGTTGAGCAAGAGTAAAAATAGAGGTTCAGCTGTTGTCAGGGCGCTCACCGTTGAGCCATGATGTGGAATACTCAGTCCTCAACAGGTACGGTGATGGAGAGTATCTAGAAATAATGGGCTCACTACCCAAGAAGTTATAAGCGGTCCCAGAATACAGTTCTCCATCTGATGGACAAAAAAGTGGATTAAAAAAAGCATTTTATTGTCTGTGGGCTGATTAGCAATTTCAAAAAGTTCTTTAAAAGGGTCCGTAACTCACCAACCATGATGGTGGTGAAGCTTTGCGAGGGATCAAACGAGCACTTGCCCCTGCCGTCTTCTGCTCGACCCTCTAACGAAAAGTCAGCCAAGGTCTGCAAAAAACAATTTCAAGATGCACCAAAAGGCAATTTTTTTGGGGGGCGTCATGTCTACCATTGTGACCAAACGTGGGGGAAAATTTACCAAATAATCACACTGCGGTTGAAAGGCATGTGTGCCGCACACGAAGAGCCGCTGGTCATCAGCGACCTGCAGCACCCGGATGTAGTTCAGACAGTCGGTCTGGATGCCAACAGAGAAGAGTCGATTCAAATTCACCCTTGACCAAGCTTGTGATTCAACTTACTTGTATGTCAAACTAGTTTTAACCATTGAAATCAAGTGAAATACCATCACTCGTAAACTACAACACACTTTCTCGTTACGTTGGGGGGAAAAAAAATCTGAAATACACGTTAAAACATTAAAATATTGAAAGGAAAGAAAATGGCTTTATGAGGTTTAATTACCGTATTTAGGATAAAGAAAAAAACAACAACAACTGTGTGCATGAAGCTGTCGTGATAAAGCGACACGTCATATGTGGGCTAATGTGGGTAATTCAAGGCAAACGAACCAGAATTCTCGCTCTCTCACCTCCTTTGATTTTCCTTTGAGAGTGCACATGGCTATGGGGGTCTCGTCAACTTGCCACAGGACCTTGAACAAAGCAGTCCAAATTAAAGCGTGAGTATACAGTTTTAAAAATATATATCATATACTGTATGTTAAAACTGTCTGGATGGCCTGACACAAGATTATTATAAAAATGATCTTTGGAAAAATAGCCCCAATTTATTCATTTTATTTTATTTTAAATTATTATTATAATAAAACTTCACACACGTGATTTAGCCCTGTACACGCGGCCGCACTAATAATGACAAGTTTCCTTCATACCTTGTGGTTTCGGACAGTCACATTCTTCTTGCTCAGCTCGAAGATGGCCTCCCGGGCGCCCACATAGAGTGCGTCCCGTTCGTCGCTAAGCAGCAGAGTGGAGTAGTTGGAGATGCCCGGCTCGGAGAATTCCATCAGCTCCAACTCTGAGCACAGAACCACAAAATGCATTTTGCTTTTCCTTTGGCTTTTTGTGTTTTCCCTCCAGAAAGGGGTGCTTTGACCCTCGAATGGATAAATTCACTTCACATTAATTATTACTTTGCTGGTTTCATGGTGAGTTATAGAAATGGGCAATGTCCCAGCCAAGTCAACTTCAAACATTGCCTGTACAGCTGACTTTTACAGTTGCCACATTTTGACAGTTTAAGTTTAGATGACTTCTTATGGGAAAGATTTATCCTGAAAGGCCAAAGGTTTATTGCACCGCATTGTTTTATTCTCCCCTCGCTTGTCAGGGATCAAGGCCATTTTCGCTGGAGACACATCTTAACACAATGCACAATAAAAATAGCTTTTCCCTGAACAGGAAACACAAAAAAAAAGGGCTGTCTGACACGCTTTTGAGCAATGCATCACAATAAGAAAAGATCAAGGATGGATTTTCTTTCGTCGGTGCCAGGCCGTCGTTGTGGTCTCACTGCCAACATTGGGTTCCGACAAGATAAACAGTCATTTACAGAGAATTACATGTGGAACCGTCAATTAAAACATGATGTCGGGCAGGCACCAGGAAGGGTTCGTATGCTCACTCTGCATCTGCTTCACACTTCAAGTGGCTTCCATTGTATCTTTTCTAGGCATTGTGGCTGACAAGGCACAACCGGACTGTGCTTGCTCATGGAAAAAAAACAAAAAGACTCAAGTCGCACGCATATGCACAATCACACGGTCTGGAGAACTTTTTTAGGCTACCGATGGTGCCGGCCGGCATCCTCCCAAAATCTGTTGGTTAGAATAGAAAGGAGGCGTGTACCATGAATCCCAGCTATTGATGAAGAATGGGATAGACTGAGGACTGACCGCGAATACTTAATAGTTACATGAATAAGGTTGCTTTTTTTCCTTTTTTTTTCTTCTTTAAGTTGCTGCTAATATACAATCACAGAAAGGCGATAGGGTTGTGTGTGTTTCAAGAGGGCTCACCTTGGTGTCTCCAGGAGGTTCGGGGTACAGCATGGGGTCCGTGGGTGGACACTTCCAGGAGCAGTCCCAGGAACACGCTTAGCATGCCATACCCCATGTTGGACTCCGACAACTTCGGAACAGTGAAATTTCCTCTGCGAGAGACAATGGCGAGAGTGAGACAAACGCGGTCGCAATTCAAAATGCATTTCACAATTTGGATGACATGAATAAAAAGGAAGAAGGGCTCCCCACAGGCTTATCTTCTCACGGTCCGTTGACCAAAAATGGGAAGGGAACACAAATCCACTTCCCTCATACTGAAATGTGACATGACTGACTCAATCTCAAGTCACTTGGTGTTGCTTGTCACATGCAGTTCAAGAAGTTCAATACACTGCACACAGTATCACGCTGAGATACCACTTTTGGTCCATATTGTAATTTCAAGTTCTTTTACAACCACCCAAAATGTTAGCATTATCCAAATAAAACTGTAAATGGATGACGAAAAAGAAACAGGCACAATTTTGGCTCCATGTTTAACGCGATGTAATGGTCAATATTTAAGACCTGACCTCGGGGCGGCCAACTGAAATTCTCGGGATGTGTAGGGAAGATTAAGCAGAAATATTAAACCCAATCCCTAAATCTGTTCTCAATCCCGGCTGCATGTAGAAGTCTCCGGGTCATGTTTTACGACAGTCTGACATGGACTGAGGCCAGATTAACTAAAGTTGGAATGACATTATTGCTCAAAGTGATCCAATGACATAATTGAATTCAAAGTGCTTCCACTTTTTTTATCCAATCATGTGACGGGAAAGCTGCATAACTTCAGGGTTTTTTTCTTTTCTTTTTCCTGAAGCGACATGCTAGCAGAGTTGATTTTTTTTTCACACTGTTGGTGGCTACATGACGTCATATCAACAAATAATATTGTGACAAACACGCAAAGGGAAGGTCACACACTTACTCACAAAGATAGGGTAAAGTGATCCGGACGAAAGCGGGTTATTCTTGTTTTTCCACAACACCCTCAAAAGATACCTGCAGCAAACGGGTGAGTCGGCCACAAGAAGGTAAGAGATAACAGGCTATTGTGTGTCTCGTAAGAAGAGGACGCATAGGTTGTAGCTGTTACCTGGTCTTAAAGTATTTAGTAGTGACAACATTTTGTTGTACAGATGTTAACATGATCCCCAGCAAAAATGACTTAAATGAGTGCAATATGCAAGCCGGGCCTACTGTTATCAAGAACGTATACTTTGGGATCTCTTTCCAAGATTTTAAAATGTGTCGGAAAAAAAAATTGAAATAGTACCCCCCCCCCCTTTTTTTTAAACTTTAGGACATAATTACAAATATTTGCATTTTTAGGCTCCAAAATGCTGTTTTTAGACAAAATCAAAGAAGTAAAAAGTGACAGTTTTATCCACAGTCACTTAAAATGGTCTCATTTTTGGTTGTCTGAAAACCATTAAATGGCATATTGGACCCCGTAAGTATTTATCTATAAAAGCCCCTAAATCCTGATTAAAGAAAACATATTAGGGTGTTTTTCTAGATGGTTGTTACATTGGTGCTCTGGTTCGAGTACAACTGATGACAAATAATCCATTGTTCTCTTGTGACCCAAAAGGACCATTGAGGCTAATTCTAAATATAGGTTAGTCAGTACTTTTAATAACTAGGGTGCTGATGGTGGGATTTTACATAAACAATCAATCACTCCTGTTGGGAAAACGGAGTGGATGGGGGGTGGTTAATTGATTATTGATTCTGTAGTCAATGAGAACAAACTGGCTAGGGCCGCTTTGACCTCCCAAACATTGGAATCACCAACCAAACTTTGGAGTTTCAGGCACATACTACGCAAGAGGGGGGTGAAAGGGGTGTTGCTCCAAGTGCACAAGGACCAATTGTTTACTGAAGATGGCCTGCACTCACTCCACTGCCTGCCAACCCCCCACCTCCATCCCTCTACATCAACAGTCCAGAGTAGCAAACAATGAACAGACACAGTCACAGTCTTGCCAAACTCAATGCCGCCACAGTTTGGCTTATAGCAGCGGGTTCGCGGATTGCAGAAGCGATCATCTGGTAAAATAGTCGGTCTGGAAAAGGGGGGTAAGAGGGCAAGAGTCCGAATCACAACTTTCTAGGTGTCCGTGAACTCTTAGCCAATCCTAGCTTGCGCTGTGCATGCGCCCCATTTAGGTCAAGGCTTAACAAAAGCTTAAAAGCCCATTCGAAGGGCTTGGTGGGCTACAGTAGCAGAATGAGCAAAACTGGCAGCCACCCTACGGCCGCTGACAGATTTAGAGGCGCCGCCATACCGGGCCTGGATATTCAAGATGGTTACCATGCTGGCAGGCCTCTTTTGAGCCCTTTGTGTTGCCTTCTCGGCTCCTTGGGCTTCACAAGGAGGCGGACACCTGCTCATGGCCACGGGGTTCTCAGTACCATGCTGGTGACCGAGCACTGATGTTGGCTGGATGCCCACTTGAGGAAGAGAGGATCGTGTAAGGAGCATTCGCCTATCTGTGTTCACACGAGAACTGTGACTATGCAATTTTGGGATTCTGTACGTTTCCCAGGAAGACTTTACACGTGTAGGCCACGATAAGATCCAAAGAAATGCCAAGGTTTAGCTGGAATGTAATTGGGGAACATTTATTCATTAGGGAACTTGTGTCTAGTAGATTGTGCAGTGGTTCAAACTCTTTTTTTTTTTTTTTTTGGGTGGGACAGAGTACCCCCTGAACAAACAATTGTTGCATCCCACAATACAAGATGGTGTCTTCCCACATTTCAAATGCAATGCAGACAAGACTCTGGGCATCCGGAGAGCAGAGCGGCGAAGGCGGATGCTACAGAATTGGGACATTCACGAGCTGCCAACCTCTCAGAGCTCACGCTGGCTCATGCATCAACATCAATGCCACAGAGAAGTACTGCCTCTTATTCTTCCTCACGCCAGCAGACTGGTCGATGAAACAAAATAAAACAGCCTTAACCATTGGAATTGGTTAGTATTTGAATATATTTAATATATACATTTGAAAGATTTTTTTTTTTTTATTCCTAAACATTATATTAAAATACTTAAGCATCATTGGAATGATGAAGAACATTTATCATGTAAAGCACCTGACAATGCATTAAAGCAGTAAAACTCATACATTGAAGACACTTTTTTTACATTTTCAGTTCAGCCTGTCTTAGTGAATATTCTTTTATGTACTGTACTTTGACGAAACAGCTGGATTTTCAATTTCAAATCCCCAAATTTTATGAGTCGGATTTACAAGATCAAGCGGTGAATCACATATGGCTTTCCTCCCTTCATCTGACCCCCCGGGGGAGGGATCGGTGCAGCGCAATCCCAATATTTAGGAGGGCTCCTCGGATTATAGCGGTCTAGCTCCCTAAAATCACCACGTGACAGAAGTAGGGCTTCCGGAGGTTCGGCGAGGACTGTGAAGTCAACGTGAGTGAGGGTGGTCATCACTTGAAACACAATGCTGAGGAGCGGCCCGATATAAGTATTAAATCCACGTTTGGCTATAAATATGTCAATGGAAGCGATACTGTAAACTAAGGGGGGGACTGTGGACCACACAAGCCAAAAGCCTTAAAACAAATGGCGGCAGCTTTCGGGTTCCCCGCAGCATGATGAACTGATTGTGTCAGTCCAGCAGAGGCTTTAACAATCTCTGCGTTTAGGCTTAACCAAGCATTACAACTCCAGCTGGCAATCATTCATTCGTACGTTGATTGAAACTTCTGTCCCATTCCAGCATCATGGCTACAGGTGGATCAGTGTGTGGTTTTTGGTCTGTGTGTTTCAAAGACTGCCTCGTCGTAATTACTTAGGGAAATGTGCAATTTCAAGATCTAAATGTACCGGTGTGACCTCCCGTGGTTGGCCAGCCGCTGAGAGATGACACAGCAGTCTGGATGCATTATCCACTGAAACCTCACCAGATGACAGATGGACGGTTGGATGATTATGTGATTAGATACAGTCGTATATGCCTTATAGCTTGTAAAATATGCCTTAACTGTCAGACAAATTTTGAACTGTCATGTCATCTGACTAAACCTCATTTAAAAAAAAGACACAATACTACGTTTTTGGGTGTTTTTCAGTTTAAACTTTTGA
This sequence comes from Hippocampus mohnikei, assembly GCA_026261675.1. Classification (NCBI taxonomy): domain Eukaryota; kingdom Metazoa; phylum Chordata; class Actinopteri; order Syngnathiformes; family Syngnathidae; genus Hippocampus; species Hippocampus mohnikei. The sequence goes on from JAKGUB010000344.1 coordinate 4,556,559, forward strand.
CATTAGCTTCTCACGCCAGCAGTGGATCAAAAGGAAGGTGAATTTTCATTAGATTAAGAGTGCTTTTATCTTATTTATATGACAGTGGTTAACTTCTGCTAAATCCTTGACGTTACCAAAAAAGATTGCCAGACTCTGCTTTGGTTTGTTTGACCAGCATCACAGAACAGATTGTGCTTCAACGCTGGAGGAACATTTATACAATCCACGCCTTTCCACAAATGATCACGAGAACACAAGGGAGCCAAAAACAAACTACTCCTAGTTATATTGAAAAAGTGTGGCTGAATGATCAATGACTGACCTAAATAGGATAAGAGCTTGTGTGAAGGAAACACGATACAGAGGATGTAAAATGGAAGCCCTCCTATGTAATGAGTAGCTGTGGTACCACGGCGGAGCGAATATGTGAACCTAAAGTGGCCACAGAAAAGGCAAATGAGGGTTCAGGTCCGACAAAGGGTATATTTAGTATGCCAGAAAAAAAAAAACAACACGCCCATTCTTTTAGTCACATGGCCGAGGAGGATCTGAAAAACCTAAGAGGAGAGTGAACATATGGGCACGTGATGTGCGTGGCGAGGATTTCCATGCGGCATTGCCTCCCATTTTCCGCACAGAAGGTTCCTTTGTAGTCATTAAACTATTTAAAAGGAAAAGCTGGAGTCTTGATTAGCATCTGCAAAGCGGGGAAAAACAAGCTAGCGGAGATGCTAACGTTAGCTCAAACAGCAGAAACGGATGGACTCCGATGCATGACGTGAGTCACAGAAGATCCAAGTGAGAGTCCAGAAGCTATTTAGCACGAAAACAAAGTGAAAGCAGCTGCTGAAACACCCGGTAACAGCAGACAAATTTATTTCTGGTCTTTTTTGAGTTTGCTGACTGGCCCGTGGTTATTCTTCTCTTCGTGCCAATCTGATTATTGGATAAAGTGTTGCAAAAACAACCGAAAAAGCAAAACACGCCGAGTTCCTTTGTTGCTTTGATCCAGGCTGAAATAAGGTCTGGTGAAGCACAGTTGACGGCTGGAGTGGGATGCACTAAGGGTGTAAAGATTCATCCACTACCTTCAAGTATCGATTCACAGTATGTTCCTGAGATACAACAATATTGATTTGTGCTTATAACAAATCAAGTAAATACACCTATGCTGGGCGTGTCTGTGGTAAACAATGAAAGGAGGAAATACAACCATGTCACAAGCAAACAGCCATTCACAGACAAGCCATTCATTCGACGCAGTTTTACTTGAGTCCGCTATAATGGCAGCCAGGCCTCTGGGGCACATTACGCTAGCCTATTTTGGGAAGCGGTGAAAGCCCTGTTGTAAAGCCTTGCGGTCTCAAGTGTGTGACTAGTAGTCCGATCTGTGGTCGTTTTGTTTTCTCAGCAGTCCGGGGCAGGTGATTTTACCCGCTGTGGGGAAGGGACCATTTTTATTTTCATAAAGTACTCCAAGTGTAATACTAAATCTAGACTGATCAAACAAGTGTTTGATTCAGTATTTGGGGGTTAATGGTTTGGGGGCTTTTCATAACAGCTCCTCTGACACTCTGTTATGGGGATTGCACGGAGGACTGCAACAAAGGCTCGCAAACCTGTGTTTTTATTTAGGAAAATAACGATCAACACTTTTTCTGCCTTATGGACAAAAAAATGAATACTTTTTTTTGTGCATTTTCTGCACGTAAAAAAAATAAAACATATTAAAAACAATTATGTTTGAGGAAAATCCTGCTCAACTGTTTTAAGACGGCTGGGGAATGAGAACAAAGGCAAAAGCTTACGAGAATACTGGAGTCTAAATTGGAAATACTGCAAATAAAGTCATAACTTTAAGATATGTAGTTCTAAAATTCTAAAAAGTTGTAAAAATTGTACAACAAATAAGAGGGATCACTTATGAGGATAAAGTTGTAACGGGAGACTGGATACATTGGCTTACATTTAAATCACTCTCGCAGCCGTTTACGCCCATGTTGTAGCGCGCAATTAATCCGTCAAATCAACTCTCCCACCAGTCATTTAAAAGCGGAGCAAACATCTCTTCACATGATCCTACATCTCATCCGCTGTGCTTCGAGTTGGCACGCATTCCCCATGCCTCTTCGTTCTCTCAACAGTCTTTAGTGGCCGGCAATTTCACGGTGGTAAATTCTGTCCCAGCGTGGACAACTACTTCCCTTTGGAGTTGTGTGTGAAAACTCACGGCATCACCCACAAAGGCTGCCACAGTACCGGGAGGGTGTCCTCCTGAATTTGGCAAGCCAAGAGTTTAAGCCGAAACAAAAACACAAAACAAAAACAAACAAAAAAATCCTCACGGAGCACAATGGGGACAAACACAAAGACAAGCATGACAAAGGGATGTCGATCGTTTAGGGGGCAATTGGGGATTCCGAGCACAAAAAAAAAAGTAAGGTAAGGAGCAGTGAATTAGGGAGAGGAACCAAAAAGTAATAATGGTCTTCTCTCAGAGAAGGCTTTGGCAATTGGTTGAAAGACAGGGAACGATGACAGAGCAAAGTATGATGTGAAGTTCACAAAAGCAGGCAGCTGTGTGCCAAATCTTGTTTCGAAGAGGAATTGAGGGTCAGATAACAACCAATCAAAAAGCACCAGAGGAAAAAGCGGAATGACATCAAAAGGGCCAGATGTGGTCATGCAAAAGGGAGTAAAAACAAGAAAGGAGCGCAAAGCCCCAAGGTGATTCCAGGGGCAAGGGAGGAGTAAAGGGTAGTCCGGCGGGGAATGGTCGGGCAAGCATGCATTATTCGTGTTGGAGCAAGCACACAAGCAGCTCGGTCGTGGTCTGCACAGCACACACAAAAAAAACAAACAAAAAACCAAAACACTGTGATTGAGGAGTAACTTTTCTGACCTGTGGCTCCTTACAAGATGTGGCGCTCTTCCTCTGAGGAGAGTTATAAAATCCTCAAGCTAGGTGGAGGGGGCGAGAAGAGAGACAATCAGACAAGACAGTTATGAAGAATGAGTGTCATCAGCCTGCTTCACTGAGCCAGAAAAAAAAAAAACGGAATGTCTTTTCTTTGCACAAGTACACTACACCAGCTTTTATTCCCACAGGCCAACAACGGGTTACATATTTGCCCTTTTCACTGTTCTGTTTGCGGTGCTGGCTCCATTTCCAGGGGTATATCATTAAGCTCAGAATAAGAAAAACAAACAAAACATTGGTAGGCAAACGCATAAAGAAAACTGAATTTAGGTCAAAGGAAAACAACAATTGTGCAGCTTTTATGATGTGTGCACAAGAATCAAACTATATTATGGCAAACGAAACTGGACTTCAACATATAAACATATAAAGATACATTAACATGAGATTAGGGTCAGCTAGCTCCCACGCGGCCCTTCAGTGCGCACTCCAGATTTCACTCCATTGTTGATGCCCACACAAAGGAACCAAACACGGATGCAAAGGGAGCACAAACAAACCGTACAAGTCCCTGCCTCCTGCCCTCCTCTGACAGCCTCGATTGAGACCAGTGCGATGATGACACTGGTGGGAGATTGATGAGCTGCGGTTCAAAGGCTACAGCCCCTTGGACATGGTTAGGAAGCACTCAAGACTGTTGGCCGCTCAGCTCCAACAAAACCCGCTGACAGCTGATGCGGAGGTTTTTTCCTGCGTGATTCGGAGGACGACGCGCCTTCTTCATACGTCTTTACCATCGCCTGAGCGGTGACACCGAGGTCCGGAAAGGGCACCGAGAGGAAGTTAAAGGCGAAGACTTGAATGGGGACTCTTCAGACCCAAAACTAATTTATCAAATGGTTCCCAATGAAGAAACTCAGTGAGTAGGAAACGCAATGACAGATGACGGACCAGGGTCACACCAGTTTGACACCCGACTTTCCACAAGGGAAAAAGACGCTGAATTAAAATCATTGAGGGCTTTCTCCAACACAAAAGCTCCTATTTCCAGGCAAAACTTGGCAGCTACTTTGGGTGGAGATCCGTCGGACTACATTGTCTGACACATGTCAAAGACAATGGTGTGCACAGCTGCAGTAGGTTTTGTTGGATGCATAGGTGATGAATATTAGCTTTTGATAGGTGTCCCATCTATCAAAAGCTAATGTTCATCACATTCCAGTGTTAGGTTTCATCGCTTGCAACGTGCACATTGCATGCGCCGCATATACAGATCCGCTAGACTTTTTGAGAAAACCACCACACGAAATGGCGAGTGTAATTTGGCAGCTTGGTGATGAAGTGCTGCCAACAAAAGTGAAAAATATATTACATGCTTTTACCATCTTGACTCTTTGAACCCATTTGCCATGGGACCAAAAGCTGTACTTAGACATGGCCCATTAATAGAGTGTCATGATGAACAGTGGCTCATTTGCACGGGACAGGACAGCTTGCTCTCAGTAGGCCTGATTGCAGCCAGGCTACAAAACAAAATGTCAAAAGTAAGTATGGGTACAGAGTCGCGGCACTAAACTGGCCTCGGGGCTGAATTATTAAAACCTGGAGCATTGACAAGCTCCAAGCTTGATTGCAGCAAGGCTACAAAACAAAATGTCAAAAGTAAGTATGGGTACAGAGTCACGGCACTAAACTGGCCCCGGGGCTGAATTATTAAAGCCTGGAGCATTGACAAGCTCCACCCTTGTGTCAAGTGTCTTGAAAAAAAGTACTCAAATTAATTCTCCATTTATTTGGGTTGTATGAATGATGTGTTGTATCTTGAACCTTTTAACGAATTGTGGAAAAAATAAAAAAATAAAAAAAACATTTTCACACTAGTGGATGCGTGAAGACTGCACAAAATGCAAGTGTTCAAAACAAGCAAATATGAGTAAGGTCAACGCTGTTTGGAAAGTTGGACGGGGGCTCTGGAGGCAGGCCAATTAGTATCTGGGAATACCAAATGGAATGCTGGTGTCCAAGAGGAATGTGGACCGATATCCCACACTAAGCAAATGTTAGATTCAAGGAAATAAGGGGACATTTGTTCATGTGTATTGTGCAAACTGGAGAGCAAATAAGAAGCATCATCTTGTTTCTTTTGTACGGATGTTAAGTAGTCGCATGTTGAAGGGGGGGGGGGGGGGGCTTTATTCCCTACAGGCGGTGGGACACGTCCTCCAACTTTTACCCTCACATCCTTTTGGAGTAACATTTATCATTCTTCGCTATTGAACCTTCGTATTCGTATGACAAGACCGACTAGCAGCGGGCGCACAATAAAAAAGGACCACCCCTCCGACCTCCTTTTTGGCCCTTCTGGTTGCTCAGTTACCTTTCATCAGAGACGCACAGCTTGTCAACACCATCATCGCTTACTCCTAAACTTTCAGCTCATATTGATTTACTCCAGCAGGGCCCGAAAGAAATTTGTTTTGTCTTATTTTAAAATGTAATGGACATTTCTGGGAAAGGGCGTTTGTGGCACTTTGTTGCATGTTCTTCCCCCAGGCAGGGGAGAAACTTCACAAAGCGGGGCATGAGTTGAGATATGAAATCCTCAGGACCCTGTGGCAGATGTGCCAACCACTCGATTACCGTGCCTGTCACATTGTGAGAAACAGGTTGCCTTGTGCGGTTTTCACGCTGCCTCATGGCAGGGGCGGCCTTGTTTGCGAAGATCCCTTTCAGCTGACCGGCTTCTGGTGCTTATTCCGCTTATTATGAGCACTGATGGCAGATTGTTTTAGCTTACCGCACCCAAATTCTCCAACCCCACATGGGGGAGATGGAGTGAAAGTTGACAAAAGAAAGAAAAACAATGAAAAGAAGGCCACGGTGATGGAATCCCAAGCTAAATAATGTCTTGTAACAAAGCCTCAAAGGCCTCCAGCTTGCCATTTTGTCAGTGGTAACAAGAAATAAAAATCATCCTACGTGCAAAAGTCAGCCAAATTTGGGGGGGTCAAAACAGTTTTACTCCCCTTCACTCCAACAACCACACACACACACACACACACACACACACACACACACACACACACACACACACACACACACACATGACGACTTACTCCTCTTGTGTAATGAATTACCTCACCCCATGTAACCCTCTGTTAGTGCACTGAAACACACCAAAAAAAAAAAAAACACTTCCCGTAGTGTGAGAGGAGTGTTATTGCTTGAACCACAGCAGCAACACTGCATGGATGTCAACCGTATAAAACAGGCGAGACAGAGTACAGCCAGACACTGGCATGATGAGCACACGCCACTCACTTATCGGTCATGGCGTCGACTAGCGTGTGGTGGTTCATTCAAACCTCTGCTCACTTTCCCCCTTGCACAGTTAAAACGGGTTGAGGATGAGGGCCGAGGACTCTCGAAACGCCAATCTGCCCAAAAGAAAAAAAAAAGCAGAAAAGAAAGTTAGTTGAGAGCAAGAATTGCCTTACAGTGCTTGAAATTCCTTCCACTGTGATTAGTCATACACACAAAATGACAATCAGGCCGTGAGACGGTTCCAAACTTAGCAGACGCTTCAGTGGCTCACAATTGCCCCGATGAGGCCTGCTCTCGCAGAGACAAGTTCTGTGGGATCCTGTTACCGTGGAGACTGAGGCAGCCCCCTACTCAGCGAGCCAGCTAGCTAAACAGAGAGAAGTAATCCTCGAGGTAGGGAGCAAACAGTATCATTGCTATCAAAGAACACAAGGGCGAATGCTGATTAAATAAAATATGGTGTCGGTATCGTTCAATAGCAATTCAATATTTCACAGGAAAGTTGTGCATAAAACAGTAACAATTGTTTGTAGTTTCTGGAATTTCCCCCAAAAAGGACATGCACATCGAACGTCTTCCTACGATGATCCAATTTCCAATACTTGGTGTATTGACAGTAAGTAAAATAACGGCAAGCCGATTTTCTGATTGCTCATCTTCAAACCAAAGGGGAAGTGCTCGTATAAAGCAATGTCGTGGTGGCCGATGGAGGTACAGAAGTCGTTATGAAAACCCTTATCATTCATTGTTTAGCTAAACGTTGAAAACAGCATGCGGGTGAAGACAAAGAATCTCACAGTGGTGTTACTAATCATCATAAGGTGGCTTTATGACGTTATCGGAATTTTAATGTGATGCATCCGAGAGTCAACAGAAAAATCAGGCAGTAGCTTTTCATCTCATCTGCCTTTAAGGGATTACAATGGCCACATTGGTTCCCCATATTAATACACTATTATGGTTTAGCACACTGAAATAACACAGATTGTGACCCGCCAAAGTGGGATTTAGGTCCCCGTAAGCAGATAAGTGTTGGTATTCCAAATTTTGAAGCACTGGGCACTAAAAAATGAGATTGATTTTTTTTTAGACATGTTTTATCAACATTCTTTTAAATGGACAGTAAGTACATAATCCAACACAGATTACCCAAACCAAAAAGAGTTTTTTGGAGTGCCGGTTTCCACCAGTGTTGCTCCGGTGGCAAAAGTATTTTGATCCGAGTGTAGAGCAGAAGTGTTTCCTCAACAAACAAAGAAAACAATCTGTAAATTTAGTGTTCACACTTGCGTGAGTTGATGAAAATTTGACTCTCACTGTCTCATATTCTACGGACAAACCACTTACAGGCATTCTGGAGCCCTATAATGACTCAAGACCAAAGAAAGCCGAGCAAAGCGGAGAGAAATTAACCTGCATTCCTTCAATGGCTCAACTCCCTCAGCAATAGCATGTTCAAGATGACACTGTCTTGGAAACAGGAGTTCAGAACATTCTGAGTTCTTCCCATCCCTTTGAAAAATATATATAATCAGACTGATTACGTCTTCCATACAGGAAATGCAGTCAAGTGCTAATCCCTGGTTCACATGGCTCACTGTGGTGCAGCTAGCATCTTAGCAAATCAATCTGCAGTGACTTCAATGGGATTAGTAAGATTTTTGTAAGATTTTTTAAAATGTCATGTTAAAAAAAATGGCAAAATGTTTTTTTAATGATGGTGAGTTTTAAAGGAAATGACTACCTCGAAGCTCCAATCTTACCACATCGAGCCACCTATTAGTCACCTATGAGGGAATTTGCTTCCCACACAACCAAAAGTCCCACTGATACCTACAAAGTGCAATCCACTACAATACTGAATTATTCACTTCACCAGTGGTGGGGGTCTGGGGGGTAAAAATAGCACGTACAGAGCGAGTCTCCACAGCACAAAATGTGATTTCCGTAGCAGTCATGCAGCGACAGGAGTCTTACCATGAGGAGTGCGGGGGAAGATCCTGCAGGTGGGGAGATTTTTCTTCTCCGTTTTGTGAATGCATGACGGACAAACGGAAACACACCGATTTTGATCATCCAAAGATGACTGTCATCTCACCCACGCCGCTCTCAGTTGTCCACCGTGTACAAAAGGGCAGGGAGGGGCAGCCCTCATCTGCTACTGTGCAGGAGTGGTCTCGTCTCTGGAAAACCTCAATGCACACAGTCTCCTCGAGGAGGAGGAAGCAAGTGAGAGATGGGGGAGGGGCCATGTGGGATTGTGTCTATTGTGACGGGGGTCGCTTTCTTCTCTCCTTTGAGCGCTCAGATGAGTGCGCAGTTTTGGGGTAATCGCTAAACACTTTACTTGGGGAACTAGCAGTGCCAATGGGGATCGTGCGTCGACGTGTCCGCCATTTTGGAGGTGGCGGCACTACAGCGTAAGATGCAAGAAGTGCTCTGTCGCCGTGTTCCTTCTGAGTTATTATCTTATAGAGCCAGTTGAATAGAAGTACGGTGAAGTGTTGCCACGTAGGGGGTGCAGCAACACCTCAAACAATTGCAAAGGGAGAAAAGTTGACGACCAACTTCGTTTTTACAGGTTTCTTGCTTGGCGGAAGACAGAGGGAAGCCTCGTTTAAGAGTTCACAAAGTCAAGACGGACAGCTTGGTTGTCAGATGTAAGACGAAAAAAATAAAACTGCCTCAGAACGTTTGAGATTTCTCATTGCCTCACCATTTGAAGTTAAAGTGTCTTTTTGATGTCATCCTCCAACCCCGCAAGTGGTATTGAAATGTTTTCTGTTTCCCTCACCAGCTCCTGTTCATACCGGAAGTCGTGCCCACAAGTCCAGCAAAGGCCCAGGGACGTTGAATAGGGCGCATACTAACTGTTTTCAATGCTATCAGAGTTTATCGGTAAACCATTCGAGGGAAAAGATTAAAATCTGCCACCTCTAAAAGTCAATGTTGCCATGCAAGCAGGCGGTAGAAAGGACTAAGATAGGAGGAGAAACACATCAACAACAAACAGAATGTACTGTATGTGGGCTGCCTTCCCGCTGCCATTGCCTTCCAGCTCTGTGCCCTCGGCAACACTAAACGCTGGGAACCTTTGAAACACACACACACGCACACACACACACAAACAGCCAAGTTTGCTGTCAGTGGCAATGCATCAGGAGCTTTGCGCTGCACTCAGCTATGTCCTCAGCGAGGCCTGGGAATCTTTAGCCTCTGATAGCACTCCCAAAGCACGAGCCTGAGAAAACAACTGCTTTGGGACGGACACTGGAGTATGTTTTGAGGTAAAAACTAGGATTTTATGTTCTTTGTCAGACCAAGACCAGTGCAATTATTCAATTTGGAGTACTTAACGATACCAAGTACCAATGCCAGTAGTATTTTTTCTACCTAAATTTTCAATTAACACAAAGACAGATCCAAGATGGGCACCATTCCTGCACAAAGTTCATGTCCGGAACAATACTCTTTTTCAGCCCGCTGACCAAATCCCCCTTTCCGACCACTTCAAATTGATTAAGAGTGGAAAACAAGGAGCCTCTCAGAGAAGGTAAAGTTATCGCTAACAAGAGAGAGGGTAGCGTATCATTTAATTTAGCTCATGTGGATCTGCTGGTTCAAGTGAATATGTAAAAAAAACAAAAAAAAAACAAGAGATGGTCTGTGATGAATACGTGTACCAAGAATCAATTTAACATAAATTTGTCTTGAAAAAGATTTACGCAGGTCAACAGGAATAGAAACTATGATACACAGTTTTTACAAAATGTTTTTGTTGTGCAATCTCATAGTATGCTGGAAACAAAAGTGAACTGTTATGAGGATGGGGAAATCAGTGTCTAAAGAACAAATATAAGCAATATGCCAATCGTGTCTACCGGCATTTCATAACCTTTCAATAAGACCAACTCACAACACACAAACACAACCTCTAACCCGAGGCAAAGTCGGCGCAAGCAACAGAACTGTCTCAACTGCCAGCTGTTTAATGATTTGTCTACTGGTGAAAGCGCACACAGCAATATCCTGTTAGGGCTAGCTTGCGATATGTAACCCCCTACCACGATGATTCCGACTGGCCCGGGTGTCACATGACGCGACGGACAGTCCATCATTTCGACAAGGCTCGAGTCACCGCCCCGTGCCAGACGTGCCTCAGGCAAAGACAAATAAACTTAATGGCGTGGAAGAATTATGCAACAAGGAAAGGGACGTCGTGGACTGACTGAAATTGTAGTCCAGAGGAGTCTGGGGGATGCAGTGCTCCCACCGGACAGGCTTGAGGAAAAATGGTGGGGCCTAATTAAGTGGGCTTAAACAATACACGCCCAGGCCCCCACGACATTCCCTTCCCCTCCATAGTCCACACAGCTGCAAACACATACAGGTGAAACAATTAGAACCTCAGACTGACTAGTACGCAGCACTCAAAACAGTACAGGAAACTCCCACAAACCTACACAGCTTTGCAAGTAATAGTATCTTTTGGTTTCTAATGTTCTACAGTGAGGAGGTCTTTGGAAGGTAATTGACATTGGGGGCTATTCTTGCGGTTGATAGAACAGCCTTAAATTTATGCATGTCAAGGGCAGAAACCTCCCAATGACCTTTGGGTGCCAGAATGGCTTTTAGGGGACATGGCAAAAAAAAAAAAAAAGTCTGAAAAATCTGCTGCTTATATTATGCTAGTTTCTTAATGATGCATTCACATCATGTTAATTTTGACACTTTAAAAGTCTTCGTTTTTTAATTGTAATTATAACATTTAAGAAATGTTTTTTTACAGTCGAAAAAAGACAATCGAAAATAAGACAAATCAGTCCTCGTAAGAAATTTGTGTATGCCCAGCTAGCACCTCCAACATTTTATTTGATATTCTGAAACATATAAAGAAAAAAACAGAAAAAAATCCAAGCCCCTTATAATTGGCCAAGCTTCCCTCCAGCCCCGGGAAAGAAAAAAAAAATCACGCTGCCATACCTGAGGACCGCGGATCATATGTTCTTCACCTACCCGCCACGCTTTTGAACCGTTTGGACTTTTACTTTTACACTTTTAACTATCCAGACTCCGCACTTATGACTTGGAAACGATACAGAAACTCCGAAAGAAGGCGCTATCTCGGGAAAAGTGATAACAGGAACGCCTAAAATAGTTTTCTCATCTCCGTAGGGGAGCAACAAGTGCAAGCGAGTGCACGACAACCGGAGACTCTGCAGCACTCAGCAGCGGCTAGCGAGTGAGCTAGCAAAAAACAAAAACAAAATCATGGAATAATGTGAATTTCAATGAACTTATAACTCACCAAGAACGCTTGTTTTCCCACTCCTTTCTTTGTTCTCCCGATGCGGGAAAGAAGAAGCGGTGTGCCAAAGTTCGCTGAGTCTGTTGTGTCTATTACCCAATCCGCATGGTGGTCGAAGCCAGACTGGTTGAAAAGTGTGTCGCTCCGGGATCTCGGAGCTACTCGATGGGGGGAGGAGGAAGAGGGAGGAGGGCCGACTGAGGAGGGATGGAGCGCGGGGGTCCTCCTGCAGACCACGATTGTTGCTTTTATATTATTTTCACAGTTAAATTCCCGAGTTAAAACTCCACATTTTTTTTACTCGAACCTTCCAACTTCAAAATACTGTATTCAGCTCATTCAGGACATCTTGACACTTATAATGTCCCATAAATTCTCCAAATTGCAAAGTCTCAAAATTAAACATTTTAAATTGCAGTATAGCCTCCTCCCTCCACACTTCTTGAACGACCAGCCCCGCATAGGAACGCTTGATAGCATTTCACATTTGAATAAAATCTTGGACAATCAATCAATTTTCTTTCATTGACTTTATTCAATTCTAGAACGGGGAAAGTGGGAACAACTGTACCCTTCTTAATTGAATAAATAACACTAAAAATGAAAAAAAAATAATATTCTTTTATTTCTCTTTAACTGTATTTCTATTCTGTGGTTTTATTGAATTTTTGTGTTATATGTCCTGCATTTTTTGTTGTTATTTGTGCTACTTTTTACCTAACTACCGATCTACAGCACATTGGTCAACTCAGTTGTTTTTAAATTCACTTTATAAATAAATTGGAGTAGATTGGATATTTTATTCCACTCTTAGTTTTTGCCATGTTATTACATAAATATAGATTCTGAACTGCTCCATATGATGTACAGTATGTGGCATCATCAGGTGCTTATTTTGTGTGGGTGTATGTGTGTGTGCGTGCGCATTTTTGAATAGTATTGGTGTTTAAGTGCAACATGATAATCGTGGTATTAAGAGGTGGATTAAGTCCCCACTGAAGGCCCAGATAACCGATGCACAGCCCACAGAGTTTTGCAGTATGGCGGTTATGCTTCTGAGTAGCCTCGCTTGAAATTGTACAAATAAATTGTTGACTTCATTCTCGTCTGCCGGTGAGGCAGATGGTATAAGATGAATTTGCAAAGCAGCTGACTTTGTCTTCACTCACTTGCTGACATGTGCTGCTAAGAAGAAACAGGTGACCGAGGAATGTGCGCAGAAGTATTGGTGGCGCGCAGATGATTTGTTGCAACTTGAGATGGTCTGCTGCTTTTGAAAAGATATACACGTAGAGTAGTGTTCAAAAGTTTTGGTCCGCCGCATGCTTTGTTGCTTGAACGACCTTTTTCCAAAGCTGACATAAATGTCCATCCATCCATGTATTTAGCACTTGTCCTCAAAAAGGAGCCTATCGGCTGACTTTGGGCAAGAGGTGTGGTACATCCTGGACTGGTCGCCAACCAATCAAAGGGCACCTATAGACAAACAACCATTCAAACACACATTCATGAAATAATTCCACCTGTGCACAATGGACAGAGCGTCATGCTGCAAGGTGTGGATTTCCAGTCTAAGGATACTATTTCTACGCCTGAGCTCTTCAGACTCACCATTCGGGTATATTTAGCAACTCGAGGCTGGTGGTATCCATGCTGCAAAGGCAGACTGTGCAATTATTCTCAGCCCAGCAAGGGTCAGCATCGGCTGGTCCGGGATCAGTCTCAAAGGAACACTGTCTATTGACCAGGCTAAGATTATTAGACAAAAGTCACAGGTGCCGGCAGAGTGTGCTCTCACAATTAATGGCGCAAACAGCAAAAGTCAAGGATAAAAATACATGCCAGAGCATTTCCGTGATGATTAACCAACGATAAAGACCACAGGGGACATACATTTTGCAGGAAGTGCTCCATATCAGGACCCGTTTTGGCTCCTAAACTTTGGATTGGTAACCCTGCCTTGCAAAACGTGTTTCCCACACTTCCTATACACTGAAGCAATAGTCATCATTGAATCATGTCACGACAATGTGCAACCAAGCGCTTCTCATCATTCTAACCACGCTGAGCCTGTTGTTGAGCTCCTCAAATATCATTATATCACATATTTCCTGTTGAAGGGAAACAAGATATGTTTGACAAAGGGAAATGTTTGTGTTCTCACCTGAGGCTCTTTCCTCTCACATATACCCTGCAAATCTGGCCTTCTTTTTCGATGGAAAAACCCATCATTGTGTCATATGCTGAAATGGAGCAAATTACAAGGTTAAGAGTTCATCTTCCCGTAACAGCGTTGACAAGGTATCACCATCTCATAGTAAATTAATGAATGTAAAGCATTGCAAGTTGCAAGAAACATTTAAAAGATCTTGGTTGAAAGGTGAAAGAGTAAACAAACATATGCACGCGGGGATCAGTCAATTTAGAATTCAGCCTCATGTGACAGCAACACCATCTAGTCGTAAAATTACGAATGTAACGCATGTCACGTTGCAATATGTAAAAGCTTGAATTGATTAGAAATGCTAAATGAAAGAGCGCGTGGGAATTTGTTGTTATTTTACTTTATCCTCAAATCTGGGGTGGCCGAGAGAGCTGTATGTGTGTGTGTGCGTGTGCGTGTGTGTGCGTGTGTGTGTGCGTGTGTGTGTGTGCGTGTGTGTGCGTGTGCGTGTGTGCGTGTGCGTGCGTGTGCGTGTGTGTGTGTGTGTGTGTGTGTGTGTGTGTGTGTGTGTGTGTGTGGATGGATAGAAGCAACATACAACCTATTCTCATAGGTTTGTCAATTGCAGTCTCTCGTGGAAGGCAAACGTAAATGCATTTTCCATTCAATGTGCAAGGCTAAAACATTCATCATCCAATCAGACTTCCCCGTAACGTCACGTGTTATCTATACAACTCCTCCCAGAGCTTCTTTCAATGCGATAGGTGTGACTACATCGTTGTCATCCAATCAGACGTCGCAATAATGTCACATGTGGCTGCTTGACCAATGAGCAGCTGCAATTACTGGTTTGACCGCACCCAAATCGGGGTGATGGTGGAGAGGGAGGAGCCAAACTAGGGGGACGACAAGGGGAGGGGCAAAAATTCACCCAGCCATCGACAGATTCTGTGGACGAAAATAGCGGTATTCGTCTGCCTGCTTTTAACTGACAACGATTACATTTCATCACATCGTCTACGAGAGGGTAAGCTCCACAGTGACTAGTTTTCGTCGTTTGCCCGAGGCAACATGCGTCCTGGCTTGTTTTACTTGCGCCGTATGTTTTAAAAGTAGATGCGAGCAAGCTAGCGTTGTTTTGCTAATATGTCGCTGCTTGATCAATGGAGGCTGCAGGGAAGTGGGTGTGCACTTTTTTTGGTTTGTTTTTGCGACACTCTGACGGAACAATTTGTTGTATTGTAAAAGTCCGCCTCTGACCCTAAGAAGAAGGAAATCATAGTCTTGGTGTGATTTAACCCATCTTATCTTAAGCTAACTCAGGCCTGTGGAGCTTTATTGTACAATTGTAACAGCTGCTTGTCCTCCGTCGTTGTTTTACCATTTACTGCAAGCAATAATGCTATATTTATTTAATTTTAAGTCAAGAAGGTTTGTCCTGCATTGTAGTGTTCCCAAATTCTGAAGCTTATCACGAAGATATGTTTTAAAACAGTTAAACAGCTCGTGTTTGGCAAGTTCAAGGTACTACATTTAATTGGCATGCAAGTACAGTATAAGGAGACATGAACACCAATGTGTTCTACTACAAAAAGTTAGGGATACAGTATTTGGCTTTCAGGTGAAATTTATGGAACAATGTTAAACGTTCATGCTACAGTGATATAATGTAATAAGAAAGTGGGACATTTAAGTAGAAATATGCACTGGTGATTTCCTCATCTCAAACAATTAATTAAAACCAAAGTTCACAACAATTGTGGATACACTACGACAAAAAAAATTCAAAATCTTAATAACTCGACATGTGCCCTTGAGCATCAATTACAGCTTGAAGTCGACTTATTGTCTGCTGAGGCAATGGCATCCCCACTCTTCTTGAAGGGAAGCCCACAGGTCGACTCAGCTGATCTCACAGGTTTTCAAGAGGATTCAGGTCTGGGGAAAGTGCACACGATTCCATTTGAGGCACATCACGTTTCAGACCTGTGTCTTAGTGTTTACTTGGAAAACAGTTTTGTTCTTTGCTAGTCAGTACTCATTGTGCTTCCAGCTACATGCTATTTACATTAACATCTACTTGGGAACAGTACACTGTTCCTATCCAGTCATTAGCTGTCACACTTCCAGCTATTTACATTGGCATTTACTTGGTTAAAAAAAAATCATAAAAATAATTGCACATCCACTCGATATTGAATTGCTCCTGATGTACCGGGTTTACTGGTTCTCTGGTTATCATCACACATTTTGTGACGTCCCTTTCAGCCCCTTCTCATGCTGGATGTGGATGAGTCCTTCAGTTAGCTTTCCGGATTGATTATAGAATGGCTGATAACTCCCACGTGACTGAGTCAGTATGGCTGTGTGTTGCTACCACAACAGTAACTGCACACATTATTTATGCATGGGCGGGCGGGCGTGTGTGTGTGTGTGTGTGTGTGTGTGTGTGCGCGCGCGTGCGCGCATGCATGTGTGCATGCGTATGTGTGGGTGTTTCTTTTACTCGCACTCTTGCCACACCCTCGACTGCAGTGCGTTTCAAAATGAAGCCCTCGTTTGTACTCACTCACAGCCCCACTATCCTACGTCTGGCCTGGCCTGTGCAGTCACCTGCAGATAAAAGCCTCACCGTAAAACTTGCACACTATCCTTCTGGCCAAGCTGTAGTAACAAATGCCTGGCATAGCTTGTGCGTGTGTGTGTGTGTGTGTGTGTGTGTGTGTGTGTGTGTGTGTGTGTGTGTGTGTGTGTGTGTGTGTGTGTTACATGCCTTAACAAAGTTAAACTGGATGGAAAGCATCAGGTGGCACATTAGCACCTGCCTGTTTCACCCTACTTGTACAAGCCAGATACTGTGCAGCGAAAATTCCACCGCTAAGCATTTTCTTTTCAATTTACTCCCTACATTTCATGAACTACCGGTACACTTATTTGCAGGCTGGTGCGTACAACTAAGCTATATGCGCCATTTAACACCGACTGTACTGCTACGATCTTAGCCCACAGCTGCTCTTACATAACAGTAATCTTCACAAAACCATCCCGTTCCCCCGGCAACGAGTTGGGTCTCCATAGAGATGGCACTCTCAAGCAGGACTGGGGAATTGCCAAACCACCTCACCCCTGCTGTCCCTGCGCCCATGTTTTTGAGGCAGGATGACGAGTTGTGATATGACACATCTTATCTGCCTCGTGGGCGGGAGAAAGCTTCCTTTATCTGCTGACGCTATTGTTGCTAACTGTTATGTGTTACATGTGTTAATTTTATATTTTGTCAAAATAACAATTTTTAGGACAATATTTTCTCATCAACTATTGTGTTAAAGGATTATATTATTTTTTATGCCACTGATGTAGTGATAATATTAGAGCAAAATTATATATTTTTTAAAGGGGAAGTCAATTCAAAAATGTTCTTACAACAATATATTGCCACCCCCACCAGCCTCAACACAGTATTCTGATTAATATGACATTTGTGGAATATGAATGAAGTAGCATAAGCCATTTTGCCACTTGCTGCCGACTTAAAATGACACCGTAGTGCCTAAAGGGTCAGATAATACAATACAATACAATACATGCTGATTTATATAGCGCTTTCACAACAGCGGAAGCTGTAACAAAGCGCTTAACAAATGGTCAATCATGGCACATCTGTTTTCTGTGTTGTGGCATGTGTTTTGGTCATGTGACGTTCACTCGCTGATAAAATGACTTAAATATAAAATGTCCTCTTTGTCAAAATACGTCCCCTTTAACTCTGCTTGGCAGAGACTGCACACAGGATGCCAAAGTAGACAGTGCCCAGGCTTGTGTTGAAATCTAATCAGTGACTGAGGACAGACAAAATTGGATTGTTTTGGTTCAGTGCAGCACTGTGATGGAACTTTGGGCTGAACATCTTTTATTATTAATTCCCGCTGCCAGAACAAGTTCATTATCTTTGCATGTTTGCACTTGCAGAAGTCAGACAGAGTCTAATCACCCGTTGGCTTGCTTCATCTCATGAGCACACCATGTTTGGAGAAAAAAAAAACTTTTTTTTTTAATTTGCGCTTGACATGATTCCAGGAAACACACAAGTGGAAATCAATGGCAAACCTCTAAGGGCTGTCACAGGAAGTAGCATTTACATCTGATGAGAGGTGATGCTGACTTGCGCATACACATTTTGTCCCATATTTATTTTGCACATTTGAGATGTGAGGGAGAGGAAGAGGGGATTACCACAAGATATTGAATATGCTCCACCATTGGGCACATAAGGACAAATAAGCATTTACAGCTTTGGTTAATTTTAGGGCTGCAACAACAAATTGATCATATTGAGCCAAGGTAATGTTAGTCTTTCTTGGTGCTACAGTATATTAATTTGCTGTAACTTTCACTGTCCTTTGTAGGAGGCCAGGCCAGGATGAACGGCGATTCAGGTGCCGGCGTGGTGACGGCCCACCCTCCTGCCACTGCCCCCCACAAGGAGCGTTATTTCGACCGGGTGGCGGACGAGAGCAGCCCAGAGTACCAGCGCGAGAGAAATGTGGCGCCCGGCCTACGCCAGGACTTCAACATGATGGAACAGAAGAAGCGGGTCTCCATGATCCTGCAGAGCCCGGTCAGTGGGGGAGTTAGCTGCCTTGATCGACTCTACCAAATGTTTCCAACGCAAGACCATTTCTAATTGCTTGCCAAGGAGTTAAAAATACAAACTAGGCGTACCACCATCAAATAATTTTGGAATCGATTACACACACACACACACACACACACACACACACACACACACACACACACACACACACACACACACACACACACAGTTTTGATTTCCATTCTTTACAGGTATCCACTGTTGTAAAATATGTCTGTTGTGATGTGTGAAAAGCTTCTGCGGTATTTCCATGGAGGAGTCATGCTATATTTCCGATGGCTTCACTTTGCAGGTGTTCTGCGATGAGCTGGAGTCCATGATCCAAGATCAACTGAAGAAGGGCAAGACGCCCACCAGCCTGCTGGCGCTGCAGCAGATTGCTGATTTCATGACCACCAGCATGCCCTCCATGTGTCCTGCTGCGCCGCAGGGGGGTATGGCAGCGCTCAGCATGAGTAAGTCTGACTCTCTGTCTGTCTGTAGTCCGTTGCCACACTATTTGTTTTATTTGCCAAAACATCTATGTCAGTTTGGTGATAGTTTCCCATAGTTGTTGGTCCACTTTTGATTTCCTTTGCCTTTTCCCACAATAATTTTGCTCTTAGTTGTGATTCAAGGCTATCGTTAACATGTTTGGCAATGGCCGTACCCCTGCTCCCTTCCTTTTTTTTTCTAATATGTAAACACTTTTCTTCAGGTTTGGGTATGGTGACTCCGGTGAACGATTTGCGTGGCTCGGATTCCATCTCATATGACAAAGGAGAGAAGCTTCTCAGATGCAAGCTGGCGGCCTTCTACCGGCTCACAGACCTGTTTGGCTGGTCGCAACTCATCTACAACCATCTCACGGTAAGATGATTTACAGCAAAACGCCAAATTGGTGGAACCACTCTTGAATTGGAACTTACTTCCTGTCCTCCAGGTAAGGGTGAACTCAGACCAAGAGCGTTTCCTGATTGTGCCTTTCGGGCTCCTGTATAGCGAAGTCACCGCGTCCAGCCTGGTGAGTCTTGATCACTGTTTCAGCTCTGATTTTCTTCTGCTTTTTGTCGCGTTTGACCATTCCATTTTGAATCCTTTGTCCTTCAGGTGAAGATTGACCTGTCGGGTGACATTGTAGATCGGGGAAGTACAAACCTCGGCGTCAACGGGGCTGGCTTCAATCTGCACGCCGCCATCTATGCTGCACGGCCGGAAATCCAGTGCGTCGTCCATATACACACGGCTGCAGGTGCAGCGGTAAGTCTGGAAATAAACGATTGGAAATGTTTTTTAGAGCAGATATCCAAGAAAAATGTTAGAAGAAAAAACGCCAAAATTTCAATTCCAGGTGTCAGCTATGAAATGTGGCCTGCTCCCCATCTCGCCTGAGGCTCTTGCCCTTGGTGAGGTGGCCTACCATGACTACCAAGGCATCCTGGTGGACGATGAGGAAAGAGTTGTCATTCAGAAGAACTTGGGCAAAAATGCCAAGGTAACCATCTCAATGTGCGCTGTTGTTCATATTCTATAGTTTTCATCCCAAGACACTTTCATGTCCTCCTTATACCTCAGGTGCTTATCTTGAGAAACCACGGTTTGGTGTCTGTGGGCGAAACTGTTGAGGAAGCATTCTATTACATCCACAACCTGGTCAATGCATGTGAGATTCAGGTGAGAGAAATTGATACATTTTAAAAATTGTATTTAATTTTTTTACTTTGTTAGAGGAATTTATGAGCAAAATTGTATCATGTTTAAAGTTTCATTTTAAGTCGGTCACATCCAAATCGTTTGGGTGCATATACAGCACCCCCAAATGCCTGTGCACAAAAGGCGCCGGCCACCTGGCCGGAGGGCCGTTGGAGTTTACAATTAGCACATCAAGGCAGGTGGGCGATCAAAGGGGAGAGGGCGACACTCGGTCACAAAAGGGGAATGAACAATTTGGGAACAGCGGTTGAACGACCAAAGACGATTTGAGAACACCCGTCGCGCCCAGGCGACATTTGGCCATCCGCGAAGTCTGCGACATGTTGATTTATCGTAGATCAGACAGAAAGGCGCCAACGTACTGGTGGTTCAAAGCTTAAACGCAGGTAACCAATCACTACCGAGAGGCCGGACCGGGGGTGCGGCATGCAAATATCCGAGGCAGTGTTTTTCTTGTATTTTGCATATGTTACAAATAAAAGGTCGAACTCGCGGAGGGCGGGGCTGGGAGTGTGATCACGGAGCAACTAAACCGTCGTTCGCTCTCAGAGGTCCGCTTCCGTCGACATTGAAGACAATTTCCCTGTGTGCCGAGTCGTTTCTTTAACTTTGTCCGAGAAAAATCTCTGACAGAAACTGACATACTTTATGGTTCATTAAAAGCCCAATATGCACTCTATGCTGATGAGGAAGGGTACTCGAGAAACTACTGATGCCCGTGAATCTGGAACATTATTTGCTGTACTTGGCAAAAGTACGATTCAAACAGCCTTTTTTGATTGCTATATTGCAAAGGTGTACCTTCTCAAATGCATATACTGTATCTCGTACTTTATCTTTTTTTTTTTAAATTACTGGTAGATTCTTCATCATGCTTCCTTTATTTTTCCTGAAGGTGCGAACACTGGCCAGCGCTGGAGGCCCAGATAACCTGGTGATGCTTGACCCAGGCAAGTACAAGTCCCGTCCTCGCGTTCCCGAGCCTGCCGGCGACGGGTCCTCTGTCCAACCCAAGTGGCTTGTAGGGGAGCAAGAGTTTGAAGCTCTCATGCGAATGCTCGACAACCTGGTACGCCACCCTGAAACATTTGGACTTTTACAGGAGTTTGACACGCCCTTAATCATGACTGTCTGGTCCCCATCAGGGCTATAGGACTGGCTACCCTTACCGCTGTCCAGCACTGCGAGACAAAGGTAAAAAGTACAGTGAGGTGGAGAACGCTTACTCAGCCGGTTACTCTTACGGCGAGGACAGCGACTCGGGTGCTCGCTCCCCAAAGAAACACAGCTTCCAGCGCGGCCAGCGTGACAAGACCCGCTGGCTCAATGCCGGCGGTCGGCCCGATGAGCCCGGCGAGGACGGGCCCGACGGCGGCAGCCCCAAGTCCAAGCCTAAGGTGTGGACGAACATAACACACGATCACGTCAAACCCTTGCTGCAGTCTCTCTCGTCCGGTGTCTGCGTGCCAAGCTGTATAACCAACTGCTTGGTCTGTGCCTACCTTATTGTTCATAGTATATGTTTGTGTATATGTGTGTGTTTGTGTGTGTATATACAGTAGCTGCCATGTTGGCGGCAGTTGGTCAAAATCTTGGTGTACTGGGCTGTGAGGGGAAACGTTTTGTTGCCTTATTGCCAACGAAAAAGCATAATAAAAAGTTTTAAATACTTATTTTTCCATTTATCAGGCCCATTTAGATCACTAAAACCAGACTTTTTAAAAAGCATGACGACTCAATTCCTATTAACATGAGATTCTTTCACATTTGTTTTTAAGTTATGTAAGTAACTCCACTTTACTCAGTATTTTCCTCCTTTCCTAGAAATCACTTTTTTCATTTTTTTTGACTGTTTAAAATATGGGGATGAGAATGCTACATTGAGTTGGAGAAAGATTTTTTTTTCCCCCTGCAAAAACGCAAAGAAAGTCAATTAAATTCAACTGCAAACAAATCCGAATTAGCTTAATCAAGAATTTGCTCTAAATACAGAATTAAAATGTATGAAAACTACCTAATCAAAAACTACAAAGGCAATTTGGGGATATATAATAAAGTATATTAATGGGATAATTAGCTAATTTTGCAATTTTACTGCTGAAAACTCATTGCAGAATTAGGAAAGTCTCCCTTTCCGGATGGGAGTGAAAACTGAAGATTTGCAGAATTCAGTAGATTGCATGGAATTAACCATCGCTGGCATAAAAGCAAGAGTTCAGAACATTCTGAGATTCTCCCATCCTTGTAAATACAATATCAAAATAGTTGTTCCTAGTGTTGGAACATGTTTACAAGTATTTTTAAAATCTCTTCCAGGCTTGCTTTAATCATCGTGTAGCTTATTCTTCCCCCCACAGTCCTTGAATACATCATGATGGCCGACCAGCTGCCCCACCGCATGCCCCACTGCATGTGTGGGTCGTGAAATGCGTTGTTGTGGTTGTTGAGGATGTTTTTCCCAGAGGAGCGAGCAGCAGAGGGTGCTCAACGCTCTGCTACGCACTTTATTTTACATTTCTTTATTAAGCTAAAAGAGTGAATTGCTTGCATACTTTAAGACAGGCGGAATGCCCTTTTTCAGGATAATGCAGCTTGAATTTATGATTTGCCTTTTCCCCAAAAAAGAAAAAAAAAAGAAAATAGCAATTGCTTCTAATTAAGTTGATTATAATTTTCTTTTAATTCTGCATGATTGGCAGCGGGGATGGGGAAACGTTAATTTGACCTGGCTTTATAAAAATCAATTATCTCCTGTTGGAAAAAGTAGGAGATGTTGTGTTGTGATGCTCTTCCTCAGTGAGTATATATCTTGTGTTTACCTGTCCATCTTCATGCTTAACACACCTTCTTTCCCCTTGTCTTCATTTAATTCCAATCCCGCGTTTAAAATTCATGAGCTTCCTGCAGGCACAATTTTTAAGAAGAAAATAATTCTTGCATGAAAGCTGGATTTTTCACCTGCTGCTCATTCTTCTTTTTGTGTTGAAACTGATTCCGTTTTATCACAATCCTGCTGAGCATTACCATTTTTTTTAACAAAGAGGATCCTGGGGCTACCTCTACAAATGCTGTATTTCTACAAATGTATTGACTGAACAACAGGTGTGAGGTGATTATTTTTTTGGGGGGGGCATTGCTTTATTTGCACGATTGATATTTAAAGGGACTATTTTGAAGAAACAAAATAAAATTTACCCAATGTTATAGTGGTCGACAGAGAAAATAATTACATTGGAACCTCCCACACTCCACCGCCCACTCTCCTCGATTCGTAAGCACCATCATCTCCCTCCCACTCCTCACCCCATCCTTCTCTCTTCTACTCTTCATTCTCATGCTGTGATGTCGACACCACATGATCTTGTTTTTGTTTTTTAATGGATTTGGTTTAGTAAACATCACTGATGATTGGGGAACAAAGTACCGGTAATGTGAACATAATTTTAATTTAGGTCAATATAAGGTCACGTGAATGAGCCAGACCCATATATGTCGTTTGGGTGGGGTCTTTAAACCCAGCGATCCCAAACAGATTCAACTGCGCCCCTAATTTTCGTAATGCTAGTGGTCGATCGGAACAAAATATATTTTAATCGCTGACTCACTTCATTCCAGTCATTTTTTTCATGCCAAGCCATTTTTGTGTTTTTTTTCAGTTGAGCATGTTGATTTTAGTTCTAGTGAAGCTTGCAAAAACTGGTTGTCTGTGTGTCATTTCAGTTTGATCCTCAGCTTCTTGCCTCTCTTTTGTTTTGACTTTGTTGTTGTTGTGGCGTTCGCAGTGGACTAAAGAGGACGGGATGCGTCAGGCCGCCGTGGCCAATCAGTTCATCCCGTTGAACACCAATCCCAAAGAAGTACTGGAAATGAGGAATAAGGTAGCCTTGGATTCTGTTCCTGATCATTCCTCATCATCTTTATTATGACAGTTTATCCATTCTTATGACGTTTGTGTCTTTTTAGATCCGTGAGCAGAATCTGCAGGACATTAAGACCGCAGGACCTCAGTCTCAGGTTCTGTGTGCTGGCTCGGTGGTGGAGCGCAATTTTCAGCAGGTCGGTGCCGCAATTTCACTTCTGTCCCGACCTGGAGAGGAAGGAATATTGGCTCCTTTTTGATTGTATAATTACTCTTACTTGCTTTATACGTCACAAATTCACCAAAATATTATTGTGGGTGTACATATGCATACATCAAGAAATGCCACATTTCCACCAAGTGGGCAGGATAAAATCAAGAGGAAGGTAAAACATGGGCTACCTCCATCAAGCCCAAACATGCCCAATCCTGTAGATGTTGATAATGCGCATTACAAAATGCCTTCAAATTGCGACACTGCACAACTCTCCGTTTGTTGGGTCGCTGGCCCACAGCAAGTGGACTGTCATGACAAAAAAGACCAAATGAATTCCTTCGTGTGCACCTTCTGTGCCAATATGTAATAGTTTCATGGGTGGAAACGTCACCTCCTACATTTCGTGATTTGTGGTTGGCTAAGTTGAAGCAAAGGAAAACTTTTTATGCCGACTAGTGTGGGTGGCTCCTCCTTTTTAGGTAGTCTGCCACTGTGGTCGGTACACCTGAGGTAAGGTGCCCCAAAAAAAAAAGGGCTGTATTTTTAATAACCTTTTAACAACAAAAACAGAAATAAATTGGTGGTTCCTTGGTGGAAATGAGGCTAAAATACTGTCACTTTCCAGGTCGGGAGCCCCTGATACCAAAAAAGCTGCAATAAGTGAACATTGGGCGCTATATTATGATGTCATAATTCTGTTAATATTGGGATAAGCTTTGGCAGGCTTCATGGAATGTTGAGCGCAAA
Organism: Hippocampus mohnikei; assembly: GCA_026261675.1. Classification (NCBI taxonomy): domain Eukaryota; kingdom Metazoa; phylum Chordata; class Actinopteri; order Syngnathiformes; family Syngnathidae; genus Hippocampus; species Hippocampus mohnikei. The sequence goes on from JAKGUB010000344.1 coordinate 4,581,426, forward strand.
AAAAAAAGGACTTCTGGGTGCATGCGTTCATCAGGCGTAGAAAAATAAGTAGTGTGTTTCCGGTAACATGAAATTTCAGCATAGAGTCGGTAGGTCGGACAAAGTTTTTTTAAAAATATTTTTTCTCCTCCTCCCCATCAAAACGTAAACAAAATAAACATAAAACAAGGAGACATTGAAACCAGTGCCGGATGCTCGTCTATCAAAGAGGGGAAGCTCAATTTTGGCCGACATCATAAAATGTGTCCGTTTATTTATACGTGAATTCTACTCTAGCTCCGTTCCTTTTCAAGAAAATGATCTGTTATCCTGTCATACCAACAAGGCGTCTTTTCCCGGTACTTAATTAGTGTCCTACAACTACAGGAACTACAATAAAACCCACCAGAAATAAAAGATTAATTTGTCGCTAGTTGTTTGTTTACAACAAAGAGTGTCGCTAAAATGATTAGGAGAAGTCTCCAGCTCAACTCGGAACAGAATGCGAGTTGAAAAAATGCTCGCACGGATGCCTACACTAAAAGCTCGGTGATTGGCTCATTTCAATGTCAATCGAACTGGCACACAGGCTCAGACAGATCATCCAATCTGATGCAGAAGAGCCTGGCGTCCGGTACCCTCCCACTGCCATCCAGTCCCAGAGACGTCGAGCCTCCGTGGGCAGGACAAAAAGCAGCTTGTATCCAATGACTCGTCTCCGCTCAACGCATTGGGACAACCTACCCTGAACTCACTAGACGCTCTGCGTCCACCGTTTAAAGCACAGCAAAGCTGCGGGATGAATGAGAAGGGAGTCGCGTCGTAACCAGTAAGAAGAAGCTGATTCGGAACAAAAGTTGAGCACGTTGTAGCGCATATTTAGTCAATGACATGGACACACAATGAAATTTACATTCATATATTTGATCAGTTATTATTTGACATTTTAGTGGAAGCCGAGCTTCCCTTGCAGTCCAAGTGCAATCGCCGCTGATTGAAACCCCCGCTCGCCGCCTTTGGCGGCGAGAGAGTTGGGTGCCCGGCGGCTGGGTATTCCAGCCATCTCGTTACCTCTGCGTCCCGTGTCCTAGACGGCCCGTGGTGTTCGCCAAATAGTTCGTTGAATCTTTTCGATACAGCAGTGGATGCTATTTTCTTCATATTATGGTGCGAGCATACGACTGCAACACACAAAACGCGCTTTAAACTGTTGTCGGAGATCGTGGCCACCGCCATGATTCAATGTTGTTGACAGACGACAGGGCAAACGACGCGCACGCTCAACGTGAATATCGACGCGCACGCTCAACGTGAATATCGCGAGAGTTTGCACCGATGTAAACGCTCTAAATTCATCTTTCCTTTTATTATTTATAATTTTGTCTGTGGTTTTATTGTTCTTGCTTTGATTGTAAAGCGTCCTTGAGTGTTTTGAAAGGCGCTTATAAATGAAATGTACTATTATTATTATTATTACACAAAAATGTAGAAGGTTTGAAAAAAAAATGCCGACCGTTAAGTTTTTTTTTTCCAGGTAGAAATTCTTTGTCGGTCGGGTTACCGGAAACACACTACTTTTTTTTCTACGCCTCACCGTCTGTCGGGTAGTATTTCCGCTTCCAGGATACAAGGCAAGAGCAGGATGTGGGGGAAATGAACACAACTGCTATGTAGTTGAGTTTGTTGATATTAGAATTCACTTTCATACGAGCAGATACCTCTTTGAAGCATGGTGTCGCTTCACTTTGCATGCGGATGGAGCTTTCCTTGCATGTTTGCTTCATTGGATGCGCATTTGTAATTCAACTAAATACAATCCCACTCCTATCAACTGTTATAAAGTCATTAAGTCTCCCATCTTCGAATAAAGCCAAGACCATGTTTTCCAGAAATAGTGGTGATAGTGTATTTATTAAATAAATGCCACACCTTAAAAACACTTGCTGCACGCATACTCCTGGCCACCATATGAGGAAATATGGGAGGGCAGGGAGTGCGCTTAAGCGAGTTGTGCTATGTTGCTGCTTGTGCGCAACTTTTCCGCCTTTGCATGCGTGTATCAAAATTCCCGCTTGCTAACATGAGTCTGCTGCCCCGTCTACCTCCTTCCGCCCTCACTGGGTTTACTATTGCAGGATGCCCCTCTGTCTGACTGTACAGACACTATTGACGCCCTCGATGCCTCCGAGGGGTCCTATAGTCCTGCTAGATCTATTAGAAAGGTACTTGCAGCTCCAGTCACTAATCTGTTCCTCACATCGTCTCTCTCTCAGGGGAGTCGGTCGCCATGTTTGTATGACGTGTATGAAGGAGGCTATGCTCTGTGCAGGAGTGACTTTTGCCTCTTTCATGCAGAGACCCTGCAAATTTGCAGCATGTTATCCACCTTTGCGCCTCACCCACAATCCAGCAAAGTAGGATTGTCGCAACCGTGTGCGCTTTTCCAAAGCAACACCAAATCTTAAAATTTGATCCTGAGATTGGGCCAGCATTCCGGGTGACGTATAAAGCACGTAAAGATCAACTGTGAAATAATTTTAGCAAATGCCAAATAAAATATTTTTATGTCACAAGTAATTAAACAAAATGCATTCAATAAAGCATGAAAAAATATTTTCTGTTTCGTAAATAATGCTGCCTTTACTGGAATCCGAACCGCCGGGAAACGTTAGCTTTTACAAGCGATGTAAATGTCACATTTCAGCTTTTGTCTTGATCGCCGACCATCATTTTGAAGTGTCTTTCTGTTTTGCCGTTTGCCTTCTCATGTTTGTCCCAAAAGGGGGAGCTGGTGACCGCGTCCAAGGCCATCATCGAGAAGGAGTACCAGCCCAAGGTGATCGTCAGCAAGCAGGGGCCCAACCCCTTCAACAAGTTCACCGATCAAGATCTGGACGAGTATCGTCGAGAGGTTGAGCTGAAGCAGAAAGGACCTGAAGGTAAAATAGCTACTGCGATCGCTATGGTTGTTGTGCATGACAAAGATGCTCTCCTTGAGGCTGTGAGTAGCATCACGGGGTGACGTCGAAGTAGTCTGATTGGACCGTCTTCCATGTGCCAGTGCCATCATTTGCGGACAGAGTAGTTTGGGGGGGAAAATGGAACTCGGAAAGACTCATCTGAGGGACTGTTTATGCATGTCTGTCTTTGCTGTTGTTTCGGTTAGTAATAGAGTGAAAACGGACTCTGTGACGAAATCTTTGTGTGAAGGATAGCATCTGTTAAATGGGATATAGTTAATGCCCATTATTTTTGTGGGGATGGGGAGCATCTATTTGAGGTCGTGCTCATTTGTCTGAATGTGTTGCGCACCATATGTCCATCTGAAAGAATACCTAAACTTGATTTTTTGCGCTGACATACAGCAGTAGTTTGCTCTGAACCTTTGTTTTGCTGTTGCTAGAATACAAAGATTTGAAATCAGAACACTTTTTGGGTCATGCTGCATTGTTCCAGATCCGAAGAGCCGTTGTGTTATAGTATCGATAATATAGTGGGTATGATGTCTCCCCGCCTACACGTGCGCTGTCAACATGGATTCACAGTGCAGGAAGAAGGCGATTGTAAGGAAGCACTTTCCTCCAAGCTGGAAAGCGCGCAGACGGTTGAAGCCCCTGCCGTGCCCTCTGCGGCCGGCACAGCAACAGCCTCCGGGCAGGGCCCCTCGACCCTTGGCCTTGCTGATGTGGTCCCCCCGGACTCCCCCCATAAGGAGTTCCACTGCGCCGTGCTGCGAGCCCTCAGTAAGGAGGCGGATCAGGCTGAAGGTACATGAGGTGAAGCGGAGGCGATCATGCCCTGTCCTCTCTCCCCTCTCTGGGTGGGTGCTGAGTCTACTGCTCCCCTCCCCGCCCCCAAACTCCCTCGCTCTGATGCCAAAGGCATCCGAGAATTCTGCAGATTGGAACGGGGAGCCGAGGACGCCCGGGTGCTCGCTCCTCGCATCCAAACGTGCCTTTTGCTGTTGTATGCTGTGCTTAGCCCCTCCAATCAGAACAGCCCGTATTTGGACTGGAACGGTGATGCTTCTTCCTGCTAACCCTTCCCCGATTGATGTTTGTTGGTGTTCACTCTCTCCTGCACCGTTGACTCAAATTCAAGCCGACGCGTGGACAATGTTGTTGGTACCCTAAAAGAAGACAATCTACATTTCTTTGCTTTTCAATACATTTGTATTTATTATTGCTTTTGTCAGTTTCAATTCTCCCTCTGTGCTAAATGTGGCCTTTTCTTTCTACCAAGGATTTTGTCCATGTGTCTTCAGTGTTGGGGACATTTTTAAGGGGGGGATTTCAACTGCAGCTTAATGGATGATGCCCTCTTGCCTGGTGGTCAAATCATTTCCTTCTTTCTTTCTTCTTTTCGTCCGTCTTTTCCCCAGATCAAGAGCAATTACCAGAATCAGAGGAAGGGGCCGAGGCCAAAGACCCAAAGGCCACCTGTACGCCACCCAGTACTCCAGTCAGAGCAGAGGAGGGTAAGGTTGGCCCAATTATTTCTTCCGGGGCTCCGGTTGGCCCGTCTTGGTTTAAACATGGGGCTTCCACCAGCCCTCCAGGCTGGATGGAGGACATCTCCGGTGGTCTTCTAGAGGGCAATATGGAGTGTCCAATGCATCTGTGTGGCTGTTTAAATGTTTTAATCGCATTACGATTGTTCTGTGTTTGGGTAATAACAGGCCAAGAGGCAAAATTAGTACAATTGTCAAAATAACAGGAAAAAGGAATTCAAACATTAAAAATATTTCTTATACAATTTCAAGTCACATTCACGTCACGTTAAGGCTAAACAAATGTCTACTTTGTTCTTTAGATCAGTGGCAAAAACGTCAAATTTCGTTATTTATCTTTAGGTGCACTAGCAAGACCCCATTACTTTTCTAAGACTACCCCTAAATAACACAACAAGGAAAGGAAAAGTATTTAATTTCAGAGTATAGTTCTTAGAAGAACATAGAATGTTAAAATGAAACAGTGTCTAAAAAGATAAATGACACTTCACATCTGTCGGGGAGCCAATTCAGGGGCCAATTCGTTAATTGCTGTCTATTAGAGTGGAGGCCACCGTTTGAGGCAAAATGTTTACAACAATTAAAATAGTACAATTGTTACAAAAACTTTTTAATTTTCTTTTGGGGTTTTTTTTTTTACCTTTGGAACTGATTATTTATATTTTCATTATTTCCTATGGTAGAAATTGTTCGAAAAGTATGAGCGCAAGTCATTTCTCATGCTGAGTTTACAAAATATAGCCAGCTGCGTATACGCTTCCTCTTGGTCTTTATTACAGTTGGATTACACCTGTGTCACAGCGGCATCCAAAGTGTACTAAGTAATTGATTTGTAATTCTGTAGTTGAAGTCAAGATGAGTGTGAAGCGGTGTGAAGCTTTGACGTCAGCTGTAATCCAAGTTGTGAGCTGTTGTTCTATTACATGTTTTCCCCCTCGATCCTCCGCTTTTCATCGTCCATGTCGTTGGGGTCCACTAAGAATGGCGAGCCGCCATTCTTTCCCCCCTCCCACCTCAAATTTTTTTTTTTTTTCATTTTAACACTGTGCCTGTGGTTTGATCTGCATAGACATTTGTTTCTACTTGTGCTTCTTTTCTTCTTTGTGGCTGCGATTACAATCAGGAGATGGAAATGCAAAAGAGTACCTGTTACCATAGTAAGTACGCAGAGTTCCACCACCCCCATCGAATGACCCACCGCCAAAGCATCTCCATGCGTGTCTTCCGACACACCCCTCCTCTTGCTGCATGCTTGTAGCGCTCATGCTCTGTGGACTAATGACTCGGTGGCTCTTAAAGCTCCTCCCGGATGTGAGTGAGGTTTATTTCAGAGCTCCCCCAACTCAAATCAATTTAACGAAAAACGACCCAAAAACGGTTTCGCTGTGGCCGTTTTGTTCACATGATGAAATGATTTTGCCAACGAACGGCCTTTTAATGTGTAAACTAAGTAAAGCGTAGCAGATGATTCTGAAGTAACCCTCACTCCCCCGCCTTTTTGTTAGTAGCTAACCTTACTCCCTGCCAATGACCCACTGTTGCAAAATAAACTTATTTTGCCTCTCAAAACGGTCGGGTGAAATCCTGAATGTGTTTTTTTTTTCATGTTTTATATTGCAGATGTCTCCTTCACCAGGTACACAGGTGCCTTATTTGAGTGTGCGTGTGTGGCTTCCTGCTGTTGGCTTTTTTTATGCTGTCGTGCTTGGAAACGCTGCTCCAAGGCCAAAAGCTGTCGCCAAGTTTGAATGCGTCTATGTGTGTGGGTGTGTGGGAGAGGAATGGTTGTGCTGTAGGCTTAATAGTATTAGACTAACATATTTTTTGGTAGCTGTGAGAGCGTCATGTGGCTGTTTGTTTCATTTAAACCTGCAGCATCATTTCAGATTCAATTATCCTCCTGCGACCCTTTGAAGCAGTTTTTCATTTTGAACTTGGAACTTCTGAGAAGTTCCGTTGTCAAAGGGAATTTTGATGAGGATACACTCTTGGATTAGGATCAGGTCTGTGTAACTAGAGCAGGTGGCTTGAAGCGTTTCAGGTCTCAGGAGGTTAAGAATGTTGCCGTGTGGTGGTGTTGACCTCACTTGTGTGGTTTTGCTTTCTTAACCTTTGAAAGCGCCAAAGTAGTCTAGAGCAGAATATAATATACATACTTTTGTCTATATACACAGGTTGGAAATGATCAAAGGATTGGCACTTGTTAAGATTTTGCTGCTTATATGAAGGTAAAGCTAAGCGATGGAAAGAGCACTATGATTTCCTCATATCGTGGCTGTCCCTTTTTCTTGACTCGACTTCATCATTTCTGCGTACAGCATCCTCCTCTCTGCTTCTTTCAGGTTTTTCTTCCCTCGCTTTAAATTTTTGGGCATTTTTTTGACACCCAAAAATTCGCTTTACAGATGACATGTCTGCTCGGCAGACCTTGTTGCATCGAGGCAAAGCATCCTCAGCAAAACATGACGGTGCCAGTCGCCATGTTAATTAAAGCCCACACGTTATGGAGAAAGAAGCACCATTGTGCTTGTGTAGCAATTCGTTAATTGGGGTGCCCTGTCTATTAGAGTGGAGGCCACCGTTTGAGGAAATAGTGTTTTGTTTTGTGTGTGTTTTTTTTTATGCTGGCAAGATTATGAGCAGCGTTTTTTCTTTTTTCCCAAACAATATATCTCCAAAGCCGAAAAGAAGCGCTATCGAATTTGTCCCCTCATTCCGCGTTGGTGCCATTTAGCAAATGACAGGAAAGGTGAAAAAAGCTACTTCTTTAAAACATTGTTAAAAAGGTTTAGACACAGTTGTAATGCTGCCCTACGGTACCTCTAAAGATGGAGAATTGCTTGGTCGACTTTGACCCCCGTCCGTTACGCATTATTGTCACTTCAATAGAACAGTGATTGGGGAGGTGAATGGCAGAAAATGACAACTTTAACTGGCAGTGCGGAAAGGATTTAACACTTCTGTGATGGCTGAAGGTGGAAAATTGTGACTGTTGTTCCCATTTTCGTGTTGGTGTCTTTTAGACTGACTCATTCTGTCAGTGTGGTTTGTACAGAGCTGCGACTTGGGGGGGAAATGTTGGGGTTTTCCCGGGCAGGTAAAAGGGGCTTGTTTCTTTCACCAGCTTGGTAGGTGTGCGAGTGTGAGCTCAACAGCAGCCCCATTCTGTCATTAACCATTGCCACTGCCTCCCATCAGAGACCTTGCCGGAGCCGACATTTAAGGACGACAGTGACGCCGCCACCCTGAAACAGACCCTGCCCGACTTAACCCCCGACGACCCGTCCGATGCCCCAGCGCTTCCCGTCGAGGACTCCGACGCCGTCCCCGCCCCTGCTGCCACCGAAACTGCCGATGATGTCGAGGAACCCGCTGCTGCAGACGCAGAAGGCGACGAGTCTCCCAGCAAGTCTCCTTCCAAAAAGAAAAAGAAGTTCCGCACTCCTTCCTTCTTGAAGAAGAACAAAAAGAAGACCGAGTCCTAAGTATGAGTTTCCTCAAGCTTTTACCCCTTTTTTTTTTTTGTTTTGTTTCAATACCACTAGTCGCTGGCTTTTTAACCTTTAGTTTTCCTTTAGCGCGTGCCAATTTTGTATACAGTGTGAAAAAAATGTTATTTAGGGTATGATGCCTCCTCTCTTTGTCCATTCTGCTAGCCTTTTTTTTTTAATGCATGTCTAATAAGACGCACCAAGTGCAAAGCAAAGCCAGTTATTGTAACCACCAGAATGTATTTGGATTGTATAACAATATAAAGAAAGTGTCTTTTAAGATAAAAAACAAGTCAACGCAGAAAGAAAAAGCCACTCATTTCAAAGTTAACGTTACAAAAAGTACTAATTTAGTGACTGCGGCTAACGTATACGGGCTAATTAACAACCTGTCAGTTATGGGCTTTATTCCTGTGGTTGCTTTACTATGAAGGAATGTGTAAAAAGATATACAAACATTGATTTACGTGTATGTTATTTTTTTTCTAAATATTACATGTTTTATTTTGTCACACGCTGTAGCCATCGTTAGCTTGCTGTGAACCACTCTGTATTTTTCATTTTTTATCTTTAAACACGCAAACTATTTTAATGTATTTGCCTTTTAGGTCATGTATGTGCCGTAGACATAAACAATCCTGTGTTACAACTCCGTCATCTTTTAATAAAACTACAATAAAGTAAAATAAATGACTCACCCTTTAAATCTGCCTGATTGATTTGACCTACCTGCTTTTATCAATGCAAGCCATAAGCTTTGTTAGCATCTGTTTCTTGAAAATTAATTTCTGTAATTTGTCTTTGCGATTCCATGGCCGTCACATGTTCCCTCTGCCATTACTGGTACACTTCTGGGGTAGCTAAACCACTATCTGGGTTGATTTGCTTCTAGGTTATATGCCAGGTGTGTATTATATGAACAAAATCGAATCATATAATTTATATTTAGAAATATCCACTCTTCGTATTCCTGACGTATAAAACATGTAATTCCATTTATGAACGCTAGAGTGGCGCTGTAGGCAAACGCGCTATCGAGGGTAGCTCTTTTTTCTGCTTGCTTTCCTTTGTTTTTTTGAACTTTCACACCGTCGCGTGTATGCTCGTGGTAAACCTGAAGTGAAGCAACGTGGATAGTACATTTAAATTACTTTTTAGTCATTAAAGTACGCGTCAGCCCCATTGAGCAATTAAATGTCCTCTTCGCGGTGGATTGTATGAATTGATTCTTCGCGACACATACACGGTAATCTCTAAAGTGATGGTTTGTGTACGGTTCAGCTAATAGTTTTGCTAGCAATACTTCGTGTGTCTGGAAACCGCGACATGTAATGTGAATATTCAGTATGAATGTTATGTCTGTGACAATATCATTTGAATAGTGAACGTCAGACGCTGAACTGAAGTGGTTTAGAATTAATTCAAATTGTTAGATGTGAAGTGGTAAAATGCCTCAATGGAAATTTTATCCTGGAAAGTATTGTATCTATGTGGAAATTGTGAGTAATTGGACATTTTGGATAACGTCCCATTCATTTGAGTATATTCAACCGAAAATGTGGAATGTTGAGGAATTTTTGTACTGACTCCCCTCAGTGGTTTGGCGTAATAAATATGTAAACTGACTAATAACAAATGTTGGTGCAGAGTAAAATTATTCTTCAACATTTACATAATAATGACGGTTTGTATTCAACGCTGATACTGAATGATTCACAGATGGGGAAGGCACCCAAAAAGCACAGCGTGGCCGACAAAGTTCGCAAAGTTAAGACCTCCGCCGAGATCAAGAACAACCCTTTTGAGGTGAAAATCAACCGCAAGAAATTCGATGTGCTCGGGAGGAAAAGCAAACATGACGTGGGCCTCCCTGGAGTGTCCCGCTCCAAAGCCATCAACAAGGTGAGACTGCAAGAATAAAGATTTTACATTATGCACCCCCTCCCCGGCACCAGTAGTTAGTCGTTTCAAATCAAACACTCGGTTTCAATGTCATCTGCCACTTATCATAAACTATTTACAATGTGATGATTGACACTTCAACGGACTAATGAATTGATATTTGCTGACGTCTAATAGAGGAAGGAGACACTCCTGAAAGAGTACAGGCAAAAGAACAAGAGCAGCAAGTTCATAGACAGGCGCTTCGGGGAGTACGACTCCAAAATGGCGCCTGAGGAAAAGATCCTGCAGAGGTTTGCCATGGAGAGACAGGTCAGCCTTGTCGCCATTTTACAAACATTTGACCGTGTTGAAGTCTCATCAATGTCATTAATGACATCTTTCAGCGCGCCATTGAGAAGAAGGACATGTACAACTTGAACGAGGAGGAGGAGCTGACTCATTATGGACAATCTCTGTCCGAAATGGAGAAGTTCACTGACATGGTGAATAGCGACGATGAGTCGGAGGAGAAAGGACGTTTGTCGGGTAAGAAAGACATATATGAATCAAGAAAATTCAAAAGGTCAAAAATGAATTAATAAAATCAATATGAAATAATGAAAAAGCTGTAATGTCTAACTCACTAAGGTTACATATTTTTTTCGCCGTTGGAATCCAATTGCATGGAACTGTGCTTAAACCAGAAATATGCTACAACCCAAATTAAAAACCTAATTTGGAATCTTTTAGCCGAGCTGACTGCCTCTCACTTCGGCGGCGGCGGGGGCCTCTTAAGGAAGAAGAGCGCCGGAGAGCACCCGGACGACGAGGGAGGCCCAAAGGCCAAGTCAAGGCAGGAGCTGATCGAGGAGCTGATCCACAAGTCCAAACAGGAGAAGGTGAGCTGCCTCCTCACCCATGTGAGCTATGAGATAATGACAAATAAAACCCCCCTTCTCCTCTTTCTGCTCAGAGGGAGCGGCAGGTGCAAAAGGAGGAGGCACAGGAGCTGACAGAGAAACTGGACCAGGACTGGAAGAGCATCCAGATGCTCATGGTGCGCAAGAAGCCCAAAGCCCAGCGGGAGGAGACTCCAGTGGAGAAACCAAAGGTGGGAGCACCGGTTACCAAGCTTTTGGAAATATTTTCATTTCATTTATCAAAATATAGTGTGATTAATCATTCATGTTAGGCATTTAGGAAAAGACACCGATCTTGTTCATGAGTTCTCACAATAATTTAATGATTCTGACCATAATCGTGCAGCCCTATTTGGAGTTCCTCGCTCAGCTTACTTTGCCCTTTACACAGCTGGAAGAGTACGACAAGATGGTGAGGGAGCTGGGCTTCGAGATGAAGGCCCAGCCTTCGGAGAAAATGAAGACCCCTGAGGAGCTCGCCAGGGAGGACCGGGAGAAGCTGCAGAAACTGGAGGTGCGTTCACAAAATGACGTTCTTAACAAGCATACCGTGTCGAAAATGAGCTTCTACATATGATCAGATAATCATGTCTTTGGTGAAGCAACACGTGGTTCATTCCCCACAGTGGTTCTTGTCCACCTTGTTCTTACTGTCAACAATTACTCACGTACTAAACCAACAGCTTCAGTTTTAGTTTTAAACGACCCATATCATGCTAAATAAACTTTAATACAAAATAACAATGATAACTCCTCACCAAAAACACCACCACGTGGCATTTTCCTCCATTTGCTCATCTTGGAGCCTTCCTGCTCATTCCTCCTTTTCTAAGGCGGATCGACTGAGGAGGATGATGGGTGATGAAGAGCCAGAGGTAGCACCGAGTCGCAGTCACGTGTCGGCCGACGACATCCATGACGGCTTCATCCTGGACAAGGATGACAAGAAAACTTTAGCCTATCAGGTGATACGAGATATTGTACATGAACATGACATATGTATTATACGGGGAATATGTATGTTTTACATGTTTGCTTCGTTGTAAAGGATGGCAAATGGAACCTTGACGAGGAGCCAGTTGAAAATGGAGCAAAAGGTGAAGGGGAGGAAGAAGAAGAAGAGGTCGGTGGTGGCAGCAATGAGGAAGCTGAAGAAGAGGTGGATGATGCCAGCAGTGAGGAAGAAGAGGAGAAAGATGATGATGAGGAGGAAGAAGAAGAAGGGGAGAAGGAAGAGGACGGTCATTCAGACTTGGAGTCGGAGCAAGAAAGTGAGGAAGAAGAGGAAGATAAGGAGGTCAAACCGAAGAAGAGCATAGAGGAGAGAAAGGCCCAGCAGGAAGCAGCGAAAGCTGAACTTCCATACACATTCACTGGTAATTAACCTTTTGATTAGTATGTTAGCAATGTATCATTAGCTTCTGCTAGCGTTCTGTTACATTATTATTAGATTGAGAAAACTTTATAGAGCAACTAAGGGGGGCAGAGAGCAGTTATTGACACAGGTTAACAACTTTCATTGTTGTTGTTTTTTTTGTGTTGTTGTCTTCCAGTTCCAGAAAGCGCCAAAGATCTTGAAAAGCTACTTTGTGGTCACACCCCTGACAACCAGCGCCTCATCATGGCCCGGACTCAGAAGTGCAACCACCCCGGCCTGGCTGTGGGCAATAAGCTCAAACTGCAGGTACAACAATCAATTTATTTTGCGTTATTCAACTGTCAGAGATTTTTCTCGGACAAAGTTAAAGAAACGACTCGGCACACAGGGAAAATTGTCTTCAATGTCGACGGAAGCGGATCTCTGAGAGCGAACGACGGTTTAGTTGCTCCGTGATCACACTCCGAGCCCCGCCCTCCGCGAGTTCGACCTTTTATTGTGACATATGCAAAATACAAGAAAAACACTGCCCCCGATATTTGCATGCCGCACCCCCGGTCCGGCCCCTCGGTAGTGATTGGTTACCTGTGTTTAAGCTTTGAACCACCAGTACGTTGGCGCCTTTCTGTCTGATCTACGATAAATCAACATGTCGCAGACTTTGCGGATGACAAATGTCGCCTGGGCGCGACGGGTGTCCTCAAATCGTCTTTTGTCGTTCAACCGCTGTTCCCAAATTATCCATTCCCCTTTTGTGACCGAGTGTCGCCCTCTCCCCTTTGATCGCCCACCTGCCTTGATGTGCTAATTGTGGACTCCAACGGCCCTCCGGCCAGGTGGCCGGCGCCTTTTGTGCACAGGCATTTGGGGGTGCTGTATACGCACCCAAACGATTTGGATGTGACCGACTTAAAATGAAACTTTAAACATGATACAATTTTGCTCATAAATTCCTCTAACATCAACTCATCATGAATAAATACTAATCTGTGTGTCAGAAACTGGTGGGTCTTCTGTTGGACTACCTTGGAGAACTGGCCTGCCGGAGTCCGCCTGAACTGACCACTATCGACAAGCTAATTCCGTAAGTCGATTGTGATCTGGCTACTTTAAATCCTTTCTTCAATAAATTAAGTCTTTCTTCTTTTATCGTCCGTGTAGAGAGGTGTACAGCTTGTGTCAGATGTTTCCACAAGCAGCTTGTAAGTCCATGCAGACCATCCTCGGAGATGCTGCGCACAGCATGGAGGAAGTGCTTGAAGTCAAAGGGAATGCTGCCTTCCCAACACTCGACGTGGTATGATCACTTAAAATCGTACAAGTGCATGAGATGGCTTTGTATTCCCCCCACCCTGTATGTCTTCATGTGTATTTATGGAGACGGCATTTTTTTTTATTTTTAGCTAATTTACCTGAAGGTGGCGGCGTTGCTGTTTCCCACGTCAGACTTCCGCCATCCCGTCACCACACCAGCGCTGCTTTACTTAGGCCAAGCTCTCACCAAGGTACGCGCAACACATCATCACCGTTATGTCGCACATGGTCAATCAATAGTATACGCTGCATAGGTATTGTACACATCACATTTAGTATAAGACACTTGCCACATACTGGAGTCAGAGTACATAACACATTGTTTTAGTACAATCTCTACCTAGTAAGGCCACTATTTGAGCACATCGAGTATAATCACCATCTAAAACCTGCTAATGATGTGTGCGCAGTGCCCGGTGAGGTCATTAGAGGACGTGACGTCGGGTTTAGTGTTGTGCTGTCTGGCGGTGGAGTACGTTTCTTTTTCCAAACGCTTCCTGCCCGAGCTCATTAACTTCCTGTCTGGAACGCTACACCTGGCCGTGCGGGACAAGACCTCTGCAGGTTGACACCATCTCGTTTTCAAGCCGTGTCATCGTCGCCGACAACAAAATGATTTTTTTTCTTTCTTTACCTGACATTACAGGTTACAGCGTCGTGCCACCTTTTCGAAGCACGGGTAAACACAGCAATCTGCTGGTGCTGTCGGACCCGGAATCTTGGAAGAGCTGGAGCAGGAAAACCCTGCCTCTGTCTGCCACACAGCAACTCGCATTCAAGAATGATGTGGACGCCGATCACTACAGGTAGCGGTCAATTTGCTTTATTTATTATTTTGCATTTGTTTTTATTTTAAAAATCCTTATTCTTTTTTTTACGTCTTTTAGTTAAAAATAATGACTCGACAGTTGTAGGACAATATGCGCTGATATGTATGTCCCCCGCTTTTGGTTTGCAATCGCGTGCGCGTTAAGTGATGAGCATTTCCGTGATGTTCTTGTCAGGTTGACATGCATGTACACGAGCATGGAGCTGCTGAACAAATGCTGTGTGCTCTACAAGGACCTGGTTTGCTTCACGCACATCTTTCGGCCAATCACAGCACTGCTCTCGCAACACCTCTCCTTCACCTTATTAACGGAGCCTTTAAAGGTGGGTTGTCTTTTTAACACCTCTCTCTATCTGGCATGATACCAATCTACATATGGAAAAGAGAGATATATTAAAAAAAAATAATTACACATTTTTTCCAAAATGGGTCGTGTTGTGTCACTTGATGTGCGCATGTTCTTAAATTGTGCTGTAGGAGCTTCGAACAGCGATCCTGGAGGTCCTCGGCGCTGCTCCGCTCGCTCGCAGCCGTCTGGTGTTCGATAAGAAGAAGCCTGTGCCTCTGAAGCTGTTCACGCCCAAGATTGTGCAAGTGTACGTCAACATAAAAAGTAATCACAATAAGGCGCACGTGAGGTATTTCATTCCCGTACTATTTGTTCGTTTCTGCAGCTTGGACTACGGGAAGAAGCGCGGCCACACGAGAGAGCAGAAGGAAGAGCACAGACTGCGACACAAATACAAGAAGGAGTTCAAGGGAGCGCTGAGGGAGATCAGGAAGGACACGCGCTTCCTCGCCAGCGAGAAGCTCGGCGATGTCATGAGAAGGTACGCGTGCGTCATTGTCACGCCAGCCTCCAGGAGCTCGTGGACGCCGCTCGCCCTCAACCCGCTTATCGTTTCCCCACAGGGATGCGGAAAGGAAGAGGAAGGTCAAGGAACTCTTCGGCAGCTTGGCCACGCAGGAGGGAGAGTGGAAAGCGCTCAAGCGGAGAAAGAGGAAATGAGCGCTCCCGCCTCACAAGGACGATGCTTCACTTTTTTTTGTTTGATGACACTTCTGGTGTCAACTCCACACGTACAGCAGACGTGCGACAATACACAATCGCTCGTGTTCATAAATTGACAGTGAATCCCTTTTTCCTCAGCAGTCGCATATGCAGTCACTTTTTAGAGGAAATATTTAAGTGGCCACTCTGAAGTAATTCAACAAATATTGCGTTGTGAGTAAATGTCTCCTTTTCCCCTGTAGCACAAACAGAAAAAATAAAGTTACAATGTTTTATATATTTTAGTTGTCACTTGTAGAAAAAGGACATGGTAATATATTTACTACTACAAGAAATTACTCTTTGCGTTTTCCCCAATCGAAACCAAAAGAGTTAGCGGTACTTTTCAACACGTATTTTTATTCAACACTAAATCTCTATGACATCATACATACAGGTACATACTTTTGCTTTTCAATTTGATGCTGAAAATACAATATTGTTCCACAAATAGATGCAAAAAGAAAATAGATAATATTGTCATGGTTATTGTTCCTATCGAGACACTTAGGTGGTTAATTGTGGTCTAGTTAAATGTGCTAATGACTGACAAACACACACACACAGCGATAGTAAATTACAATTCTCACTGTCATAACCAAGACACCTGAGGTCAATTTGCCGATGTGCAAAAGACGTACACAATACACACACAACCCACTGTCTTTCGGTACAACAATTTTACATACACACACGCTCACGGACATCATAGAAGACCACGACGAGGCACGACAGTAGAGAAACATGGAATGTTCCGATTGGCCGTCTCACAACATGTTTAGTCTGTGTCGTCCTAGAAGACAGGATGAGATCAGGTGTCACCGCTTGCATTCACCGCCAAGTGTTTGTTTGAATTTTAATGCCGTCTCACCTCCGTCGCATCAGTGGTGTCGGTATCCACCGGAGACTCGGCCGCATCTTGCGCAGTGGCATTGTCGTTGCTCTGGAAGACAGGCAACCGGCGAGACAAATTGGTACTCAGGTTTTTGTGTCTGTCTTTCTATCTATACCAGACAAGACTCGCTGATGGTGGAGTGGTACACACGCCAGACTTGTGCGCGGGCAGCGTGGGATCGATTCCCACTCAGTGGCGTTGTGAATGTTCGTTTGTGCCCTGTGACTGGCTGGCCACCGTCTTCAGGATAAGCGATGTTGAAAATGGATGCGTCAAACGAATTTGGGAAAACTCAAAAGCCATAATTGGATAGAAAAAAAGTCACCCCAAAAAAACCCTTCAAACATGGTGAATACGTTCTGTGAAAAAGTCAGGTGAAAATATGAAGCTATCCATCCATCCATTTTCCGAACCGCTTTATCCTCAATGATAAATGGCCACGTCGTCTAAAGGATGACGCGCCGCCTGTCAGTCCGTCCATCTGCCGCTTCGTTCCTGCCGCCAGTTGGACTCGTCATGAGAAACGGGCTAACATTCCAGGTGGTGTGTCGCATCCCTCGGGATGGGGAGCGTGATTACTCGCCGCGTCTGTGCGGGTGTAATCGCGTTAAAGGCCCTTTACACGGACATAAGCATTTGTTCCTTGTCGCTTGTCGGGAATCTTTTCACTTGATGGTGATGCATTGTGACTCCGGAAAGAAACGCTGTCATCCTCAGACATGTTCCAACATGTAACATCACGTGTAAATTGTCAATGATGTGATTGATTGAAGTTATATGTACATGAACATTGTAATTTTTTTTTAAGCCCCCCCGCACCCCCCTCCATGTGTGGCTCTCATAACCCTTCATGTTTAGCTTCAGTTACATGCTGGTGAGGATCCGTATAAAATGTATCTCAAGGAGTTTCTTTTCAACATTTTAGCCTGACCTTCTTACAAGTCGTCTGTTATTCAAGTATTTGTTCTCACCGGTTTGGCAGGATCCTTCTTGCTCAATCCGGTGGTGGCGATGATGTTGCCCGCCCCTTCCACTGTTTTCTGGGCTATGTTGGTCACCCCGGTAACCACTGCTCCGCTAACCTGGCTCACCCCCTCCACTGTTTTACCTGCGACTGTCGAAAAAGAAGACACTTTTGATTCTCGTATGGCACTCAGTTAAAGAACAACAACCACACCCTCTACTGTCTGTAGTCTTTGCAATTATCCCTTTGCATATCCAGCGTGTCCCGTTCTGCCTCACCTTTCATCACGGGTAAAAGGTGTTCTTTGCATTTAGCCTGCCAACATGGCTGACTCATGGGAGGTCACCATGGGTGCCTCTGCTTGTTTGTGAAAGCCGCACTTTCCCTTCCCCAGGGGGCCGCACAGGGAATTATGGCACATTGCTGTTCACCTTCATGCAAATTTGTGTTATGTTTAATGTCAGATAGATTGTCAGATACCTGTTGTGACTCCATCCTTTGTTTTGGTGCCTGAAAGTAGATGAGGAAATAATGATGGGTGAGATCTAATAATAAACCATATATATCAATCATTCAGCACATTTGAAAAATGAGTGAGTACAAAGCTCATAAGTGCCAATAAATTACAAATACAAACGTTATTTGAAAAAAATTACAGAAGGAACATTAGTTAGGGTGCGGGAAAAAAAACAACCCCCCAAAAAACGACCATGTGTCGGAAGGAATTTTTAGCCGAAAAAACGACCATGTATAGTAAGGCGTTTTTAGCCGGAAAAAACGACATAGTATAGTAAGGCGTTTTTATCCGAAAAAAACAACCATGTATAGTAAGGCGTTTTTATCCGAAAAAAACAACCATGTATAGTAAGGCGTTTTAACCGAAAAAAACGACCATGTATAGTAAGGCGTTTTAACCAAAAAACGACCATGTATAGTAAGGCGTTTTAACGAAAAAAGCGACATAGTATAGTAAGGCGTTTTACCAAAAAAGCGACCATGTATAGTAAGGCGTTTTAGCCGAAAAAACGACCATGTATAGTAAGGCGTTTTAGCCAAAAAGCGACCATGTATAGTAAGCGTTTTTAGCCGAAAAACCGACCATGTATAGTAAGGCGTTTTTAACCAAAAAGCGACCATGTATAGTAAGGCGTTTTTAGCGAAAAAACGACCATGTATAGTAAGGCGTTTTAGCGAAAAAACGACCATGTATAGTAAGGCGTTTTATCGAAAAAACAACCATGTATAGTAAGGCGTTTTAGCGAAAAAAGCGACCATGTATAGTAAGGCGTTTTTAGCGAAAAAACGACCATAGTATAGTAAGGCGTTTTTGACCAAAAAACGACCATGTATAGTAAGGCGTTTTTAGCCAAAAACGACCATGTATAGTAAGGCGTTTTAGCCCAAAAGCGACCATGTATAGTAAGGCGTTTTAGCCAAAAAAACGACCATGTATAGTAAAGCGTTTTAGCGAAAAACGACCATGTATAGTAAGGCGTTTTAGCGAAAAAGCGACCATGTATAGTAAGGCGTTTTAGCGAAAAAGCGACCATGTATAGTAAGGCGTTTTAACCGAAAAAGCGACCATGTATAGTAAGGCGTTTTTAGCGAAAAAACGACCATGTATAGTAAGGCGTTTTAGCGAAAAAACGACCATGTATAGTAAGGCGTTTTAGCGAAAAAAACGACATAGTATAGTAAGGCGTTTTATCCGAAAAAGCGACCATGTATAGTAAGGCGTTTTAGCGAAAAACGACCATGTATAGTAAGGCGTTTTAGCGAAAAAACGACCATGTATAGTAAGGCGTTTTAACCAAAAACGACCATGTATAGTAAGGCGTTTTAGCCAAAAAATGACCATGTATAGTAAAGCGTTTTTAGCGAAAAAGCGACATAGTATAGTAAGGCGTTTTTAGCCAAAAAAACAACCATGTATAGTAAGGCGTTTTAGCGAAAAAAGCGACCATGTATAGTAAGGCGTTTTTAGCGAAAAAACGACCATGTATAGTAAGGCGTTTTTAACCAAAAAAGCGACCATGTATAGTAAGGCGTTTTTAACCGAAAAAGCGACCATGTATAGTAAGGCGTTTTTACCCAAAAAGCGACCATGTATATAGTAAGGCGTTTTAAGCCAAAAAAGCGACCATGTATAGTAAGGCGTTTTTAGCCAAAAAAGCGACCATGTATAGTAAGGCGTTTTAGCCAAAAAACGACCATGTATAGTAAGGCGTTTTTAGCGAAAAAAGCGACCATGTATAGTAAGGCGTTTTTAACCAAAAAAGCGACCATGTATAGTAAAGCGTTTTAGCGAAAAAAGCGACCATGTATAGTAAGGCGTTTTAGCCAAAAAAGACCATGTATAGTAAGGCGTTTTATCCGAAAAAAGCGACCATGTATAGTAAGGCGTTTTAGCCGAAAAAACGACCATGTATAGTAAGGCGTTTTAGCCGAAAAAAACGACCATGTATAGTAAGGCGTTTTAGCGAAAAAACGACCATGTATAGTAAGGCGTTTTAACCAAAAAAGCGACCATGTATAGTAAGGCGTTTTAGCCAAAAAAACGACCATGTATAGTAAGGCGTTTTAGCGAAAAAACGACCATGTATAGTAAGGCGTTTTAGCCAAAAACGACCATGTATAGTAAGGCGTTTTAACGAAAAAACGACCATGTATAGTAAGGCGTTTTTAGCGAAAAAACGACCATGTATAGTAAGGCGTTTTAGCCAAAAAACGACCATGTATAGTAAGGCGTTTTAGCGAAAAAACGACATGTATAGTAAGGCGTTTTTAGACCAAAAAACGACATAGTATAGTAAGGCGTTTTGACCAAAAAAGCGACCATGTATAGTAAGGCGTTTTAGCCAAAAAAACGACCATGTATAGTAAGGCGTTTTTAGCGAAAAAAGCGACCATAGTATAGTAAGGCGTTTTCAACCAAAAAACGACCATGTATAGTAAGGCGTTTTAGCGAAAAAGCGACATAGTATAGTAAGGCGTTTTTAGCGAAAAAACGACCATAGTATAGTAAGGCGTTTTAACCAAAAAAACGACCATGTATAGTAAGGCGTTTTTAGCGAAAAAACGACCATGTATAGTAAGGCGTTTTAGCGAAAAAGCGACCATGTATAGTAAGGCGTTTTAACCGAAAAAACGACCATGTATAGTAAGGCGTTTTATCGAAAAAGCGACCATGTATAGTAAGGCGTTTTTAGCGAAAAAAGCGACCATGTATAGTAAGGCGTTTTATCCGAAAAACGACCATGTATAGTAAGGCGTTTTAGCGAAAAACGACCATGTATAGTAAGGCGTTTTAGCGAAAAAAGCGACCATGTATAGTAAGGCGTTTTATCCGAAAAAACGACATGTATAGTAAGGCGTTTTATCCGAAAAAGCGACCATGTATAGTAAGGCGTTTTATCCGAAAAAACGACCATGTATAGTAAGGCGTTTTAGCCAAAAAGCGACCATGTATAGTAAGGCGTTTTAGCGAAAAAACGACCATGTATAGTAAGGCGTTTTAACCAAAAAAACGACCATGTATAGTAAGGCGTTTTAGCGAAAAAACGACCATGTATAGTAAGGCGTTTTAGCGAAAAAACGACCATGTATAGTAAGGCGTTTTTAGCGAAAAAACGACCATGTATAGTAAGGCGTTTTAACCAAAAAAGCGACCATGTATAGTAAGGCGTTTTAGCGAAAAAAGCGACCATGTATAGTAAGGCGTTTTAGCCAAAAAAGACCATGTATAGTAAGGCGTTTTAGCGAAAAACGACCATGTATAGTAAGGCGTTTTAGCGAAAAAACGACCATGTATAGTAAGGCGTTTTAGCGAAAAAACGACATAGTATAGTAAGGCGTTTTTAGCCAAAAACGACCATGTATAGTAAGGCGTTTTAGCCAAAAAACGACCATGTATAGTAAGGCGTTTTAGCGAAAAAAACGACCATGTATAGTAAGGCGTTTTTAGCCGAAAAAAACGACCATGTATAGTAAGGCGTTTTATCCGAAAAAACGACCATGTATAGTAAGGCGTTTTTAGCCGAAAAAACGACCATGTATAGTAAGGCGTTTTTAGCGAAAAAACGACCATGTATAGTAAGGCGTTTTTAGCCGAAAAAAACGACCATGTATAGTAAGGCGTTTTATCCGAAAAAGCGACCATGTATAGTAAGGCGTTTTAACCGAAAAACGACCATGTATAGTAAGGCGTTTTACCGAAAAAACGACCATGTATAGTAAGGCGTTTTATCCGAAAAAACGACCATGTATAGTAAGGCGTTTTTAGCCGAAAAAAACGACCATGTATAGTAAGGCGTTTTATCCGAAAAAACGACCATGTATAGTAAGGCGTTTTTAGCGAAAAAAACGACCATGTATAGTAAGGCGTTTTTATCCGAAAAAACGACCATGTATAGTAAGGCGTTTTTATCCGAAAAAACGACCATGTATAGTAAGGCGTTTTTATCCGAAAAAACGACCATGTATAGTAAGGCGTTTTATCCGAAAAAACGACCATGTATAGTAAGGCGTTTTTAGCTGAAAAAAACAACCATGTATAGTAAGGTGTTTTAGCCAAAAAAACGACCATGTATAGTAAGGCGTTTTATCCGAAAAAACGACCATGTATAGTAAGGCGTTTTAGCGAAAAAACGACCATGTATAGTAAGGCGTTTTATCCGAAAAAACGACCATGTATAGTAAGGCGTTTTATCCGAAAAAACGACCATGTATAGTAAGGCGTTTTAGCCGAAAAAACGACCATGTATAGTAAGGCGTTTTAGCCGAAAAAACGACCATGTATAGTAAGGCGTTTTAGCGAAAAAACGACCATGTATAGTAAGGCGTTTTAGCGAAAAAACGACCATGTATAGTAAGGCGTTTTTAGCGAAAAAACGACCATGTATAGTAAGGCGTTTTTAGCGAAAAAACGACCATGTATAGTAAGGCGTTTTAACGAAAAAACGACCATGTATAGTAAGGCGTTTTTAGCGAAAAAACGACCATGTATAGTAAGGCGTTTTAGCGAAAAAAGCGACCATGTATAGTAAGGCGTTTTTAGCCGAAAAAAACGACCATGTATAGTAAGGCGTTTTTCAACGAAAAAAACGACCATGTATAGTAAGGCGTTTTAACGAAAAAACGACCATGTATAGTAAGGCGTTTTAGCCGAAAAAACGACCATGTATAGTAAGGCGTTTTAGCGAAAAAACGACCATGTATAGTAAGGCGTTTTAACCGAAAAAAACGACCATGTATAGTAAGGCGTTTTAACGAAAAAACGACCATGTATAGTAAGGCGTTTTAACGAAAAAACGACCATGTATAGTAAGGCGTTTTAGCCAAAAAACGACCATGTATAGTAAGGCGTTTTAGCCGAAAAAACGACCATGTATAGTAAGGCGTTTTAGCCAAAAAACGACCATGTATAGTAAGGCGTTTTAGCCAAAAAACGACCATGTATAGTAAGGCGTTTTTAGCCAAAAAACGACCATGTATAGTAAGGCGTTTTAGCCAAAAAAACGACCATGTATAGTAAGGCGTTTTAAGCGAAAAAACGACCATGTATAGTAAGGCGTTTTAACGAAAAAACGACCATGTATAGTAAGGCGTTTTAGCGAAAAAAACGACCATGTATAGTAAGGCGTTTTAGCCAAAAAACGACCATGTATAGTAAGGCGTTTTTAGCCCAAAAAAACGACCATGTATAGTAAGGCGTTTTAACCAAAAAACGACCATGTATAGTAAGGCGTTTTAGCCAAAAAACGACCATGTATAGTAAGGCGTTTTAACCAAAAAACGACCATGTATAGTAAGGCGTTTTAACCAAAAAACGACCATGTATAGTAAGGCGTTTTAGCCAAAAAACGACCATGTATAGTAAGGCGTTTTAGCCAAAAAAGCGACCATGTATAGTAAGGCGTTTTAACCAAAAAAACGACCATGTATAGTAAGGCGTTTTTAACCAAAAAAACGACCATGTATAGTAAGGCGTTTTAGCCAAAAAACGACCATGTATAGTAAGGCGTTTTTAACCGAAAAAAACGACCATGTATAGTAAGGCGTTTTTAACCAAAAAACGACCATGTATAGTAAGGCGTTTTTAACCGAAAAAACGACCATGTATAGTAAGGCGTTTTTTTACCCAAAAAACGACCATGTATAGTAAGGCGTTTTGTAGCCAAAAAACGACCATGTATAGTAAGGCGTTTTGTAGCCAAAAAACGACCATGTATAGTAAGGCGTTTTTCACCCAAAAAACGACCATGTATAGTAAGGCGTTTTTAGCCAAAAAACGACCATGTATAGTAAGGCGTTTTTAGCCGAAAAAACGACCATGTATAGTAAGGCGTTTTTAGCCGAAAAAACGACCATGTATAGTAAGGCGTTTTATCCAAAAAAACGACCATGTATAGTAAGGCGTTTTAACGAAAAAAACGACCATGTATAGTAAGGCGTTTTACCGAAAAAACGACCATGTATAGTAAGGCGTTTTTACCGAAAAAACGACCATGTATAGTAAGGCGTTTTTAGCCAAAAAAACGACCATGTATAGTAAGGCGTTTTATCCTGAAAAAACGACCATGTATAGTAAGGCGTTTTAGCGAAAAAACGACCATGTATAGTAAGGCGTTTTATCCGAAAAAACGACCATGTATAGTAAGGCGTTTTAGCGAAAAAACGACCATGTATAGTAAGGCGTTTTTAGCGAAAAAACGACCATGTATAGTAAGGCGTTTTAGCCAAAAAACGACCATGTATAGTAAGGCGTTTTAGCGAAAAAACGACCATGTATAGTAAGGCGTTTTAGCGAAAAAACGACCATGTATAGTAAGGCGTTTTAGCGAAAAAACGACCATGTATAGTAAGGCGTTTTAGCGAAAAAACGACCATGTATAGTAAGGCGTTTTAGCGAAAAAACGACCATGTATAGTAAGGCGTTTTAGCCGAAAAAACGACCATGTATAGTAAGGCGTTTTTAGCGAAAAAACGACCATGTATAGTAAGGCGTTTTAACCAAAAAACGACCATGTATAGTAAGGCGTTTTTAACCAAAAAAGCGACCATGTATAGTAAGGCGTTTTTAGCGAAAAAACGACCATGTATAGTAAGGCGTTTTAGCGAAAAAACGACCATGTATAGTAAGGCGTTTTAGCGAAAAAACGACCATGTATAGTAAGGCGTTTTAACCGAAAAAACGACCATGTATAGTAAGGCGTTTTAAGCGAAAAAAACGACCATGTATAGTAAGGCGTTTTAACCGAAAAAAACGACCATGTATAGTAAGGCGTTTTAGCCAAAAAAACGACCATGTATAGTAAGGCGTTTTAACGAAAAAAGCGACCATGTATAGTAAGGCGTTTTAACGAAAAAACGACCATGTATAGTAAGGCGTTTTAGCGAAAAAACGACCATGTATAGTAAGGCGTTTTAGCGAAAAAACGACCATGTATAGTAAGGCGTTTTAGCCAAAAAACGACCATGTATAGTAAGGCGTTTTAGCGAAAAAACGACCATGTATAGTAAGGCGTTTTAGCCGAAAAAACGACCATGTATAGTAAGGCGTTTTAGCGAAAAAACGACCATGTATAGTAAGGCGTTTTAGCCGAAAAAACGACCATGTATAGTAAGGCGTTTTAGCCGAAAAAACGACCATGTATAGTAAGGCGTTTTAGCGAAAAAACGACCATGTATAGTAAGGCGTTTTAGCGAAAAAACGACCATGTATAGTAAGGCGTTTTAGCGAAAAAACGACCATGTATAGTAAGGCGTTTTAGCCGAAAAAACGACCATGTATAGTAAGGCGTTTTAGCCGAAAAAACGACCATGTATAGTAAGGCGTTTTAGCGAAAAAACGACCATGTATAGTAAGGCGTTTTAGCCGAAAAAACGACCATGTATAGTAAGGCGTTTTAGCCAAAAAACGACCATGTATAGTAAGGCGTTTTAGCCAAAAAACGACCATGTATAGTAAGGCGTTTTAGCGAAAAAACGACCATGTATAGTAAGGCGTTTTAGCGAAAAAACGACCATGTATAGTAAGGCGTTTTAGCGAAAAAACGACCATGTATAGTAAGGCGTTTTAACCAAAAAACGACCATGTATAGTAAGGCGTTTTAGCGAAAAAAACGACCATGTATAGTAAGGCGTTTTTACCGAAAAAACGACCATGTATAGTAAGGCGTTTTTAACGAAAAAACGACCATGTATAGTAAGGCGTTTTAGCGAAAAAACGACCATGTATAGTAAGGCGTTTTTAGCGAAAAAAGCGACCATGTATAGTAAGGCGTTTTAGCGAAAAAAGCGACCATGTATAGTAAGGCGTTTTAGCGAAAAAACGACCATGTATAGTAAGGCGTTTTAGCGAAAAAAGCGACCATGTATAGTAAGGCGTTTTTAGCGAAAAAACGACCATGTATAGTAAGGCGTTTTAGCGAAAAAAACGACCATGTATAGTAAGGCGTTTTTAGCGAAAAAACGACCATGTATAGTAAGGCGTTTTAGCGAAAAAACGACCATGTATAGTAAGGCGTTTTTAGCGAAAAACGACCATGTATAGTAAGGCGTTTTTAGCGAAAAAACGACCATGTATAGTAAGGCGTTTTTAGCGAAAAAACGACCATGTATAGTAAGGCGTTTTAGCGAAAAAACGACCATGTATAGTAAGGCGTTTTATCGAAAAAAACGACCATGTATAGTAAGGCGTTTTTAGCGAAAAAACGACCATGTATAGTAAGGCGTTTTAGCGAAAAAACGACCATGTATAGTAAGGCGTTTTAGCGAAAAAACGACCATGTATAGTAAGGCGTTTTAGCGAAAAAACGACCATGTATAGTAAGGCGTTTTAGCCGAAAAAACGACCATGTATAGTAAGGCGTTTTAGCGAAAAAACGACCATGTATAGTAAGGCGTTTTAGCGAAAAAACGACCATGTATAGTAAGGCGTTTTAGCGAAAAAACGACCATGTATAGTAAGGCGTTTTAGCGAAAAAACGACCATGTATAGTAAGGCGTTTTTAGCGAAAAAACGACCATGTATAGTAAGGCGTTTTTAGCCAAAAAACGACCATGTATAGTAAGGCGTTTTTAGCGAAAAAACGACCATGTATAGTAAGGCGTTTTAACCGAAAAAACGACCATGTATAGTAAGGCGTTTTAACGAAAAAACGACCATGTATAGTAAGGCGTTTTTAGCGAAAAAACGACCATGTATAGTAAGGCGTTTTTAGCGAAAAAACGACCATGTATAGTAAGGCGTTTTTAGCGAAAAAAGCGACCATGTATAGTAAGGCGTTTTAGCCAAAAAAACGACCATGTATAGTAAGGCGTTTTAACGAAAAAACGACCATGTATAGTAAGGCGTTTTAACCGAAAAAACGACCATGTATAGTAAGGCGTTTTAACGAAAAAAACGACCATGTATAGTAAGGCGTTTTAGCCAAAAAACGACCATGTATAGTAAGGCGTTTTAACGAAAAAACGACCATGTATAGTAAGGCGTTTTTAGCGAAAAAAACGACCATGTATAGTAAGGCGTTTTTAACGAAAAAAACGACCATGTATAGTAAGGCGTTTTAACCGAAAAAAACGACCATGTATAGTAAGGCGTTTTAACCCGAAAAAAACGACCATGTATAGTAAGGCGTTTTTAGCCAAAAAACGACCATGTATAGTAAGGCGTTTTAACGAAAAAATGACCATGTATAGTAAGGCGTTTTTAGCCAAAAAAACGACCATGTATAGTAAGGCGTTTTTTGGACGAAAAAAACGACCATGTATAGTAAGGCGTTTTTAGCAGAAAAAACGACCATGTATAGTAAGGCGTTTTAGCGAAAAAACGACCATGTATAGTAAGGCGTTTTAACCAAAAAACGACCATGTATAGTAAGGCGTTTTTAGCAAAAAAACGACCATGTATAGTAAGGCGTTTTTAACGAAAAAACGACCATGTATAGTAAGGCGTTTTAACCAAAAAAACGACCATGTATAGTAAGGCGTTTTAGCGAAAAAACGACCATGTATAGTAAGGCGTTTTTAGCCAAAAAACGACCATGTATAGTAAGGCGTTTTAACCAAAAAACGACCATGTATAGTAAGGCGTTTTAACCAAAAAACGACCATGTATAGTAAGGCGTTTTAGCCAAAAAAACGACCATGTATAGTAAGGCGTTTTTAACCGAAAAAAACGACCATGTATAGTAAGGCGTTTTTAGCCGAAAAAACGACCATGTATAGTAAGGCGTTTTTAGCCGAAAAAACGACCATGTATAGTAAGGCGTTTTAGCCGAAAAAAACGACCATGTATAGTAAGGCGTTTTAGCCAAAAAACGACCATGTATAGTAAGGCGTTTTAGCGAAAAAACGACCATGTATAGTAAGGCGTTTTAGCCAAAAAAACGACCATGTATAGTAAGGCGTTTTTAGCAAAAAAACGACCATGTATAGTAAGGCGTTTTTTTACCGAAAAAACGACCATGTATAGTAAGGCGTTTTTAGCGAAAAAAACGACCATGTATAGTAAGGCGTTTTAGCCAAAAAACGACCATGTATAGTAAGGCGTTTTAACCGAAAAAACGACCATGTATAGTAAGGCGTTTTACCGAAAAAACGACCATGTATAGTAAGGCGTTTTTAGCCAAAAAACGACCATGTATAGTAAGGCGTTTTTAGCCTAAAAAAACGACCATGTATAGTAAGGCGTTTTAACCGAAAAAACGACCATGTATAGTAAGGCGTTTTAACCCGAAAAAAACGACCATGTATAGTAAGGCGTTTTTAGCCAAAAAACGACCATGTATAGTAAGGCGTTTTAGCCAAAAAACGACCATGTATAGTAAGGCGTTTTTAGCCAAAAAACGACCATGTATAGTAAGGCGTTTTTAGCCAAAAAACGACCATGTATAGTAAGGCGTTTTTAGCCAAAATACGACCATGTATAGTAAGGCGTTTTAACCAAAAAACGACCATGTATAGTAAGGCGTTTTAGCCAAAAAACGACCATGTATAGTAAGGACGACCATGTATAGTAAGGCGTTTTAGCGAAAAAACGACCATGTATAGTAAGGCGTTTTTAGCGAAAAAAACGACCATGTATAGTAAGGCGTTTTTAGCCAAAAAACGACCATGTATAGTAAGGCGTTTTAGCGAAAAAACGACCATGTATAGTAAGGCGTTTTAACCGAAAAAACGACCATGTATAGTAAGGCGTTTTAGCCAAAAAACGACCATGTATAGTAAGGCGTTTTTACCAAAAAAACGACCATGTATAGTAAGGCGTTTTAGCCAAAAAAGCGACCATGTATAGTAAGGCGTTTTAACCGAAAAAACGACCATGTATAGTAAGGCGTTTTAACCAAAAAACGACCATGTATAGTAAGGCGTTTTAACGTTTTAAAAAACGACCATGTATAGTAAGGCGTTTTTAGCGAAAAAGCGACCATGTATAGTAAGGCGTTTTAGCGAAAAAAGCGACCATGTATAGTAAGGCGTTTTAGCCGAAAAAAACGACCATGTATAGTAAGGCGTTTTTAACCAAAAAACGACCATGTATAGTAAGGCGTTTTAGCCGAAAAAAACGACCATGTATAGTAAGGCGTTTTAGCCGAAAAAAACGACCATGTATAGTAAGGCGTTTTTAGCCGAAAAAACGACCATGTATAGTAAGGCGTTTTTAGCCGAAAAAAACGACCATGTATAGTAAGGCGTTTTAGCGAAAAAACGACCATGTATAGTAAGGCGTTTTTAGCGAAAAAACGACCATGTATAGTAAGGCGTTTTTAGCGAAAAAAACGACCATGTATAGTAAGGCGTTTTTAGCCAAAAAACGACCATGTATAGTAAGGCGTTTTTAGCCAAAAAACGACCATGTATAGTAAGGCGTTTTTAGCCGAAAAAAACGACCATGTATAGTAAGGCGTTTTTAGCCAAAAAACGACCATGTATAGTAAGGCGTTTTAGCCAAAAAACGACCATGTATAGTAAGGCGTTTTTAGCAAAAAAACGACCATGTATAGTAAGGCGTTTTTAGCCAAAAAACGACCATGTATAGTAAGGCGTTTTAACCCGAAAAAAACGACCATGTATAGTAAGGCGTTTTAACCAAAAAACGACCATGTATAGTAAGGCGTTTTTAACCAAAAAAACGACCATGTATAGTAAGGCGTTTTTAGCCAAAAAACGACCATGTATAGTAAGGCGTTTTTAGCCAAAAAACGACCATGTATAGTAAGGCGTTTTAACCAAAAAAAACGACCATGTATAGTAAGGCGTTTTTAGCCAAAAAAACGACCATGTATAGTAAGGCGTTTTAACCAAAAAAAAACGACCATGTATAGTAAGGCGTTTTAACCAAAAAAACGACCATGTATAGTAAGGCGTTTTAACCAAAAAACGACCATGTATAGTAAGGCGTTTTTAACCAAAAAAACGACCATGTATAGTAAGGCGTTTTTAGCCAAAAAAACGACCATGTATAGTAAGGCGTTTTAGCCAAAAAAACGACCATGTATAGTAAGGCGTTTTTAACCAAAAAAACGACCATGTATAGTAAGGCGTTTTAGCCGAAAAAAACGACCATGTATAGTAAGGCGTTTTAGCCGAAAAAAACGACCATGTATAGTAAGGCGTTTTAACCAAAAAACGACCATGTATAGCAAGGCGTTTTAACCAAAAAACGACCATGTATAGTAAGGCGTTTTTAACCAAAAAACGACCATGTATAGTAAGGCGTTTTAACCAAAAACGACCATGTATAGTAAGGCGTTTTAGCCAAAAAACGACCATGTATAGTAAGGCGTTTTAACGAAAAAAACGACCATGTATAGTAAGGCGTTTTTAGCCAAAAAACGACCATGTATAGTAAGGCGTTTTAACCAAAAAAACGACCATGTATAGTAAGGCGTTTTTAGCCAAAAAAAACGACCATGTATAGTAAGGCGTTTTTAACCAAAAAAACGACCATGTATAGTAAGGCGTTTTAACCAAAAAACGACCATGTATAGTAAGGCGTTTTAGCAAAAAAACGACCATGTATAGTAAGGCTTTTTTACCAAAAAAAAACGACCATGTATAGTAAGGCGTTTTAGCCAAAAAAACGACCATGTATAGTAAGGCGTTTTAACCAAAAAAACGACCATGTATAGTAAGGCTTTTTAACCAAAAAAACGACCATGTATAGTAAGGCGTTTTAGCCAAAAAAACGACCATGTATAGTAAGGCGTTTTTAGCCAAAAAAACGACCATGTATAGTAAGGCGTTTTAGCGAAAAAACGACCATGTATAGTAAGGCGTTTTAGCCAAAAAACGACCATGTATAGTAAGGCGTTTTTAGCGAAAAAGCGACCATGTATAGTAAGGCGTTTTAGCCAAAAAGCGACCATGTATAGTAAGGCGTTTTAGCCAAAAAACGACCATGTATAGTAAGGCGTTTTTAGCCGAAAAAACGACCATGTATAGTAAGGCGTTTTAGCCAAAAAACGACCATGTATAGTAAGGCGTTTTTAGCCAAAAAAGCGACCATGTATAGTAAGGCGTTTTTAGCCAAAAAAACGACCATGTATAGTAAGGCGTTTTAGCCAAAAAAACGACCATGTATAGTAAGGCGTTTTAACCGGTAAAAAACGACAACGTATAGTAAGGCGTTTTTAGCCAAAAAAAGCGACCATGTATAGTAAGGCGTTTTAGCCAAAAACGACCATGTATAGTAAGGCGTTTTTAGCCGAAAAAAACGACCATGTATAGTAAGGCGTTTTAGCCAAAAAAACGACCATGTATAGTAAGGCGTTTTTAGCCAAAAAACGACCATGTATAGTAAGGCGTTTTTACCAAGCGAACGACCATGTATAGTAAGGCGTTTTAAGCCAAAAAACGACCATGTATAGTAAGGCGTTTTTAGCCAAAAAACGACCATGTATAGTAAGGCGTTTTTAGCCAAAAAAAACGACCATGTATAGTAAGGCGTTTTTAGCGAAAAAACGACCATGTATAGTAAGGCGTTTTTAGCGAAAAAACGACCATGTATAGTAAGGCGTTTTTAGCCAAAAAAAAGCGACCATGTATAGTAAGGCGTTTTAGCCAAAAAAAGCGACCATGTATAGTAAGGCGTTTTTAAGCCAAAAAACGACCATGTATAGTAAGGCGTTTTAACCAAAAAAGCGACCATGTATAGTAAGGCGTTTTAGCGAAAAAACGACCATGTATAGTAAGGCGTTTTTAGCGAAAAAAACGACCATGTATAGTAAGGCGTTTTAGCCAAAAAAAGCGACCATGTATAGTAAGGCGTTTTAGCCAAAAAAAGCGACCATGTATAGTAAGGCGTTTTAAGCCAAAAAACGACCATGTATAGTAAGGGCGTTTTTAGCCGAAAAACGACCATGTATAGTAAGGCGTTTTAAGCCGAAAAGCGACCATGTATAGTAAGGCGTTTTAGCGAAAAAACGACCATGTATAGTAAGGCGTTTTAGCCAAAAAGCGACCATGTATAGTAAGGCGTTTTTAGAAAAAAAACGACCATGTATATAAAGGCGTTTTAGCCAAAAACGACCATGTATAGTAAGGCGTTTTTAACCAAAAAAAACGACCATGTATAGTAAGGCGTTTTTAACCAAAAAAAAACGACCATGTATAGTAAGGCGTTTTTAACCAAAAAAAACGACCATGTATAGTAAGGCGTTTTTAGCGAAAAAAACGACCATGTATAGTAAGGCGTTTTTAGCCGAAAAAACGACCATGTATAGTAAGGCGTTTTTAGCCAAAAAAAACGACCATGTATAGTAAGGCGTTTTTAACAAAAAAAACGACCATGTATAGTAAGGCGTTTTAGCCAAAAAAACGACCATGTATAGTAAGGCTTTTTTAACAAAAAACGACCATGTATAGTAAGGCGTTTTTAGCCAAAAAACGACCATGTATAGTAAGGCGTTTTTAACAAAAAAACGACCATGTATAGTAAGGCGTTTTTAGCCAAAAAACGACCATGTATAGTAAGGCGTTTTTAGCCGAAAAAAACGACCATGTATAGTAAGGCGTTTTTAACCAAAAAAACGACCATGTATAGTAAGGCGTTTTAAGCCAAAAAAACGACCATGTATAGTAAGGCGTTTTAACCAAAAAAACGACCATGTATAGTAAGGCGTTTTTAACGAAAAAGCGACCATGTATAGTAAAGCGTTTTTAGCGAAAAAAACGACCATGTATAGTAAGGCGTTTTAAGCGAAAAAACCACCATGTATAGTAAGGCGTTTTAACCGAAAAAAGCGACCATGTATAGTAAGGCGTTTTAGCCAAAAAACGACCATGTATAGTAAGGCGTTTTAACCAAAAAAACGACCATGTATAGTAAGGCGTTTTAACCAAAAAACGACCATGTATAGTAAGGCGTTTTTAACCAAAAAAACGACCATGTATAGTAAGGCGTTTTTAACCGAAAAGCGACCATGTATAGTAAGGCGTTTTAGAAAAAACGACCATGTATAGTAAGGCGTTTTAAAAAAAAAACGACCATGCGTTTTAACGAAAAAAAACACCATATAGTAAAGCGTTTTAGCCAAAAAACGACCATGTATAGTAAGGCGTTTTTAGCCAAAAAAGCGACCATGTATAGTAAAGGCGTTTTAGCGAAAAAGCGACCATGTATAGTAAGGCGTTTTTAGCCAAAAAACGACCATGTATAGTAAGGCGTTTTAACCGAAAAACGACCATGTATAGTAAGGCGTTTTAACCATGTATAGTAACCGTGTATAGTAAGGCGACCATAGCGAAAAAAAGCGACCATGTATAGTAAGGCGTTTTTAACCAAAAAGCGACCATGTATAGTAAGGCGTTTTTAGCCGAAAAAAACGACCATGTATAGTAAGGCGTTTTTAACCAAAAAAACGACCATGTATAGTAAGGCGTTTTTAACGAAAAAAGCGACCATGTATAGTAAGGCGTTTTAGCCAAAAAACGACCATGTATAGTAAGGCGTTTTTAGCGAAAAAGCGACCATGTATAGTAAAGCGTTTTAGCCAAAAAAGCAACCATGTATAGTAAAGCGTTTTTAGCGAAAAAGCGACCATGTATAGTAAGGCGTTTTAGCGAAAAAACGACCATGTATAGTAAGGCGTTTTAGCGAAAAAAGCGACCATGTATAGTAAGGCGTTTTAGCCAAAAAACGACCATGTATAGTAGTAAGGCGTTTTTAACCAAAAAACGACCATGTATAGTAAGGCGTTTTAGCCAAAAAGCGACCATGTATAGTAAGGCGTTTTAGCCAAAAAACGACCATGTATAGTAAGGCGTTTTAGTAAAAAAGGCGACCATGTATAGTAAGGCGTTTTTAGCGAAAAAGCGACCATGTATAGTAAGGCGTTTTTAGCCGAAAAGCGACCATGTATAGTAAGGCGTTTTAACCAAAAAAACGACCATGTATAGTAAGGCGTTTTAACCCGAAAAAAACGACCATGTATAGTAAGGCGTTTTAACGAAAAAACGACCATGTATAGTAAGGCGTTTTTAACGAAAAAAACGACCATGTATAGTAAGGCGTTTTTACCAAAAAAAAACGACCATGTATAGTAAGGCGTTTTTAGCCAAAAAAAACGACCATGTATAGTAAGGCGTTTTTTCCCAAAAAAAAACGACCATGTATAGTAAGGCGTTTTTAGCGAAAACGACGACCATGTATAGTAAGGCGTTTTTAGCCAAAAAAAAACCATGTATAGTAAGGCGTTTTAGCCAAAAAGCGACCATGTATAGTAAGGCGTTTTTAACCAAAAAGCGACCATGTATATAGTAAGGCGTTTTAGCCAAAAAACGACCATGTATAGTAAGGCGTTTTTAGCCAAAAAGCGACCATGTATAGTAAGGCGTTTTTAGCCAAAAAAACGACCATGTATAGTAAGGCGTTTTAGCGAAAAAAACGACCATGTATAGTAAAGGCGTTTTAGCCAAAAAACGACCATGTATAGTAAGGCGTTTTAGCGAAAAAAGCGACCATGTATAGTAAGGCGTTTTATCCAAAAAAACGACCATGTATAGTAAGGCGTTTTTAACCAAAAAAAACGACCATGTATAGTAAGGCGTTTTTAACCAAAAAAACGACCATGTATAGTAAGGCGTTTTAAGCCAAAAAACGACCATGTATAGTAAGGCGTTTTTAGCCAAAAACGACCATGTATAGTAAGGCGTTTTTAGCCAAAAAAAACGACCATGTATAGTAAGGCGTTTTTAGCGAAAAAAACGACCAAGTATAGTAAGGCGTTTTTAACCAAAAAACGACCATGTATAGTAAGGCGTTTTTAGCCGAAAAAACGACCATGTATAGTAAGGCGTTTTAACGAAAAAAAACGACCATGTATAGTAAGGCGTTTTAGCGAAAAAAACGACCATGTATAGTAAGGCGTTTTTAACCGAAAAAACGACCATGTATAGTAAGGCGTTTTTAACCAAAAAACGACCATGTATAGTAAGGCGTTTTTAGCCAAAAAAAACGACCATGTATAGTAAGGCGTTTTTAACCAAAAAAACGACCATGTATAGTAAGGCGTTTTAGCAAAAAAAAACGACCATGTATAGTAAAGCGTTTTTAACCAAAAAAACGACCATGTATAGTAAGGCGTTTTTAACCAAAAAAACGACCATATATAATAAAGGCGTTTTAGCGAAAAAAAGCGACCATGTATAGTAAGGCGTTTTTAACCAAAAAAACGACCATGTATAGTAAGGCGTTTTTGGCCGAAAAAAACGACCATGTATAGTAAGGCGTTTTAGCCAAAAAACGACCATGTATAGTAAGGCGTTTTAGCGAAAAAACGACCATGTATAGTAAGGCGTTTTAGCGAAAAAACGACCATGTATAGTAAGGCGTTTTAGCGAAAAAAACGACCATGTATAGTAAGGCGTTTTTAGCGAAAAAGCGACCATGTATAGTAAGCGTTTTTAGCGAAAAAGCGACCATGTATAGTAAGGCGTTTTAGCAAAAAAAGCGACCATGTATAGTAAAGCGTTTTTAAGCGAAAAAGCGACCATGTATAGTAAGGCGTTTTTAGCGAAAAAAAGCGACCATGTATAGTAAGGCGTTTTAACAAAAAAACGACCATGTATAGTAAGGCGTTTTTAGCGAAAAAAGCGACCATGTATAGTAAGGCGTTTTAGCGAAAAGCGACCATGTATAGTAAGGCGTTTTAGCAAAAAAAAGCGACCATGTATAGTAAAGGCGTTTTAGCGAAAAAAGCGACCATGTATAGTAAGGCGTTTTAGCCAAAAAAACGACCATGTATAGTAAGGCGTTTTAGCGAAAAAAACGACCATGTATAGTAAGGCGTTTTAGCGAAAAAACGACCATGTATAGTAAGGCGTTTTTAGCGAAAAAACGACCATGTATAGTAAGGCGTTTTTAGCGAAAAAACGACCATGTATAGTAAGGCGTTTTAGCGAAAAAACGACCATGTATAGTAAGGCGTTTTAGCCAAAAAACGACCATGTATAGTAAGGCGTTTTAGCGAAAAAAACGACCATGTATAGTAAGGCGTTTTAGCGAAAAAAACGACCATGTATAGTAAGGCGTTTTAGCCAAAAAACGACCATGTATAGTAAGGCGTTTTAGCGAAAAAAACGACCATGTATAGTAAGGCGTTTTTAGCCAAAAAACGACCATGTATAGTAAGGCGTTTTAGCGAAAAAACGACCATGTATAGTAAGGCGTTTTAGCGAAAAAACGACCATGTATAGTAAGGCGTTTTAAAAAAAGCGACCATGTATAGTAAGGCGTTTTAGCGAAAAAAACGACCATGTATAGTAAGGCGTTTTAGCGAAAAAAACGACCATGTATAGTAAGGCGTTTTTAGCGAAAAAAACGACCATGTATAGTAAGGCGTTTTAGCCAAAAAACGACCATGTATAGTAAGGCGTTTTTAGCGAAAAAACGACCATGTATAGTAAGGCGTTTTTAGCGAAAAAACGACCATGTATAGTAAGGCGTTTTAGCCAAAAAACGACCATGTATAGTAAGGCGTTTTTAGCCAAAAAACGACCATGTATAGTAAGGCGTTTTAGCCAAAAAAACGACCATGTATAGTAAGGCGTTTTAGCGAAAAAAGCGACCATGTATAGTAAGGCGTTTTAGCCGAAAAAACGACCATGTATAGTAAGGCGTTTTTAGCCAAAAAACGACCATGTATAGTAAGGCGTTTTAGCCAAAAAACGACCATGTATAGTAAGGCGTTTTTAGCAAAAAAACGACATGTATAGTAAGGCGTTTTTAGCGAAAAAAGCGACCATGTATAGTAAGGCGTTTTAGCGAAAAAGCGACCATGTATAGTAAGGCGTTTTAAAAAAAGCGACCATGTATAGTAAGGCGTTTTAGCGAAAAAGCGACCATGTATAGTAAGGCGTTTTTAAAAAAAAAGCGACCATGTATAGTAAAGCGTTTTTAGCGAAAAAAGCGACCATGTATAGTAAGGCGTTTTTAGCAAAAAGCGACCATGTATAGTAAAGGCGTTTTAGCAAAAAAAGCGACCATGTATAGTAAGGCGTTTTAGCGAAAAAAGCGACCATGTATAGTAAGGCGTTTTTAGCAAAAAAGCGACCATGTATAGTAAGGCGTTTTAGCGAAAAAGCGACCATGTATAGTAAGGCGTTTTTAGCAAAAAAAGCGACCATGTATAGTAAAGCGTTTTTAACGAAAAAAAGCGAAAGCGACCATGTAGTAGTAAGGCGTTTTTAGCGAAAAAAGCGACCATGTATAGTAAGGCGTTTTTAAAAGCGACCATGTATAGTAAGGCGTTTTAGCGAAAAAAGCGACCATGTATAGTAAGGCGTTTTAGCGAAAAGCGACCATGTATAGTAAGGCGTTTTTAAAAAAAACGACCATGTATAGTAAAGCGTTTTTAGCGAAAAAAAAGCGACCATGTATAGTAAGGCGTTTTTAGCGAAAAAGCGACCATGTATAGTAAGGCGTTTTTAGCGAAAAAAACGACCATGTATAGTAAGGCGTTTTTAACGAAAAAAAAGCGACCATGTATAGTAAGGCGTTTTAGCGAAAAAGCGACCATGTATATAGTAAAGGCGTTTTAAGCAAAAAAGCGACCATGTATAGTAAGGCGTTTTTAGCGAAAAAAAAGCGACCATGTATAGTAAGGCGTTTTTAACGAAAAAGCGACCATGTATAGTAAGGCGTTTTTAAAAAAGCGACCATGTATAGTAAGGCGTTTTTAACGAAAAAGCGACCATGTATAGTAAGGCGTTTTTAACGAAAAAAGCGACCATATAGTAGTAAGTAAGCGGCGTTTTAACGAAAAAGCGACCATGTATAGTAAGGCGTTTTTAACGAAAAAGCGACCATGTATAGTAAGGCGTTTTAAGCGAAAAAAGCGACCATGTATAGTAAGGCGTTTTTAGCGAAAAAAGCGACCATGTATAGTAAGGCGTTTTTAGCGAAAAAGCGACCATGTATAGTAAAGGCGTTTTTAGCGAAAAAAAAGCGACCATGTATAGTAAGGCGTTTTTAGCGAAAAAGCGACCATGTATAGTAAGGCGTTTTAGCGAAAAAACGACCATGTATAGTAAAGGCGTTTTAGCCAAAAAAAAGCGACCATGTATAGTAAGGCGTTTTTAGCGAAAAAAGCGACCATGTATAGTAAGGCGTTTTTACGAAAAAGCGACCATGTATAGTAAAGCGTTTTAGCGAAAAAAGCGACCATGTATAGTAAGGCGTTTTTAGCGAAAAAGCGACCATGTATAGTAAGGCGTTTTTAGCGAAAAAAGCGACCATGTATAGTAAGGCGTTTTAACGAAAAAAGCGACCATGTATAGTAAGGCGTTTTAACGAAAAAAGCGACCATGTATAGTAAAGGCGTTTTTAGCGAAAAAAGCGACCATGTATAGTAAGGCGTTTTTAACAAAAAAGCGACCATGTATAGTAAGGCGTTTTTAACAAAAAAGCGACCATGTGTATAGTAAGGCGTTTTTAACGAAAAAAGCGACCATGTATAGTAAGGCGTTTTTAGCGAAAAAAGCGACCATGTATAGTAAAGCGTTTTTAACGAAAAAAGCGACCATGTATAGTAAGGCGTTTTTAACAAAAAAGCGACCATGTGTATAGTAAGGCGTTTTTAGCGAAAAAGCGACCATGTATAGTAAGGCGTTTTAACGAAAAAAGCGACCATGTATAGTAAGGCGTTTTTAACAAAAAAGCGACCATGTATAGTAAGGCGTTTTTAGCGAAAAAAGCGACCATGTATAGTAAGGCGTTTTTAGCAAAAAAAGCGACCATGTATAGTAAGGCGTTTTTAACGAAAAAGCGACCATGTATAGTAAGGCGTTTTTAACGAAAAAAGCGACCATGTATAGTAAGGCGTTTTAGCGAAAAAAAGCGACCATGTATAAGTAAAGCGTTTTAGCAAAAAAAAGCGACCATGTATAGTAAGGCGTTTTTAAGCAAAAAAGCGACCATGTATAGTAAGGCGTTTTAGCGAAAAAAGCGACCATGTATAGTAAGGCGTTTTTAACGAAAAAAGCGACCATGTATAGTAAGGCGTTTTTAGCGAAAAAAGCGACCATGTATAGTATAAAGCGTTTTTAGCGAAAAAAAGCGACCATGTATAGTAAGGCGTTTTTAACCGAAAAAGCGACCATGTATAGTAAGGCGTTTTTAGCGAAAAAAAGCGACCATGTATAGTAAGGCGTTTTTAGCGAAAAAAGCGACCATGTATAGTAAGGCGTTTTTAGCCGAAAAAAGCGACCATGTATAGTAAGGCGTTTTTAGCGAAAAAAAGCGACCATGTATAGTAAGGCGTTTTTAACGAAAAAAGCGACCATGTATAGTAAGGCGTTTTAAGCGAAAAAAGCGACCATGTATAGTAAGGCGTTTTTAGCGAAAAAAAGCGACCATGTATAGTAAGGCGTTTTTAGCGAAAAAAAGCGACCATGTATAGTAAAGCGTTTTAGCGAAAAAAGCGACCATGTATAGTAAGGCGTTTTAACGAAAAAAAGCGACCATGTATAGTAAGGCGTTTTTAGCAAAAAAAGCGACCATGTATAGTAAGGCGTTTTTAACAAAAAGCGACCATGTATAGTAAGGCGTTTTTAGCGAAAAAAAGCGACCATGTATAGTAAGGCGTTTTTAGCGAAAAAAGCGACCATGTATAGTAAGGCGTTTTAACGAAAAAAGCGACCATGTATAGTAAGGCGTTTTTAGCGAAAAAGCGACCATGTATAGTAAGGCGTTTTTAGCGAAAAAGCGACCATGTATAGTAAGGCGTTTTAGCGAAAAAGCGACCATGTATAGTAAGGCGTTTTAACAAAAAAGCGACCATGTATAGTAAGGCGTTTTAGCAAAAAAAGCGACCATGTATAGTAAGGCGTTTTTAACGAAAAAAGCGACCATGTATAGTAAGGCGTTTTTAACGAAAAAGCGACCATGTATAGTAAGGCGTTTTAGCAAAAAAAGCGACCATGTATAGTAAGGCGTTTTAACAAAAAAAAGCGACCATGTATAGTAAGGCGTTTTAACGAAAAAAGCGACCATGTATAGTAAGGCGTTTTTAGCGAAAAAAGCGACCATGTATAGTAAGGCGTTTTTAGCGAAAAAAGCGACCATGTATAGTAAGGCGTTTTAGCGAAAAAAGCGACCATGTATAGTAAGGCGTTTTTAGCGAAAAAAGCGACCATGTATAGTAAGGCGTTTTAGCGAAAAAAGCGACCATGTATAGTAAGGCGTTTTAGCGAAAAAGCGACCATGTATAGTAAGGCGTTTTTAGCGAAAAAGCGACCATGTATAGTAAGGCGTTTTAGCGAAAAAAGCGACCATGTATAGTAAGGCGTTTTTAGCGAAAAAAGCGACCATGTATAGTAAGGCGTTTTTAGCGAAAAAAAGCGACCATGTATAGTAAGGCGTTTTTAGCAAAAAAGCGACCATGTATAGTAAGGCGTTTTTAGCGAAAAAAGCGACCATGTATAGTAAGGCGTTTTTAGCGAAAAAAGCGACCATGTATAGTAAGGCGTTTTTAACAAAAAAGCGACCATGTATAGTAAGGCGTTTTTAGCGACAAAAAAGCGACCATGTATAGTAAGGCGTTTTTAACAAAAAAGCGACCATGTATAGTAAGGCGTTTTAAAAAAAAGCGACCATGTATAGTAAGGCGTTTTAGCGAAAAAAGCGACCATGTATAGTAAGGCGTTTTTAGCAAAAAAAAAGCGACCATGTATAGTAAGGCGTTTTAGCGAAATAGCAAAAAAGCGACCATGTATAGTAAGGCGTTTTAGCGAAAAAAGCGACCATGTATAGTAAGGCGTTTTTAACAAAAAAGCGACCATGTATAGTAAGGCGTTTTAGCGAAAAAAGCGACCATGTATAGTAAGGCGTTTTTAGCGAAAAAAGCGACCATGTATAGTAAGGCGTTTTAGCGAAAAAGCGACCATGTATAGTAAGGCGTTTTAGCGAAAAAAGCGACCATGTATAGTAAGGCGTTTTTAGCGAAAAAAGCGACCATGTATAGAAAAGCGTTTTTAAAAAAAAAGCGACCATGTATAGTAAAGGCGTATTTTAGCGAAAAAAGCGACCATGTATAGTAAGGCGTTTTAGCGAAAAAAGCGACCATGTATAGTAAGGCGTTTTTAGCCGAAAAAAAGCGACCATGTATAGTAAGGCGTTTTAGCGAAAAAACGACCATGTATAGTAAGGCGTTTTTAGCGAAAAAGCGACCATGTATAGTAAGGCGTTTTTAGCGAAAAAAGCGACCATGTATAGTAAGGCGTTTTAGCGAAAAAAGCGACCATGTATAGTAAGGCGTTTTAAAAAAAAAAGCGACCATGTATAGTAAGGCGTTTTAGCGAAAAAAGCGACCATGTATAGTAAGGCGTTTTTAGCGAAAAGCGCGACCATGTATAGTAAGGCGTTTTAGCGAAAAAAGCGACCATGTATAGTAAGGCGTTTTAGCAAAAAAAAGCGACCATGTATAGTAAGGCGTTTTTAGCATGTATAGTAAGGCGTTTTAGCGAAAAAAGCGACCATGTATAGTAAGGCGTTTTTAGCGAAAAAAGCGACCATGTATAGTAAGGCGTTTTAGCGAAAAAAGCGACCATGTATAGTAAGGCGTTTTTAGAAAAAAGCGACCATGTATAGTAAGGCGTTTTAGCGAAAAAAGCGACCATGTATAGTAAGGCGTTTTTAGCAAAAAAAAAGCGACCATGTATAGTAAGGCGTTTTAGCAAAAAAGCGACCATGTATAGTAAGGCGTTTTAGCGAAAAAAGCGACCATGTATAGTAAGGCGTTTTAGCGAAAAAAGCGACCATGTATAGTAAGGCGTTTTTAGCGAAAAAAGCGACCATGTATAGTAAGGCGTTTTTAGCGAAAAAGCGACCATGTATAGTAAGGCGTTTTAGCGAAAAAAGCGACCATGTATAGTAAGGCGTTTTTAGCAAAAAAGCGACCATGTATAGTAAGGCGTTTTTAGCGAAAAAAGCGACCATGTATAGTAAGGCGTTTTAGCGAAAAAGCGACCATGTATAGTAAGGCGTTTTAGCGAAAAAAGCGACCATGTATAGTAAGGCGTTTTAGCGAAAAAGCGACCATGTATAGTAAGGCGTTTTTAGCGAAAAAGCGACCATGTATAGTAAGGCGTTTTTAGCGAAAAAAGCGACCATGTATAGTAAGGCGTTTTTAGCGAAAAAAGCGACCATGTATAGTAAGGCGTTTTTAGCGAAAAAAGCGACCATGTATAGTAAGGCGTTTTTAGCGAAAAAAAAGCGACCATGTATAGTAAGGCGTTTTAGCGAAAAAGCGACCATGTATAGTAAGGCGTTTTTAGCAAAAAAAAGCGACCATGTATAGTAAGGCGTTTTAGCGAAAAAAGCGACCATGTATAGTAAGGCGTTTTAGCGAAAAAAAAGCGACCATGTATAGTAAGGCGTTTTTAGCAAAAAAAGCGACCATGTATAGTAAGGCGTTTTTAACGAAAAAAGCGACCATGTATAGTAAGGCGTTTTAGCAAAAAAAAGCGACCATGTATAGTAAGGCGTTTTAGCAAAAAAAGCGACCATGTATAGTAAGGCGTTTTTAGCGAAAAAAGCGACCATGTATAGTAAGGCGTTTTAGCGAAAAAAGCGACCATGTATAGTAAGGCGTTTTAGCGAAAAAAGCGACCATGTATAGTAAGGCGTTTTTAGCGAAAAAAGCGACCATGTATAGTAAGGCGTTTTTAGCGAAAAAAGCGACCATGTATAGTAAGGCGTTTTAGCGAAAAAAAAGCGACCATGTATAGTAAGGCGTTTTAGCGAAAAAAAGCGACCATGTATAGTAAGGCGTTTTAGCGAAAAAGCGACCATGTATAGTAAGGCGTTTTTAGCGAAAAAGCGACCATGTATAGTAAGGCGTTTTTAGCGAAAAAGCGACCATGTATAGTAAGGCGTTTTTAGCGAAAAAGCGACCATGTATAGTAAGGCGTTTTTAGAAAAAAGCGACCATGTATAGTAAGGCGTTTTAGCGAAAAAAGCGACCATGTATAGTAAGGCGTTTTAGCGAAAAAAAGCGACCATGTATAGTAAGGCGTTTTAGCGAAAAAAGCGACCATGTATAGTAAGGCGTTTTAGCGAAAAAAGCGACCATGTATAGTAAGGCGTTTTAGCGAAAAAAGCGACCATGTATAGTAAGGCGTTTTAGCGAAAAAGCGACCATGTATAGTAAGGCGTTTTTAGCGAAAAAAGCGACCATGTATAGTAAGGCGTTTTAGCGAAAAAAGCGACCATGTATAGTAAGGCGTTTTTAGCGAAAAAAGCGACCATGTATAGTAAGGCGTTTTTAGCGAAAAAGCGACCATGTATAGTAAGGCGTTTTAGCGAAAAAAAGCGACCATGTATAGTAAGGCGTTTTTAGCGAAAAAAGCGACCATGTATAGTAAGGCGTTTTTAGCGAAAAAAAGCGACCATGTATAGTAAGGCGTTTTAGCGAAAAAAGCGACCATGTATAGTAAGGCGTTTTTAGCGAAAAAAGCGACCATGTATAGTAAGGCGTTTTTAGCGAAAAAAAAGCGACCATGTATAGTAAGGCGTTTTTAACAAAAAAGCGACCATGTATAGTAAGGCGTTTTAACGAAAAAAAGCGACCATGTATAGTAAGGCGTTTTTAGCGAAAAAAAAGCGACCATGTATAGTAAGGCGTTTTAGCGAAAAAAAGCGACCATGTATAGTAAGGCGTTTTTAACGAAAAAAGCGACCATGTATAGTAAGGCGTTTTAGCGAAAAAAGCGACCATGTATAGTAAGGCGTTTTAGCAAAAAAGCGACCATGTATAGTAAGGCGTTTTTAGCGAAAAAAGCGACCATGTATAGTAAGGCGTTTTTAGCGAAAAAAGCGACCATGTATAGTAAGGCGTTTTTAGCGAAAAAAGCGACCATGTATAGTAAGGCGTTTTAAGCAAAAAAGCGACCATGTATAGTAAGGCGTTTTTAGCGAAAAAAGCGACCATGTATAGTAAGGCGTTTTTAACAAAAAAGCGACCATGTATAGTAAGGCGTTTTTAGCGAAAAAAGCGACCATGTATAGTAAGGCGTTTTTAGCGAAAAAGCGACCATGTATAGTAAGGCGTTTTTAGCGAAAAAAAAGCGACCATGTATAGTAAGGCGTTTTTAGCGAAAAAAGCGACCATGTATAGTAAGGCGTTTTTAGCGAAAAAAGCGACCATGTATAGTAAGGCGTTTTTAGCAAAAAAGCGACCATGTATAGTAAGGCGTTTTTAAAAAAAAGCGACCATGTATAGTAAGGCGTTTTTAGCGAAAAAAGCGACCATGTATAGTAAGGCGTTTTTAGCGAAAAAAGCGACCATGTATAGTAAGGCGTTTTTAGCGAAAAAGCGACCATGTATAGTAAGGCGTTTTTAGCGAAAAAAAGCGACCATGTATAGTAAGGCGTTTTTAGCGAAAAAAAGCGACCATGTATAGTAAGGCGTTTTTAGCGAAAAAAGCGACCATGTATAGTAAGGCGTTTTAACGAAAAAAGCGACCATGTATAGTAAGGCGTTTTTAACAAAAAAAAGCGACCATGTATAGTAAGGCGTTTTTAGCGCGACCATGTATAGTTAGGCGTTTTTAACAAAAAAAGCGACCATGTATAGTAAGGCGTTTTAACGAAAAAAGCGACCATGTATAGTAAGGCGTTTTAGCAAAAAAAAGCGACCATGTATAGTAAGGCGTTTTTAGCGAAAAAAGCGACCATGTATAGTAAGGCGTTTTTAGCGTAAAGGCGTTTTTAAAAAAGCGACCATGTATAGTAAGGCGTTTTTAGCGAAAAAAGCGACCATGTATAGTAAGGCGTTTTTAGCGAAAAAAGCGACCATGTATAGTAAGGCGTTTTAGCGAAAAAGCGACCATGTATAGTAAGGCGTTTTAACAAAAAAAAGCGACCATGTATAGTAAGGCGTTTTTAGCGAAAAAAAAGCGACCATGTATAGTAAGGCGTTTTAGCAAAAAAGCGACCATGTATAGTAAGGCGTTTTAGCGAAAAAAGCGACCATGTATAGTAAGGCGTTTTAGCGAAAAAAGCGACCATGTATAGTAAGGCGTTTTTAGCGAAAAAGCGACCATGTATAGTAAGGCGTTTTTAGCAAAAAAGCGACCATGTATAGTAAGGCGTTTTTAGCGAAAAAAGCGACCATGTATAGTAAGGCGTTTTTAGCGAA
The DNA here is from genome assembly GCA_026261675.1 of Hippocampus mohnikei. Taxonomy (NCBI): domain Eukaryota; kingdom Metazoa; phylum Chordata; class Actinopteri; order Syngnathiformes; family Syngnathidae; genus Hippocampus; species Hippocampus mohnikei. The sequence continues at coordinate 4,626,285 of JAKGUB010000344.1, forward strand.
AAAAAGCGACCATGTATAGTAAGGCGTTTTTAGCGAAAAAAGCGACCATGTATAGTAAGGCGTTTTTAGCGAAAAAAGCGACCATGTATAGTAAGGCGTTTTTAGCGAAAAAAAAAGCGACCATGTATAGTAAGGCGTTTTAGCGAAAAAAGCGACCATGTATAGTAAGGCGTTTTTAGCGAAAAAAGCGACCATGTATAGTAAGGCGTTTTAGCAAAAAAAGCGACCATGTATAGTAAGGCGTTTTAGCGAAAAAAGCGACCATGTATAGTAAGGCGTTTTAACGAAAAAAAGCGACCATGTATAGTAAGGCGTTTTTAGCGAAAAAAAAGCGACCATGTATAGTAAGGCGTTTTTAGCGAAAAAGCGACCATGTATAGTAAGGCGTTTTAACGAAAAAGCGACCATGTATAGTAAGGCGTTTTTAGCGAAAAAAAGCGACCATGTATAGTAAGGCGTTTTTAGCGAAAAAAGCGACCATGTATAGTAAGGCGTTTTTAGCGAAAAAAAGCGACCATGTATAGTAAGGCGTTTTTAGCGAAAAAAAGCGACCATGTATAGTAAGGCGTTTTAACAAAAAGCGACCATGTATAGTAAGGCGTTTTTAGCGTTTTTAAAAAAGCGACCATGTATAGTAAGGCGTTTTTAGCGAAAAAGCGACCATGTATAGTAAGGCGTTTTTAGCGAAAAAAAAGCGACCATGTATAGTAAGGCGTTTTAACGAAAAAGCGACCATGTATAGTAAGGCGTTTTTAGCGAAAAAAGCGACCATGTATAGTAAGGCGTTTTAGCGAAAAAAGCGACCATGTATAGTAAGGCGTTTTAGCGAAAAAAAGCGACCATGTATAGTAAGGCGTTTTAGCGAAAAAGCGACCATGTATAGTAAGGCGTTTTTAACGAAAAAAGCGACCATGTATAGTAAGGCGTTTTTAGCAAAAAAGCGACCATGTATAGTAAGGCGTTTTTAGCGAAAAAAGCGACCATGTATAGTAAGGCGTTTTTAGCGAAAAAAAGCGACCATGTATAGTAAGGCGTTTTTAGCGAAAAAAAAGCGACCATGTATAGTAAGGCGTTTTTTTAGCGAAAAAAGCGACCATGTATAGTAAGGCGTTTTTAGCGAAAAAGCGACCATGTATAGTAAGGCGTTTTTAGCGAAAAAGCGACCATGTATAGTAAGGCGTTTTAGCGAAAAAAGCGACCATGTATAGTAAGGCGTTTTAGCGAAAAAAAAGCGACCATGTATAGTAAGGCGTTTTTAGCGAAAAAAAGCGACCATGTATAGTAAGGCGTTTTAGCGAAAAAAAGCGACCATGTATAGTAAGGCGTTTTTAGCGAAAAAGCGACCATGTATAGTAAGGCGTTTTAGCAAAAAAAGCGACCATGTATAGTAAGGCGTTTTTAGCGAAAAAAGCGACCATGTATAGTAAGGCGTTTTAGCGAAAAAAGCGACCATGTATAGTAAGGCGTTTTTAGCGAAAAAAAGCGACCATGTATAGTAAGGCGTTTTTAGCGAAAAAAAGCGACCATGTATAGTAAGGCGTTTTTAGCGAAAAAAAGCGACCATGTATAGTAAGGCGTTTTTAGCAAAAAAAAGCGACCATGTATAGTAAGGCGTTTTTAGCGAAAAAAGCGACCATGTATAGTAAGGCGTTTTTAGCGAAAAAAGCGACCATGTATAGTAAGGCGTTTTTAGCGAAAAAAAGCGACCATGTATAGTAAGGCGTTTTTAGCGAAAAAAAGCGACCATGTATAGTAAGGCGTTTTAGCGAAAAAAAAGCGACCATGTATAGTAAGGCGTTTTTAGCGAAAAAAGCGACCATGTATAGTAAGGCGTTTTAGCGAAAAAAAGCGACCATGTATAGTAAGGCGTTTTAGCAAAAAAAGCGACCATGTATAGTAAGGCGTTTTTAGCGAAAAAGCGACCATGTATAGTAAGGCGTTTTTAGCGAAAAAGCGACCATGTATAGTAAGGCGTTTTTAGCGTTTTAAAAAAAGCGACCATGTATAGTAAGGCGTTTTTAGCGAAAAAAGCGACCATGTATAGTAAGGCGTTTTTAGCCAAAAAAACGACCATGTATAGTAAGGCGTTTTTAGCGAAAAAAGCGACCATGTATAGTAAGGCGTTTTTAGCGAAAAAAGCGACCATGTATAGTAAGGCGTTTTTAAAAAAAAGCGACCATGTATAGTAAGGCGTTTTTAGCGAAAAAAGCGACCATGTATAGTAAGGCGTTTTTAGCGAAAAAAGCGACCATGTATAGTAAGGCGTTTTTAGCGAAAAAAAGCGACCATGTATAGTAAGGCGTTTTTAGCGAAAAAAGCGACCATGTATAGTAAGGCGTTTTTAGCGAAAAAAGCGACCATGTATAGTAAGGCGTTTTTAGCGAAAAAAGCGACCATGTATAGTAAAGGCGTTTTTAGCGAAAAAAAGCGACCATGTATAGTAAGGCGTTTTTAGCGAAAAAAGCGACCATGTATAGTAAGGCGTTTTTAGCGAAAAAAAAGCGACCATGTATAGTAAGGCGTTTTAACGAAAAAAGCGACCATGTATAGTAAGGCGTTTTAGCGAAAAAAGCGACCATGTATAGTAAGGCGTTTTTAGCGAAAAAAGCGACCATGTATAGTAAGGCGTTTTTAGCCGAAAAAAGCGACCATGTATAGTAAGGCGTTTTTAGCGAAAAAAGCGACCATGTATAGTAAGGCGTTTTAGCGAAAAAAAAAGCGACCATGTATAGTAAGGCGTTTTAGCGAAAAAAGCGACCATGTATAGTAAGGCGTTTTTAGCAAAAAAAAGCGACCATGTATAGTAAGGCGTTTTTAGCGAAAAAGCGACCATGTATAGTAAGGCGTTTTTAGCAAAAAAAAGCGACCATGTATAGTAAGGCGTTTTTAGCGAAAAAAAAAGCGACCATGTATAGTAAGGCGTTTTTAGCGAAAAAAGCGACCATGTATAGTAAGGCGTTTTAGCGAAAAAACGACCATGTATAGTAAGGCGTTTTTTAGCGAAAAAAAAGCGACCATGTATAGTAAGGCGTTTTTAGCGAAAAAAAGCGACCATGTATAGTAAGGCGTTTTTAGCGAAAAAAGCGACCATGTATAGTAAGGCGTTTTTAGCGAAAAAAGCGACCATGTATAGTAAGGCGTTTTAGCAAAAAAGCGACCATGTATAGTAAGGCGTTTTAGCGAAAAAGCGACCATGTATAGTAAGGCGTTTTAACGAAAAAAGCGACCATGTATAGTAAGGCGTTTTTAGCGAAAAAGCGACCATGTATAGTAAGGCGTTTTAGCGAAAAAGCGACCATGTATAGTAAGGCGTTTTTAACGAAAAAAGCGACCATGTATAGTAAGGCGTTTTAGCGAAAAAAGCGACCATGTATAGTAAGGCGTTTTAGCGAAAAAGCGACCATGTATAGTAAGGCGTTTTAGCGAAAAAAGCGACCATGTATAGTAAGGCGTTTTAGCAAAAAAAAGCGACCATGTATAGTAAGGCGTTTTAGCGAAAAAGCGACCATGTATAGTAAGGCGTTTTTAGCGAAAAAGCGACCATGTATAGTAAGGCGTTTTTAGCGAAAAAAGCGACCATGTATAGTAAGGCGTTTTAGCGAAAAAGCGACCATGTATAGTAAGGCGTTTTAGCGAAAAAGCGACCATGTATAGTAAGGCGTTTTTAGCGAAAAAAAACGACCATGTATAGTAAGGCGTTTTAGCGAAAAAAGCGACCATGTATAGTAAGGCGTTTTTAGCGAAAAAAGCGACCATGTATAGTAAGGCGTTTTTAGCGAAAAAAGCGACCATGTATAGTAAGGCGTTTTTAGCGAAAAAAGCGACCATGTATAGTAAGGCGTTTTAGCGAAAAAGCGACCATGTATAGTAAGGCGTTTTTAGCAAAAAAAGCGACCATGTATAGTAAGGCGTTTTAGCGAAAAAAGCGACCATGTATAGTAGGCGTTTTAGGCGTAAGCGTTTTAGCGAAAAAGCGACCATGTATAGTAAGGCGTTTTAAGCGAAAAAAAGCGACCATGTATAGTAAGGCGTTTTTTAAAAAAAAAGCGACCATGTATAGTAAGGCGTTTTTAGCGAAAAAGCGACCATGTATAGTAAGGCGTTTTTAGCGAAAAAAGCGACCATGTATAGTAAGGCGTTTTAGCGAAAAAGCGACCATGTATAGTAAGGCGTTTTTAGCGAAAAAGCGACCATGTATAGTAAGGCGTTTTTAGCGAAAAAAGCGACCATGTATAGTAAGGCGTTTTTAACAAAAAAGCGACCATGTATAGTAAGGCGTTTTTAGCGAAAAAAGCGACCATGTATAGTAAGGCGTTTTTAGCGAAAAAAGCGACCATGTATAGTAAGGCGTTTTTAGCGAAAAAGCGACCATGTATAGTAAGGCGTTTTTAGCGAAAAAAGCGACCATGTATAGTAAGGCGTTTTTAGCGAAAAAGCGACCATGTATAGTAAGGCGTTTTTAGCGAAAAAGCGACCATGTATAGTAAGGCGTTTTTAGCAAAAAAAAGCGACCATGTATAGTAAGGCGTTTTTAGCAAAAAAAGCGACCATGTATAGTAAGGCGTTTTTAGCGAAAAAAAAGCGACCATGTATAGTAAGGCGTTTTTAGCAAAAAAAGCGACCATGTATAGTAAGGCGTTTTAGCGAAAAAAGCGACCATGTATAGTAAGGCGTTTTAGCGAAAAAAGCGACCATGTATAGTAAGGCGTTTTAGCGAAAAAAGCGACCATGTATAGTAAGGCGTTTTAGCGAAAAAGCGACCATGTATAGTAAGGCGTTTTTAGCAAAAAAGCGACCATGTATAGTAAGGCGTTTTAGCGAAAAAAGCGACCATGTATAGTAAGGCGTTTTTAGCGAAAAAAGCGACCATGTATAGTAAGGCGTTTTAGCGAAAAAAAGCGACCATGTATAGTAAGGCGTTTTTAGCGAAAAAAGCGACCATGTATAGTAAGGCGTTTTTAGCGAAAAAGCGACCATGTATAGTAAGGCGTTTTTAGCGAAAAAAAGCGACCATGTATAGTAAGGCGTTTTAAGCGAAAAAGCGACCATGTATAGTAAGGCGTTTTTAGCGAAAAAGCGACCATGTATAGTAAGGCGTTTTTAACGAAAAAAGCGACCATGTATAGTAAGGCGTTTTTAAAAAGCGACCATGTATAGTAAGGCGTTTTTAAAAAAGCGACCATGTATAGTAAGGCGTTTTAGCGAAAAAAGCGACCATGTATAGTAAGGCGTTTTTAAAAAAGCGACCATGTATAGTAAGGCGTTTTAGCGCGTAAAAAAGCGACCATGTATAGTAAGGCGTTTTTAGCAAAAAGCGACCATGTATAGTAAGGCGTTTTTAGCGAAAAAAGCGACCATGTATAGTAAGGCGTTTTTAGCGAAAAAAAAAAAGCGACCATGTATAGTAAGGCGTTTTTAGCGAAAAAGCGACCATGTATAGTAAGGCGTTTTTAGCGAAAAAAGCGACCATGTATAGTAAGGCGTTTTTAGCGAAAAAAGCGACCATGTATAGTAAGGCGTTTTTAGCGAAAAAAAAGCGACCATGTATAGTAAGGCGTTTTAAACGAAAAAAGCGACCATGTATAGTAAGGCGTTTTAGCAAAAAAAAGCGACCATGTATAGTAAGGCGTTTTTAGCGAAAAAGCGACCATGTATAGTAAGGCGTTTTTAGCGAAAAAAAAGCGACCATGTATAGTAAGGCGTTTTAACGAAAAAGCGACCATGTATAGTAAGGCGTTTTAGCGAAAAAAAAGCGACCATGTATAGTAAGGCGTTTTTAGCGAAAAAAGCGACCATGTATAGTAAGGCGTTTTAGCGAAAAAAGCGACCATGTATAGTAAGGCGTTTTAGCGAAAAAAAGCGACCATGTATAGTAAGGCGTTTTAGCGAAAAAAGCGACCATGTATAGTAAGGCGTTTTTAGCAAAAAAAGCGACCATGTATAGTAAGGCGTTTTTAGCGAAAAAAGCGACCATGTATAGTAAGGCGTTTTTAGCGAAAAAGCGACCATGTATAGTAAGGCGTTTTTAGCAAAAAAAGCGACCATGTATAGTAAGGCGTTTTAGCGAAAAAGCGACCATGTATAGTAAGGCGTTTTTAGCGAAAAAAAAGCGACCATGTATAGTAAGGCGTTTTAGCGAAAAAGCGACCATGTATAGTAAGGCGTTTTTAGCGAAAAAGCGACCATGTATAGTAAGGCGTTTTTAGCGAAAAAAAGCGACCATGTATAGTAAGGCGTTTTAGCAAAAAAACGACCATGTATAGTAAGGCGTTTTAGCGAAAAAGCGACCATGTATAGTAAGGCGTTTTAGCGAAAAAGCGACCATGTATAGTAAGGCGTTTTTAGCGAAAAAAAAGCGACCATGTATAGTAAGGCGTTTTTAGCGAAAAAAGCGACCATGTATAGTAAGGCGTTTTAGCGAAAAAAAGCGACCATGTATAGTAAGGCGTTTTAGCGAAAAAAGCGACCATGTATAGTAAGGCGTTTTTAGCGAAAAAGCGACCATGTATAGTAAGGCGTTTTAAGCGCAAAAAAAGCGACCATGTATAGTAAGGCGTTTTTAGCGAAAAAGCGACCATGTATAGTAAGGCGTTTTAGCGAAAAAAGCGACCATGTATAGTAAGGCGTTTTAGCGAAAAAAGCGACCATGTATAGTAAGGCGTTTTTAGCGAAAAAGCGACCATGTATAGTAAGGCGTTTTTAGCGAAAAAACGACCATGTATAGTAAGGCGTTTTTAGCAAAAAAAAAAGCGACCATGTATAGTAAGGCGTTTTAGCAAAAAAAGCGACCATGTATAGTAAGGCGTTTTTAGCGAAAAAAGCGACCATGTATAGTAAGGCGTTTTTAAAAAAAAGCGACCATGTATAGTAAGGCGTTTTTAGCGAAAAAAGCGACCATGTATAGTAAGGCGTTTTAGCGAAAAAAGCGACCATGTATAGTAAGGCGTTTTTAGCGAAAAAAGCGACCATGTATAGTAAGGCGTTTTAGCGAAAAAAGCGACCATGTATAGTAAGGCGTTTTTAGCGAAAAAGCGACCATGTATAGTAAGGCGTTTTTAGCGAAAAAAGCGACCATGTATAGAAAAGCGACCATGTATAGTAAGGCGTTTTTAGCGAAAAAAGCGACCATGTATAGTAAGGCGTTTTAGCGAAAAAAAGCGACCATGTATAGTAAGGCGTTTTTAAAAAGCGACCATGTATAGTAAGGCGCGTTTTAGCGAAAAAAGCGACCATGTATAGTAAGGCGTTTTAGCGAAAAAGCGACCATGTATAGTAAGGCGTTTTTAGCGAAAAAGCGACCATGTATAGTAAGGCGTTTTAGCATGAATAGTAAAAGCGACCATGTATAGTAAGGCGTTTTTAGCGAAAAAAGCGACCATGTATAGTAAGGCGTTTTAGCGAAAAAGCGACCATGTATAGTAAGGCGTTTTTAGCGAAAAAGCGACCATGTATAGTAAGGCGTTTTTAGCGAAAAAGCGACCATGTATAGTAAGGCGTTTTTAGCGAAAAAACGACCATGTATAGTAAGGCGTTTTTAGCGAAAAAAGCGACCATGTATAGTAAGGCGTTTTTAGCGAAAAAAGCGACCATGTATAGTAAGGCGTTTTTAGCGAAAAAAGCGACCATGTATAGTAAGGCGTTTTTAGCGAAAAAAGCGACCATGTATAGTAAGGCGTTTTTAGCGAAAAAGCGACCATGTATAGTAAGGCGTTTTAGCGAAAAAAGCGACCATGTATAGTAAGGCGTTTTTAGCGAAAAAAAAGCGACCATGTATAGTAAGGCGTTTTTAGCGAAAAAAGCGACCATGTATAGTAAGGCGTTTTTAGCGAAAAAAAAGCGACCATGTATAGTAAGGCGTTTTTAGCGTTTTTAAAAAAAGCGACCATGTATAGTAAGGCGTTTTTAGCGAAAAAAGCGACCATGTATAGTAAGGCGTTTTTAGCGAAAAAAGCGACCATGTATAGTAAGGCGTTTTAGCGAAAAAAAGCGACCATGTATAGTAAGGCGTTTTTAGCGAAAAAAGCGACCATGTATAGTAAGGCGTTTTTAGCGAAAAAACGACCATGTATAGTAAGGCGTTTTTAGCGAAAAAAGCGACCATGTATAGTAAGGCGTTTTAGCGAAAAAAGCGACCATGTATAGTAAGGCGTTTTTAGCGAAAAAAGCGACCATGTATAGTAAGGCGTTTTTAGCGAAAAAAGCGACCATGTATAGTAAGGCGTTTTTAGCGAAAAAAGCGACCATGTATAGTAAGGCGTTTTTAGCGAAAAAGCGACCATGTATAGTAAGGCGTTTTTAGCGAAAAAAGCGACCATGTATAGTAAGGCGTTTTTAGCGAAAAAAAAGCGACCATGTATAGTAAGGCGTTTTTAGCGAAAAAAAGCGACCATGTATAGTAAGGCGTTTTAACGAAAAAGCGACCATGTATAGTAAGGCGTTTTTAGCGAAAAAAAGCGACCATGTATAGTAAGGCGTTTTAGCGAAAAAAGCGACCATGTATAGTAAGGCGTTTTTAGCGAAAAAAAGCGACCATGTATAGTAAGGCGTTTTAACAAAAAAGCGACCATGTATAGTAAGGCGTTTTAGCGAAAAAAGCGACCATGTATAGTAAGGCGTTTTAGCAAAAAAAAAGCGACCATGTATAGTAAGGCGTTTTTAGCGAAAAAAGCGACCATGTATAGTAAGGCGTTTTTAGCGAAAAAAGCGACCATGTATAGTAAGGCGTTTTAGCGAAAAAAGCGACCATGTATAGTAAGGCGTTTTAGCGAAAAAAGCGACCATGTATAGTAAGGCGTTTTTAGCGTTTTAAAAAAGCGACCATGTATAGTAAGGCGTTTTTAGCGAAAAAAGCGACCATGTATAGTAAGGCGTTTTAGCGTTTTTAAAAAAGCGACCATGTATAGTAAGGCGTTTTTAGCGAAAAAAGCGACCATGTATAGTAAGGCGTTTTAGCGAAAAAAAAGCGACCATGTATAGTAAGGCGTTTTTAGCGAAAAAAGCGACCATGTATAGTAAAGGCGTTTTTAGCGAAAAAAGCGACCATGTATAGTAAGGCGTTTTTAGCGAAAAAAAGCGACCATGTATAGTAAGGCGTTTTTAGCGAAAAAAGCGACCATGTATAGTAAGGCGTTTTTAGCGAAAAAAGCGACCATGTATAGTAAGGCGTTTTTAGCGAAAAAAGCGACCATGTATAGTAAGGCGTTTTAACGAAAAAAGCGACCATGTATAGTAAGGCGTTTTTAGCGAAAAAAGCGACCATGTATAGTAAGGCGTTTTTAGCGAAAAAAGCGACCATGTATAGTAAGGCGTTTTTAGCGAAAAAAAGCGACCATGTATAGTAAGGCGTTTTTAGCGAAAAAGCGACCATGTATAGTAAGGCGTTTTTAGCGAAAAAGCGACCATGTATAGTAAGGCGTTTTTAACGAAAAAAAAGCGACCATGTATAGTAAGGCGTTTTTAGCGAAAAAAAGCGACCATGTATAGTAAGGCGTTTTTAGCGAAAAAAGCGACCATGTATAGTAAGGCGTTTTTAGCAAAAAAAAGCGACCATGTATAGTAAGGCGTTTTAGCGAAAAAAGCGACCATGTATAGTAAGGCGTTTTTAGCGAAAAAAGCGACCATGTATAGTAAGGCGTTTTAGCGAAAAAGCGACCATGTATAGTAAGGCGTTTTTAGCGAAAAAAGCGACCATGTATAGTAAGGCGTTTTAGCGAAAAAGCGACCATGTATAGTAAGGCGTTTTTAGCGAAAAAAGCGACCATGTATAGTAAGGCGTTTTTAGCGAAAAAAGCGACCATGTATAGTAAGGCGTTTTAGCGAAAAAAAAAGCGACCATGTATAGTAAGGCGTTTTAGCGAAAAAAGCGACCATGTATAGTAAGGCGTTTTTAGCGAAAAAAGCGACCATGTATAGTAAGGCGTTTTAGCGAAAAAAGCGACCATGTATAGTAAGGCGTTTTTAGCGAAAAAGCGACCATGTATAGTAAGGCGTTTTAGCGAAAAAAAGCGACCATGTATAGTAAGGCGTTTTTAGCGAAAAAAGCGACCATGTATAGTAAGGCGTTTTTAACGAAAAAAAAGCGACCATGTATAGTAAGGCGTTTTAGCGAAAAAGCGACCATGTATAGTAAGGCGTTTTTAGCGAAAAAAGCGACCATGTATAGTAAGGCGTTTTTAGCGAAAAAAGCGACCATGTATAGTAAGGCGTTTTTAGCGAAAAAAAGCGACCATGTATAGTAAGGCGTTTTTAGCGAAAAAAAAAGCGACCATGTATAGTAAGGCGTTTTTAGCGAAAAAAAAGCGACCATGTATAGTAAGGCGTTTTTAGCGAAAAAGCGACCATGTATAGTAAGGCGTTTTTAGCGAAAAAAGCGACCATGTATAGTAAGGCGTTTTAGCGAAAAAGCGACCATGTATAGTAAGGCGTTTTAGCGAAAAAGCGACCATGTATAGTAAGGCGTTTTAGCGAAAAAAGCGACCATGTATAGTAAAGGCGTTTTTAGCGAAAAAAGCGACCATGTATAGTAAGGCGTTTTAGCGAAAAAAGCGACCATGTATAGTAAGGCGTTTTTAGCGAAAAAAGCGACCATGTATAGTAAGGCGTTTTTAGCGAAAAAAGCGACCATGTATAGTAAGGCGTTTTAGCGAAAAAGCGACCATGTATAGTAAGGCGTTTTTAAAAAGCGACCATGTATAGTAAGGCGTTTTAGCGAAAAAGCGACCATGTATAGTAAGGCGTTTTAGCGAAAAAAAGCGACCATGTATAGTAAGGCGTTTTAGCGAAAAAAAAGCGACCATGTATAGTAAAGGCGTTTTTAGCAAAAAAAGCGACCATGTATAGTAAGGCGTTTTAGCGAAAAAGCGACCATGTATAGTAAGGCGTTTTTAGCGAAAAAAAGCGACCATGTATAGTAAGGCGTTTTTAGCAAAAAAAGCGACCATGTATAGTAAGGCGTTTTTAGCGAAAAAGCGACCATGTATAGTAAGGCGTTTTTAGCGAAAAAAGCGACCATGTATAGTAAGGCGTTTTAGCGAAAAAAGCGACCATGTATAGTAAGGCGTTTTTAGCAAAAAAAGCGACCATGTATAGTAAGGCGTTTTTAGCGAAAAAGCGACCATGTATAGTAAGGCGTTTTTAGCGAAAAAAGCGACCATGTATAGTAAGGCGTTTTAGCGAAAAAAACGACCATGTATAGTAAGGCGTTTTTAACGAAAAAAGCGACCATGTATAGTAAGGCGTTTTAGCGAAAAAAGCGACCATGTATAGTAAGGCGTTTTTAGCGAAAAAGCGACCATGTATAGTAAGGCGTTTTAGCGAAAAAAAAGCGACCATGTATAGTAAGGCGTTTTAGCAAAAAAAAAGCGACCATGTATAGTAAGGCGTTTTAGCGAAAAAAGCGACCATGTATAGTAAGGCGTTTTTAGCGAAAAAAGCGACCATGTATAGTAAGGCGTTTTTAGCGAAAAGCGACCATGTATAGTAAGGCGTTTTAGCGAAAAAAAGCGACCATGTATAGTAAGGCGTTTTAGCAAAAAAAGCGACCATGTATAGTAAGGCGTTTTAGCGAAAAAAGCGACCATGTATAGTAAGGCGTTTTTAGCGAAAAAGCGACCATGTATAGTAAGGCGTTTTAGCGAAAAACGACCATGTATAGTAAGCGTTTTAAAAAAGCGACCATGTATAGTAAGGCGTTTTAGCGAAAAAAGCGACCATGTATAGTAAGGCGTTTTTAGCGAAAAAGCGACCATGTATAGTAAGGCGTTTTAGCGAAAAAAACGACCATGTATAGTAAGGCGTTTTAGCGAAAAAAGCGACCATGTATAGTAAGGCGTTTTTAGCAAAAAAAAGCGACCATGTATAGTAAGGCGTTTTTAGCGACCGAAAAAGCGACCATGTATAGTAAGGCGTTTTAACGAAAAAAGCGACCATGTATAGTAAGGCGTTTTTAGCGAAAAAAGCGACCATGTATAGTAAGGCGTTTTAGCGAAAAAACGACCATGTATAGTAAGGCGTTTTAGCGAAAAAAAGCGACCATGTATAGTAAGGCGTTTTTAGCGAAAAAGCGACCATGTATAGTAAGGCGTTTTTAGCAAAAAAGCGACCATGTATAGTAAGGCGTTTTAGCGAAAAAAGCGACCATGTATAGTAAGGCGTTTTTAGCGAAAAAAAAGCGACCATGTATAGTAAGGCGTTTTTAGCAAAAAAGCGACCATGTATAGTAAGGCGTTTTAGCGAAAAAAGCGACCATGTATAGTAAGGCGTTTTTAGCGAAAAAAAGCGACCATGTATAGTAAGGCGTTTTAGCGAAAAAGCGACCATGTATAGTAAGGCGTTTTAGCGAAAAAACGACCATGTATAGTAAGGCGTTTTTAGCGAAAAAAGCGACCATGTATAGTAAGGCGTTTTTAGCGAAAAAAGCGACCATGTATAGTAAGGCGTTTTAGCGAAAAAAGCGACCATGTATAGTAAGGCGTTTTTAGCGAAAAAAGCGACCATGTATAGTAAGGCGTTTTAGCGAAAAAAGCGACCATGTATAGTAAGGCGTTTTTAACAAAAAAGCGACCATGTATAGTAAGGCGTTTTTAGCAAAAAAGCGACCATGTATAGTAAGGCGTTTTTTAGCGTTTTAAAAAAAAAGCGACCATGTATAGTAAGGCGTTTTTAGCGAAAAACGCGACCATGTATAGTAAGGCGTTTTAGCGAAAAAAGCGACCATGTATAGTAAGGCGTTTTTAGCAAAAAGCGACCATGTATAGTAAGGCGTTTTTAAAAAAAAAGCGACCATGTATAGTAAGGCGTTTTTAGCGAAAAAAGCGACCATGTATAGTAAGGCGTTTTAGCAAAAAAGCGACCATGTATAGTAAGGCGTTTTTAGCGAAAAAAGCGACCATGTATAGTAAGGCGTTTTTAGCGAAAAAAGCGACCATGTATAGTAAGGCGTTTTTAGCGAAAAAAAGCGACCATGTATAGTAAGGCGTTTTTAGCGAAAAAACGACCATGTATAGTAAGGCGTTTTTAGCGAAAAAAGCGACCATGTATAGTAAGGCGTTTTTAGCGAAAAAAAACCGACCATGTATAGTAAGGCGTTTTAGCGAAAAAAGCGACCATGTATAGTAAGGCGTTTTTAGCGAAAAAAAGCGACCATGTATAGTAAGGCGTTTTAGCGAAAAAAAGCGACCATGTATAGTAAGGCGTTTTTAGCGAAAAAAGCGACCATGTATAGTAAGGCGTTTTAGCGAAAAAAAGCGACCATGTATAGTAAGGCGTTTTTAGCGAAAAAGCGACCATGTATAGTAAGGCGTTTTTAGCGAAAAAAAGCGACCATGTATAGTAAGGCGTTTTAGCGAAAAAAGCGACCATGTATAGTAAGGCGTTTTTTAAACTAAACGCTTATCCCATTTTTTCAATTGAAAATGCCTTATGGTCGGTTGTTTCAGCTAAAAACGGCTTCTATATGGTCGTTTGCTAAAAACACCTTACTGCTCAATCATCAATTTCTTCGTCTCAAAGCGCCTTTCTGTACATGGTCGTTTTGGGGCCAAAACGCCTTACTATCATCAGTCGTCTTAACTCATTCATTCATTTATTCATCTTCAGAACAGCTTGAGTCCTCACTAGGGTCGCGAGGGGTGCTGAGCCCATCAGCTGTCTCCGGGCAGTAGGCGGGGACACCCTGAATCGGTTGCCGACCAATCGCCAGGGCACACAGAGACGAACAACCATCCACGCTCACCTCACACCTGGAGAATTTGGTGCTCAATCAGCCTGCCATGCATGTCTTTGGAATGGGACCGGAGAAAGAAAACCACGCAAGCCCGGGGAGAACATAAAACTCCACACAGGAGGCGCAGCTGGAATGAGACAGTACCTCTGCACTGTGAAGCCGGGTGCTAACCACTGGTCTACCGGGCCAGTCGTCTTAACTCAACTCAACTGTATTTTGAGCACTTTCAACAGCCATCTCTGCATACAAAGTGCTGTACATGGAGCAATATAACATATACAACAAACAGTGAAACAAATCGGTAATAAAGGCGGTGAAAGTCTTTAAAAAAGTTGCTACAACCCTGGTCATCTTTTAAAAATGCCTTACTATACATCATCTTTTTTCAATGCCTTATATATACATGCTTGTCTTTCAAAAAAACACCTTGCTACACGCTTGTCTTTTCATTTTTTAAAGCCTTACTATTAATGCTTGTCTTTTAAAAGAAAAATGCCAAAAACGACCATGTATAGTAAGGCGTTTTAACCAAAAAACGACCATGTATAGTAAGGCGTTTTAGCCAAAAACGACCATGTATAGTAAGGCGTTTTAGCCAAAAAAACGACCATGTATAGTAAGGCGTTTTAGCCAAAAAACGACCATGTATAGTAAGGCGTTTTAGCAAAAAACGACCATGTATAGTAAGGCGTTTTAGCCGAAAAAACGACCATGTATAGTAAGGCGTTTTAGCCGAAAAACGACCATGTATAGTAAGGCGTTTTTAGCGAAAAAACGACCATGTATAGTAAGGCGTTTTAGCGAAAAAACGACCATGTATAGTAAGGCGTTTTAACGAAAAACGACCATGTATAGTAAGGCGTTTTTAAGCCAAAAAACGACCATGTATAGTAAGGCGTTTTAGCCAAAAAAGCGACCATGTATAGTAAGGCGTTTTAGCGAAAAAAAGCGACCATGTATAGTAAGGCGTTTTAGCCAAAAAACGACCATGTATAGTAAGGCGTTTTAGCGAAAAAAACGACCATGTATAGTAAGGCGTTTTTACACGAAAAAAACGACCATGTATAGTAAGGCGTTTTAGCCCAAAAAAACGACCATGTATAGTAAGGCGTTTTAACGAAAAAACGACCATGTATAGTAAGGCGTTTTAGCGAAAAAACGACCATGTATAGTAAGGCGTTTTTAACCAAAAACGACCATGTATAGTAAGGCGTTTTAACGAAAAAACGACCATGTATAGTAAGGCGTTTTTAGCCGAAAAACGACCATGTATAGTAAGGCGTTTTAGCCAAAAAGCGACCATGTATAGTAAGGCGTTTTAGCCAAAAAACGACCATGTATAGTAAGGCGTTTTAGCGAAAAAACGACCATGTATAGTAAGGCGTTTTTAGCGAAAAAAACGACCATGTATAGTAAGGCGTTTTTAGCATGTATAGTAAGGCGTTTTTAAAAAACGACCATGTATAGTAAGGCGTTTTAGCCAAAAAACGACCATGTATAGTAAGGCGTTTTTAACCGAAAAACGACCATGTATAGTAAGGCGTTTTTAGCCAAAAAAACGACCATGTATAGTAAGGCGTTTTAGCCAAAAAACGACCATGTATAGTAAGGCGTTTTAACCAAAAAACGACCATGTATAGTAAGGCGTTTTAACCAAAAACGACCATGTATAGTAAGGCGTTTTTAGCCAAAAAACGACCATGTATAGTAAGGCGTTTTAGCGAAAAAAACGACCATGTATAGTAAGGCGTTTTAGCGAAAAACGACCATGTATAGTAAGGCGTTTTTAACGAAAAACGACCATGTATAGTAAGGCGTTTTTAGCCAAAAAACGACCATGTATAGTAAGGCGTTTTTAGCCAAAAAACGACCATGTATAGTAAGGCGTTTTAACCCAAAAAAACGACCATGTATAGTAAGGCGTTTTTAACCGAAAAAACCGACCATGTATAGTAAGGCGTTTTTAACCAAAAAAACGACCATGTATAGTAAGGCGTTTTAGCCGAAAAAAACGACCATGTATAGTAAGGCGTTTTAACGAAAAAAACGACCATGTATAGTAAGGCGTTTTAGCCAAAAAACGACCATGTATAGTAAGGCGTTTTAGCCAAAAAACGACCATGTATAGTAAGGCGTTTTAGCCAAAAAAACGACCATGTATAGTAAGGCGTTTTAGCCGAAAAAAACGACCATGTATAGTAAGGCGTTTTTAGCAAAAAACGACCATGTATAGTAAGGCGTTTTAAGCAAAAAAACGACCATGTATAGTAAGGCGTTTTTAGCCTAAAAAAACGACCATGTATAGTAAGGCGTTTTAGCCAAAAAACGACCATGTATAGTAAGGCGTTTTAGCCAAAAAAACGACCATGTATAGTAAGGCGTTTTAACCAAAAAACGACCATGTATAGTAAGGCGTTTTAGCCAAAAAACGACCATGTATAGTAAGGCGTTTTAGCCGAAAAACGACCATGTATAGTAAGGCGTTTTAGCGAAAAAAAACGACCATGTATAGTAAGGCGTTTTAGCAAAAAAAACGACCATGTATAGTAAGGCGTTTTAACCAAAAAACGACCATGTATAGTAAGGCGTTTTTAGCCAAAAACGACCATGTATAGTAAGGCGTTTTAACCGAAAAAAAACGACCATGTATAGTAAGGCGTTTTAACCCGAAAAAAACGACCATGTATAGTAAGGTGTTTTTAGCCAAAAACGACCATGTATAGTAAGGCGTTTTAACCGAAAAACGACCATGTATAGTAAGGCGTTTTAGCCAAAAAAACGACCATGTATAGTAAGGCGTTTTTAGCAAAAAAAACGACCATGTATAGGAAGGCGTTTTTAGCAGGAAAATAAATTCCATGTATAGTAAGGCGTTTTTATCCGCAAAAAACGACCATGTATAGTAAGGCGTTTTTAGCCCAAAAAAAAAGACCATGTATAGTAAGGCGTTTTAACCCCAAAAAAACGACCATGTATAGTAAGGCGTTTTTAGCCAAAAAAACGACCATGTATAGTAAGGCGTTTTAACCCGAAAAAAACGACCATGTATAGTAAGGCGTTTTTAGCCAAAAAACGACCATGTATAGTAAGGCGTTTTTAGCCAAAAAACGACCATGTATCGTAACGCGTTTTTAACACAAAAAGCGACCATGTATAGTAAGGCGTTTTAGCCAAAAAACGACCATGTATAGTAAGGCGTTTTAGCCAAAAAACGACCATGTATAGTAAGGCGTTTTAGCCAAAAAACGACCATGTATAGTAAGGCGTTTTTAGCCAAAAACGACCATGTATAGTAAGGCGTTTTAGCCAAAAACGACCATGTATAGTAAGGCGTTTTAGCCAAAAAACGACCATGTATAGTAAGGCGTTTTAGCCAAAAAACGACCATGTATAGTAAGGCGTTTTTAGCCAAAAAAAACGACCATGTATAGTAAGGCGTTTTAACCAAAAAAAACGACCATGTATAGTAAGGCGTTTTTGCCAAAAAAAACGACCATGTATAGTAAGGCGTTTTTTGCCAAAAAAAAACGACCATGTATAGTAAGGCGTTTTTAGCCCCCAAAAAACGACCATGTATAGTAAGGCGTTTTAGCCAAAAAAACGACCATGTATAGTAAGGCGTTTTTAGCCAAAAACGACCATGTATAGTAAGGCGTTTTTTGCCCAAAAAAACGACCATGTATAGTAAGGCGTTTTTAGCGAAAAAAACGACCATGTATAGTAAGGCGTTTTAGCGAAAAAACGACCATGTATAGTAAGGCGTTTTAGCCATGTAAAAAAAACGACCATGTATAGTAAGGCGTTTTTAGCCAAAAAACGACCATGTATAGTAAGGCGTTTTAGCCAAAAAACGACCATGTATAGTAAGGCGTTTTAACCAAAAAACGACCATGTATAGTAAGGCGTTTTAGCCAAAAAACGACCATGTATAGTAAGGCGTTTTTAGCCAAAAAAACGACCATGTATAGTAAGGCGTTTTAGCCAAAAACGACCATGTATAGTAAGGCGTTTTAGCCAAAAAAAACGACCATGTATAGTAAGGCGTTTTAACCAAAAACGACCATGTATAGTAAGGCGTTTTAGCGAAAAAACGACCATGTATAGTAAGGCGTTTTTAAAAAAAAACGACCATGTATAGTAAGGCGTTTTAGCCAAAAAACGACCATGTATAGTAAGGCGTTTTTAGCAAAAAAACGACCATGTATAGTAAGGCGTTTTTAGCCAAAAAACGACCATGTATAGTAAGGCGTTTTAGCCAAAAACGACCATGTATAGTAAGGCGTTTTTAACCAAAAACGACCATGTATAGTAAGGCGTTTTTTTTAAAAAAACGACCATGTATAGTAAGGCGTTTTAGCCGAAAAAACGACCATGTATAGTAGGCGTTTTTAAAAAACGACCATGTATAGTAAGGCGTTTTTAGCCAAAAACGACCATGTATAGTAAGGCGTTTTAACCAAAAACGACCATGTATAGTAAGGCGTTTTAACCCGAAAAAAACGACCATGTATAGTAAGGCGTTTTACCGAAAAAAACGACCATGTATAGTAAGGCGTTTTTAGCCAAAAAAACGACCATGTATAGTAAGGCGTTTTTAGCCAAAAAAACGACCATGTATAGTAAGGCGTTTTAACCCGAAAAAAATGACCATGTATAGTAAGGCGTTTTTAGCCAAAAAACGACCATGTATAGTAAGGCGTTTTACACGCCGAAAAAACGACCATGTATAGTAAGGCGTTTTAGCCAAAAAACGACCATGTATAGTAAGGCGTTTTTAAAAAACGACCATGTATAGTAAGGCGTTTTAAACCAAAAAACGACCATGTATAGTAAGGCGTTTTTAGCCAAAAAAAACGACCATGTATAGTAAGGCGTTTTAACCAAAAAACGACCATGTATAGTAAGGCGTTTTACCGAAAAAAACGACCATGTATAGTAAGGCGTTTTTAGCCAAAAACGACCATGTATAGTAAGGCGTTTTTAGCCGAAAAAAACGACCATGTATAGTAAGGCGTTTTTAGCCCAAAAAAACGACCATGTATAGTAAGGCGTTTTTAGCAATGTATAGTAAGTGTTTTAAAAAAAACGACCATGTATAGTAAGGCGTTTTTTAACCAAAAAACGACCATGTATAGTAAGGCGTTTTTAGCCAAAAAACGACCATGTATAGTAAGGCGTTTTTAGCCAAAAAACGACCATGTATAGTAAGGCGTTTTTAGCCAAAAAAACGACCATGTATAGTAAGGCGTTTTTAGCCGTAAAAAACGACCATGTATAGTAAGGCGTTTTTAACCAAAAACGACCATGTATAGTAAGGCGTTTTTAAGCGATCGTTAAAAAAAAACGACCATGTATAGTAAGGCGTTTTAACCAAAAAACGACCATGTATAGTAAGGCGTTTTTAGCCAAAAAAACGACCATGTATAGTAAGGCGTTTTAACCCGAAAAAAACGACCATGTATAGTAAGGCGTTTTTAGCCAAAAAAACGACCATGTATAGTAAGGCGTTTTTAGCCAAAAAAACGACCATGTATAGTAAGGCGTTTTAACCCGAAAAAAACGACCATGTATAGTAAGGCGTTTTTAGCCAAAAAAAACGACCATGTATAGTAAGGCGTTTTTAACAAAAAAACGACCATGTATAGTAAGGCGTTTTTAACGAAAAAAACGACCATGTATAGTAAGGCGTTTTTTGAGCAAAAAAACGACCATGTATAGTAAGGCGTTTTTAGCCAAAAAAACGACCATGTATAGTAAGGCGTTTTTAACCAAAAACGACCATGTATAGTAAGGCGTTTTAACCAAAAAAACGTAAGGCTGTTTTAAAAAACGACCATGTATAGTAAGGCGTTTTAGCCAAAAACGACCATGTATAGTAAGGCGTTTTAACCAAAAAACGACCATGTATAGTAAGGCGTTTTTTAACCAAAAACGACCATGTATAGTAAGGCGTATTTTAACCAAAAACGACCATGTATAGTAAGGCGTTTTAACCAAAAACGACCATGTATAGTAAGGCGTTTTAACAAAAAAACGACCATGTATAGTAAGGCGTTTTTAACCAAAAACGACCATGTATAGTAAGGCGTTTTTAACCAAAAACGACCATGTATAGTAAGGCGTTTTTAGCCAAAAACGACCATGTATAGTAAGGCGTTTTTAAGGCCAAAAAACGACCATGTATAGTAAGGCGTTTTTAACCAAAAACGACCATGTATAGTAAGGCGTTTTAGCCAAAAAACGACCATGTATAGTAAGGCGTTTTAGCCAAAAAAACGACCATGTATAGTAAGGCGTTTTTAACCAAAAAACGACCATGTATAGTAAGGCGTTTTAGCCAAAAAACGACCATGTATAGTAAGGCGTTTTTAACCAAAAAACGACCATGTATAGTAAGGCGTTTTAACCAAAAAACGACCATGTATAGTAAGGCGTTTTTAACCAAAAAACGACCATGTATAGTAAGGCGTTTTAACCAAAAAAACGACCATGTATAGTAAGGCGTTTTTAGCCAAAAACGACCATGTATAGTAAGGCGTTTTAACCAAAAACGACCATGTATAGTAAGGCGTTTTAACCAAAAAAACGACCATGTATAGTAAGGCGTTTTTAGCCGAAAAAAACAACCAAGTATAGTAAGGCGTTTTTAGCCAAAAAAAGACCATGTATAGTAAGGCGTTTTAACCAAAAAAACGACCATGTATAGTAAGGCGTTTTAACCAAAAAACGACCATGTATAGTAAGGCGTTTTAGCCAAAAAACGACCATGTATAGTAAGGCGTTTTTAGCCGAAAAAACGACCATGTATAGTAAGGCGTTTTAGCCCGAAAAAAACGACCATGTATAGTAAGGCGTTTTAGCCAAAAAAACGACCATGTATAGTAAGGCGTTTTTAGCCGAAAAAAACGACCATGTATAGTAAGGCGTTTTTAACCAAAAACGACCATGTATAGTAAGGCGTTTTTAGCCCAAAAAACGACCATGTATAGTAAGGCGTTTTTAGCCAAAAACGACCATGTATAGTAAGGCGTTTTTAACCAAAAAAACGACCATGTATAGTAAGGCGTTTTTAGCCGAAAAAAACGACCATGTATAGTAAGGCGTTTTAGCCGAAAAAAACGACCATGTATAGTAAGGCGTTTTTAACCAAAAAAACGACCATGTATAGTAAGGCGTTTTTAACCAAAAAAACGACCATGTATAGTAAGGCGTTTTAGCCAAAAAACGACCATGTATAGTAAGGCGTTTTTAGCAAAAAAAACGACCATGTATAGTAAGGCGTTTTAGCCAAAAAAACGACCATGTATAGTAAGGCGTTTTTAGCCCAAAAAAACGACCATGTATAGTAAGGCGTTTTAACCCGAAAAAAAACGACCATGTATAGTAAGGCGTTTTAACCAAAAAAACGACCATGTATAGTAAGGCGTTTTTAACCAAAAACGACCATGTATAGTAAGGCGTTTTAACCAAAAAAACGACCATGTATAGTAAGGCGTTTTTAACCAAAAAAAACGACCATGTATAGTAAGGCGTTTTTAACCAAAAAACGACCATGTATAGTAAGGCGTTTTTAGCCAAAAAACGACCATGTATAGTAAGGCGTTTTTAGCCAAAAACGACCATGTATAGTAAGGCGTTTTTAGCCGAAAAAAACGACCATGTATAGTAAGGCGTTTTAACCAAAAACGACCATGTATAGTAAGGCGTTTTTAACCAAAAACGACCATGTATAGTAAGGCGTTTTAACCAAAAAACGACCATGTATAGTAAGGCGTTTTAGCCAAAAAACGACCATGTATAGTAAGGCGTTTTAGCCAAAAAACGACCATGTATAGTAAGGCGTTTTAACCAAAAAAACGACCATGTATAGTAAGGCGTTTTAGCCAAAAACGACCATGTATAGTAAGGCGTTTTAGCCCAAAAACGACCATGTATAGTAAGGCGTTTTTAGCCAAAAACGACCATGTATAGTAAGGCGTTTTAGCCAAAAACGACCATGTATAGTAAGGCGTTTTTAGCCAAAAACGACCATGTATAGTAAGGCGTTTTAACCAAAAAAACGACCATGTATAGTAAGGCGTTTTAGCCAAAAACGACCATGTATAGTAAGGCGTTTTTAGCCAAAAACGACCATGTATAGTAAGGCGTTTTTAGCCAAAAACGACCATGTATAGTAAGGCGTTTTTAGCCAAAAACGACCATGTATAGTAAGGCGTTTTTAGCCAAAAACGACCATGTATAGTAAGGCGTTTTAGCCAAAAACGACCATGTATAGTAAGGCGTTTT
Source organism: Hippocampus mohnikei (assembly GCA_026261675.1). NCBI lineage: Eukaryota > Metazoa > Chordata > Actinopteri > Syngnathiformes > Syngnathidae > Hippocampus > Hippocampus mohnikei. The sequence goes on from JAKGUB010000344.1 coordinate 4,648,294, forward strand.
AGCCAAAAAACGACCATGTATAGTAAGGCGTTTTAGCCAAAAACGACCATGTATAGTAAGGCGTTTTAACAAAAACGACCATGTATAGTAAGGCGTTTTTAACCAAAAACGACCATGTATAGTAAGGCGTTTTTAACCAAAAAACGACCATGTATAGTAAGGCGTTTTAGCCAAAAACGACCATGTATAGTAAGGCGTTTTAACCAAAAACGACCATGTATAGTAAGGCGTTTTTAGCCAAAAACGACCATGTATAGTAAGGCGTTTTTAGCCAAAAACGACCATGTATAGTAAGGCGTTTTAGCCAAAAACGACCATGTATAGTAAGGCGTTTTAACCAAAAAACGACCATGTATAGTAAGGCGTTTTTAGCCAAAAACGACCATGTATAGTAAGGCGTTTTAGCCAAAAACGACCATGTATAGTAAGGCGTTTTAGCCAAAAAAACGACCATGTATAGTAAGGCGTTTTTAGCCAAAAAACGACCATGTATAGTAAGGCGTTTTTAACCAAAAACGACCATGTATAGTAAGGCGTTTTAGCCAAAAACGACCATGTATAGTAAGGCGTTTTAACCAAAAACGACCATGTATAGTAAGGCGTTTTAGCCAAAAAACGACCATGTATAGTAAGGCGTTTTTAACCAAAAACGACCATGTATAGTAAGGCGTTTTTAGCCAAAAACGACCATGTATAGTAAGGCGTTTTTAACCAAAAAACGACCATGTATAGTAAGGCGTTTTAACCAAAAAACGACCATGTATAGTAAGGCGTTTTAACCAAAAACGACCATGTATAGTAAGGCGTTTTAGCCAAAAACGACCATGTATAGTAAGGCGTTTTAGCCAAAAAACGACCATGTATAGTAAGGCGTTTTTAAAAAAAACGACCATGTATAGTAAGGCGTTTTAACCAAAAAACGACCATGTATAGTAAGGCGTTTTTAACCAAAAACGACCATGTATAGTAAGGCGTTTTTAGCCAAAAACGACCATGTATAGTAAGGCGTTTTAACCAAAAAACGACCATGTATAGTAAGGCGTTTTTAGCCAAAAACGACCATGTATAGTAAGGCGTTTTTAGCCAAAAAAACGACCATGTATAGTAAGGCGTTTTTAGCCAAAAACGACCATGTATAGTAAGGCGTTTTAACCAAAAACGACCATGTATAGTAAGGCGTTTTTAACCAAAAAACGACCATGTATAGTAAGGCGTTTTTAGCCAAAAACGACCATGTATAGTAAGGCGTTTTAACCAAAAAACGACCATGTATAGTAAGGCGTTTTTAACCAAAAAACGACCATGTATAGTAAGGCGTTTTAACCAAAAACGACCATGTATAGTAAGGCGTTTTAGCCAAAAAACGACCATGTATAGTAAGGCGTTTTTAACCAAAAACGACCATGTATAGTAAGGCGTTTTTAACCAAAAAACGACCATGTATAGTAAGGCGTTTTAACCAAAAAACGACCATGTATAGTAAGGCGTTTTAACCAAAAACGACCATGTATAGTAAGGCGTTTTTAACCAAAAAACGACCATGTATAGTAAGGCGTTTTTAACCAAAAACGACCATGTATAGTAAGGCGTTTTAACCAAAAACGACCATGTATAGTAAGGCGTTTTAACCAAAAAAACGACCATGTATAGTAAGGCGTTTTTAACCAAAAACGACCATGTATAGTAAGGCGTTTTTAACCAAAAACGACCATGTATAGTAAGGCGTTTTTAACCAAAAAAACGACCATGTATAGTAAGGCGTTTTTACCGAAAAAAAACGACCATGTATAGTAAGGCGTTTTTAGCCGAAAAAAACGACCATGTATAGTAAGGCGTTTTAACCCGAAAAAACGACCATGTATAGTAAGGCGTTTTAACGTTTTAAAAAAACGACCATGTATAGTAAGGCGTTTTTAACCAAAAAACGACCATGTATAGTAAGGCGTTTTAACCAAAAAACGACCATGTATATTAAGGCGTTTTTAGCCTAAAAAAACGACCATGTATAGTAAGGCGTTTTTAACCAAAAAAGCGACCATGTATAGTAAGGCGTTTTAACCAAAAAACGACCATGTATAATAAGGCGTTTTTAACCAAAAAACGACCATGTATAGTAAGGCGTTTTTAGCCGAAAAAACGACCATGTATAGTAAGGCGTTTTTAACCAAAAAAACGACCATGTATAGTAAGGCGTTTTTAACCAAAAAACGACCATGTATAGTAAGGCGTTTTAACCAAAAAACGACCATGTATAGTAAGGCGTTTTAGCCAAAAAAACGACCATGTATAGTAAGGCGTTTTTACCATGTATAGTAAGGCGTTTTTAGCCAAAAACGACCATGTATAGTAAGGCGTTTTAACCAAAAACGACCATGTATAGTAAGGCGTTTTTAGCCAAAAACGACCATGTATAGTAAGGCGTTTTAGCCAAAAAACGACCATGTATAGTAAGGCGTTTTTAACCAAAAAACGACCATGTATAGTAAGGCGTTTTAGCCAAAAACGACCATGTATAGTAAGGCGTTTTAACCAAAAACGACCATGTATAGTAAGGCATTTTAGCCAAAAAAACGACCATGTATAGTAAGGCGTTTTTAACCAAAAACGACCATGTATAGTAAGGCGTTTTTAACCGAAAAAACGACCATGTATAGTAAGGCGTTTTTAACCAAAAACGACCATGTATAGTAAGGCGTTTTTAGCCAAAAACGACCATGTATAGTAAGGCGTTTTAGCCAAAAACGACCATGTATAGTAAGGCGTTTTAACCCGAAAAAAACGACCATGTATAGTAAGGCGTTTTTAGACGAAAAAAAACGACCATGTATAGTAAGGCGTTTTTAGCCGAAAAAACGACCATGTATAGTAAGGCGTTTTAACCCGAAAAAAACGACCATGTATAAAAAGGCGTTTTAGACGAAAAAACGACCATGTATAATAAGGCGTTTTAGATGAAAAAAACGACCATGTATAGTAAGGCGTTTTAACCCGAAAAAAACGACCATGTATAGTAAGGCGTTTTTAGCGAAAAAACGACCATGTATAGTAAGGCGTTTTTAGCCGAAAAAAACGACCATGTATAGTAAGGCGTTTTAACCCGAAAAAAACGACCATGTATAGTAAGGCGTTTTTAGCCGAAAAAAACGACCATGTATAGTAAGGCGTTTTAACCCGAAAAAAACGACCATGTATAGTAAGGCGTTTTTAGCCGAAAAAAACGACCATGTATAGTAAGGCGTTTTTAACCAAAAACGACCATGTATAGTAAGGCGTTTTTAGCCAAAAAACGACCATGTATAGTAAGGCGTTTTTAGCCGAAAAAAACGACCATGTATAGTAAGGCGTTTTAAAAAAACGACCATGTATAGTAAGGCGTTTTAGCCAAAAAAACGACCATGTATAGTAAGGCGTTTTAGCCGAAAAAAACGACCATGTATAGTAAGGCGTTTTAGCCGAAAAAAACGACCATGTATAGTAAGGCGTTTTAAAAAAACGACCATGTATAGTAAGGCGTTTTAGCCGAAAAAACGACCATGTATAGTAAGGCGTTTTAGCCGAAAAAAAACGACCATGTATAGTAAGGCGTTTTAGCCGAAAAAAACGACCATGTATAGTAAGGCGTTTTAGCCAAAAAACGACCATGTATAGTAAGGCGTTTTAGCCAAAAAACGACCATGTATAGTAAGGCGTTTTAACCAAAAAACGACCATGTATAGTAAGGCGTTTTAGCCAAAAAAACGACCATGTATAGTAAGGCGTTTTAGCCAAAAACGACCATGTATAGTAAGGCGTTTTTAACCAAAAACGACCATGTATAGTAAGGCGTTTTAGCCAAAAAAACGACCATGTATAGTAAGGCGTTTTTAACCTAAAAAAACGACCATGTATAGTAAGGCGTTTTAGCCAAAAAACGACCATGTATAGTAAGGCGTTTTAAAAAAAAACGACCATGTATAGTAAGGCGTTTTAACCAAAAACGACCATGTATAGTAAGGCGTTTTTAGCCAAAAACGACCATGTATAGTAAGGCGTTTTAGCCAAAAACGACCATGTATAGTAAGGCGTTTTTAAAAAAAACGACCATGTATAGTAAGGCGTTTTAGCCAAAAACGACCATGTATAGTAAGGCGTTTTTAAAAAAACGACCATGTATAGTAAGGCGTTTTAGCCAAAAAACGACCATGTATAGTAAGGCGTTTTAGCCAAAAAACGACCATGTATAGTAAGGCGTTTTTAGCCAAAAAAACGACCATGTATAGTAAGGCGTTTTAGCCGAAAAAACGACCATGTATAGTAAGGCGTTTTAACCAAAAACGACCATGTATAGTAAGGCGTTTTTAGCCAAAAAACGACCATGTATAGTAAGGCGTTTTAACCAAAAACGACCATGTATAGTAAGGCGTTTTAGCCAAAAACGACCATGTATAGTAAGGCGTTTTAACCAAAAACGACCATGTATAGTAAGGCGTTTTAAAAAAACGACCATGTATAGTAAGGCGTTTTAGCCAAAAACGACCATGTATAGTAAGGCGTTTTAGCGGAAAAAACGACCATGTATAGTAAGGCGTTTTAGCCGAAAAACGACCATGTATAGTAAGGCGTTTTAGCCAAAAAACGACCATGTATAGTAAGGCGTTTTAGCCAAAAAAACGACCATGTATAGTAAGGCGTTTTAGCCGAAAAAAACGACCATGTATAGTAAGGCGTTTTAGCCAAAAAACGACCATGTATAGTAAGGCGTTTTAGCCAAAAAACGACCATGTATAGTAAGGCGTTTTAGCCAAAAAACGACCATGTATAGTAAGGCGTTTTAGCGAAAAAACGACCATGTATAGTAAGGCGTTTTAGCCAAAAAACGACCATGTATAGTAAGGCGTTTTAACCAAAAAACGACCATGTATAGTAAGGCGTTTTAGCCAAAAACGACCATGTATAGTAAGGCGTTTTAACCAAAAACGACCATGTATAGTAAGGCGTTTTAACCAAAAACGACCATGTATAGTAAGGCGTTTTTAGCCAAAAAACGACCATGTATAGTAAGGCGTTTTAGCCAAAAAACGACCATGTATAGTAAGGCGTTTTAGCCAAAAAACGACCATGTATAGTAAGGCGTTTTTAGCCAAAAAACGACCATGTATAGTAAGGCGTTTTAACCAAAAACGACCATGTATAGTAAGGCGTTTTTAGCTGAAAAAACGACCATGTATAGTAAGGCGTTTTAGCCAAAAAAACGACCATGTATAGTAAGGCGTTTTAGCCAAAAACGACCATGTATAGTAAGGCGTTTTAGCGAAAAAAACGACCATGTATAGTAAGGCGTTTTAGCCAAAAAACGACCATGTATAGTAAGGCGTTTTTAACCAAAAACGACCATGTATAGTAAGGCGTTTTTAGCCAAAAAACGACCATGTATAGTAAGGCGTTTTAACCAAAAACGACCATGTATAGTAAGGCGTTTTAACCAAAAACGACCATGTATAGTAAGGCGTTTTAGCCAAAAACGACCATGTATAGTAAGGCGTTTTAACCAAAAAAACGACCATGTATAGTAAGGCGTTTTTAACCAAAAAACGACCATGTATAGTAAGGCGTTTTTAACCAAAAAACGACCATGTATAGTAAGGCGTTTTTAACCAAAAAACGACCATGTATAGTAAGGCGTTTTAACCAAAAAACGACCATGTATAGTAAGGCGTTTTTAAAAAAAAAAACGACCATGTATAGTAAGGCGTTTTTAACCAAAAAACGACCATGTATAGTAAGGCGTTTTTAAAAAAAAACGACCATGTATAGTAAGGCGTTTTTACCAAAAAAACGACCATGTATAGTAAGGCGTTTTTAACAAAAAACGACCATGTATAGTAAGGCGTTTTTAGCCAAAAACGACCATGTATAGTAAGGCGTTTTTAACCAAAAACGACCATGTATAGTAAGGCGTTTTTAACCAAAAACGACCATGTATAGTAAGGCGTTTTTAGCCAAAAACGACCATGTATAGTAAGGCGTTTTTAACCAAAAACGACCATGTATAGTAAGGCGTTTTAACCAAAAACGACCATGTATAGTAAGGCGTTTTTAGCCAAAAAAACGACCATGTATAGTAAGCCGTTTTTCAACGAAAAAAACGACCATGTATAGTAAGGCGTTTTAACCAAAAAACGACCATGTATAGTAAGGCGTTTTTAACCAAAAAACGACCATGTATAGTAAGGCGTTTTTAGCCAAAAAAACGACCATGTATAGTAAGGCGTTTTAACCCGAAAAAAACGACCATGTATAGTAAGGCGTTTTTAACCGAAAAAAACGACCATGTATAGTAAGGCGTTTTAGCCAAAAAACGACCATGTATAGTAAGGCGTTTTTAGCCAAAAAACGACCATGTATAGTAAGGCGTTTTAGCCAAAAACGACCATGTGTAGTAAGGCGTTTTTAGCCAAAAAAACGACCATGTATAGTAAGGCGTTTTAACCAAAAAACGACCATGTATAGTAAGGCGTTTTTAGCCCAAAAAAACGACCATGTATAGTAAGGCGTTTTTAACCAAAAACGACCATGTATAGTAAGGCGTTTTAACCAAAAACGACCATGTATAGTAAGGCGTTTTAGCCAAAAAAAAACGACCATGTATAGTAAGGCGTTTTAGCGAAAAAAACGACCATGTATAGTAAGGCGTTTTTAGCCAAAAAAACGACCATGTATAGTAAGGCGTTTTAACCGAAAAAACGACCATGTATAGTAAGGCGTTTTTAGCCGAAAAAACGACCATGTATAGTAAGGCGTTTTTAGCCGAAAAAACGACCATGTATAGTAAGGCGTTTTACCCCGAAAAAAACGACCATGTATAGTAAGGCGTTTTTAGCCAAAAAACGACCATGTATAGTAAGGCGTTTTAGCCGAAAAAACGACCATGTATAGTAAGGCGTTTTAGCCAAAAAACGACCATGTATAGTAAGGCGTTTTAGCCAAAAACGACCATGTATAGTAAGGCGTTTTAGCGAAAAAAACGACCATGTATAGTAAGGCGTTTTAGCCAAAAAACGACCATGTATAGTAAGGCGTTTTAACCCTAAAAAAAACGACCATGTATAGTAAGGCGTTTTAGCCAAAAAACGACCATGTATAGTAAGGCGTTTTAACCAAAAAACGACCATGTATAGTAAGGCGTTTTAACCAAAAAACGACCATGTATAGTACGGCGTTTTTAGCCTAAAAAACGACCATGTATAGTAAGGTGTTTTAACCAAAAAACGACCATGTATAGTAAGGCGTTTTAACCAAAAAACGACCATGTATAGTAAGGCGTTTTAACCAAAAAACGACCATGTATAGTAAGGCGTTTTAACCAAAAAACGACCATGTATAGTAAGGCGTTTTAACCAAAAAACGACCATGTATAGTAAGGCGTTTTAGCCAAAAAACGACCATGTATAGTAAGGCGTTTTAGCCAAAAAACGACCATGTATAGTAAGGCGTTTTAACCAAAAAACGACCATGTATAGTAAGGCGTTTTAGCCAAAAAACGACCATGTATAGTAAGGCGTTTTAACCGAAAAAACGACCATGTATAGTAAGGCGTTTTAACCAAAAAACGACCATGTATAGTAAGGCGTTTTAGCCAAAAAACGACCATGTATAGTAAGGCGTTTTAACCAAAAAACGACCATGTATAGTAAGGCGTTTTAACCAAAAAACGACCATGTATAGTAAGGCGTTTTAGCCAAAAAACGACCATGTATAGTAAGGCGTTTTAACCAAAAACGACCATGTATAGTAAGGCGTTTTAGCCAAAAACGACCATGTATAGTAAGGCGTTTTAACGAAAAAACGACCATGTATAGTAAGGCGTTTTAGCCAAAAAACGACCATGTATAGTAAGGCGTTTTAGCCAAAAAACGACCATGTATAGTAAGGCGTTTTAGCCGAAAAAACGACCATGTATAGTAAGGCGTTTTAGCCAAAAAACGACCATGTATAGTAAGGCGTTTTATCCAAAAAACGACCATGTATAGTAAGGCGTTTTTAACCAAAAAACGACCATGTATAGTAAGGCGTTTTTAGCGAAAAAACGACCATGTATAGTAAGGCGTTTTAGCGAAAAAACGACCATGTATAGTAAGGCGTTTTTAACGAAAAAACGACCATGTATAGTAAGGCGTTTTTAACCAAAAAAAAAAACCATGTAAGTAAAGCCGTTTTTAGCCAAAAAACGACGATGTATAGTAAGGCGTTTTTAGCCCAAAAAACGACCATGTATAGTAAGGCGTTTTAACCAAAAACGACCATGTATAGTAAGGCGTTTTAGCCAAAAACGACCATGTATAGTAAGGCGTTTTAACCAAAAACGACCATGTATAGTAAGGCGTTTTTAACCAAAAAACGACCATGTATAGTAAGGCGTTTTTAACCAAAAAACGACCATGTATAGTAAGGCGTTTTAGCCAAAAACGACCATGTATAGTAAGGCGTTTTAACCAAAAACGACCATGTATAGTAAGGCGTTTTTAGCCAAAAACGACCATGTATAGTAAGGCGTTTTTAACCAAAAAACGACCATGTATAGTAAGGCGTTTTTAACCAAAAAACGACCATGTATAGTAAGGCGTTTTTAACCGAAAAAACGACCATGTATAGTAAGGCGTTTTAGCGAAAAAACGACCATGTATAGTAAGGCGTTTTTAGCGAAAAAACGACCATGTATAGTAAGGCGTTTTAACCAAAAACGACCATGTATAGTAAGGCGTTTTTAGCCAAAAACGACCATGTATAGTAAGGCGTTTTAGCGAAAAAACGACCATGTATAGTAAGGCGTTTTTAAAAAAAACGACCATGTATAGTAAGGCGTTTTAACCGAAAAAACGACCATGTATAGTAAGGCGTTTTTAGCGAAAAAACGACCATGTATAGTAAGGCGTTTTAACCAAAAACGACCATGTATAGTAAGGCGTTTTTAGCCAAAAACGACCATGTATAGTAAGGCGTTTTTAGCCAAAAACGACCATGTATAGTAAGGCGTTTTAGCCAAAAACGACCATGTATAGTAAGGCGTTTTAGCCGAAAAAACGACCATGTATAGTAAGGCGTTTTAGCGAAAAAACGACCATGTATAGTAAGGCGTTTTTAGCGAAAAAACGACCATGTATAGTAAGGCGTTTTTAGCGAAAAAAACGACCATGTATAGTAAGGCGTTTTTAGCGAAAAAAACGACCATGTATAGTAAGGCGTTTTATCCGAAAAACGACCATGTATAGTAAGGCGTTTTACCGAAAAAACGACCATGTATAGTAAGGCGTTTTAGCGAAAAAACGACCATGTATAGTAAGGCGTTTTAGCGAAAAAACGACCATGTATAGTAAGGCGTTTTAGCCGAAAAAACGACCATGTATAGTAAGGCGTTTTATCCAAAAAACGACCATGTATAGTAAGGCGTTTTAGCGAAAAAACGACCATGTATAGTAAGGCGTTTTAGCCAAAAAACGACCATGTATAGTAAGGCGTTTTAACCAAAAAACGACCATGTATAGTAAGGCGTTTTAGCCAAAAACGACCATGTATAGTAAGGCGTTTTAACCAAAAAACGACCATGTATAGTAAGGCGTTTTAACCAAAAAACGACCATGTATAGTAAGGCGTTTTAGCCAAAAACGACCATGTATAGTAAGGCGTTTTAACCAAAAAACGACCATGTATAGTAAGGCGTTTTTAGCCAAAAAAACGACCATGTATAGTAAGGCGTTTTAGCCAAAAAACGACCATAGTATAGTAAGGCGTTTTTAACCAAAAACGACCATGTATAGTAAGGCGTTTTTAGCTGAAAAACGACCATGTATAGTAAGGCGTTTTAGCCAAAAAACGACCATAGTATAGTAAGGCGTTTTTAACCAAAAAACGACCATGTATAGTAAGGCGTTTTAGCCAAAAAAACGACCATGTATAGTAAGGCGTTTTAGCCAAAAACGACCATGTATAGTAAGGCGTTTTAACCAAAAACGACCATGTATAGTAAGGCGTTTTTAGCGAAAAAACGACCATGTATAGTAAGGCGTTTTTAACCAAAAACGACCATGTATAGTAAGGCGTTTTTAACCGAAAAAAACGACCATGTATAGTAAGGCGTTTTTAGCCGAAAAACGACATAGTATAGTAAGGCGTTTTTAACCAAAAAAACGACCATGTATAGTAAGGCGTTTTTAGCCGAAAAAAACGACATAGTATAGTAAGGCGTTTTTAACCAAAAAAACGACCATGTATAGTAAGGCGTTTTAACCAAAAAAACGACCATGTATAGTAAGGCGTTTTTAGCCGAAAAAAACGACCATGTATAGTAAGAAGTATTTGACCCAAAAAAACGACCATATATAGTAAGGCGTTTTAACCAAAAACGACCATGTATAGTAAGGCGTTTTAGCCAAAAACGACCATGTATAGTAAGGCGTTTTTAGCCGAAAAAAACGACCATGTATAGTAAGGCGTTTTTAACCAAAAAAACGACCATGTATAGTAAGGCGTTTTTAACCGAAAAAAACGACCATGTATAGTAAGGCGTTTTTAGCCGAAAAAACGACCATGTATAGTAAGGCGTTTTTAGCCGAAAAAAACGACATAGTATAGTAAGGCGTTTTTAGCTGAAAAAAAACGACCATGTATAGTAAGGCGTTTTTAGCCGAAAAAAACGACATGGTATAGTAAGGCGTTTTTAGCCGAAAAAATATGACATAGTATAGTGAGGCGTTTTTAGCCCGAAAAAAACTACCATGAATAGTAAGGCGTTTTTAGCCTGAAAAAAACGACCATGTGTAGTAAGGCGTTTTAGCCGGAAAAAATGAGCATGTATAGTAAGGCGTTTTTAGCTGAAAAAAAAACGACGTAGTATAGTAAGGCATTTAGCCTGAAAAAAACGACATCGTATAGTAAGGCGTTTTTAGCCGAAAAAATACGACATAGTATAGTGAGGCGTTTTTAGCCCGAAAAAAACTACCATGAATAGTAAGGCGTTTTTAGCCTGAAAAAAACGACCATGTGTAGTAAGGCGTTTTTAGCCGGAAAAAATGAGCATGTATAGTAAGGCGTTTTTAGCTGAAAAAAAAACGACGTAGTATAGTAAGGCGTTTTTAGCCTGAAAAAAACAACATAGTATAGTAAGGTGTTTTTAGCCGGAAAAAACGACATAGTATGGTCAGGCGTTTTTAGCCCGAAAAAAACGACCATGAATAGTAAGGCGTTTTTAGCCAAAAAAAACGACATAGTATAGTAAGGTGTTTTTAGCCGGAAAAAAACGACCATGTATAGTAAGGCGTTTTTAGCTGAAAAAAACCGACGTAGTATAGCAAGGCGTTTTTAGCCTGAAAAAAACGACATAGTATAGTAAGGCGTTTTTAGCCGAAAAAAACGACATAGTATAGTAAGGCGTTTTTGACCAAAAAAACTACAATGTATAGTAAGGCGTTTTTAGCCGAAAAAAACGACATAGTATAGTAAGGCGTTTTTAACCGAAAAAACGACCATATATAATAAGGCGTTTTGAGCAAAACAACCCGACTATGTATAATAAGGCGTTTTTAGCCGGAAAAATGACCATGAGCGTTTTTAGCTCTATGTCGTTTTTTTCGAGCTGGAAATGCCTTACTATACTATGTCGTTTTTTTCGGCTAAAAACGCCTTATTATACATAGTCGGGTTGTTTTGCTCAAAACGCCTTATTATATATATCGTCGTTTTTTCGGTTAAAAACACCTTATTATACATGGTCGTTTTTTGGGGTTAAAAACGCCTTATTATATATGGTTGTTTTTTTCGGCTAAAAACGCCTTACTATACATGGTCGTTTTTTTCGATAAAAACGCCTTATTATATATGGTCGTTTTTTTCGGCTAAAAACGCCTTACTATACATGGTCATTTTTTTCAATTGAAAATGCCTTATGGTCGGTTGTTTCAGCTAAAAACGGCTTCCTATACATGGTCATTTTTTGGGGGCTAAAAACACCTTACTATACATTGTCGTTTCTTTCGTCTCAAAACGCCTTTCTGTACATGGTCGTTTTTTGGGGCCAAAAACGCCTTACTATACATGGTCGTCTTAACTCATTCATTCATTTATTCATCTTCTGAACCGCTTGATCCTCACTAGGGTCGCGAGGGGTGCTGGAGCCCATCCCAGCTGTCTCCGGGCAGTAGGCGGGGGACACCCTGAATCGGTTGCCGAGCCAATCGCAGGGCACACAGAGACGAACAACCATCCACGCTCACACTCACACCTAAGGAGAATTTAGAGTGCTCAATCAGCCTGCCATGCATGTCTTTGGAATGTGGGAGGACCCGGAGAAAACCCACGCAAGCCCGGGGAGAACATGCAAACTCCACACAGGGAGGCCGCAGCTGGAATCGAACCCGGTACCTCTGCACTGTGAAGCCGACGTGCTAACCACTGGTCTACCGGGCCAGTCGTCTTAACTCAACTCAACTGTATTTCTAGAGCACTTTCCAACAGCCATCTCTGCATACAAAGTGCTGTACATGGAGCAATATAACATATACAACAAACAGTGAAGCAAATCGGTAATAAAGACGGTAGAAAGTCTTTAAAAAAAGGCCTTACTGACCCTGGTCATCTTTTAAAAATGCCTTACTATACATCATCATCTTTTTTCAATGCCTTATATATACATGCTTGTCTTTCAAAAAAACACCTTGCTAGACACGCTTGTCTTTTTTCATTTTTTTTAAAGCCTTACTATTAATGCTTGTCTTTTTAAAAAGAAAAATGCCTTACTATCCAGAGTCACCTAATGGAAATTGGAACAAAATTGCTCTCAAAGGGAATTTCAAATCGATTTTTTAAAATTCACAAATGTTTTAATCAGTGTTGGTTACAAGCTGTAATGCAAATGCTCCTAATAATAAATATGTTAGGTAAAATTTACTGACATTCTTGCATCAGCTCATCAAGGTTAAAAGGAGTCAAAGCGTCATTTTTTTTTATAAAACTGGGATATAAAAATCGACGATTAAATACTACTGTTTAAAAATTGAAACATATTTGAAGTCTATCATCCCCCACTGATACTCCTACCCTTGATAAATGACATTTATATTAGAACTAAATAATATGGTCTAACAATTATCAAATTTTCAAGGTTAAATGGCGATATCTGAAGTGGAAACCTCATTTGAAATCGTAAAAAAACAAATAAATAAATAAATAAACCTTGTCCAGTACGTGATGGCGATGAATAAACGCAACACCAATAAGCTGATCAATGAGCCGATATTAAGTGGGGGACTCACCGACGTACAGGACTCCGTCTTTAGTGATCTCAGCCGCGCCACTCACTCCTTGCTTGGTCTTGGTCGCCGCTACCACCACTCCTTCCTTGGCTTTGTTCAGTCCCTTCATCATCGCCTCCATTTTTGTCCTCTCAGAGCAACCTTTGCTTCTTTACAACGAAAGAGAACCCAACAAGCTGAGGCACTGCTGCCTAGATGTCACTAGCACAAGACACGTGCTCAGCGCAGACACTCATACGCAACGGCGACGCCCTACTTTTTACCGCGGATGTAGATCCTTACCACCTGTAGAAGCGTCGAATGGGGAAGTGTGGGTGGGTGGGTGGAGTGTTTGACTACTCCCGTTTATTTTTATTCCAGCTCTTCTTAATACCAGTAGTAGTCGTAATAATGACACTTAATGTGATTTATTAAAAACAGCTACGGATATAAAAAAATATACCGACCTTTTTCAAGGTGGATGTCTGGCGAGCCACGCACCTGTTGTGTGTTCACGTTCTCTGTGTTCCGCGTTGAGTATACCCCGAAAAACCAGTTTGCTCACTTCAAAACTCACTCGACAAAGTGTGTGTCAGTGTGTGTGCGTGTGTGTGTGTGGGTGGGTGTGTGTGCGTGCGCGCGCGCGCACGCCAGGGACAGATTTTACACACGTGAAGTCACGCCTCGCTGATGGAGGCTGTGATGCTGGAAGGATGCCTCACGCGGTGCTTTGCAGAGACACGAAGATGCAACAGCAGCAGCTGCGGTGGATGCGGCGGAAGCAAGGAGAGCTCAGCCTTGTTGATTTGATTTTAAAATACAGGTACCGTAATCAATAGATATCGCTGAGAGTGGATGTCGTATGGTATAATCAATTGGTATTCGGTTTGTAAATACCAAAGATTGAATCGCATATCATGAAATCGTCACATAAGTAATAATTTAAAAAATACTTTTCATGGAGACTCTCCAATGTCTTCCAGTAATGATATTGTGACATGTAATATTTCTAATGATCACTTGATGGAGCCAGAGTACATCAGACAGACACCTAGGCTAAAGAGGAGCACGCTCGTTGGGATTTAAAACTTTTTTAAAAATTCTGTTGAGTAGCGTAGGCCCCTTGGCTCAAAACTAGGATAAAGGCGGGCCCGACTGACAGTGTGACACTATCAAGTGTCAATGCTGGATAGATGATATGACATTTAAATTTTCAAAAGGTAGAACAAGACGAGACACATTTTAACTCCCTTTACTTCTTGAAACCTGACTCCCATTTCTTTTGTTTTTCTCCATTTTTTCCGAACACCTTTCCCCCGTAAAATTATTTTCACGAGTTTCTTTATTTTCCCACTTTTCCTACTTCCCCATTTTCCTTTTTAATGACCACTTTCTTGTTAAATTTCGGTTTTTGCCTTTGCCATTTCCTATTCCCCTTATTTCATTAAAAAAAAAAAAAACATTTGATGATATCCAAGGATGGAACTACAACGGGCCACGCAGGGGCTATAGCCCAGTCAGAAATCTGTGTTGCCGCTCTAGCATGTTTTTGATTGTAAAATACAAAAAAAAAAATTGTGAATTCTTTTCTCACCCCCCCATGTGTCGGTTAAGCCCCACTTTACCCGCGGGACAGAAAAAAAAAGACCTGGAGCTGTCCCTGATGAAAACTAAGAAGTATTTCAGATGCGCTTCGGGCGCCATGGCAACTACTGGCTGTTACTCATTGCAACCCTGCTTTCACATATACACTCTCTCTCTCTTTCTCTCTCATGCACACACACGCATACCCCATTTCATGTGCATGTGCGTGTGTGTGCGTGTGCGTGTGTGTTGTTGACATTGGAAGTGCTCCAGGCGTGCAGATGGCGCTGCTTTGTGTTTGCAGCTCGCGGCTGCACGCCTCACGGCTCCCTGGCGGCCACGACTAAACCATGTGCACACTCGACACATAACACGCACGCACGATCGTGCAGTCTTCAAGGGTCAGGAAGGACGCAGAAAAATGTCTGCGGGATGCCAGCACGCCACACGTTCGTTTGATGTTCGCCAAAAGGCTTCAAATTCACTTCATTCCATCAAAGAAGTCAACGTAACCGCCGTGACGTCATTGCGCGCTTTTGTTTTTCCGCGCTTCTTTTGTTCTTTTTTTGTTATTTTTGGTTGGTCTGAAAGGGAGAAAGAAGTATAAAATGGAACTTAAAAAAAGGATAAATAAACAAAATGTAGGGCAATATAACTTTATAATGGTAAAAAATAAAAATAAAAACACACCCTACATTGAAAAAGGATAGAAATTGCCAAAAGAGTATTTCAAATTTCCCACGAGTCTCTTCAGCGCAGTTCACGTTGTGATGAATGCCAATGAGCAGTTGCTATGTTGTTCTACTGTAGTTGACAATGCAAACATGGCAGCCACTAATGATTTGTGTTATGGAAAAAAAATAAAAAAAAGTCACATGAGCTGTGACCTCAGTGAGCCACGCGAATCAAGGCTGCCGTTTCTATTTATATCCCTGTCAAGTTGTAAGAAGGAACCTGCTCTCACCTGTACGCTCGCTCGCCACTTCTATAGCAACAACAACAACAACAAGTTGAAGAAGTGCCCCAGGGAACCCTGAGGACTTCCTGGGAGTCCTCTGGCACGCTGCCCGACTCTCGGGCCTGCTGTTTGTCTGCCGGTTGCCATGGTGACCGCAGGGGGTGGGGTGGGGCCCTCGGGAGGGAATTCCCTTATCTTGCTGACATTGTCGAACCGGAGTCACGGTTCAAAGGCCTGCTCTGCGGGAATGAAACTCTCAACACACCTTGAAGTGTTGCCCTTCATCCGGTGTGTGCGTTGCCGCGGCAACCGGAAGGTTTGGAGTGTTGGGTTGCGTGGGAGTTCCATAAATGCTCATAATTCTGTCAGCTCTGACTCAGCACTTGCAGTAACCGTGCCGCACATTTATCAATGAGTTGCATGCCATGAAAATACAGTAGCGCAGAAGTCCTAAGTGTTCATTTAAAAAACACATTTTATTATTGCAAGACACTGTAACATTAAGGGCTGTTGGAACAGTAACACAGGCTTTTGTCAGAGTGCCCGAAGACAGATGTGACGCCCGCAAACCTTGTGAGGATAAGCGGATTCAAAAATGGATAGCTGGATGGTTCTGGGAAAGTTCCTGGAAATGTTCAGACTGTTTTGCAACTCAAATTGCAACACGGTCGGTCCTCAGGTGCTTTGTAGAAAAATCTTTTGACTGTTTTTTTTCCCTTTGACGTGACATGTCAGGGAAGTGAGCATTCTTGTGAAAAAGCTTCCAGAATAAAATTGGCACGGGAGCCAGGTGGTATTGAGTAACGTCGCACGCTAACCAACACGCTCTCTCCGCTGGATATCCACAACGCGTTGTGTTTAATAACACCAGGCAGCCTGAAACAGGTGGATGTAATCTGGCTGTCAGTCAACGTAACGTCAAAGTCCAAATGAACGCGAGCCGAGCGAGTTGGTCTCCAAGGGTTAAACGCTGCGCTCATCCCCCCGCATTCTCAAAAGCCAAAATCCCAACTGGCAGGTGCTTCATCTGACAAATGTTATTCGTTTGGCTCCGGTCTTTACGCATGTGAGAAATCTACTCACTTTGCATCCTTGCAAAAGGCGGAAATGTTCCTGGGCCAGAGTGCACGGAGGACACGGTTTGGATGCGAGCGCAAAGTGCTGAAAAGCAAGTTGAATGTTGTGAAAGTAACAAGAATTCATACAATACTCAACCCCTCTCGTCACAACACAACAGAACTTTATTCATGGAGCACATAAAATACTCCCACATTCAAAGATGGCACAAAACTGCGGAACAGCACACCAACATTAAGTGCAGGAATTTATTTTCACCCAAAACATTTAAATAATATTTTTCCTGTCTGTTATTCAAAATCCCCAAATTAATAGGCTGGCTAACTCACCTGCGGAGAATAGGGCGGTGAAGTTCGTCCCTGATCGTCGCTTCTGCGTGCCAAGTCTGCCAAAACGTCACAAGCCAGGATGTGCGGTCATCGTGGGGAAGTGAAGTGGTGCCACATCGCCCCCTGCTGGTCGTTCTCTCCATGTGAAGAGTAAACTCATTTTAACCCTTATCATTCCTTTATATTCAATTTTTGTTCTATGCTGCGTGATTTCCATTGATTCTTTTTCAATCTAATAATTAGCAATGATTTCTTTCATCATCATAAAAAACAACAAAAAAAGCTGAATGTGCACATTTCCCACTCAAAAACATGGACAGGAAGTGACGTAAAGCACTGCACGTTCCGTGCCGCCAGTGACGGGACCCGCACATTTCATTGCCGACCGACACAGGCATTTGGCGGGCGCGCGCACTCACAAAAGAAACGTTGCCGTTTGTCTTTCTTTCGCCAATAAACGGGTTGGATCACACATGTCCCGCACATGCTGACGTTCAACAGCCCAACATATTTGCTGAATTTGATATTTTGGGTTCATATTTTAATATCCAACTCCAGACAAGTAGTGGCTAACAGATAACATCTCAACGCTGTCAGAGGTCTGCTCTCTACTGAGTCACATTTCTTGGCACTCCCCGAAAACCTTCAGGTGGCCGAGGCAGCACATTGAAACTGCGACGCATTTGATTTGAACGTGGGTCAGCAATCAAAGACTTTCCTATGACGATTCGCAACAAATCGACATTCCATAAACCAATATGGGGCCGTACTCCTACGATGTCCTCAGGAAGCGAGCCCCCTTGTGCGACGTCCCGACATCACGTGACCTTTCCCGTTGAGCGTGGCATTGAAGGGGGCTAATGTTAATATAAGCGCTGAAATATTGATGGAAAAAAATCTGCATAATCCTCTGAGCCTCCGGGCGGGGGAAGCACATCAGATGGGGGTCCTACGCCGGGATTGACCTGCTCAATTAAACATCACCTAAATTTACCTTTAAATGAGTATTAATAATTGACGCAGAAATAATCCTATCTTTAAAATAAATAAATAAATAAATAAACAGCACCTTTCTGGAACATTTAATACGGTTTGAGTTTGAATGGTGCAGATCAGATCAGATGTTTTAACCGGTGGAAAAAGCTGTGCGGAGAGGTTCAAAGATGACTGACACCCAAACACACGTTAAAGTAATGACTTGTCGAGGGAGTGTCCTCATAAATGCTTCCACATGATTATAGTATTCTTTTGATGCGTGCGGCAAATCGACAAATACCTTTGTCAACCTTGTTTTAACCTTTGACAGTCACGGAGGGGAAAAAAAACCCGCTTCTGGCAACGACCACAGCACATCATACAGTCAAACTATAAAATCGGAATGTTTGCTTTTGCCAGTACCAAAGAGTCCAGAACAAAACAAACAAATGGCAAATGCAAACTTGCAACTAACAAGCCACTGAGTGGACCACGTTTCAGCCAAAAAAGACACTTTTTAAAGGCAAATGACATTAATTCATGTGTCAAAATCATTTCAAAGACAAGGCGGACAATTTGCTTCTTCTCTGACCCCGGTGGTGTTCACTTCCCATCCGCTGCGTCCAGGGTGGGGTGGGGGGGGGGGGTGTCACAAGTTTCTGCATTATCTCCTGACTAACACCCGTCCCGACCTTGTGCTTTGTATCCCGCCTTCTGCACGGCCCCCTCAATCAAGGCGGCGCAAGATTTAGAGAGGAGGTAAACAGTCTGGTTTTATGATTGGGCCCCTTCTTACAGCGCGGCCGGATAATTGAAAAGCCCTCGGTGACTATTTTGAGACACTAGTGGGAACGGGCTCTTTCCTGCATTCACCCCAAACGCGCAAGGCCAATTTTTTTTTCCCCCCCTGTAACAAATATGCAGGACAGAAAACAAATAGCAGCCGTCTCTCAGCCATCAATCAGGCCAGCAAATAAGACGCGTCGTGTTGCTTGCTTGTGTGTGTGTGTGTCTGTGTGTGTGTTTGTGCATGTGTGTTTTGCAAACAGGTTTTTCCACTCCCGGCAGCTGCCGCTGCCAAACATTGCGCCGCAAAAACCCCAAATTACCGTTGTTTGACTGCAAGTTTCAAGTTTAAGCAAACACAAATATCAGCAGTCAGCGTCTTCGGGGCGCATGTGTGGACCGGTGGAACCTGGACTGTGCTTTCCTCGCCACTTTAAAGCTAATATTCAAGTTTGGGAAGTAGACAGAACGGAGGACTGGATGCAAGTAAACAAAGTGTGATGGAAGTCACTGAGTCAAGGTCTATAAATACGTTATAATGTATATGCGCCACGGCAAAAATTCCTTTCTCATGATTCCGCATTGATGCTTTGTCTAAAACAGTGGTTCTCAAACATTTTACACCAAGTACCACCAAAAAAAATTATACATTGCGCTCCAAGTACCACTATCATGACCAACATGAACATAAAGACTCAGACAGTAGTAGGTCTACAATATGCGTTCATCAAAACAACAAAGTGGTTTCATTCCTAAAACGTTTATTTAATGTAAATGAGCCATCCACATGTATTGCACAGAAAAGTGAAATACAACTGAACTCGACTTAGGCTTTCATGTCATGGGAGCTTGAAGACCCACCATACAAGTTTTTCCAGACACGATCAGCTGATCGTCTGATTTTTTTTTTCTCTTGAATTGCAACGTTGAGTTTCAAGCAGAAGGTTTTGCTGAAGGTGAACAATTCCTGGAGGAAGAAAAAAAAAGAGGCTCTCATTACTCCATACAGGGATCCTAGCCTAAAAGAAGTTGTCAGTAACAGTGGCAACGTAAGATGGCTGCCCTCTGAAACTGTTTTTTTTTCCTTTCAATTTTGGTTATTTCGTTTGTTGTCATGGACTGTAATCTCTTTGGTCCCTGGGTCCACAAAGTTTCAGAACCTCTGTTCTAGGTTATTATTCTGTTCCAATTAGTAAAACAAATGACTCGAGTAAAACAAATGACTCGGCAGAGGGAAGAAGAATTTGAAGAATTAGTGGAAGAAGAGAAAGATCAGGTGAAATTGGACCTTTTTGTCAGGATTGGAACAAATGAATAAACATTCCTTGCGCAACTCCAAATCAAAGTGGGTGTCCGGGAACTCAACACCGCTCACGTTAACACTGAAAATATGCAAGTTTCATTACAGCCAATTATGACAGATATATTCCCGCACGGATGTAAGTAAGTCAGTAAGTAAGTAAGCGCTCGGGCCCTTGCAATTATTCCAATTACACGTTGGATGTAAACCAAGCGTTAGTGTGGCTAGCGTGGATACATATCTGCATGACAGCACGCGGGCCAGCTGCAAACCATCTCGCCCGCCGCTTCGTGTGACGTCGGAGTAAATGACAGAGAGTTTGACAGCGTCCAAGTGCGCTCACCAACGGGGCCGCACCAGGGGGACGCTCCTGTGAAATTCATTGTGGTTCTTCCCACTGGGACTGGTGGGTGCTTTGAGGAGTGCTTGGATCTTAAAATTCAGACGCGAGCGCTAAATCATGTCATTGTTGCTGTCCAATGACAAGCTGAGTCTTGATCCTTTAATCTGAAAAACCAACAAACATAGGTTTTCTTGTGTTTGGGATGGGGGAGTCAACATTTGGAGAAACATGCTCTTTTTAAAAAAAATGTTTTTGAAAAGCATCAAAAACACTGTTCTTTGGATTTCACTGTTTTGTTTGTTTTCATTCTAAACAAGAAGTATTTTGGAAATGAATTTCTGCACATTGTTGGGGCATTGTAATATACTACCGTCTTGCCCCACTGCTCGCAGGTGTGGACTGCACACAACAGGCGTTCTGGGTCACACACACATACAAAAAAAACATTAAAATCTTTTTAGGTCTCTTTTTCCTTTCTGTATAGATACACGGATGTTCTCCTAACAGCCAGAGCGCTTGTGGAAGCCTAACAAAACACTGTATAGGTTTACCAATCTCTGGTGATATCCAAACAGCTTCACAAGTCGTGTGCACTAGCCATTAGCATAGGCAGCTAGCTTTGTAGCGCTAGCGAACGCTTCTTAGAACGGTCACACAGTCATGTATATCTGATTGGACAAAAAATAAAATAAACAAATAAACAAATGACTGGAAGCTGCACAGCCAAGTCACAAAGAAATGAAGACAAAAGACAGATGGAAATAAATTGTGACCATATCGTGTTAATTGGAAATGGAAGCCTCCTGTGCTTCTGATAGCATTTCTGCTTTTAATAGGTGCGACAGACACACCCATTTTCAATGTGTTTTGTGGGGTGGGATAGATAGGCGATTCAACAAATATTTTTAGATATTCTGAAATATAAAAAAATGTAATTCTTCAAAGAAAAGATACTTTCTGGAAGTAAAGCTACTGCGCTAGCTCACGTGTTTATAAGCCGCCGCGTTTTCAATGACTGAAAGTCATCCAGCTAAGCTCCCGGCGAGCGTGTTTGCACATTTCAAAGTCAGCCACAATCATTACATGTGATTCCAGAAAAAGATCAGAGGGAGCAGACAGCAAGAAAAGACTCCTCACGAGAGGGGGGGGGGTACTTGTTTTGCATTTCGACCCATCCTGAAACTCCACACAGTGATCTTTCTTCTGACAAACAATGAAAGGCACGGTTAAATCTTTCAAGGACCCGATTGCTTTTTATGTTGTTTCGCTTTGAACATGAATAGGAGCCACGGTGGCACATCAAAGCCACGCAGCGCGACCACAATAACGACTCTGCGAAGCGCCAGTGTCAATCAGCTGACAATAAAGCCACCAACACTGACTCAGCCGTTTTATGACGCATGATGGCATTTCAACGTTTGTGAATAATCTTATAAAGATCTCAGCTTTTTTTTTTTTTTGTGGTCCAAATGATGATTTTTAGTTTTTTTTTACTATATTGATTGCTAGTGGCTAATTAAGATTTTAGCGCAAACTCTGTTGTTTTTCGTAAAGTTTCGTAAAGTCATTCCTGATGTCAAAGCCGAACAGCCCCAAAAACACAAACAACAATTTTCTACTGTGGGACTATTTTAAACATAAATAAACGTAGCCCAGAACTTTAAGATTTGGTTGTTGTTGTTTTTTTGTCTTTTTTTTTTTTTGCTTCCGCAATCTGAATTCCTGAAAGGCACATTTTAACAACGCTCTGAGTTTCCGAGCGGTCCAAGTGAAACAAGAACCAAGGAAATGTAACCACGACTGAAACTCAAAGTAACAAATAAGGACAGATGCTCGACTGAACTGATCGAGTTACACTTTATGCCACCTTTCTTGTGTATATTACTACTCCTCTCCCCAATACTTTGTTTACATTTTTTTTGTTTTGTTATACCCCTCAGACGTCCACCGGCTGCTCTCCACTTAACAGCTGTCGGTGGTGTACAAAAGCGGGGACGTTCAAGTTTTTGCTTCGCGATTCTCCGGGGAGCAACTGTCATTTTCCATGGCCAAGAGGTAAACAACAGGTGTTATATTATACAGGATGCCCCAAGGTGGACTTCGTTAAATAGCGCACGGCAGATTGGATGACCCGACAAATTGTATTGTTTGTAACTGCGCGATGGCCTAGTTTTTAGCCCTCTCGCTTGTCGCTCTCTCGTTAAGAGCTTTCTACAATATGATAAGCTGCAGCAAAAATGGTCACAATTTCGAAGGAGAAAACTTTGGGGAAATGACAGCCCTCTTAAAATTGATATTGATTGTAGAGACTTTTTGACCCCTTTGGGCCGGATGCAATACACTCCAGAAAGAGTCGAATATTTTGGAATCGAGAAGTGCTCGAACAGAGTCAAGTCAAAGCAAAGCCATCTTATATGAGACACGCATTTCGTCCTTTGATTGACGACTGTCGAATTACGTTTGGCATTTAGCACTCGTCCCTACGTCGATGCATTTTATATTCCTTGTCGCTTTGCTACGCCGCAGGAAGTATTTTGAAATCAGTACGCGGTCGTACAGAAGAAAGTAATAGCACATGTCACGAACAAGACGCACATTTCGTCCTTGATCACGAGCCAATCTGTTGAGAAATGACAGCTCTATTAAAAAAAATCATCTGAAGGTCGACGGTTGTTTCCCTTGCTGCTAGGATACAATGTGCTGGAGAAAAAGAAACATTTTGAAATAAATAAGTGTTTGCACAGAGTCTTCAGAGCGCACCCATCGTCAACGAGACACACATTTTTTGGCGGGGCGGGGGGTTCACAGACTGATCTGTTGAGAAATGACCACTCTTCCAAAGAAAATTTTCGGTCTAAATGTACGTACCTGGGATACGTTAAGCCGGATAAACAAAAAGTTTAATATTCTAGAATCCATTAGTGTTTGGGGACAGAAAAGTAAGACCCCCACCGATGCTGAATGAGACGCCCATTTTGTCATTTGATTGCAAGCTGTTGAGAAATGAGGACTGTCATATAAAAAAAAAAAAACGTTTGCCATTCACACTTGTCCAAATGGCTTGTTTAACGTCCTTGCTAGGACACGGTGCTGAAAAAGTTCAATATTGTTGAATCAATAAATAGTTGGAAACCGAAACGTAATAGAACACCAGTCCCAAATGAGATGCACATTTTGTCCTTTGATTGCAAAATAATATGTTGCAAAAGGACAATGCCATTAAAAAACATTTGGCAATAAACACTTTTTTTTTTCTCTTTTTAACTGTCAATTGGTAGAAACGGGAAAGAATGTGTTCTTTGTGAATTGTTTGACTGACATTTAATCCTGACAATTCTTTCTAATGGTGGTCGTTTGTCTTTGCAACCCCCTCAGGACGCGATCATTTGGACAAATATTTTTCTGGAAACTCACTAAAGTATTTCTGCCCCCCCCCCTCCCCGCGGTAATTCCCAGATGTTTTGCCGGGGCTCTTTTATGCAGTAACATAGTCCTATCTAAGCTATACTCACTGACTCACTTTGACCAACTCGGTGCCTAAAACAAACATGATTGACTTGAGTGGCACTTGGCACATACCTCTCCAAAATGCTCATTTGGACAACAGCAACTGCACATTTCTTTGTTGTATGGAAATCGCTTGAGTAGTCGATATGTGATAATTGTTCTAATCATTTAAAAAAAAAAAAAGAATTCCTGCCCCAGTCAATTAGTCAAGGTACGGTAGTTAGGGAATAAAATATGTCCACCAAACGATTAGAAATGTTTGTAAAGCGTTGGCATAGTACGTATTTGTTACAATGAGCCACTACGGTGCATAAATGCTGCTTATCCGGCCGCAGGGGCCCGGAGCAGCTTGGCTTTTTCTTTGGAGATGAGCACCCAAACAGACAAAGAAGCTGAGGTGGTAACCAAAGCTTTCTGGACCTGGATATGCATGCAGGTGGGGTTGGAGGGCCTCGGTGGTGTCCCGTTACACCAGATCCAACTGCTGCTCTGGTTACTTAGAGGAAAAATGGGAGACACTTCCCAAATTTTATTGGATTTTTTTCCTTTTTTTTTGCGGGTCATCATTGTCATACCATGAGCCATTTTCTGTGGGAATGTCAGGATTGGGTTACCATGGAGCAGGTTTTCTGGGATAAAATGACACAAAGCATCAGGTGTGGGCTAGTGGCCATTGATACCTTGTGAAATCCAAGAATATTGAATTCTGTCAGTACGGAGGGTATGCAATGACCACCTCTGGATGCATCTCACCGTTGCATTGTTACTGTTGTCCTGAAAGTCAAAACCAAGTGTTTTAAACAGTGTGAACAGTTGATGATGGCCACAGTTTGACCCAGGCAGAGATTATTTCTATTAACTATGAGGAAAATAGTTTGGTGATCTGAACAAATGGAAAGTTTGACCATTCCTATTTCTCTCCCCCATCGCTTTTGTTTACATATCGTCTCATTTTGCACAAGTAAATGCAAACATTGTGCGATGCTCTTGAGAAAACCTCGTAAATGTCCCTAAACGAGCACTGAAATCAGGCTGGTGTGTGTATGTGCGCGCGTGTGTGTGTATATGCAGTGTGTGTGTGTGTATACAGTGTGTGAAAGGAGACAAAAGTGAAGCAATGCAAAAACATCTGTTTCTTGATGACGCACTTTTTGTATGTGTTTTTTTTTTTCACGGAGCAGGACAAGACTTGAGGTGCAGGGCGGACATGTTGTATGGAAAACCCATTGTCCCGTTTGCCACAATCATGTTGATGTAAAGCACGCCGCTTGTACATGTTTACAAGAGAGTGTGTGTGACCCGCTGTCATCAACATGGCGGCGTGCCTGCTCATCCTGCATCGCCTTCTTTTTTTTTTTTCTCGACAGCTGTGCCAAAAAAGTCGACACCCAATGCCGTTGTGGATCTGCTCTGAGTCAGCACATGGACACAAAATTAGTCACGAGCCGAGACGCCCACTAAGCTACGTAATAAAGTTAGCTACTTAGCTCACGAACCAAAATGTTAGCCAACTAACTTTACGAGACAACGGTATCGCTAATGTGAGTCCTCGTCACACTCTATGGAAGTGTGCAACTGCCAGTGTGGAGCAAACATTTGTGACGGGCAAATACGTTCGAACATACCTGCAAATACATTATTTGCCAGTCAAAAATGTTTACTCTGCATTGGCAGTTTATGCTTCCGTAATACGCACTACCTAGCTAATAAGTGTTAAGCGTCGTTACTATCTGTGTCAGTAGTACGCTTGAGAAGATAAGCTACTGAGAGTAACTCAGTAACTGAGAGTAACTCGCTCACCAAAACGCTGTAGCTATGCTTCTAACATGAGGCCTCGTTTCTTGCTATGGCACTAGCTAGCTCAGCCAGCTAAGCTAACCAAAATGTACTGACTGGACTGAGACCAATTCATTGAAATAATACTGTAGAATGAGGCCTTGTCACAATCTGTGTTGCTAACAAATGTTGCCGAAATGCTAACATAATATTGCTAACTTGAGCCCTCGTCACCAACTACTATTGCTAACTTGAGCCAACTACGAACGACCAAACCACAGATACAGGCTATGTTCCAGATGTTCTTGTGGTCAGAGGTCCGTGACGATCTGTAGTGCTCGGCATTACAAGGCAGGAGCAAGTTGGACTGCATTCTCTTCGGCTGAACAGCTGTGAGACTGCGCCACCAGCTGCTACTTTAACCGGCAGCGGTCAGCAATACAAAAAAAACGGCATATAACAATACTCACAGACAAATATTCTGGTTGCTCTGTGGGAATAGTGACGAGTACTGTAATGTAGTTACTTTGGGGACCTTCCCCTGCTTCTCGCTTTTTTTCCCTTCGAGTAGACCTCAGGGCTGCCTGGCATTTTGCGGCACCACTGATGGTGAGAACTGAAAAGCACATCAATCTAGGAACATCTTCTGTGACTTTCAGCCTGTCCCATCAGGACAAGAGCAACTTGCATGATTTGTTCGTTTGACAGTTTTTCCGCCCCATATCTTTCTTTACTGAAGCCACTCATTTTTTTCCCCTTTAATTCAGGCTTGGGAGCCTCAGTATTGGGGAACTAGCCGAGAAGAGAACCCACACACTCTGCATAAAAGGTAGCAGCATGTTCCATTACGCTACAGTTAATTAATTAATTAGTTATGTATGTGAATCTTCATTTCAGCAAAATGCACACTTAACATCAATAACACTAAAAGTCAATCAGAGGAAGCAATTCATTGGCTAACGTGACTTTTGTCATTTTGCATATTTTCAGAGTTGAGTCACGCTGCTTTTGGACCCAAAACATGTTCCAAAAGCCATGTTTGAGGGAGAGCATGGAAAAGAAAAGCAGATGCTCACTCGGGAGGAGGCATGCGCTCCGCTACGGTCCATCCTCTTTTCATACCTAACGCCCAGTAAAGTCCAGTCAATTTTATTGATAGCGCGCTGATGATTATAATTACTGCTATTATTATTAACGAATTCAATAAATTGACATCTACAATGATTCAGGGGGTTTGACGCATGGCGATGTCATATTTATGAATGACAAATGATGGCATTCACCACACATATCAGTGGAGAGCGGAATCGGGCTGCCTGCGCCTGGATCAAATCCACCAAAATCACGTTACACCAACCACGCCGCAACTTATACATGGTTTCACCTGGTCTAAAGTCTGTCACCAAATTGTCAGGTGTGCCATCGGAATGAAATAGAAAACAACCTGAGTGAGCACACGGGACAAACAAAGCAGAAGGAGATAAAAAGATGCAATCGCGAGAGATTTCCTCGGAATGTGGAGCGTGCATGCTCGTATTGGTGCGTGAGGCGGCAGGGCGCGGCCGGCGGGGATCCACTCCGCTTCGCGGGCCTGCGTTTCATCACGGCGGAAAGCCTGCCAGGCTTTATCACTTTAATAAGACGCGGTGTGTTTGCGTTGGACCGCGTTTCATTAAGCACGCCTCGTTGGGAATTCCGCAGTATCTCGTTCCCTCGTGATGATGGCGCACACGCACAGATGCGCTCGCACACAGAATTATTCTGCTGGATTTGTGCCGCTCGGACATGACCTTCATCACGTGTATTCTACTGGACGTTTATCTTTTATTTTCTGTTTTCATCTAAATAACTTTTTTTTTTTACCGTAAAAAAAAAAAAATCTTGTTTCAGAAAAGCAACACCTTGTGACAAATCTGCAAAACACAGTTGTGACTTTTACATTTATCGGAAAAACAGCCCATCCCAGAAATAATATAATTGAATAATTTATCACACCATTGTTGAAAACCGAATTTAAAAAAATAAGCCTAGTTTTTTAAGTGTCATGAGACGCTTTCGTGGCATGTAGCCCTATGCTAACAGGAAGCAAACAAATGGCTAAGATCAAGGCTTCACTGTTTGCTCCTCACCGTTTAAACATCCCTCGGCGACTGTTTATGCTCATAAACTATTAAAGTCATTTAAAAAAATGTGTGTTCATTGTGAATAAGTGATGAGTATTTAAAAGGTAAGGTAAAAATGACTATAAAACATGGGGGAAAAAGTGTTGGTGTTTGCTTTACGTCAAATCACTGGAGAAGATTCGCAAGGTGCCATGAAAAAAGGCATACCTTTGTCAAAACAATGTCAGGTATGATTTCAGGTCAATGGAGGATGGACTTCATTCTTTCTCTCTCTCGCTCTCAAAATGAATAACAAAATGAGCATGTTTAATTTTGTGTTGAGCTTTTATGTGTCACGAGGTGGTGCTAATGATTTTATCAAGCTAGCTAGCTAGCTAGATATTTCACAACATGTAACTGAAACTTGCTGCAAAGGAGTCAAGCCGTCCCTTTTTTTTTGTCAGCTCACAGAACCCTAGCAAAATTATGGATGTGAACATTTGCGATGAGTCACAACAACATTTGGTTCTGATGCTCATCTTCCATGATGTACGGGTCAGTCCTCGAATGACAGACTATAAATTGTATGCGAGAGGAGCTGGAGGGGTGTTGAGGTCGAGATGTGTCACAAACCATTACAAAAAAAACACACAAAAAACCAATCCTGTATTCTATTAGAAGATTAGGGATCAAAAACAAAAAGTACAAGGGAACTTCCATCATAGTGCGCAAATATGTTTATTTCTTCATTTTAGGTGTGGTTTTCATGTTTTAACAAATGACAGTTTTGTAACATTGTTGAACATTAAATTGTTGTCTGTACACTCAAGGAAAGTTACTTTGTTTGTATTTAATTGTGTTTTATGCTCATTAGACAGTTAAAGTAATCGACTTTAGATTGTTTCCGAGGGGTGAAATTCTTATATATATATATATATATATATATATCCCGCGACCCTAGTGAGGATCAAGCGGTTCAGAAGATGAATGAATGAATGAATGAATATATATATATATATATATATATATATATATATATATATATATATATATATATATATATATATATATATATATATATCTCATCCATCCATCCTCTAACCCACTTATCCTGACAAGTGCCGCGGGTGTGCTATGCCAGCGGCCTTCAGGCAGTAGGCAGGGTACACCTTGAACTGGCCGCCAGCCAATCGCAGGGCACGCAGAGATGAACAACCATCCACGCTCACACTCACACCGAGTGTTCCATCCACGTACGTTTTCGGAATGTTGGAGGAAACCGTCATACCCGGAGAAAAGCCACGCAGGCACTGGCAGAACGTTGAAACGCCACACAGGACCTCGAAGGCCGGACCTGCGCGCTGTGAGGCGGACGTGCTAACCAGTGCCGCCGCACTGAAAACAATAGTTTATTCAATTTAATTTCATCAAGTGGCTGCATAAAATCTGATCATCTGGATCCAGATACAGTTTATAAGTAGACCATTACTCTACTTTAGAAATGTTTTTTTAAATTTGATTGTAAAACGGTCAGCTCGCTTTTGCACTTTTATGACGGCGATGTTAAAATATGAGCACAAACGTGGCCTGCGCAGTTAATAAAGGTTTTATGATGGCGACAGAAGGAATGCGTTGACTTCACACTGTTTTTCCAAAGGAGAAAAAGAAGGTTTTGAAATTCAACAACCAGAACAGACTGTGTCATAATTAAGTTCTAAAAGAAGAACTCGGTCGAGGCTGCAGCGCATTAGCATCAAAAGAGCGCAGCCAGTCGTAGTTCACAAGGATTCGTAGGCTTTTGTTAAATTGCCTCCTCCAGGGGGACATAATTATTGTCAAATGTGTCACTACAGTATATTCCAGAGCAGCACTTCAGATGGAGCAGATTGCGCCAAAATTATCGCAGGGGAGGAATTTCACCAGTGGCATAAATCACCACCGCAACCTTATTGAACAGCAGCCGCGTCCAAATGAATCGTCCTTGTATCAACAATTGTCTCGGCCGCCATCTGACTGATCTCGATCAAGCGCAATTGCTCTTATCTCATCGTGGGCGCTCTGCGGTTGGCGGTCGTGTTGTCACGTGACCCAGCGATGAGCTCAGGCTTCAAAGGCTGTTTGATCGGTCGAGTTCAACCGGTTGTCTTAACTGGTTTGGCGGCATTGATGATGCGTAATGAGAGCAATTTGCCTCGATCGAGACCTGCGGCCACTCATTTTCAATACCGTGTGAAAATAGGCTGATTACAATAGTTTGAACGAAATCTACCGCTATGATCCTGGCCCAGTGAAAAAAAAATATTTTGGTGCAAAGATAAATATTAGCATGCTAATTGTAATGCAACAAACAACGCGTACTGTATCTCCTAAATTTTAAATTGTCTTTCGGTGCGAATGTGAGTGTGAATGGTCTATATGTAACCTTCTCTGGAGTCACGTCAAATTTATTTATATCGTCCTTAATCACAAAAGAGTCTCAAAGGGCTTCACATGGCCTTGCCAGAAGTCATCTGGGATCGGCTCCAGCACCCCCAGGATTTTAATGGGGATAAGTGGTATAGAAAATGGTTGGATGGTGTTCCGTAACATTATTATTTAAAAAAATAAAATAATTGAGAGTATAATTGAAACCATTATCAATAGCAGATAATACCGGTGCTTGTGGAAAGTATTCATGGTGCTTCACTTTTTCCACATTTAGTTATATTACAGCTATAGAACGAAATGATTTGAATTCATTTCCATTTCAAATTTCTACTCGCAGCGCCCCTCAATGACCACATGGGAAAAAAAATCGGTCATTCCGTTTTGAAATTGTGGGAGACATTTTATAGAATTTTTGGAATTAGGCACGAAATGTGGAAACGGGGAAGCCCTGTGACTCCTTTCTGGAGGTACTGTTTTGTCTTCAGTCCTTTTTATGATGATTTTAACGTGTACTTCCTACCACAGACCCAAACGCCTGTCATTCAACAGCGGTGATCATTTTGGTTAGTGCGAACTAAAGGTTGCTGTCATGCGGCGGAACTGAAATGAATATACAAGTACAACTTAAAAAAAATAAAATTATATATATATATAGAGAGAGAGAAAAAAATATATATATATATATATATATATATATATAGAGAGAGAGAGAGAGAGAGAGAGAGAGAGAGAAAATATATATATATAAAATTATATATATATAATTTTCTCTCTCTCTCTCTCTCTCTCTCTCTCTCTCTCTATATATATATATATATATATATATATATATCTTGTTGTTCAAGAAATAAGTAAAAAGTGGTTCTGATCTCAAATGAAGGATTCGGTTCTTTCGATGCTGAGAGGCTATGAAGAAAACGAAGCTGGACGGAAATGTCTCTGGCAATGGATTACGACTTGGTATGCGCAAGGAATTAAACCTGGGGGTCACCAGAGTTTAAGGCCGCACTCGCTGCCATCCCCCCGCGGCCCTCCCCGAAACCACAACACCCTCACTTTCCACCATGTTGCTTCAGTGCAAAAAAACACCAACTTCTTCCTTTCCCCAACTAATGCTGCTGCTGCGGTGGAGGGGAAAAAAACACCCCTGTGCCTTCGCTGCGTTGGACAACTTCACCAACGCTTCAACGCCAACTAAAGATAGAACATGAGAGGCGGAAACGATTATGGACCCTTCCTCCAAAATGATAGCCATCCCTTCGTGAAAAAAATATTCACTCTTTCCACACACAATGAGTCCTGACAGAGGACGGTATTCGCGCTATTTGTGACTCAACTGCCAAAGGGAAGGAAGAAAACAAGATATTGACAGTGAAGCTGGAGTTCGAAATGCACAAAACATCGTGGAGCCAAACGTTTCTCCTGCAATGCTAAGCTTTGCTAATGATACAGTCAGATCATTTTATATCATTCAGCAAGTACGAAAAAAAAACAGAAAAGGCGAGAAAATATTTTTCTACCTGGTGAATGCAGAGTATCTCTTGTATTGTCACAGAACGTAACATTCTTTCGATCTCGAAAGATAAGTAAAAATGACTCGAAAACTGGTGGCAATACGGGGAAGGAAAATCGCTTTGAAAATGGCTGGCAGTCAATGAGTTAATGACTTTTGGAGGGTGCCAATCAAAAGCGAGCGTTATTATCTTCCGCACTTTGCATTCATTTACATAACAAGCAAAACTGCTCATTGACGCCAAGAAAAGAGAGCTCTGCAGACATAAACAATAAAAGCATCGGGAGGGAAAACAGAGCGAAGACAAAGAGTTCTTTTCATGTCACCCCGAGCAAATAGACGTATGAACACTCATCACAGTTTTATGAGTGTTGCCGTTTGCGCACACGTGCTTTCCATTTGCGGGCAGGGTCGAGGGTCATCGTACGTCTTAATCAGCACATAATAAGTGTCGTCGTGAACTCTCACCTCGACCGTCCGGGGCTTCGCGGCTCGGGTGGCCGGCGGCTGGAATCTCTGCGATCGCACGAGATAATGACATGCGGAGATGTTCTCGCGATAACCTGACCTGCTCTGGTCCGGCGGCTCATCCCAACGCGTGCTCGCACATCAACATAACGTACAAACCAATTTTGAATTTGGTCTCAAACAAAAGAAACGGACGAATTGTATCAATGACCTCACTGAAACGAATAAGCGTGAATGAAGCTTTCAGAGAAAAGGGAATGCGTATTTTTATTTGCCACGTTGTTTTTGCAGGTGCAGATCTCGCACCGATCTCAAGGCACCCTCTGACCTCGACATGAGTCAGACGTATGATCCTTCTTATGCTGTTTTACTCTTTTGCTGTTCCCCCGTGACCCCCGCAAAGACCAGCAGATACGTCAACATGTGCAAATGTGGCGGGGACGCAGACAATTCTAGGGAGCGTTTCAAACCTCCCCTGTGGACACGGTCCCATAAAAATACACACCAACCTGACTCGGACTCTTACGGCTTTGAAATTCCTCTACGGCCCCTCACGACCAACAGGTGCACGTTTCTACGGAAACGTGCGGTGGACGCAGGCAATTCGTGGGATTGTTTCAAACTCCCTCTTGCGCAATGTTACCACCGTCCTATAAAATACACCGGCAGGGTACAATTTCAGTTTCAAGAATACTAGCGTGACAAACATTTTTCCTTGATTGAGCATGACACTGGTAGGCAGTCTGTCCAAAATTGACCTGGAACAGCCACGGTTTACGCAAACTCAGTGGGACCTAAACTGCGGGATGACATTTTTTCCATATTCTCACTTTGGGTAATTTTTATTGCTGTCAAATGACAAAATGTGAATCCTTATCTGAGCGTTAAGGATGCATGGACACCAATTACGGTCCATGTACAGATCTCAAGTACCCCCGGCGGGATACAATGAAGCCCTTGTGAGCTGTAAAGAAAACAGATAAAGCGACGCAAACGTCCATCAGAGCCACAAACCCCGCCTCCACCCCGACGACGACGATGACGCGCGCGCGTGTGTGTGTGTGTTCAGTAAATGCGATTAAGGGTCAACGGCCGAGGAACATTTTGACACATGTCTTGTATTTGGAGCGAGATATCGCCGACATCGGATCCCGAGCCCAGATGGCGGCCTCGGCGTCCTGCTTTTTTTCTGCACGCCCGCAACCTCTGCTGCGCAACGGTTCTCGGGAAGCATTCCGCGGCGAAGCGCGCTCACGGGAGTGACGTGACCTCGCGTCGCCACATGCGTACGTTCCGCGCAGGCCCTTTCCTGACGTCAGCGCGCAGCTCTGGAACCACTAAGGCGACGTCTTTGTTTTGGTAAACACGCCTCTGGAAACCGCTGCGATCACAACGCGGGCCCGGCCGCTGCCAAAATGAATACGCCGCTAACGACACGCTTTGGCCCGCCGCCCGCCCCTGCTGCTATTGATCCAGCGTGGATTCTTCCAGTCCGCTTTATTGCCCTAATGCGAAACATCCATCACGGAGGATTCCTGCTGTCCAAGTCAGCTGAAAATGCAGGATTTCCCCTTCGAGGTTCTGCATATTTGACATGCAAGGTAGAAGACGCCATGCTTAAACTGGGCAAAAGGTCGCTGCTCCGGGGACAGCAACGTGTAAGGCTGGCTACACACGTGCTCATTTTATTTTTCATTTTTAAATCACCTCCAACGCGATACCTACATGCCAATTTTTAAAGCAGAACAAATAAACACATTTTTGACATCCAAAGCCCTTTGACGTCTCCTCATTTTTTGAAGGCAGAGAACCAAGGAAACCTTTTTAGATTTTTTTTTTTTTTTGCGCTGATTCAGAATCT
This sequence comes from Hippocampus mohnikei, assembly GCA_026261675.1. Taxonomy (NCBI): domain Eukaryota; kingdom Metazoa; phylum Chordata; class Actinopteri; order Syngnathiformes; family Syngnathidae; genus Hippocampus; species Hippocampus mohnikei. The sequence goes on from JAKGUB010000344.1 coordinate 4,682,562, forward strand.
GCCCTCATTTTTCATATGGTATGAAATCCAGTTGGTAAATAGTAATATTCATATTAGTCACATTTAAATGTTATCATTTATCATTTGTGTTATCATTTCAAGTTAGGTACACACAATAATATATTTTTTTTTTTAATCTTTTGGGCAGAGTATGCGGTGCACCGATTTTAACAAGTTTAAGCAGGGTGCACACATCCTGATTTTTTTTACATTGAATGCGGGGTACACACGTACCGGTTTATTTACCAACGGAACAGCCATACCGATTATCAACGTTGAAATTTGTATCCGCAAATCCAATTTTATCTTGAATTTTTATCATCTTTAATGCATTTTGGCTCTCAGTTTTTAACGTCTTAAACATTCCTCACTTACCGATGTGTAACACCTTTTTGATGGGAGAGACCCCCGTGTGTACTATACTGCTCAAATAATAACACCACACACATCACGATATCTTTTCACACCATAGTCAATTTCAAACAGGTCCTATCTTTACAATTTGTCGAATGTGACCCTTTTCCAAACAGATCAGGGAGGAAAAAAAAAAGCACCAAATACTACACAATACTTGCTCAGGATAATCTTTAAAAGACATCCGATAATCGGGCCTGTGCCGGATTTAATCCTTAGGAAAATACTCCCAATTGGGCCCGATGATCAGGATGTGTGTGCTCTGCTCGACTGGGTCAGAAAATACTCCTCAAAAGTGTTGTTTATCCGTCACGTTACAGGATTACAGCGTGAAGGATCTGCTTACTTTATCGCAACATCTGGAGAAGATTTGAACCAAAGCGTGCGACGTCAAAGTTGACTCGAGCGGCTAATTAAGAGTGCGGGATGCCGTCACCGCTTTGAGGTTCGCGACTCGCTCGTTCAAACTGTCGTGTCTATCTTGACTGACTGTCTGTCCGTCTGAACGGGAACTGGGACGAGTGCCGGGAGCATGTCGCAAGCGCTCGAAGGTGGTTTCCGAGGCTCGCCACGAGCCTCGTTGATAAGCTTTGATAAACACTCGCTTGAGAGGCCCACTTTCGGTAACGTCCACGAAAATGCGCATATCTATCTTGTGTAAAGCCATTATTATATATTCAAATGATGAGGATCAATAGCAGTCTTCTGCAAAGCTTGCTGATGAGCTGATCATTTGAATCGGGTGTGTTGGAGGAGGGAAACCTGAAAAAAGGGCTGAATGGGGGGCATGGGTGCAATAGAAAGAAAACATGCATTGAACAAAAAACGTCCCAGCAATGACCAAATCCACTCAAGTCCTACCATCTAATTATGTTCCAAAGAGGACTGCATCTAACATATTTAAATTCCCTGCCAAGTTCCGTCATTAGCCCAAGAAAGCGTAAAATAATGACATCAAATGGGGCACATCAGAATGCAAAAATGCACCCAAAACTAACATCGACGTGAGCATGATTCACGTTTTGAAGGCTGCACATTTGATACAATTGTTTGCATTGGCTTTCATTAGTGTGCGCGTAGGTGGACTATAACATTTAATTTTGTTTTTAAAAAAATGGTGGTTCCAATTTTCCGATACTGTACGCTTGAAATTCCACACGGTGAGTCTTTTATGAATAACCCAATCCTTTCCCGTCCCATCCCATTGGATGCCATATCCCAGAGTCACCTTCCTCTGACCATTTGTTCTCCTTTTCACTCTTTGTTCCCACTTGAAGCCAAATCAATAATAACTTTGTGTTGGAAACAGTGAGAGCAGCGCAACGCCGATGTGTCCAAAAAGCACACTACAAATATAAACAGCACGAAATAGCCAAAGGAAAGCCACACTCATGTTGATTGAATTAGCCTAATTGCTCCTTTTGGCCTCCTTTGGACACACGCACACACAAATACAGCGAACCCCCACGCTGTTCATCGCTTGCGCCCTATCGAAAATTTGTATCAGTTTGCAGTCTACAGACAAGTCGAGACTAGAGTTTTGCACTTTTAGTGCCATACCGCAACATGGACAGCACTAAGTTGTACTGCAAGTTGTGTCATAGAAAGAGAGTAGTGGCAGAGAAGGCCTCCAACTAAATTCCGCAAATGCCCACAAGAATTGTTGTATGCACTGTTTGTACATTTTGCTGGTCCGGATGTATTCACGTAGCGTTGTTTGAAGGTTTTTAAACAACCAAAACATTGAAGCTCAAAGCCCGTCTATGTTCGAGGTGGTATTAAGCTAGCTCCCTGGACCAATTACAATTACTACTTGACATCATGTGACATCGTGAGAGTGTGAAAAATTGAGAGAAAGTCTAATTAAATTCACCTACGTTACAGTGCATTTTAGGTTCATCCTAAATTTTGACCTGGAAGCCAAAGTACCCCAAACCTGTGAGTGGCAGCTGAGACACACACAGGTTGAAATGTATACCGAAAAAGCATATGTACTTTGTAATCGCCCAGATCATGGAGCCCAGCTCGTCCCCATGAAACCAGAAATACTTGAAAAACACACACACACACACACACACACACACACACACACACACACACACACACACACACACACAAACACACACACACACACACAGCAAATATGGCCAACATCATCGGGACCAACCAGTCCCCAAAATACATCCTCGTAATCCAAAAACACACACACACACACACACACACACACACACACACACACACACACACACACGCACGCACACACGTATGAAAGAGTCATTAAAATCCAGCTGCCTCCCATCCGAGCTTGTCCACATTTTCCAAAGGATGGTGATGATGCTGTTGATGATGAAGTTGCACTGGATGCCGCTGGTCCCATGATGACATCACAGGCTGATGTCAGGAGGGGCAGGCGTGGCAGCCTGACAAGCAGCTGAGAAGGGGAATGTTTCATTGTGTGTGTGTGTGTGTGTGTGTGTGCATGTATTAGGGCCGGGCGCAAGTATGCAGCGAGTCCACTGAGGTTTTGTGCACTCATCAGATGTTTGGACGGACGGTCACTGTTACACGTTTGCGTCGTGGGAGGAAAAGACGGAGAAAATGGAGAGGATAAAGTTGGACATGCAGCCAAAGTTAGACAACTTTAGAGTAAATGTTGCTAACAACAAAGCTAGCTACTAGGGGTGGACATAATAATCCTCAAATCCATCCAAGAGTTTGCTTGTGTGGAGTTGATTAATCATGAGGGAACTTGAGTGAAAAGAGAGTGCACTACTTGTATGCGGCCAGCAGAGGTGCTGTTGAGTTACTCTGTTGACATCGTATTTTGCATCAAATCCACGGTTATCAATTGTGGCAAAAAATGCCCAATACGGTATGCCTACTTCAAGAGGTTTTTTTTTTTCATTTAGAAATGTTATATGTCCATCCATTCTTCTATCCATCATCACGACAATCGCAATGATCGATAGTGCTGACACATACAAGAACAAGCATTCACACTCCCAATCACACCGAAGGACAATTTAGAGTGACCAATTAACCCACCATGCATGTTTTTGGAATGTGGGAGGCAAGTGGAGAAAACCCACGGAGGTATGGGGAGAACAAACCCGCATCCGAAACCCCGGGCCTCTGTACTGCGAGGCGGACGTGCTAACCAGTCTCCACCGCGCCGCCAATTATATATATATATATGCTCAACAAAATAACGTGAAAACTTTCTCAGTCAATAATGCATGAATGTTTGAGGCAAATTTCAAGTCGTACGCATGAAGGCTTGGAGGGTTTGGCCTTGGGGGAGGTATGTTCTCCCGTGTGCTATTCTAATTGCTGAACTCGCGGAGATGTTTCAAATTCTTCATCTTGACCCCCTTCGTTGCCACATGTGAGCGTAATTCCACTTACGGGTCGAAAGTGCATCTGTTTTGCGACGCAGACCATGTAGGTCAACGGAAACTTCGGTGCCACCTCCAAGACAGCGGGGTTGGCAATAAAATGACGAAACACAGTAGATTCCGCCAACATGTTTTTTCCACTGTCCCATCTCTGTAAAGGTAAAGATATCAAGCGAGTGCTGCTTCTCTTGCTTGGACTTTGGTCAGAACTCCTTGCGGCGGTAAATCGCAGCACAAACCGCCCACGCAGTCCAGCGGTGATTTAAAAAAAAAAAGCCTATCAGGAGATGTAGCTATGCGGAACTGTGACGTTGCCACAACAAAGTTACAAAGTAAGGTGGCCAAGTGCACGCGTGACGTAGGATACTACGTGCATTGTACTGCGCTGAAGAGTCGTCCTGTAGGGAAAAGGGCAGATAGCGGCGAGTCGGGACGTGGGTGAAGTCACGGGAGAAGGACGGGGAAACCAGTTTCAGCGTTGGCGATGAGTCACGAGTGGGTGAAAGCTCACAAGTAGGCCATCATTAACATCACTTATATTGTCATCCATTCAACGGAGTGTCAAGGGGAGAAAGTGTGTCGTTTTACAAGTCAAATACAAGTTGTCATTTTTACACTGCATTGTTACGGTCAGTGTTTCCTGACCTGTATTGAAAAAAAGTGTTTAGCATTGTGCACTTGGACCCGCAGTACCAAACCAGCCAAAATAACTTGATTGTGAGAACCAAGGACTTAAAATTGCAGGTTCGCCTATCCTGCCGACTGTGTTACGTTACATAATTTGTATTTTTCTTTGGGGTTTTTTCCCCCTGCCGCGATGATGCAATTTCAAACATGGCCTCACAAACCCCACAAGTGAGCTTTATAGATGCGTAATTGACTTTTATAAGCCCCCGCTTTAGGAGCCCAGCGTCAAAGAAAGAAAAATAACAGCCAGTATTGGCGCAGAGCACCAGAACAACTCTGGGCGGCACAATGGTAGAGAGCTTATATGAGAGTGAGGCAGTCTCGCCAGGGAGAGCCTCTGCAGATTGAAACTTGTATTTGTTTTCATGGGATCTCATGTACGCCATCCCAAAAAAGCAAGAAAGTGATATTTTACAGCAAACAGACTGGTTTGCTGATACAGTTCAGAGTGTGTATGTATTTGCAAGGTGATGGTGATTCCCATTGTTTGGACTGCTCTCTATCACCTGGAATGAAGTGTGAAGTGTATCATAAGCCCGATAAGTAAAAAAAAAAAAAAAAAAGGATATATACACTAAAAGAATGTGGATTGGATAGAGGGAAGTAAAGAAATTAATTTCCTCTTTAAACTTGAACATTCTGCAGTAAATATTGCACAGGGTAATTATGATATGCTTATCTACCGGTCAAGCAAGTAAAACAGAGTCAAGAAATGAAGATTATAAAGCAAAAAAAAAAAAAAATTATGACCCCTCTACGCACTCTTGAGAACCAAGACACAGAGCAGGCAAAATTCTCTTAAACCCTCCACATCCGGGTCACCACCTCGTCCCCGCTCCTTCGCCCAGGCAGACCCTATCACTCTGTGGACACTAAGAGCAGCAGGACATTCCATTAGCTTCTTCCCTCTTGCCATCAACGCCATAAATATTTATGTTTGTTACAACAGCACTAATGCTACTCTGGCATGACGTAAAGATTCTGCCTACTTATGCGTCACGCCCTAATTGTTCTTTTTGTGACATGTAGTTGCGTGTCGCTGCAATAGTCGGGTGACTCATACAACCGGAAACAAATTGTGTGTTTTTACATACCTGGCCACAAAAGGTGACTCAGATTCCGATTACGCTACGAGGCCAAAAATCGACATACCGTAGGTTATCAAAAGAAACAATGAGACTTTGTTTCCTGTTGAAATGTCAACAAGCAAAATGAGGAAAAAACGAGAAGGCTGATTTTGCTTGAACACTGCTAAAGAGTACGACATGGAGAGCTGTAAGATGCCTTTTTTTTTTTTCTCTCTCCCGCCATCAAAGTCAACCTTTGCGGCACAGTTACTGGACCAGTTAGACGGCATCATCCATTATTAATCGCTCTTTTTTTTTCAAGAAACCACTGAACTGCAGTTCCAGTTTTCAGAACGCGTCATCCGTGTTAGTTGGGCACGGCAAGGTGAGCTCAGAGAAATGTCTGCGAAAACAGCACTCTGAAGGTCACAACCAAAACATCAATTTGAGACCAAAGGGGGTGGGGGGGGGGGGGGGTTTGAGAGGGGAGGGGTGCCCAGCCTGTGCTCACATTAAACTGACAGTGACAGACTTTTAGGTGAGGCGTCGCCGTTGATCCCGCGCCAGATGCTAATGAATTTGCATCCCTCGCCAGCCGCACGTCAAAACTTTTGGCAATGGCCACCACAACCCGCCGCGGCGGGGATAGATGCTGTGCTGTCTGGCGGTCCGGTGCCTGGAGTAGCCGTGGAACTTTGCAAAGGCACACCTACCTACTGTACATTTTAAAGAATGGATGGGGGGCACGGGCATGGGGGTGGGGAAGTGTTGGATATTCAGTATGTCACCGCTTGTGTTTGTAAATGCATGCAGGGACGATATCCTATCCCGCCTTCCTGTTGCAGTTATTGTCTTTTTATGGCCAGACTGAGCCACCCCTCGGCCTCGGGCCGACAAGACAATGCTCACCGAAGTCACCCGAGAGACGGGCAGAGATACAACAGACGGGCAGAGCACTTTGCCACAAGGATGCGGCCGACCGGAGAAGCAGGAAGCTTCACACTCCGTTGACTTTCACTTCTCTTTGTCTATTGTCTTGCCCGTGACCAACGGAAGGCGATTTGGGCCCGTGAAGTTCCGTTTCTGCACCTTGAGGTGACTATTGGACATCAATGTAATTGTGATTTTTTTTTTCTTCTCGGGTCTAAAATGGTTCCGTCTTCCCCGCGAAGACTTTGAATTTCCTTGAAACCGAACTTGATTGAATTGTCTGATTTCTCGATCCACAGAATGTACATAATTAGTCTCCACAGTCAGTGCCGACCGAGCCCAAGGATAAATACTTAGACTGAGATTTTGACACTCCCGTTTCTCCCTCAAACTTGAAAAGCCTGATTTGGGATCCACTATCCGATCCAGGCCGCCACCCGTTGTGGCGTCCAAACCTCGACCCGCAGGTGTCAGTTGGCAGATTTTCACCGCAGTACAGCATGATGTGTGCAAGCGGCCATAAAATCTGATCTGTTGAAGACTGGAAGGAAACTCGTGGAGTTCCCCACCACTTTGGGAAGTGACTACAAAGGTAAAAAAACAAAAACAAAAACAGAGTCCATTCTCTATTGAGCAACATAATGTGGTACTAAACCTGACGCAATCCAGATTCAAACTGGCCTTGCCGCAGCCGCAACGCAAAGTGCGAACCACAACATGATCAGGATGAGAAGTACAACCCCAGACGCTCGGGTGACAGTTGCCAGACTTTCCTGAACAACAGAGACTCCGGCATAGAACTAGCATCATATCGGATCTGGCTCCACAAGAAACCTTGGACATGAGGACCTAGCGCACATACACATTTTTACTCCTTCAGGCACTCCTCCAAAACCCAACGAGAAAGCAGGATTGGTTACAAACTACTTCTGCATCAAAAAAACAAAACAAAATAAAAACACTTCAGTGGCAGTCTGACAACTGCTCATTTTTGTTTCCCGATGTGGGCTAATGTGGTGCAGGTCACCATATACGCAAGTAAACGAAGCTAAACTAACTGAAGTAATCGAAACTAAACTCCACAAACCCATCGTTGTCAATCTGTACCAGCCCTGGGGCTATTTGGCACCGGGCTGCACGTCAAAGTGCTACGGTAGTAAAAACAGTAAACCCCTCAAGCTAGAATGGCGAGTTCTTTTTAAACCAGTTGTTCCAATTTACATTTTTATTTTATTGCTAGTCCATAGGGGGGGGGCGACGGGGTGGAAGCAGCGCTCCCAAGCCTGAGCTTCATGACTTGGGTCAAGAGGCTAAAATAAAACATGGCAGCGTTCTTATCCGTGGCTCCCTTCCCTTCTGCTTTCCTTCCTGCTCGTTCAGATCTGAGCGGCGACCTGTCTAAACAGACGCCCTCCCCCGCGGGAGGGAGACCTGTCCATGCGTCTGTCCTCGGCGCTTCCTCGCCAACCGGGAGAAGTGGGTTACATAACATCAGGTTGAAGGGTGGGACGCCCCCCCACCCCTTGCCCTCCCCTCTGAGGTCAAGCGGCTCCCGCCTCAATAAGCGATGGGAGCCGACTGGGCTCAATCTCCAGCCGGCTCCTCCCTTCCTGAGTGCATCCTGCGATAGGGAGCGAAAGTAGGTTAACGTTTTGCTCCCGGGAGAATGAACAAAACAAAAAGTGGGTGACATAAAAGTGACAACTTTGTGAACAAGTAACCTCAAATGTTTCAGGGAGAGCAAGCCTGTCCCTCAAGCTATTTGGAGTTGAATAGTCTCAGATGAGAAAATACAACCTACTGTATGGACAGTGTTAATCCACAAAAGCCGCCTCTATCCCTGGACACTTTTCCCTCCGTTGGAATGGGTGCCAGCAATTAACGAGGACATCAACTCTATCTTTGTGCTTATCGCTCATCGGTGAACCCACAACAGGAAATGGTCGTATAATGAGCACACACAGGCCCGGTACGCCACGTCGCGAGTCAATTACACGCCGCCGGCGACCATGATGATTACGCGCCTGTGTATATTCGAGAAGTGGACCTTTGCACGGCTGGTACACAAGGTCGCTTTGAGAAGCTAGTAAAGGTGCATTTTTCTTCTTATTTTGTCACCGTGGCGGGTTTTACAAGTGGATCTGATTAGCCGCACTAGCGTCATGCGGGCCAGAGTAGCTCGCCGACCATGTTTTTGTGGCGCGCCTCGAACGAGCGCCGCAGGAACACGGCGATAAAAATCTCATGGGCCGAGAAGACGTCAAATAACTACTTTTCTGAATTTTTTTTTGTAGATACATGGAAGAAAATTAAAATGCAAACGCAGCATATTTCAGATCAGCAGATTGCAAGTATGGGATTTATTTATTTTTTTTGAATACATGTTCGAATATGACATTCTACCATCTTTTGTTTGTTTTGGATCGGAAGATTATTTATAAAATAAAAAGCGTCTTTTAGCTCAGCGTATGGCCATCGTATGAATAAGTGCGGGCTACATTGTTGCTTGACACACACACACACACACACACACACACACACACACACACACGTTCAATGTATAAATTGAGCGTTTTTATACTCTATTTTTATTAGGCTTGGCCATATTCACAGACCAATAAAAGCTTTTTTTTTTTTTTTACACTAGGGTCCGAGAATAAAATGGGGCGGAAAAAGCATGAAACTCACTTCCTTGTTTTGACTTTTTTTTACCCGTGAGATGTTTTTCAAGCAACATGAGCTACAATAATTTATAGTCGTCCAAAATTAATCATACGCTGGCCACATTTTGAAATGGAATGCATTTATTTGTTGTTGTTGGATGTGCGGCTCTTATTGCTGGAAATGACACACCAAAAGGTGTCAAAAGACTAAAGGACTTGTGGAAATGGCGGGTTTTTTTAATCGTTTTGAATGTTTCGACTATTGGAGATTCAAACCCAGAACCTCTCAACTGTGAGGCAGACTACGCTGCCATGTTGCATCCATCCATGCATTTTCTAGGTCCTGGTCCTCATTTGGGTTGCGGGTGAGCTGACAGGGCACATGTACAAATAAACACTCAGTTATATTCACACATCGGGCAATTAAGTCGTCAATGAATGCATGTTCTTGGAATGTGGGCGTAGCCGGAGAAAATCCACGAGCTGAGTTTCAAACCCGGCACCTATCGAATGTGAAGAGGATGTTCTCACCACAACTTTGCTCCGATTCTCCGGGTGGATGTCCACCCATGAAAATTGTGACTCACTGCCCGCGCCCCCTTTGTGTTGAAAGCAATTGTCAACCCGCCCATCAAATTAGCTTACAAAGTGCAGAGCACGGGCCGAACCGTCCCCGCCATCTGAGCCGAGAACCCGGCCGAGTGCTTCTCACTCATCAGCAAGCTTGCCACAGTCACACATTTTCAGAAAGATATCTTTTTGTTATCGCAGAAACTAGCATGATAAACCACACTATTATTTTTATGTATTTATTTATTTTTTATGCCACTGAGATAGTGATGATGTTTGCGCAGAAACAATTAAAGGACACCCTTTTGAGGTCTTTCTCAAGAATGAAATTGAGAGCCACAAAATATCTTGGATAGAAAATAAATCAAAATGACCCAGGCTCTGTTTAAAAAAACAAAACAAAACAAAAAAGGCACAAATATGAACACAACACACACAGCCACCTCCTATCGGGAGTGGCAGAGTAAAATGAGATGCCTTAACTTTTTGATTTAATTTCATTGAAGTCAACGTTTTCGTTATTTCGTTCAATTTGGTTGACGAGAATAAAATTGGCGCACACTGGCCAATTACAGGGAGATTTGAAACCTGTACCCTCAGAACTTTGAGCTTGACTCGGACCCCAGAAATAACTTGACCGACACCAGATCCCACATTCTGATTTAAAAAGTTTTGCCGTACTGTACAGCTGGCATGGCGGCAGCGTGACGTTATGACGAAGCTAACACCCTGGTTGCGGCCTGAACGGGGGCTTCGGGGGTGACATTATACTACAGAGACCCAAGCGGGCCTTCGACAAAGGACTCCACAAAACATGATTCGTCTTTCTCCTTCCAGCGCATATTTCTCTTTGGGCCAATGTGCCAATCTTGGGCAAACGAGAGCCAAAAGTCATGGCGAGCCAACGCTTACAGCAGCCTGGCGGCACGGTGACAATAAACACGCGGCGGCATCATAATGGCACGAGCAATGGAATACTACTTGGTCTTGCTTACGCACACATCACAATGACTCACGCAGGGAGGGGAGGGTGCAGCCCCTTACACACACACTTACACGCTCACACACATATGGGCTCTCCCTCCCTTCTGCAACTTTGTGGTGACGCATTAAAATAAAATAGGAGAGGAAGAAAAAGGAGGTGGAGAAAAAAAAAAAAAAAAGAAGTTTGACAGGCAGTTACACAAGCTGGATCCCAAGCGTGGGATGCATGCGTAAAGTTTCTTTAGATAGGAGCGATTCAACAGGCCAAAGAGGCTCTCGGTGTGTTTAGCAATAGAGCAGAACCTCTGCAATTGCAATGCTGTTTTAGTCCTGGGTTTTCCCATAGGAAGGGGTGGAAATTATCCGTCACCGGGGGAAACCGTTGCCGTCAAAACTTTTAGTAACATTTGTGTCAAAAGCCGTTAGAGTCAAAACAACAAAATGACTTTTTGGGGCGTGATTTTTTTTTCTTCTCCCCCATATAGGTTTTCAGAAATCTTGTTGTTTAGATTGCATTTGGATTACACTGCCAGAAATCCGGGTATTTGTCACTTGTGTGTCTTTACTCGACTAAGGTGGCTGCATTAGCTCGTCGCAGTTGAGGAGATTTTAACCGAAATGATGTCAAATATATTTAAAAAACCACAGCAATACAGCATACAGTAAATGATCGCCAGCAAATGCATTGGTCGAGGCATTTTGACATTTCGAAATGTAAAAAATGTTTTTTCCGGAAACATATTTCCTGGCTCTCTTGCATATTTTTTTTTTAAATCACCAAAATCAATTCCCTCAAAATTTTAATATTATTGAGGTACAATTTTTGTCCTGCATTACATTCTTAATTTGCAAAGAAAATATTAGGGCTACTCTCGTAGGATATGGAAGTATAAGATCCAGTGTAAGCCTGACTAAGCGATATCTGCCATCTTGTGAATGTTACGACTTAAAGGTCAACGGACCCAAATGACCTACCAGGATACTAAAATGACACTAAATATGGAGGAGCCATTAAGGGCTCCGTAAGTGACTGTTCAAATATACTGACTCTTAAAATGAACATACTGCAGAGCCAGCGCAAGAACAACAGTCATTCTGAACTAATTGAAGATGGTCTCATAAAGTTTTGAATGAATGATGTCTATCATGAACAGGACGTGTGAAAACGTCTCAAGGACGCCTGCACAAAATTGAAGTGATCATCAACCATTTTGATTTGATGCAGCCATTTGAGACGAACCCCAGAGCTCGAAGTTGATGAAGTCCTGATGGGAATTTCAGCAAATGAGCACAAAATTGGAAACAGTTGTACAAGACGGAAGAGCAATGCTTCAGTGTGACGCTTTCAATGCCTACGCCATCTAATGTGGGCGGAGCATGGTGTTCAAGTTACGAAAAAATATTCTGAAAAATAAGACAGTGATGCCAGTTCCACCAAATGACACAAAATTTGGTCAATGTGTTGATCATATCGGGACAAAGAGTGACAAACGGGAAGTCGACCATTTTTGTTTGACAAATCTGATTGAACCTCAATCAGAAGCATGTAACCCCCACCTGATTCACCAATGGACACGCAATTGGCTGGGCTTGTCTATCATAACAGAGCGCATGAAAAAAGTCTCAAGGAACCTGGCCACAAAATTATATCGCGTCAAAGTTTGATGATCATTTTGAGGATTCGCCAGGAAAAAAAAATGCTGCTCACGGGTTTAATTATTATTCTTATGTATTTTTAAATTCATCATGTGCCAACACTGTCATGTTGAAGGGGGTGTGAAAAAGTCTCGAGACTGAAATTATGTAATAAGCTGTTTTTTTTTTTCTAAAAATAACTTTGGAAGGTGTTTGAAGTGGAAGACTACAAGGGAACTCCCATGTTGGATGTGGCACAATACAGGTGATGAAAACGACGCCTCAGTCGCAACAGGCTTTTGCCGGCACGCACTTGTTTGCAACGCCAAAACTCCATCACGGGCGAACAAGCCCAAAGACACTCGTGCCCAAATAAAAGGCAGTCACGAATAAAGGCCTCCATTGATAGCACGTCCGCCGCTTTAAATAGTCGCCTTCGTTTTTCTTTGCCCCGAACGCGGTGACAGCGGCACTCGTAGGGTCCAACACAAACAACAAGTTTTATTTTTTCCCCTCGCGGCACACAGAGCCAGAGTGTTTTGACGCTAACGCGCTGCTAGCACACATCTCCGCCGCGCCACTTTTTCCACCGGCGACGTCTGACAAGGACGTGAGCTTGCATACGAGCGAGTGCAACAAGGTCATGTCGTCATGTACGTCATTTAGAAGTCAGGTGCATATGTATATATATCTACATTTTTTTTAATGGTAACATGAGAAAACATTGAATGTGTTCCGTTGTAATTATCCTCATTTAAGTGTCACTCACACTGAAACTTTAATCGCGCTTAAAAAACATCTTTTAGGACTAAAAGCTACAGTGGGAGCAACACATTTATAATGCTAAATGATGAGAGTTTGCAAGCTTATTCCATAATCACAGCTTAAAATCATTTCAACGGCCTGCAATCGGGAACGATACTAGTCCGCTTTTGCTTAGGCGCTAACGCCAGAGCTAACGTAACTCTTAGTTCTGTATGATCTTTGCAACATTGGTATAGTGGAAATTTCCCTGTTAAAAATAATATCATTGGTTATTGTTTGCATAATAAGCAGACAATAATGACTCCTGTGTGATGCCTTAGAGCAGGGGTGTCAAACTCATTTTTGTCGCGGGCCACATTGTAGTTACGGTTTCCCTTGGAGGGCCGTTATGACTTTTGGAAACCATATAAATGTTTAATCACCTTCACATATTACATACACAGCGCACAACAAATGGATGGATAACTAGTTTTAAAATCAGAAGTCAAGAATAATGACTTTTATTGTGGATTACATGTAACAATTTGAAATTTTGGTTCAGACTTTAAGCAAGCATCATGGAACTTGATTTGCTTTTGCCGCATAAAATGATGTGGCGGGCCAGATTTGGCCCCCGGGCCTTGACTTTGACACCTGTGCCTTAGAGGAATAAACTATGCTATGACTAAAAGTTGATGAATCAATCATATTTATTAAAAAAAAAAAAAAACTTAAAAAAAATAATCCAAACACAAGTTAAAAAAAAGTTCAACATACATGTTCCCAGACTGATGTTGCACACTGGTTGCATCAGTTTGTGTGATATGAATAACAATGACCAAAAGGTCTCCAATTCTAGTGTGAATAATAAAAGATAATTTTACATCTTCCACGGGTTGTCATGACCTTTGCGATAGAGAGGAATCGTAGTTTCGTAACAGATGGCCAACTCTGGTAATGGTTGCCATGGGTTTGTCGTGTTTTATGGACATTTATGAGCAAGGGAATTTTTACTGTAATTCACTGCCGGATTACACTTCTATTGATTACTGCTCGGATCCTTCCAACTGTTTGACTTTTGACCGTATTTGCAAATTCAGGGGTAATAATTCCCATGTGAACCTTAAATCTATTTCAGATTCAAAAGTCGGTAGCGCTCGTTCGACATTTTTGGCCTGAAAGAGAACTCTAAATTAAAAGATTGATGATTTGTTGTTAGCTTAGACTAGTATCAACATTGCAGAACCTGGCAGCTGTCGCAAAAGCCGTCAAAGCCTTTGAACGCGGTAAAAATGCAGTTTTCCAAATTAGCTACGACAACGCTGGTGAATTTTCCGGCCAGTTTTGGTTTGTTTGTGGTCTGGAGCCGACGCGGCAAATGCTAAGCTAAGCAACCGAGGCCTTGGCTAGCGTTGGGAGATTTAGCATGCAAATATAAGAGAGATGTCATGTCCCATTTCCCAAAGGCGCTGGTAGCTGGCCACAAGGCAGCGTATCAGATGCACCGCCATGACCCATTAATTTATTATCAGGGTTCCTGCTGTCACTGCTAACTGCTACCCGCTAACCGCCGTGTCTCATTCGCCAAGCTAGTCTGTTTTTTTTTTTTTTTTAACAATAAAAGAAAACATTGATTATGGGTGACTTCTTACTCTTACTACTAATACTGATCTCGGGATGGCAATTAAATTTGAGCGATTAGAGATTATTTATTTGCCTGGGCAATGGTTCCCCCCCCCCATCAGTTTCTGTCGTAAAGCACATCCCTGCTGATGTGCAGAATGGCCATTAAAAACATGATTATAAACTGTGGGGAGCATGTGTTACTATTATTATTATTATATACATCTCATATCATAGGAAGGATCTGGAGGGTTACCATTGAAGCAGACTTTCTCAGCAGCTTCACATGCTTTTTGCGACTATTGGAAAGTTATCAAATGATTACAAGCCGTATAAATTGGGCCGCAAAGATCTACTTTACGACATTGTATTCCATGTTTAAGTATTTCTCTGAGCCAAAACTCTGCGACACCACGAGCGAGTTCACTAGCTGGTGGCCCATCTGGTTTGAGTCACAGCCCCCCCCCCCTTTCCCTCCCCCCAAAACCCCCCTAAAACTCCCTTTCCTCCTCCTCTGCATGATGTCAATAAAACGTCTAAGCGTCGAGGCGATCACGTAAATTGGGCCTGTCAAGCGAATTCTTTTTGCTCAGCATTCCGGCAGGGACCATCCGTCTGAGATGATTTGGAGTTTGATTATAGGTTACCGCAAAAATGCCACGTCCTATTACGAACAAAGTGAAGTCGCGAGCCCATTACTGAAGGTGTACTGTCCCGTCATAAATATGGAACAGGGGAATGAAAAGTGAAAGATGTGGACATGAGATTTATGTTGAAACGTTCAACTTTGCACCTTGGCGGTTTGAAGAAGTATTGTTGACGTTTCGCCCCTCTCATTGCCTGTCGGATTTATTGCAAAGACTGAATTGTGGATCTTTCTGCAGCATTAACACATTAAAGGAGACACTGAGTATTTATTTCATCCATTTTTCTATAATATAAACAGTTCCCTGGTGTCTTCATAAAAACTGTCTATGACACGCTATGGTCTCTATAGCCCAAACGAGCAAAAAAAAAAGTGAGAGTATATTTTTCCTCCACATTCTAAACAGTTCTGTCGAAATCGATCCGTTTCACACAAAATGAGTCACGTCAATTTCATCTGTCCGTCATTCATCATTCGGCAGTTGCTGGTCGGCCCGCTCTGTCATCATCAGTCCGCCATTAGTCATCAATTTTGCTGCTTCGTCCATTTTGCCACTTTGAGTTTTTCGCGCCGGCGCATCGGTGACAGCCAATTAGCATCGAGAACACACTTACTACGTCACATGCAGGCGCAGCACAAGCAGACGAAACAGGAATCTGTCCGTGAAGCGTTGACGGACCTTCCTTCGGTATTGACGGACTTAGCGACGGTTTGGGTGACGACTGAAAAAAACAAAAAAAACGCTTCCGTCGGCATTTAGTCTGTCAGCGTTTCAAAGTTTCTGTCAGTCATCATTCCGCCAGGCAATTCCATCTGTACTGACGGAATGCCCTCTTTGTGTCTGGCAACAGCTCAGATGCAGGATGAAGAACAAAGAAATCCGATTAATTAAATTTCTGGTCTTGGCAGCTGACTCAAAGACAGAGTTGACTGTGTCGTTTCGCAGCGGACGGGTGGGCGGCCACTCCACAGAACCAACTATTTGTATACAAGCCATTAAGAAGTCCATTTTCCATAACACGTCCCCTAATACATCCACGATTGCGCTTGTTATGTTTCACGTTTGACCTCATCGCTGAGAGCGGTTGCCCCCCAATTTGACGGCACGTTTCCAGCCAAAAATTGGGACGAAAGGGGGGGAGGACAGGGGGGGATACATGGAAAAGGTCACACATTCCCCAAGTGCTCCCAGCGGGAAAACAGGCGAGCCCGCCGCGCCTGCTCTGGAACGTGCTGGGGCCTCGTGCGCACGCCGCAATCTGACAACAATTACAGCATGGATGTCAGCATATCATAATGCCACTTGGAGATGGTCCGCAGATGATTTGGAGCTGGAAAAGCCATCCGGAATTCCAAAGTCGTCGATCAAGTCCAAACGTGAACAGCCGAGCCGCGTCGGGAGAATGTCGACACCTGATTAGCCCGCCTCTGGATCTGGGAAAAACTTGCGATCGCTCGCAGAAGCGCAACTTGAATCCTCATATGTTTCCATAGGAACCTCGCTAACGTCGTAAAGCTGTGGTCTTGCTTTGCTGGCGAGCTTTAACGTCGCTTTTTTTTCTCTCGAAATAAGATTGTTTGAATGGCGCTCTGGAAGTATGCGCGCAGGTCCTTGGAAGAATAATGGCAACATTTAGGGAGCGCTAACCACTTTGCTGGCTTCAGACGCCGCTCGCATCGAGTTGCCGGGTAGCCAAGTCCCATGGCCGGATATGTTTTGAGAGCTCTCTTGCGATTGTCTGGTTTTCTGTTCATGTCATTAGCGGACGACTTGAATTGGCGCGAGATGCCAGTAATGAGTTCGTTAAACGTCATTTATTGACGAGGCCCTCAGTTTTAGGACGGAGTTTGGTTCCGGCGGCAGCAGAGCGACAAGAATTTGAACGCGAGTCGGAATGTGCCGCAGTCAAGTCAGGATTACAAGAAATGTTTGATTCCAAACACTTTTAAAATACGAAAATCAAACATTCAAATCAAATTTGGAGAAACACAAAGACACGACCATTTCTTCATTCTTCACAATTTGAAACCTTTTGATGATGATGGTGTGCTAAGGTGTGAAAGTAGTAAATATTGGTGATTGCTCACTACACGTATCACTACACGCATAGCTAACGAGCTGCGCCAAACATTTCTGAAAATGTTTAAATGTGGGGGTGGCTGGAGACCCACACAACCACAGAGGCAACATCCACACAAGAAGGCTTGGGACAAGATTCAACCTGTGACTTCCAGCTGTGAAGCACACGTGCTAACCACGACCTCAACTCTGTTTATATGACGGAAAAAGAAAACAAAAAAAAATCAGCTGTGCAGTTAATTCAAGGTTTTATGACAGAGTTGGAGCCTGGAAAAAAATGGATGGCTCCACTTGACGTGACTTCCTACGAGAGCAATTGTTTTCATGATTAGAACAACTTGGAAGTCAGCCAAAGTCAGCCAGAGTGGCAAAAAAGATTGGATTGGAGGGAGAACATTTTTCATCGTTGTTATCATTACTATTGCGGAACATTTCAACTTGAGCGTCCACAGATTGAGCGAAGTCTCCCTGGTGGATTGCACTTTGTTTCATCATCATCATCATCATCATCATTGTTGGCCTGAAGGAGACGTTTAATCGGGCCCAAATGTGAATCGTCAATCCGGGCGCACCTTGAAGACGCGCGTCGTAGCATCAGGAAGTGCATTGGCCTAAAAGTGAAGGTGAAAGCGGGCTGGAAGTCGTATAAAAAAAAAAAAAACAATCAATTCTGTGACGTCGCTGAGTGGCGACGCCGTCCAAGTTGAATCAATAAGGTGAGCTCATGGGAAGTCCCTGACTCTCCCGCGTCCGACAGACAGCATTCACCCTCGATGGAGTCGCGGGGGCTTAGCTTTTTAGAGGCTTCTAATCCTGGCCACATCCCCTCCCGCCCACCACCATCACCACTGTCTCCACACACCCCCGCTGTCTGCCGATGTACCCTCATTCCCTGGATGATGCATCACAAACATGCCCGGTGAGAGAGTCCAAGCCTGCAAAAACTTTCTCCTCCTGCTGCCTGTCCCGTGTCATGTGACCAGGAAGTCCAGCTCTCTCTTCATTTCCCCTCCTGGCGGAGAGGAAACATTGGAGCAGCGTAAGGGGCGGGGGCGCCGGGCTCCGTGACGTCTGCGGTTAAAAATAACCCGCATATTTAAGGCGAGCGAGGAATCCCGGAGCAGGCAGAGGCCGGACAGCCGGCGGCCTGGCGGGAGATCCCTCGCTCCGCGACGTCCTGTCATGCCAACGGAAGCCGCGGCGCTTTGTCCCTGAGACATGACAGCACTCTGCGGTCCCGGCATCAACCTTGCTCATACTTCAGACTCAATGCCGCAATTCAAAACTCATTCCGCATTTTAAGTGCGTCTTCCCTGAATGTTTGTTTGAGCCACCCAGGCGCATACCGAGAAACGTGATTTGAAACATTTAGCTGGCATCGGATGGGCCACCAGGCTCAAGCGGGCGGACGTTCAGATCGCTAACCGGTCACCGGTCATTTGGCCCACTCTCGTACTATAACTATAACTATAACTCTCTCGCCACACACACACACACACATATATATATATATATATATATATATATATATATATATATTTTTTTTTTTTTTAAACTGTATTTCCATTCATTTCAAATGCAGCTAAAATGGTTTTAAAATAGGAAGAGTGGTATTTAAAAAAAAAAATATATATATATATATATATATATATATATATATATATATATATATATATATATATATATATATTCTTCATTCAGTTAAAAATTATTAAAAGCCGTTTGTCATTTTTTGGGTCATTTTTTTTTTTTATATTGGCTTGACATAGAGCGTTAGAGGGGGTCCGCGCCAGGCAGCGACTCGGCTTTCACGAATTAGTGCAAGAATGACAACTATTTCTAATAATTACAGAGCGGCATCCAGACCGGAGTGGCCCAATGCTCGCTTCAATATCTTCAGTCCTAATCTGCTGCTACTCAAATGTTCTCTGTGACCACTGACACTGTTTACAGTTCACCGGCAAAAGCATTAGAGGGGACGCATTAGTATAATTGCTAACACCTGAGCCAACTTGATGTGATAAGACGCCGCGCGTGTCATGTCACGGCTAATGAATGGAAAATGTTACACCTCTTAACAGGGTGTTATTCATGCCGCTGTAATAATAATAACATAATAAAAGCTGCGAGCAGCGACGATCGGGCCCTTGCGCCCCCTTTTTCATGGCGGATCCTCCAAACGATCGCCCACTGTTGACGCCATTCTCAGGACACATGAGACGCCGGAGGGCCCCCCCCCCCAAAAAAATGACAAAGTTCGGCAATTTCACAACGGCCATCTCTCAAGGAGTTTGGCAAATTACGAGCTGTGGTATTTGCCCAAAATGGCCGCCCTTAAACAAAAAGGGCTCATTTCTGGGCATGGGTAACTTTCCAGGTTTTGAAGGGTCTCGTCCAGGAACCCAAAAGTATGTCTCCTTTTACCAGAATATACACGCCTGCCAAAGTTGCAGAGTTATTGTGCAAGTTAGCCCCCCCCCCCGAAAAAAGAAATTTCACTTGTCGGAAGAATAATAACTGTAAGCATTCTAATTTAATAATACAGTAATTACCTCAATCTCTCCATATCTCGTTCCTGCGCATGAATTTATGGTGGATATTTGGCTTGTTGCGCTCTAAAATATGATTCATGCTGGGTGGGCTCCGGAATCGCAAGAGTTAGACAGCGCCAAGGCAAGGCAACAAGGAATGGTAAATCAAACCGTTGATGATGCGAATCGGCATTTGCTCTCCGGGCCAATGGGGATTGTTGATACTGTTTTTGTCTTGTCACAAGTCATTGCTCCGCAACTTTGCAGGATGAGACCCCTGCCAAGGATCAAAATCCAAATTAAAACGCTCTCAATGTCATTCAAAAGGCAGCTTCGCAATTTCATGTGAAGTCTATTTTTTGGATCCTGTTGAACAATTGAGGCAACATATCAAACAACTGGAAAACGCCCCGTTGGATAAGTTGCGACCAACGACCGATTTCAAAACGAGTTCTCCCGTAGGAAATAAAGCAATTCATCTTTTCGGAAAGCGCGAGGATGCAGGAGAAAACGCACAAGCCGAAATTCCACCTTTGCCCTCAATCGTGAGGTAGGCACGCTGCTGGAAATCGGAAAATAATATCTGCGGTTGTAGATCAGTGGTGTCACGCCCGACATTCACAGTCAACACTACTTTGTGTCGAAAGCACTTGTCATCACGCTTCCAATGATCTCAAAGTGGGAAGTTGCGCAGAGCAAAAATCACTTCACCAAATTCAATATTGATCTACTGATATGAACTGAACCACCTTGCGTTAATACAACTTGTTGAAGGAAAAGCCACACCAAACACCGAACCTGGCGTTGCAGCAGGGGTAACGCGTTACGTCACGCATGACACAGGATTTGAACTCTTGACTTGAGGGACAGATTTCCCTGCGGAAATCTGTACTTTATGTCACAGTTCCGTTGTCTTTACACGTCATTTTACTCAGTGGGACACACGACGCCGCCGTCATTGTGTTGACAGGAGGATGGAAGACACAGCAAGACAGTGGTGTCATTTTCTCAGCCTTTATCTCTTTTCGCTCTTCTCCCTCACCCCTGTGCTTCTTATTGCCATACAAAGCATGGATCCTTTTCAAAAAAAAAAAAAAAAAAGCATTATCTGGCCACATAAAGAAGCGGGCTATCATGGCCATAGCCCACATTGAGCTAGTTTGGGGAGTGTTGTCGGGGTAAAGCCAGTGCGGCGTGTTTACAGGAGACATCCTAATGGGATGTTTAGACAGATTACCTAATAGATCATGTGTATCCCCGCAGGGTATGTTTTCTCTTCCGCAAAATGTTCCTTTCCCACCACTGTCTTGCATATGTTGGCCAACAAAAAAAGTGGCGCGGACTCAGGTAATCTTAAAAAAATTAATTAATAATAATAATTCAGTGACACTTCCAGTGTGTCCAGTTAGTATGCCGGCATGTTTGTTGACATGCCCCAACAGACAAGATCCTGATGCAAGCAGGATGAGCGGCGGAGACTTTTGTTTGCTCTCAAAACTTGGCCAATCGTAATTGTGTCGCAAAGAAAGACTGTGTGTGAGAGTGAGAGCGAAAAAGAGAGAGAGCATGCAAGTGAGCAACCGAGAGAAAGAGGCTTGTGTTAGCTCACCAGCTCTGAGCAAACACAAGCACTTCAAAACCAGTTCAAACGCAGCACTGCAAAGCGCTCGCAGCCATTGTGATAGCTCCCCGGGTGAGTTTTTCTCATGACAGATTTTCATAACTCACAAATTTAGTTAGTCTCACGTTTTTTTTTTTTTGCAGGTGATAGGAATTTGGAATTTCTCTTCTGGTACAGTATTGATACCTGAAGGATATTTATGGCTGTCCGATGTCCAAGTAATTCCAATGACAAGTTAGCATTGAAGTTTGAAGAAGGTGTGTGTGTCACAAAAAACAAACAAAAAGAACATTGCGATACCGTGATGTATCATCTTGTCACGACGCAGTATTGATACGCAAATGTCCGATATTGATGTTATGGCTTTCTGATGACAAAGTACGATTTTGACCTATGTGACCTTGCTTTCAAAAACAGTACAGTATCGATTAGACTTGATGCAGATCTGAACGGTTGGATCTGATCGGCAGATATTTTGCATTTTTATGCAAAATTGGTGATCTGTGGTAATGTTATAATTTGCTTAGCAATCAACTGTGTCAGTGCTCGCATCAGCAAAATAAGCCATGACAGAAAAAAAATCTTGTTCACTCCACGGATGTTCTGTGCTGCCTTCGTTAATAATTCAAGGAATATACAGCATATAGGCCAACAGTCAATTACATCCTACATTATATTTGTTGAAGAAATCATATTCATCATTTTCTAGCTGCTACTTCCAGTAGTGCTGTAAATGGATCGAGGTATTTTTCCCCCCAATCAGATTTTAGCCTCTATTTGCTGCCATGTCACTTTAATCTGCCCTACCCTTCAAGAATGCATAGTATTGGCCCATGTAACGAAAGCTATATTTGCTATATTTGAAATTTGTTTCTTTCACCTGTCAGAGATCTAATTCACCATTCTCGATGGCGTCAGAATTTTTCAGCCCTCTGATTGGTTAGTGAGAGAAAACTTTTTTTCAACCAACTTTGACCGGCAAAACACATCATATTTAATAACCATCATCTCTGGTAAGTTTGTTGTGTTTTTTGTTTTTGTCCGAAACAAGTGCAACGGCCAGCCACCGCGTCCTCACGAAACCTCGCTATATACGAACATGGCGCCCGACGTAAACGTGTAAATACGGCAGGAAGCGACCGGGTGATCCCGTCCACACAATAAACTACTCTTCCGGCCAATAACTTTTTACAGGTCTTCAGCCACTTTTCACAGGACCAAGCGCACAGTGCGCATGGCAACCGTTGCTAATACAAACAACGGGCAGACTCGCGTCACAACGGGGCGGAGCCTCGGCCGGCGCTTTAAAGAGGAACGGCTCCGCGCGCAACTCTCACTCCACACGCACCACCAAGACGCGCTGCCACCGCTCCTTTTGCGCGTGGCCAGCGAGGGAATCCCCCCTCCCCCTCCCAACCCCCACCGCCCGCAAACACGACCGGCGCCTTCGCGTCTTCCCACAACAAAAATAATAACTAACCCACGCGCGAGGGGCTTCTTCTTTCGCAGCATGTCTTGGCACATGGCGGAAAGGCTACTTTTTACCCTCCGAACTTCTTCCAAGTTCGATCAGATCATCTTGTGAATGAGGTGACTATTTTTGGGGGGAGGACTACCACCACCACCACCACCACCAAGGAGTTACAACATCAGGACCGGCACTTTATTTTTATTTTATTTTTATTTTGTCGTCTATCTTTAGGCAGCCTCCAAATGACGTCGAGATGGCTTTAGGAGGGACCCTGCTGCCATCCATTTCTACCTTCACCAGCCCCGCTGTCAAGACCAAAACCATAGGAAGTGCCAACCTAGTGAGTACAAGTCGCCCAACTACCTTAGCAGTCCAAGTAACAACTATCTACTTGGGAGGACTGGTGTATGCCTGTGAGGCAACTTTTTCCAACTCAAGATCCAAAACACGAATATAGTTCACTCCCTGCTACACAAAAATGTGATATCACACTAATATAGACGTGGCTTAAATATTTTATTGGAACACCAGTGGCAGGTTAGCCCAGTCTGTAATGGCCGACAAAACTTTATTTCTGTCATCATTAAAACATCAGTCTGGAGAAGCTTTTTAACCCAAATGATGTTTTTTTTCATGCTAATACATTTTTCTCCCTTCAAACTTATTGCTTTATGCAAAAATGGGAAAAAAAAAGTAGTACAGTAAAGCACAAACATGTATGGGCATACCACAGGCCAGTGTAATGTATAGGCAAGATGCCACAGCTGGCTCAAACAAACAAATATGTATATTTTTTCCATTTAGTTAACAGATAATACCCATTATGTAGTCGGGCTTTATCAACATTAATATTTGGCATGCTGCACTATAATGTCATATATATATATGGATGGTCTTATCTTACTTTTCTGGAAAAAAGTAATCTAAGAAGATGGTCGGCACATATCACTGTATATCAACTCATAAACTATGTCATGACTCAAAAATCCTTTTGCCAAGAAATGATGAATTCAAGCCAAACAGCTTGGCCTGAACACAACTAAGTTGGACCGAAAACATCTGACATGCCGCTGATGTGCAGACTTTCAGCTTCGATTTAAGAGGCTTGACAAAAAAGCAAAACATTTGCCATTTAGGAATAACATCCATTTGAATGGAGTGCCTTCATTCATTGAGACAGAAAAGTGAGGACCCAAAGCATACCACGTCCCGTGTCATGCCCCCAAATTGGATGGAGAGCAATTTTTGGGGTGGTTGGCAATGTAGTGTTTCACAAAGCTGCCCGTGGACACGATAAACAGAAGGACTAAAGCAAATCGACATTAAATTCGGTCAGGCTTGTCCCCCTTCCCCAAAATACTTCTTTTCTATCTTTGACTGTTGGCCTTGGGAACATTTTGGGATCCGGAAGAGTTAAATTGCAGACAACTTGGATTCAAATGATCAGCCTGATTAAAAGTAGTCAATTCCACTCTCGGGAACGGGGACGTTATTGTACTTTTTCGGGGTGCGATGACTTGCTCCAGGTATTTTTACCACCTACCTACCTACCTACCTACCTCCGGAGATGAGCTGTTCATGTGGAAAAAGTCGATTGCTGTACGTTAAGGGTACAACGGCTTGTTCCCAAGTCATGAGTGCCTTGGCAAACATCACTCTTGAAAGCCGGATGAGCTGCCCCAGCCAAATTTGATCCATTTATAGACTTGGAACATTGAAACGGCTGCCAGTGTGACATCTTACAAAAGGAAGCTTGTCATACTTGAGGGGGCAACGTGTCTTGTCCGATGATAAGATACCTCTGACCTACCTTTCGAGATAGCAATCTAAACCAAATCTGATATGTTTTTAGACGTGGAACTTTGAAAACACTTCAGGTTTTGGACTTTGGACTCTCAGGAAACGGGAGATTGTTGTACTTTAAGTTTGTGTTCAAAATGGCTCGTCCCGAACATAGACTTTTTTTTCGTACAATTGACAGCAAAGGGCACTTGTCTGATTGAGGAAAAAGGGATGAACAAGTTGCCTTGGAGTCGAGCTCTCGGCTCCTTACTTTAAGGGACCCCCCCCACTTGTTTTTGAATCTTGACAATCACTTCCGAGGTGATGTCACTGCTGATGTCATGAATGCCTCTGTAACTTTCCTTCAGAGATGGAAGGAGGAGCCGTCCCATCTTAAGAGACTCAGCGTGCCAACGACCGGAAGCTCGGACGCAGCCCATCCAACTGCCACCTGCACCACAAGCCCCAGCATGTCCAAGAAAGACACTGAGCCAGACCTGGACTTGGACTATGACTTCATTCTGTCCAACTCCATGCTCCAGCAGCAGCAACAGCAGCAGCAGCAGCAGCAGGACGATCTGATGGGGTGCGGTTCCGTCCAGGCTCTACCGCCCGGCTCGCCAGGGTCCTTCTCGTCCTCGTACCCCTTGCTGCCGTCCCCTCAGGGCTCGGCCGAGTTGCTCTACACCATTCCGGACATCAGTGACGTCTCGCCGTCCGGGGGCTTTGTGGCGGAGCTCATGCGACCCGAACTGGACCCGGCGTACCTCCACCCTACCAGCCTGCATGGCAAATTTGTGGTCAAGACCACAGTGGACCTGGGAGAGTACAACCCCAAGGCTTGTGTTAACGCCGCATCAGACCGCCCCGCCTCACGGGCCTCGCCGCCCTTTACGTGCCACCGCATAAAGCAGGAGGCTCCCAGTAACTGTTCCATCTCGCAGCCGATAGACCCGCACCGGCAGCGGCCCGCCCACCTCGAGCTGCACGGCTTCCCCGGAAACGGGGTTCGCTGCGCCATGACGGGCGGCGGCGGCGGCGGCGGCCGCCTGTCCTCGTCGTCGTCGCTCTCCCCAGATCACCCCCTGAGCCGCGAGCACCAGGTGTTGGGCCACCCTCACGCTCAGATTCCTCTACCTCCCCACGGATACCACCACAGCTCACCGCAAGGATACACCGCCTACCCTCACTCCACCGCCATGCCACAGTACCAAGGTTAGTGGCTCACGCCATGTTCAACATCCGTGCATCAGTCGCAAGAAAACAAACGCAGACACTAACAAAGACCAGATTGTCAAAGAAAATCTTTTTTTTTTTTTTTTTTAAATAGGGCCTACAAAACATGGTGGGTTGTAATTATAGCCTAAAACAAGCACTTGAAAGGAATTAAAACCGACATCCCACGGCCTTGGACACAAAACCGTCTCTTAATCGTAGCGCTGCAGAAACCAGACCAGATGTGAAGCAAACGAAATGTATTGTTTTTCTTGTACGGCTTGGAGTCGTTTTCCCACTGCGTGTCTGTGTCGTTCTGACACCACCTTGCATCAAAATCTTCTGAAAACCCGTGACGCCTCCCTCTTTTATACGCAGACCCCCTCATGGTCTCCGGCGGTGACTGCTTACCAGAGGAGCCCAAGCCCAAGCGGGGGCGCCGCTCGTGGCCCCGCAAGCGCATCGCCACGCACACGTGCGACTACGTCGGCTGCGGGAAGACGTACACCAAGAGCTCGCACCTCAAAGCGCATCACCGCACGCACACAGGTAACCGGTCAAACACAGAGCTCTTATCGCGCGCTTCTCGGACAGGCACCTGACAGCCGTATTGTACCTGAATATACGCTTACAATTATGATTTATATATTTTAAATTAACATGAAGAGAAGGTATGGGCGGACCTCAGTGCTTTCAAGCACTTTAAAACAATTCAAGTTTCAATCCCGGTATACTATGTGTCCAATAAACAGGAAAACACCTCCAAATGTTAGTTTTAAAAAATCTCGATCAGAAACGCAAACACAATTTACTTTTATTTTTCTGATGGAGGTGCGGGGGGGACTTGCATTTCATTGGACTGCATCAACTCACACAATTATACAAACATGCAACTAACTACTGGTTATGGTTTTGGTTTGAAAATATGCTGCACACTGCTCAGCAAGAAGGAGACATTACTGGTGACAGTTGCAAGTGTTTTATCCCAAACAGAAACTCTGTGAGACCTCAGAGTTCATTTTTAGGTTTGCCCATAAACTGCTCAGATTTATATGGTGTGTAACAACAAAGATTTACCGGTACATTTAATGGGCTCCAAACAAAGACTATTTTGTTTTGAAATAGTAAAGAGGAACTGAAATGGAAGCATGGACCTTTTAGGGTTGTCAAACAAAAGCACACACTTTAACCACGTCAAACTCTGAAAATATCAAAAAAGGCAGCACATTTAAAAGACTTACACCAAATCATTACGAGAGAACATCATGTGAAGTGAATTCATTCGTGCCATTGGTATCATTTTATGAAGTAACATTTTAACATTCTTGACTGCCATACAACTGTAAAAAGAAAGTACCCCGTGTAAAAAAAAAAAAAAATGCAATTACAGCACTCACCCTTTCAAGACACCTGTCAGAATGGTGTCGGAGGAAGATATTTGCAGGGCGATACTGCCACCAAGTGGCAGTTTGTAGCTATTGCTACATCTATAACATCGTAAATGATCATTTGTATTTGTAATCTCTTTGTGTCCATAAAGTTCAAATTTAAAACCTATTTTTTCCTTCCTAAGTTTGAGGAGTCCAAAACCTAATTCGTTTTAAAAGCAATTTCTTTCATATGTATTCTGTAACTAAAGCAGGGATGTCCAAACCTTTTCCACTGAAGACTATGTCCAGAAGGAAAAAAATGGAAGACGGAAGTGAAACGTGCTAAAACCACATCCGATGCAGCAGTTCAACAGATGCCAAACATATTTTAAGGGACAAACTGTCTACATTTGAATTTTGTGTCATTTGTGACAAAGCACATTAGTTATGAGAACAGTAGCCTGACACTTGGTACTATTTAACTATTTTTTTGAGTGATTTAAAAATTATTAAAAGCATTGTAATGGTTCATTTAACCTTTTTTTAGATAAGTCTCGTAACATTCAACATTTTCACTTGTTTTTATAACCTAATGCGTATTTACTTTTATTATTTCGAATGCACTGAACAGAAAACATACCGTGGGTCTTAAATGGCTTACGGGTCTGAATAACCCTGATATGAACTCCACTGACCTCCATTTTCTGTGTCTCACCAACTAGGAGAGAAGCCTTACCATTGTGACTGGGAGGGCTGCGGCTGGAAATTCGCACGCTCCGACGAGCTGACGCGCCACTACAGGAAGCACACGGGCCACCGGCCGTTCCAGTGTCAGAAGTGTGACCGGGCTTTCTCCAGATCGGACCACCTGGCCCTCCACATGAAGAGACACTTGTGAGGAGGGGACTCCCAAAAAACAAACAAACAAAGAAACATACATTCACATGACATGCTGTGGGGTTCACAGCTAAAGACAATCAAGACGAGACCTGCGAGCGTGGGTCAGAACGGGACCGAAAACTGGAAGTCAACTTTATTTATGTGACCAAACTCAAAGAGGACCAGCAACTGGAATCTCACATGGAAAATGTCCAGAGGCCTTCATTAAATTGCCAATGACACTGTATTAATAATGCACAGATATATTTATACATATTCACATTTCACCTGTCACTTCAGGTACAATGTTAATTAATTTATACCGAATGGTGCTTTGTGACTTTTGCCCAAAAAGGTACCAAAGACGCGGTGACTAAGTGCCAAATATCTAGTGTTTCCCCTCTCTTCCACACTCAATAATCAGGTTTTGGAGCGGCGACGGAAATCTGAGAATGCACTGCAAGTTGCATAGTGCAATAATTTATAAGGAAACCTTGCTATTTTTATAATGGAACGAGTGACTCTGAACAAAAAAACACAAAAAAATAGGGGGTGAGGTTTTTCTTTTTTTTTTGTTTTTATATATGCCCAACTTTTTAAAAAACGTAATATAATCTTCAACATTGTACATTTGTAGATAAAAAAAAATACTTTGTTATTAAATGTTTTGTATTTTATGGTATAATAAAATGTATTTCAAATAAGGATACGGTAGTTGGGTTTTTTTTTTCCAAATATGAGAAGACAATATTGGGCAGGGTGCCTGAACTTCATTAACTGACTGCATTCGACAAGTAGTCTGTTGTTGAAGTACAAATATTTCAATTGTTGATGATCGTTTCACGTCTCGACAGAGTTTGACGATGAGCAGATTATTTGAATCAGGTGTGTTGAAGGAGTACAGTAGTAGGGATCGAAAACAAGCCGGATCCGGCTCCCAAGGAACCGGTGTTCCCTACCCCTGCTTTAGTCATGACAGTTAAAAAAATAAAACCTCATTCAAGTTGCTTTAGAAATCCTGCCAGAAATCAGACATCCATTTTCTAATCCGTTTATCCTCACAAAGGTCGCGACGTACACCCTTCTCAATTGGTTGCCAGCCACTCGCAGGGCACACTTAACACGAACAACCATTCACTCACAATCACACTGAAGGACAATTTTGTGTTTCGCTAACCTGCCATGCGCATTTTTGGAATGTGGGAGGAAACCGTAGTACGGCGAGAACATTCAAACTTCGCACAGGAAGCCAGCAGCCGGAATCGATTCCCGGACCACAAATGCAGTGACTCACCAGCAGGCTGGAGGTCAACGCGCCCCCTGTCGGCACCTTCGTGAAAGCGCAGCACTGTGGGCTCAGAATACTCAATGCATTTGACACAAATGGAACATACAAAAATAAACTGAAATAGTAACAAATAGGTCAAATAGTAGCAACGGAGGACACACACAGTAGATCATATGGTATTTATTTAAGATTAAAAGACAAGTCTATTTATTATGTGTGTAAAGCGCATAATTTCAGCTGGTTCACATGCTGATAAGGTTTGTGTGGTGGTGGGGACCTGAGGGGGTCCGAAGAACAAAGATGACATTATTGACACACAAGTAAACGTTTTCAAAAACAAAAAAAAAAATATATATATATATATATACATAGAAAAGAAATAAGACATTGAGGGTCCAACAACAAAGTTGACACACAAGTTTTCAAAAAGTTTAAAAATAAAAGACATTGGCTATGAGTAGAGATTACCATTCCGATTTTTCTTTATACAGAAAAATGGTGTCATGATTTAAAAAGAAAAGAAAACTAATCATAACAACAAATGAATCAACATAATGGTGAATGAAATCGTTTTTTTGGGGGGTAAAGTTTGGTATCAATCAAACATAAGAAATAAAACAAAAAAAGCAAAAGTTGGTCATCTCAATCGTCATCAAAGTTCTGCTGTAAAAGGAAGTTGGCAGCCAAATTCTCATTCTTCTCGCACGCGAAGTAAGCTTGTATGACCAGTCCCTCGGGAAAGCCTAACGCTTTTAACTGCAACACACACACACACACACACACACACACACACACACACACACACACACACACACACACACACACAAAGGATATGCACTAATTAGATACAAACACGCCTTGTGGAACCTTCAAAGTGCAACAATGCTTCCTGTCAAGCTTCAAGTTGGTGAGCAGCCATTCAACACCATAATTGTTGGCTTCCTAATCGATTCCTGCCATGACTCTTTGAGATGTTCCCATTGATATCCCATGATAATTGATGGAAAAAAAATGAAATCCCGGAAATCACTGTCAGACACTTGTAATCCCCACAATAGTTGACATATGCAAAAAAACAAAAAACAAAACAACCCCCCATCATCATAGGTTCCACTGAATGGTATTGCCACACAAATGCGACTGGCGTTTGCCCCGTGCGCTCACCCTTTCGATGGCTTCCTTCTCCTGCGGGGTGACCTGAATGTAGCTCAAGTGACTGCCGCTCTGCGAGTCGCCCGGCGCACCTCCGGAGCTTCCGGAATCGTGGGCCATGGGCCCGGGCGACTCGGGGAGAGGCTCGTTTAGCATCTGAATGAAGTGCTCCTGGTGGTTGCTGATCTCCTGCATGGTTGGGGGGGGGGGGGGGGGATGAAATTGTTATTTGTGATGCCACCACGGCGGTTTAATGATTGCATGTGGCGTATGAATCAGGGTCTCCGCTTACCTGCAGCAGCTCTGGGTTTTCCCTCCCGATCTCTTGCAGCAGAGCAGGAAGCAGGGAAGCGTTCTGCTGGATCAGGTGCCGCATCATGTGGAACTGAGGCTGGTTCCTTAAGAAACTCAACGGATTATCTGACAGAACAACAATCACGTCAATGCCTTATATTAGGATTTAACATGAAGTAATTGCTTCTGCCGCTCTAGCCACTTGTACCCTGCGAGGCGCCCATGTTGTCGAGGTCATTTATATCCCCCGTGGGTCCGGCCGGAGCTGCGCTCAACGTGGTGTCGGACCCTCTGGCCTGGACCGGGTCCCTGCCTGGAATACCCTGGGGAAGGAGCCAAGAAAGGTTTGAAATGTAAACTGTACAAGGTGCAGCAACATAACCAACCAAACCACTCCCAGCAGTGCTGTTTTCAAATGACAGCGACACGGAAAAAAGCTGCAAAACTGCGCACTCTTACAGACCGTTACAAAGGTGCATCTTTACAATTCTGATACCACCGCCATAGGTTGAAAACTTGCCTTGTCTACTAACTGGGGGTCCTTACCGAGAGGAGGTACTCCACAGCTCGGTCGGGGTTGTTGAAGCTGGCTCTTAGCGCCTCCACAACCTGCTCGCTCTCGTAGCCCATCAGCATCATCTCTGTCACCATGGCGTCATAGGATGCGCCCGTCACTGCGACGTCAACAAAGGAGCGCTTTTGGTGGTTGGCTCAAACGTTGAGGAGAACACATCTTAAATGTTGTTATGTATTTTGGGACGTGGAGAATGCTTGACGTCACATAGACAGGAAAGAGCTGAAGCTGGTACTGGCCAACTTTTGTGGTATTTGACATGTAGGAAGTGAAGATGGAGACTGCTTAGCAATGCAATTTGAGTTTCCCTGCCTATTGCGACTAACACTGCAATAAACAGAAGTAAAGAATAATGAATATATTGAGCAAATTTTGGGTGAACAAAGGACTTTCATTTGGTATCTTCTGTGACTGAAATTGTCAATTTAATTTTAAGCTTGTGTGACTTTGATGAACACAGTGTGGACTTTTGGCTTTCACCGTCATGTTTATTTAAATTTCAAAGCAGATAGAGCTCCACCAGCATTACATAAAAGATGATGTTCAACTTAAAAAGAAAACATGGCCTTACCGACATTTGAACCTGCCTCGTCCATTAAATTGCCAAAGGTCCCCCAGATGCTGCAATAGAAAGCAGACTGGGATGAGTTAGGATCGTAAATGCCACAAAACGTAGGACATGACCGCGATTTTCACATAGTTACCCCGACGAGGGAGGCCCCGCGTTGGCAGTGGCGGCCGCAGCCGAAGCCGACGCAGCAGCAGCAGGAGGAGGTCGCCTTGCTTCTGCTTGCCCGTCCGCCGGAAGTCGCTCAGTTGGATTGCGCGAGGCGGACGGCGGCGTCGGTGGAGGCGCTGTGTCTGCCGTCGATGTGGCTGGTGACGGCTGAGATGCAGCGTGGGCCTTCTTAGGCTTGATCAAGACACAAAACCACAACATTTACTTCGGTTATATCCATCCAGTTCTATACTTCTTGTTTTCATTCGGGGCATGGGCGCTGGAGCCTATAACAGCTGCACAGTCAATGAACCTAACATGGATGTTATTAGAATGTGACAGGAAGCTCGACTATCTGGAGAAAATGATTTAAAAAAACAACTTTGATTTATATCTCATTATTCATTTAGTGATTACAAAACTTGAAAAACGATACCTTTGTCACCATGACGACCACAAAGTTCTTTTCATCAATTTTATATTCTTTGAGGACAGAGTCATCGCTGAGGATTTTACCTGTGGGAGGCGTAAACATGTTAGGATCATTTCAACCAAATTTGAAAATATACTCGACTCCAATGTGTTATTGGCGACTATTGAAACATTTATTGAACATACAGTACAGTGGTGCCTCGAGATACAAGTTACTCAACTTACCGGGTACTTTCTGTTTTTTCTTCTTTTAATTTTACAAACAAACAAAACAAATGACTGGATTATAATGACCCCTAGTGGCCAAGGCACACAAACCAGAAGCAGAAGCACAATGTCCATGGAAGTAAAGCCAAAAAATGTGGCAAAACTGGTTAATTTCTTTACATTCAATTAGCATATTAATGTCATATTGAAAATATTATAGAGAGCTAGTTTTCTTATGAAAGGCTGGCATGGATTAATGGCATTTAAACAAGAAATCCAACTGTTTTGAGTTATGGCCATGGTTAGGGAATGAACTAAATTTCCATCTCAAGGCACAACCGTATGTTGAGAAATGACAAATTAGTTTTAAAACAAATAATACATTCATCTTAAACAGTAAGTGAAACAACATACTATAGTAAAGATAGAATTCAGTACCAGCATAGATGAGTTTCTGCCCAGCAACAGGAAAATTGTCCTTGCCCTTCTCATGTTCAATCCTCTCTTTTAATGTTGTTACCTTTAACCAAAACATGATACATTAAATTATCATTTTACTATTTTAAACAATAGTATATACCCAACCACAACATTAGGATCAGCTCCACGCATTCAAAGGCATCCAGAACAAGGTCGAAAGTGTACTTTGTGGCCATAAACTGAAGCTGAAGTCTCACTGAACAAAGGAGTCGTTTGTCTATAACTGGAAGTCACTCTGGATGTTATCAAGGTCTCTTGTTATCTAGCTAGCCATTGTAAGATATCAGTAAAATGTTTATGAAACAAATTTGTGTAGAGATTCGCATTAAATTGTGGTCTGAAACATAACGTTATGCACGTTAATTATGGCGAGACAGTAGGGCTTTATTTCACATTGTAATAGTAGTAGGCTTGGGATAGACACTGATGACTTTTCAGTCAGTACAATCACGATCGTGACGATCAATACACATAAAACTCAAGATGTATACATTCTGAAAGTTCTTATACATACACTATTTGTTTTTGGGGCCATACAAAGAGGTGGTTTACACAAAATGGTCACACAAATAGTCCTGCTTCCAGCCCTCCGCCCCTCCTACTCTCTTGGTGATTTTTTTTTCGACTCCTACCGTTTCCTCCTCGTCAATGTCGATTTTGAACGTCTGCTGTTGTAAAGTTTTCAAAGTGATCTGCATTATGGCGGCGGCGTGATATCCACAGACACGGAGCAAAGGGGATGTAATAAACTTGCAGGACTCTGATGCTTTCGCTGTCACATTACAAACTGTCAGGCGCCATGACGGTTTAGCGCGACTCTTCTTCTACGGTTGTGCACTCTTCTTCTACATCAAATTGTATTTTACGTTTACGTCACATATTCACATTAAAACAAACGCGTTAATATCACTTGAGAATACTTGGTATCCGTATCTATGTATATTATTTTTAAATAAAACGTTTAACGTGTTCCTTTTATTCAGTTGTCTGGTTGTTATTTTCATATATTTATTTTAGATGGACTGTTGCATTCATATGCACTGGGACATCCAATGACTCGTGTTGTGTGTGCTCATCTTTGTCCGCTTAGGTAAGAGTATAACCACGACGTCCGTGTCTTTATACATTATTCTTTAAATCCAATTACGTAAACAGTGCGTGTGTTCTTTAGAGGTCCTTGAAGTGTGACGTTACTTCCGTATGTTTAGTTTATTATTTTTACGAGTTACCTGGAACGCAACATATCGTTTCTGAGTGTGTGCGTCTCTGTCTGTCTCTCACGCTCTCTCTCACACACACACACACAAGCATTTTATTTAAATACGAACGAATACCATCAGCATTATTTTATGCATATTGCTTGTAATCAAGGCAGAACAATCCATGCATTTATTTTCTATTGATTGGGCTACTTGCACTCAGTACTAAGTGAGGGAATCGCTGATCTGAAGTCACATATGCAACAAATGTATCAATCTTCACATAAGCCTCTATCCATCTGGACTTCTTGTTCAGCGCGGAGGCTTCATCTTCACCCACAGGGTTGGCAAACATTCACGTCATGTCCTCCTTTGCCCCTCATCTGAAGCACTAAGCGGCAGATTAAAAAATCTGATCCTCTGCGCTCTGAACATCGTGCTCAGACTTGACATCAGACGTGAGAACATATCCCAACACTCCAACCCTCAAAAGACAGCCAGTATGCTAATATTAAATGACATTTGCGCACAACAAATGGGAAGACGATAAGATGAGCGTTATCTGATAACTTTATTATCAAGTTAAAAAAAGACAATGAATTACAATATGTACAGAATATCCGGAGATAACATGGAATCAAATTGTAAACAATCATCCTAGGCAACGATTACAACCCACCATATCAGGGATTTAGGGGGAAAGAACGGCATAGGACTGATTCTAGTGTCAACCTAAAAAACAAAACAAAACAATGTACAAAGTATATATCCAGTGTGTTCTCAGCAGGGACTCAACTTTGGGTCAAGCAGGAGGTTTATTTTTATTTTATTTTCTTACAGCCAGAACGAGACTGTGATGACACAGTGAATGAGATTCATAGTCACAAACTATTCAATATCAATACAATACCACAACAAAAAAAAAAAAAAAAGCTTGGAGAGCCTCAAATTCCGAGTTTGTCCCGGCATCTTGTTTTAACAATGGGAGGAGGTCCAAGTGGGAGATGACAACTCGGCATCGACCCGATCGCTACAATTAAGTCGAGTGAGAGGACAGACAGGTTGCCACATCCACGTTCTGCCAACTACGGACGAATGGGGACAGATGCAAATGTCTAGGATAGCGGCAACCGGATCTCAGGTGACTGATGGGTTAATTTATGAAGCAGCTATGCTGTACGAATGGAAAGGTGTCGGAAATCAACCCGGGCCATTTTCCGCCTTTGGAGGTAGTATGAGCCAATAACAGCCATTGTATTGTTCCGCTGTTGCTTTCAAGCAGTCACACGGAATGAGGGGTATAAAATCAACCATGCTATTTTCTACCTTCAGAGGTTGTATCAAAGCCGTAACAGATTTACGTGGACGTGTGTGTAGACCCCTTTTCACACTGCCAGTATTTAAATATTTTGCTGATGGTTCCAGGGTGTTCCCTGCCTACTGCCAAGACAGTTGAGATAGGAGGCTCCAGAACGCTCATATGAACCCACGTGAGGATAAAATGCTCGGATAATGGATGGTTTGTTGTCGTTTAAAGTAACTGCTGAATTACTCAAACATGATTCCAAGGGCAATTCCTTTCCCCGTTGTTAACGGAATGTGTACAGCAAGTCTGGGATGCGTCAACTATGCTATTTATTTTTTCAGCGTAACAAGGACGGTGGGGGGAAAATGGTGCGAAGGGCTCTATCGTATCCTTTTCGAAAGACCACAGTTCAAACACGTAACGAGTAGTTTTGTACACGGATGCCAGTTGGACTTTCCCTTTTGTCCGCTGACGACAAAGACATCAACAGCAGCGCAACACAGCAGGCTTGACAGCTAGTTGGATGACACGTGAAAATACTCAAACGCGCTATATTTTTTTTTCTTCGTAACAGCGCTAATTTGGGCATTTGACGAACGTCTGATTTCAATATTTTTTTTCCTTCCTCATCATAAGGCTTAGGGCATTCAAGCAGCAACTTTCAACACAAATACAATCTATTCCTTTTTTGTTTTCTATGATTGAAAAGAAGCACAAACGTAGACGACAATGACACAGGAAAAATAAGGGAGATCATTGAAATGAAATTATAATTAAAAAAAAAACCCTAGGCTTTTGTCAAGGTTGCACTTGTCTCTAGATTTGGGTTCTGCAATTATGATGGTTCCCACATTTATGGTGATGCACTACGACACACTTCGACTTGGTAATTTAAAACTGCATCCTAAACAGAGGACCCCAAGCTGGAAAAAGATGAACGAGAATGACCAAAATTGTTGGCGAATGATAAGCAGTCAAACGTGTTTCTACCTCATTAGTATCAAATTTGCTGGCAATTTTTATTTTTAACAAGTTATCTGTCTATTCACGTGATGTTGCGTAACGAATTTCATTGATCACAATCAATTGAATTGTTGAATGTTCTGAACTCCTGTTTCTATGCAGAATTATGCCGACCGCCATGGATGTGGTTCCAACTTCCGGGAGCTGACGTCATTTTGTCTAGTTGAGTGACTCCACAGCAGCTTTAGTAGTTGCAGCCCAGCAGTGCACTTCATTTTGTAGTTAATTTGTTTCAAGGCAACATTATTATTATTATATTATTATTATTAATTGCGATTTGATTGATTCATGACCAAAATCGACAAGTGCAACCTTTAGCACCTTAAATTGAGATGCTAACCTGTAGTTCAGATAGAAACCCGACTCTTCTCACTTTAAACAATCCTAATCAAGTCGCCGCGTGGAGCGTGGCTGAAACCTCAATTTGTTGTCATCCTGCGCATCCACGACCTTCGATGGTGATACTGATAACCTGGGTTGAAAACGAAAACATTTACCGCACAATCATAAACAGTACAGTCCAGACAATTAGGGATTGAAGGCTTATACGTAGTATAATAATTATATCATAAAGGATCTAAAGATAGCAATTTG
Source organism: Hippocampus mohnikei (assembly GCA_026261675.1). Classification (NCBI taxonomy): domain Eukaryota; kingdom Metazoa; phylum Chordata; class Actinopteri; order Syngnathiformes; family Syngnathidae; genus Hippocampus; species Hippocampus mohnikei. The sequence goes on from JAKGUB010000344.1 coordinate 4,720,136, forward strand.
CTACAAAAAATGGGGAAGTCAATTGTTTCTACCAATGATCATTAGTAGTAACCTAGATAAGGTGTGAGCCAGACTACACGTTGTAACACAAGGCATGAATGGGAAAAAGATAAGGTAGCTCTCTACATCGTTTGGTTTTTTTTTTTCCATGTGTAAATGTCAAAGGTGCTTCAAATACTCTCAATTTGGATAATCATTCTGGGACAACATTCTCTATAAATAATTTGTATATAGATAGGTGGCATCTTTCACTGTACTTTTTGACCAGAATGTCAGCAATAAAGTTCACTATTGGTTACCAATATATTAAAATCTGTCCTAGGGGACCACCAGCTTTTTTTTCCTTTTTTTTTTTTTTAAAGCAGCACAACCTAATACTTGAATATATATTTATAACACCTACAATCTAATGATGCGCTCTTTCATTTTATTTCCTTAGGCGTCCTGTTTTAACCTATCCTCAAAAAGTCCCAATCAGGTCAACCCGACTGTTGATCCTTTGTAGCATCAAGCAGCTCCCCATCGTCCGCCTGCTGACCCGGCGAAAGAGTCAAAGTGTTCTGCTCCTCGTCCCGGTTGGTGGAAAGTTCCGGTCCAGTGTCGACGGAAGTGGAAGAGAGGAGGATGGGGCTGAGGCCTCCAAGTTCAAGTTTGTGCTGGTGTCCGGTTGACTATTGTTCACCGTCCTAGAAGAGATCATGTACTTGACAATAGAATTGTATGGTGGTGGTAGAAGACCACATTGAAACGCAGGAGATTGCTTCAATGTGTCATTCTACAAGGTTGTTACTTACATGCCGTGACGAAGGACATGGCGTTCCCAGTCCACATTGTTAGTGAAGCAGCGTCCACAGAATTCACAGGGAAGACGCTTCTCTCCAGAGCTGCTGCTGCTGCTGCTCGTTGGAGAAGCAAGGACTTCTAGGAAACAAGAGTTTCATGGATGCCCCAGTTTGGGATTGATTTATGACTTCCATCGTAAAATATGCTTTGATAGGAAACCTTGTCGTGCGGTCCTCTCTTCTTCCACCTCTTTGAACTCCTCCTCGTTCTCTTCCTCTTTGATGCTGCCCTCCTGCTCGTCCTCCTCCACGCCTCCCTCTTCCTCTCCCGGGTTCTCCTTCGCCTCCATGTCTTCAACCTCATCTGCCGCAGCGACGCTTTCATCTACGGCCATCTCCATCCCGTCGCCCTGCTCTTGTTCTTCCTCCTCCCGTTCCTCTTTCCCAATCTCCGGCTCCTCCCGCTGCTCCTGCTCCTCGTCACTGCTGCCGTTTTCCTGCTCCTCCATCATCTCCAGCTGGTCTAAGTTGACGCGGCCCATCAGCTCAAAGTTCCGGATGACCTGATCACAACCACAATGTCTCCTTTGAGTTTGACTTATCACTGGAAAATTCATTTCTGGGTGTGTTCTTTTCTCAGATGTTTGCTGCATAGTACCTTCAGAAAATTGGAAACCTCCTGTATTTTTAAATAAAAGGAGTAATAATGATATTTAGGGATGTCACAATCACACTTTTTTTTTGGTACTTTTTGGTTTTAAGTATCTGCCAGTGTGTATATAATGTACCAGATGACAAGATCTTAGTAGCGAGAGTAAAGTCTGAACATTCGGAGAACAACGCACTTGAAGTCATTTGCGCATACAGTCTCCATAAGCTTTTCCTTTACATCCAACATGTGCGTGGAGGAGCGCAAAGCTAAGGCGTAGGCGTGGATTCTCACGCTTCTGACCTTGTGCTCGAGGCGAAGGTGCTCCTCCAGTCGGCTGCGGCGGCGGCTGTCGTAGTAGCACAGCTGGCAACGGTAGGGCTTGAGGTCATGCTTGTGCAGGTGCAGCTGCAGGGCGTGGTCGCTGGAGCACGTGAACGTGCACTTGTGGCAGCGGAACACCACGCCTTGGAGGTGACGCGACAGCTTGGAGCGATTCACCTCCAGCGGACCCACACGCTCCTCTGGTGAAAAGAAATGAACAGAACATTTGGTACACCTGCTCAACCTCAATGGTGTCCATGGAAGACGGCTTTTGCGTCGTGCGACGGAACGCAGCAGACTCCCGGGCCAACCAAAGTGGCTTCCAACTAATTGCCTTTAAAATCAGGATGTGGTACACAGAGTCCTTGACATCGCAGAAGCAGAAATTGACTCGTGAGGGTCTGTGCATGAGATTGGCGCATGCAGAGTACGTTTGGACTGGAAAACTCGTAGATAGGCTCTCGCAGATATATTCGGCTGCGCATGTGATGCGGAGCAAGTAGAGACGGATGGCCTTGCACCCCCGATTGTGTGTCATAAGCTGATCCAATTGTCGCTGAGCTTTGATGTAAACGAAGAGCCCGCTAATTTTAAGGATACGATTATTTGACTGCTGTGACCTTTGAATGACAAACACGGAAGTGTGTTAAGTCAGCTTGTGTACCTCTGTGCAGGACAACGTGGTCGATCATACTGCTCTTGTATTTGGTGTGGTAGAGACAGAGAGGGCAGCGAAGCTCTTTCCGGACGTCCTCTGGCACGTTGTGGTTGCTGTTGTTGTTGTGGCCCGCCTCCACATGCAAGGTGAACGTATTCCTGAGAAACAGAACCAGTTCTGTTAACGTCATCTCCAGCTTCAATTATTCAGCACAGCGGTGTCTCACTTGTAGCAGGTGAAGAAGGTGCAGTCCTTGCACTTAAAGAGCTTCTTGCCACCATGGCGGTCCCGGTAGTGTCGCCGCAGGCTCTGCATGTAGCCTGAGCTGAACTCACAGAACTCGCAGGTGAGGATGCTGTCGGGCCGATGGTCGCTGGAGGACGTGTGACTCCGGGAGGAGATTTGGTAATTGCTGAGTTGTTCGCGGACATCAGCTGGCTCCCAGTATGAGGTGTCTGAAAGAGGAGCAGGGGTCCAGGGTTCGAATCTGCATGTTCATCCCGTGCCTGCTAGAGTTTTTTCCCCCAGTGACTCGGGTTTTCTCCCACATTCTAAAAACAAGCACGGTGGGTTCATTGAACCCCCTAAATTGTCCTTGGGTGTGATTGTGAGTGTGAAGGGTTGTTCGTCTATGTTTGCCCCGCGATTGGCTGCCAGCGAGTTCAGGGTGTACCCTGCGGTTCGGAAAATGGATCTATTCCTCAAGATTAAGATTGCAATTACAAATTCTTTTGGGGGGAAAAAATGGGTTGTTAAAAACGCTCATCTCCAAAATCCCAGTCTCAAGAATGTCATCATACCTTTCGGAGTCAAGGGGCTGTGCTCTGCATTTGTGGTCGGTCGGGTGGGGGTCCGGAGGGCGGCGTGAGCGGCCTGCGTGGCGGCCCGCAGTTTGGGTAGGGTGAGGGCCTCGCCGTGGTCTAGCAATGAATGCTCCTTCAGCTGGCTGATGGTCATGGAGGAGAAGGGGCAGGACAAGCACTTGTACGCGTGTTGCTCGCCTGACGGGGGACGAATGCATTGTGAAATATTACAATATGCAGAGCCATATTTGCATTCTTGTTTCAAATAGTTGTGCGAGTAGAACCTCAAAATGTGAAAGAGACGAGTGCGTTTTTGCTGCTTTATTTACGCAGCCTGCCCTGAAGTTGGAATTTATTTACATTGTTATTTATTGTTTGTGTTGAATGAAACAAACACGACAAATGTGACTGTATTGGGTTCAATTCCTTATGTAAAGATTCCTATTTTTACTAATGCACAAAGTTTCTATTTGCAGCACTGCTTCTTCTGAGAATATCTTCCACATTAAAGTAAATTTGGTCCTACATGAGATCCGCCCTTAACTGAATCAAAAATCAACCAAAGTGAAATCATCAATATAATTGAATCGGGCCCTTGTGAAACAAATCAAATCCATTTTGGAAATATGAATCAAAAGCCAGCCCTAGCCACTGCAAATAATATAGTACATTAAAATGATTACATCAAACATAAAACCTTCTCGCTTACACACTTCTCTCTGTTCTATATCAATACTATTTAGGTCAATTCTTGCAACAATATTATTTATACAATTCTTGCAACAATAATGGGTATGCGGCTCTATATATTTACCAGTGTGTGCCTTGTGCAGGTGGCTCTTCAAGCGGCTCACGTAGGCAGACTTAAAGGGGCATAGTTTGCACTTGAAGGGTTTGTGGTGGCCGTGGTGAGACTGCATGTGTCTGTCCAGACTAATGGCGAGAGAGAGAGGAGGAGACAAGACATTAAAAAAAAAAAAACAATGGTGAAACTACAACAAAAGGGATGGATGACAAACTGCCAGGAATCAAGCAGCGCTCTGGTTTTGAAGTACATTTTCCAGAACAGAGAGCTGTGGTGGTGGAGGAGAGAGGGGGACTCATCAACCCACAATCCCCTGGTGGGAATGCCTGTGGGGAAGCTGGCTGTGTTTTGAATGCCAGCCTGCCTGGGTGGCATGGAAGTGGAGCCTGTTTCTAGGTCAGGACGCACAGTATACAATGGGGATTACACCTGACTCTTGGTCCTGATCGCTCCATGTCTGATGGATAAAATAATTTGGGTCTGTTCCCGAACAGACTGGACATTTGTGCGCATTGGGAGCATTTTTTTTTTTAAATGGGGAAATAAACTTTAAGTGTAAGTATTCCCTGTACAAAAATAAATGTGGCAGCATGAACACTTAAAAAGGAAGGGATTTAAAAAGAAAACGTTAACACGAGTTAACAGCAAATTGTAATCAGAAATGTCTTTTGACACTGCACATGAGGTTTTGGAGATCTTTTCATTTTTAAGTTGAATCTATAAAAATGTATGCAAGACAAATTTTACCATGTGTTGTAATTATAATAATAATCATATTTTTTTATTTATAAGCGCCTTTCAAAACACCCAAGGACACTTTACAATCAGGAACAAGAACAATAAAACACAGTGCGGGTGAGCAGCGGCAGCCAAACGCGCCAGCGTTCACTCAACCCGGAAGTCAGAAAGAAACCACAAGGGGAGGAGATGAGGAAAAAAAAACACGTTAATTAACAGCTATGATGTTCCACAAAGAAAAATCCACGTGTTGCCCTTAATTCATAAATATTAAATCCATTTTTTGAACTTTTAGCTATTATTAAAATGATAATCCCTCCATTCCCAGATCTCAGAGAGAGAGTTCTTGCTCAGGCTAATTTATAAGAATGTGTAAATAAAAATCAAACCAGATGAACTTTTAAAAGATTAATTTAAATTTAAAAATACACAGCAGTTATTTAAAAAATTACAACTAAATGGATTTATTGGGTTTTTGAATGAAAAAAAAGCACATATTTAAATAAATTATTTCAATGAACAGATTGACCTTTGATCAGGTTTTGTATCAGATACATCAAAAAGTAAATAAATAATCGGCAGATGACTCAATTATTCTTTGTTATTTGCAGGCCTAAAAATGTCATAAATTTAAATAAAACTAATTTGAATTTGAGACAATTACCAAAATACATCGTTTTGTATATGTTTTGTAAAAGTAGCTTGTAGAAAATTAATTGGGCACATAAAAAACACAAAACTTGGATCTTAAAAATAAAAAAAGGTCATCAATTATATCCACTTTGATTTGCTTTGACTGATCCTACTTGCACTCACTTGTGTCTGAAGGGTGAGACAAACTGGCAGTACTGGCAGCTGTACTTGTCCTCCCTGATGATCATGGCCATGGCAGAGTGGCTCCTCTCGTGGGAACGGAGGCCCTGCATGGACATAAAGACCCGGTCGCACTGGGCGCACGGGTGGCCCCCCGTCACCAGCCGTTGCTTCAGCGTTGAGGACCTCCCTTCGATGGCATCCAGATCTGGTTCCAGTGTTTCTATAGCAACAGCGGAAGAAGCCGCAGGGAGCGAGGCGAGGCCCTTCACGCCGTCCTTGGGTCTCTTGAGGTTTCCCGTTTCATCTTCCTCCAAATCGCCGTTAACGAGTCTCTGCGAGGGCACGGTGAGGGCCACCTCACTGATTTCCTGCTGAAAAAGATTCAACTCAAGTTTATTTTGGGTGTGTGAAAAATTCTATTTGCTCACTTGCATGATTAAAAAAACAAAACAACCACTCAGGCTGGTGACCCTCAACATCAGGACTCTGGTTTGGATTTCAACCCAGACGCCTCTCTAAACAGACCAAGACCTCATCTTGGGCAACCATTCATAACTTTTGGACCGCTCATCCTATTCAGGGCCAGAGTTCAAGCTCAATACGATCACAGTTGGGTTTTGACAACATGTGCTTTCACATTTCACGGCTTGTACTTTGACAAACACCTTCGAGGGACTTCGCCCGCATGACCCGCAATCGGAAGCAGGTATCATAAACGGGTGACGCTTCTGTGGATACTACATCTGAAACCACTTGGTCAATTAATCCTTATTCTTGCGTTGTGCGCCAAACTTATTTTCGTTTCAGCCTATCGGCAAGATGGCGTATTATTATTTTATTTCTATCCATCCCTCCTCATCATCCGCAGAAGCTTTCTGCGGCTGTCCCAAGTCGGCAGACAATCACCATGACTTTTTTTTCATAGCCTCAAGGAGGTTCAGCCATGCTTGTGGAAAACCCTGACCCTGCACTTCATGCAGCCATAAAATACGATGTGGCATCTCCAGAGTGAACCTCTCCTTAGCGTCTGTAAAAAGCACCACCTGAGAAGGAGAAAGGTTATGTAAAACGCACGATTGAAACTGCAGCGATGGTGCAATGTGCTGTTTGACTAGTATCAAGTCCATTAATGTCCTCCATTTGGTTAAGGCCTTGTATCCTCAGGCTCATTCCCATTCTCTCCAGAATACTAATGCTCCAACGGATACCCGCCGCTATCCTATAAGTAATAGCGCAAGCTCTCTCCGTTCTCCTCCCCCTCCTCTCCCTCCCTTGTGCTGTCTCAAGGGGGAAGCTGGCAGACGCCTCTGTAGCGAGCAAAAGCGAATGGGGAAGAGCAAGATGCAAGCGTCAAGAGAAAACAGATCACAGGGAGCCGATAAACATGCTGTGGTGGTGGAAGTCAGAAAGACTGCCGTCAAGTTTTAAAATGACAGTCGCACCAAATCCAGAAAACCACATTAAAAAAAACTGAGGCAACAATAAAATGCTGACATCATTTTTCATGAAAAATGACCTTCTAAATTCACGTGGAAATCTTTCAAGACATTGAGCAAGCTCATGAAACTCTGCTGAGTGAGCATTGCCAAGGTTTTTCCTGCTTTTTTTTAATGGGACACCAGCACAGAAATGTACCACATCTCTATATTGCCCACCGATCTGAATGGGAGTGTGAATGGTTGTTGTCCCCAGTGACTGGCAAGTGACCAGTCCCAGACATCAATGAGGACAAAATGGTGGCCTGGATGGCTGCATATCATCTGTAGCTAATTTTATTTGTAGCGTGCCACTTCAAGGATCTATCCAAGTACTGACCCTTAAAGAAATTTAAAAAGCAGGATTTTTTTTTTCCTGAAAGCACCTGCATAGTCAACAATACCCCAACAGATTACAGGTCTTGGCATGCGGCCTCATCCTGAATTAAAGGTACAGTGTGTAAAATTTACTGCCATCTGGTGTGCCATGCAGTGGTGCACTAATAGAAATCAACACGCAAAATGTCATCACGAATGACTTCTAGTAGTCCCTCAAGGGACAGAGGAAGTGCATGGCATTTGTTCCACATGCCGAAGTCATCATGTTTGCTAAATTTAAATCGTTGTTCGTGTGGACCACTCAGAGTTAAGCTCAGAACGACAGCCAATCAGGAAGCGCTTTTGCTCGAAACAGGAACGGCCTCTTGTGCGGCGTGCTCGTATTCAGTAATTTGTCTCATAAGTCATAAGCCACAGTAAAAACGACAAGGAGAGTTTGCAACCGCAGTTTAGTTACCAGATGACACTTGGCTTAAAACTTCACACTATTGTTCTTTGCACATGCTATGGCTCACAAGTCAGTCTTGCGTATGACAGGTATGTGGTTTGAGGGCGGAGACTTATGTCAGTCGATGGATATTGTGACAAACATGGAAAGAGTCACGGGGAAAACATGCTTCAAATAACTACAATTACCTTGACGTGCCCCTCTTTGACCTCTCCGTACTGGACATGCTTCCTCAGGTGATTGCAGATGGCTCGGATGGTCGTGTGCACCTCAACGCAAAAGTTACAACTGAAGCCTATCGGAGCTTTGTTTGCAGAGCTTTCCTGTCAATGACCCATCCCCACCCAAAAAAACAGGTGTCATATGTTGGCAACTTCATAAAAACAATACAAATTTGTGTCTTTTTTTTTTTTAAAGGACTATAAGTAGAAAAGTCATCACTGTGGGTATTTGAGGAAAGTGTAACTTACTTTTCTGAACCTGCCAGTTATTGTCAAGTATGTGTGAAGGGACATTCATAGGAATTCTTCTGAAATCCTGTATGAATAATTTCCAAATCCCATTATGTGCTATACTCCCACTTACAGTGAAGGAGAAAATTAATTAACTCCTAAGTCATTTCAAGGCGTTTTGGCTGCTTTGTGTATCAAATTAGGAAATGAGACCGTTAATGTGAGCGATAGCCGAACACTTATGACTGATAATTACTAATACGCCCAAGAGATAGGTATGCTCTGTGAGGTTGTCGCCAAGAAACAATTTGTCGACTATCAAACTAATTATAAAATATTCCCCAATTATTCTATTACCGCACGGATATTCGGCATTTTGATGAATATCGGCATCGTCTTTTTAAAAATCGATGACCAATATGATATCAATTTAAAAACTGTTAACTTATATTGTCAGTTAACTTTATAAGAGATGCTAATGACCCCGGGAATTTGTTCAACCTTTTGTTTTTGTTCGAAATTAATACAAAGTGAAAGTTATATTGAAATTGTACTGCAGAACACAATAGGTAGCCATTTAAACTTTCACTAACTTTCAAAATGTAATGTTGATCCTGGGAGCTCTATAAATTTTATGTTGGAATTTTAAAAGATGTGTGAAGATTAAAAAAAGATTTTTGAAACCTTAGTTGTTCAAAGACATGTGCTGGGGGAGTTTGACTTTTTGTATTTAATTTTGATGCAAATATATCCATCCCTCTTACTGAAAATGAAAATTCACCTTAAATATCAGTTACATTGTTGGTCTATTTGACTACTAATAAACGGTATCTGTCCATCTCAATTAAATGCATAGAGCAATTTGATGGTGCAATTCCTAATAGTTTTAAAACAATACCATGACATCATTGCATTAGATTAATATTTCCATTTCGCAACTCATCATTTCTCACCTTCTCAGACTTGCTGTCCGGTATGGCTGCTGCTTTGTGTTTGCTGAGAAGCTGACGCCTCCTCTCATGCCTAGTGGCCCGCTTCTGAAATTCATCGTTGTGATTGAGCAGATGCGTTGCAAGCGCGGGGAGGGAAAAGAACTTCAGCTCGCAATGGGAGCACTGGAAGGATTCAGAGGTGTCGGCATCATCATCAGGGTCAGGTGAGACAGCAAAGTCTCTCTTGAAGTCCGCCCTGTGGTGGTCGTTGTAATGCATAGACAGCAGCAGGCCAGTTCTGAAGGACAACCGGAAACATTTGAGACACTTAAATGGCAGCCAGTCGCCATCCTGCTCCGCATCGGGGGCATCCCTCAACGCCTCCTGGTCCTCCAATTCCATAGGAGTGTCCTCAGGTTTCTCGGGTTCTTTGGCATAGATGACAGTAAAGTAACGACTGAGCTTACTGGCGTGCTGCTTCTTGGGGAAGACACCTGGATGCCGTTTAATATAGTGAGACACAATGCTCTTCCTGCTGAACGCCTGGAAGGGACAAAGAGAACACTTTCGCCTCTCGACGGCCAAGCGGACTTCTTCGCTCATCTCCGAATTCTCCTGCTCGGAGGGGGGCGGTAATATTACTTTGTTGGGTTTCTCAGTCATTGTCTTAGAAGCGGCCAGACAGTGAGTATAGTAGGCGTCGATATCATGCCGCTTCTGGTAGTGGGCTGCCAGGCCCTTTCGAATGGGGTTGGTGTACGAACACAGCGCACATTTGAAGACGTTGTTTTTACCCTCAGGCTGAGCACGGACATTGTTGTGCTTGATACGGTAGTGGCGAGCGATGCCTTTGCGGGTGGAGCAGAAGTATTTGCAAAGCTGACATTTGAACACGGCATGCTTCTCGGGCTTATTGATGGGTAACTGTGAGAGGGTGAAGTCCACATCGGCGACCTCCTGGACTTTCCCTGCGTTTGATGTATGACTGGCGCTGCATTCCGCAACTGGCTCGGTGTGTTGGCTGACTGAGAAATTTGTCAAACCGGGAGTGAAAATCTCAGTGGCCGACTGATTGTGGTACTTCTCATAGTGGATTTTGAGTTTCTCCAGTGTCCCGTGCGTGTACGAGCACATTTTACACCGGTACGCCCCGTAGCCCTGCCTCTGAGTCTTGTTCTTGTCTTCTGCCTCATTTGGGTCGGAGATTTGCTCGATGTCGTTTGCAAAGTCCTCCGCTGTGACTTTCACCAACGGGTGCCTTTTCTGGTAGTGGGTGAGGACACCATGGATGCGGGAGTTCACATAAGGACAGTGGCGACACTTGTACACAGAGCTAGGGTTGATGTCTGCCTCCTGCGCAAAGTCTGCCGCTTTGACTTTCATACCGGGGTGCTTCTTGCCATAGTGGGTGAGGAGGCCGTGGAGACTGTTGTACTCGGACAGACACACGGTGCACTGATAGGGATTATTCGAAATAGATAGACGTGGGTGAGCGGGCTGTGGGTTGCTCTCTCGAGGTGGTGTGGCGATGTAGAGAATGCCCTCATCCTCGACGGATTGGCAATCGAAAGACGCGTGTTCTTTAGGAGTCTTGTCGACCGAAGATTTTCCTTTAATAATATCCAAAATCACAGATTCGTCCCCTTGGATCGCCCAGGGGTGAACTGCCTGATAGTGACTAGTGATGTCATATACTGTACACGCCTCAAAGGCGCAGTCCCGACATTTGTAATGTTTTGTTTCCGGGTTCCCCCCTTGTTGAGTGCTCTCTGGTCCAGCCCAAAGCTTACTGGCCATGTAGGCGTAGTCCACATTATGCTCCGGGTGGCGTCTTTGGTAATGGAGAAGCAGGCCTTGGGGTTCGGTGTGGGAGTAAATGCACCACTCGCAGTGATAGCCAGCCTCCAGAATGCGGTCTTGGTAAGCCCAGTGTAAAATGGTCAAGGCTGTGGCCTTCACGGTTGGGTGGTCCTTCTTGAGATGCTTCTTAAGGGCGTAGACATAAGGGGACGTGTAAGGACAGTGTCGGCACTTCAATGAACGTAGGGGTGCACTGTCTTCGGGGTCCGGAGGTGCCGTGACGGCGGCGGAAGAGACGCTGCTCGACTGCGCACGCTCACGCTGGCTCCTGACGATGGCAGTATGACGACGCACGAGGTCGGCATTAGCTTTCGTTTCCCTGTGCTTCTTCTGGTAATGAATGAGCACTCCTTTGACAGTCCGGTTGCCGTAATCACAGTGCTGACAGAAGAAAAGCTCATCCTCACACTTTTCTCCACTTCCTGGTTTAGGGCTTGAGTTGTTGGAGCCATCATGACCATTGTTTGGGAACTGCGTCATGAACTGCTTCGGTGCTGCAATTTGTAATTCGTCAATTAGCTTGAGCAAGCCCGGGGTGGGTGCGCCATGTTTGATATATTTGGCTGTCACCTTGACTTCGGGGTGTCTCTTTTGATAATGCACCAACACACCCACAACAGATTTGTTGCTATACACGCAGTGTTTACAGTAGAACATGTCCTCGTCTGATCCATACAGTGCCGCGGTTGATTTTTTGGGGGTAGTTGATGTGTTTAAGATGAACGAGGCGTTGGCGACGGGCTGATCCACAACCTTCATAGATTTCTGTATGCGGAAATATGACGCCTTTTGCTCAGGGTGTTTTTTTTGATAGTGGACCAAAACAGAGTGCATGTTGGGGCTGGAAAAAGAACACACGTCACAATCATATACGACGACACTTCCGGCCACGGCGTCCTTGAGGGGATCCGTGTCTGTGCCTGATTCAGGGGTCTTTGACGCAGTTTTAAGCAGCGGGCTTGAGGATGACCTCTGAGTGGACGAGGCCGAGTTAAATGTTTTGGGGCCGGAGTTTAATATCTCCCTCAGAGTTTGTGATTCGCCAGACTTGTGCGATTGCTCCACAACATAACTGGAGAAGATCATTGCATTGTTGATCTTCACCGTGGGATGCATTCTTTGGTAGTGTGGCATTAGGCTTCGCACATTGGGGCTCGTGTATGAACAGAAGCGACACATGTACACCAAATTGGGCTGGTTAAAGTTGAGCACGTTGCTGGCTTCCGGGTGGTGATCCATGTAGTGTTGGTGTAGGTCATTGTAGTTTGTGTACTCAATGTAGCACTCCAAGCAGCGAAAGACGGCGCTCTGGTCCTCAGGGTCCAGGATGTACTTAAAGCTGAATTTGATGTAAGGGTGCATCCTCTGGTAATGGGTGCTGACGCTACGAGCAGACTTGTTATGGTAATCACAGTGTTTACAGTAGAAACGCGCCATTCCGGGATCCCCGGAGTAGTCGTTGTTCTCTTGGGTAGCCTCTCGACTATCAGTCAGATCACCTGAAATGTTTTCACTGTCGTCAGAAAGAGTCAGGGAAAGCGCAAGGCTGCGGGCTTTTGATTTAGGATTGCTTTTTCTTTTCCCTATCCTGCCTCCCTTGTGAGATGAATCCCTCGAGTGAGGCTGCAGTATGTTGTAAGCAAAGATGGCATTTTTGCCCTCATGGTTTCGCCCCACGTTGCTGTTTTGGTCGGCCGTGTCCTCGTCATCCATGTCATCTAGATTTATGATCAGGTCCTGCTGGCTTTGGCTTATTTTGCTTTGAAGGTTGCTCGCAATTTCGTCAATTCTCGTTCTTTTTTTGACCGAGGACAAATCCAAAGGCAAGTCGTTAATGGACTTCCTCGCGCGTTTAGCACCAACTAAGGGCTTTTTGGTGGCTAGCCCTAAGATGGAGGTCTGGGTTTTTTGTAGACAGGTTGGCGAGGCTGCTGCATCTGTGTCCAGCTGGTCGGCCAACTGACTTTCAAAGACCGTGGGATCCATGTCATCACAGTAGGAGTGCTTGTGCTGCTGGTGAACCCTCAATCCTTTCAGAGTGGTGGTGGAGTAGTTGCAGAGTGTGCAGCGGTGTGGATTCTGCTGGTCATTCAACACGCCGGTTGACTTTTTTCCATTCATCTTGGTCATACTGCCACCGTTGATGGGCTCCGTCACGCTGTCATTGTGAGATTCTGGGCTGTCGCTTGTGAGGTCCATGGTCTCCCCGTCGGAGGAACTGTGGCTCTGTTTGTGCGTGCCTAATTTCAGAGGACTGGTGCATATAAACGGGCATTCATCACATTTATACACTGTGGTTTTTCCAGAAAGGTGAATGTTTTCAATGTGGCGCGAGATGCTACGCCTGTGCATGGTGAGGAAGGAGCAAAAGGGACACTGGAAACGGTTCTGGTACTTCCTGAACGGTATTCCCTTTGTCTCCAGCAGCTTATTGTCCTCGTCTGATAAGAGCTGCTTAGCGTCTGCTGACAGCGTTCCAGTGTAATTGGGATCGTCTATATCACCTAGCTCTTCATCTTCACCTTCCAAGCTGCTGCTTGAGTCTTCTTCATTTAATAAGTTAGAGTCAATCTCACTGCCACTGTTGGGCCTCTTGGACGAAACGGAGCATTCCGCACTGGCAGGTGTGACTGGAGCAATCTGCGCCGACACGTTTTCAAGCATTTCTCCCATTGACTCCTCATATCCTTCGGTTAAAGGTGTCTTTGATCTAGTTGGGCTTTGGGGCTGGGAAGCTGGTTTAGGTGAGCTCGCACTTGCATCGCCTTCCGGCTTGGGAATGCTGGACACTATATTGACCTTGTCGCTGTGTTCCTTGACGACGTGATCAGTCCAGCGTGCCTTCTCGTCAGTCTGATAGTCGCACCATTCGCAGGCTAACGTCCCTCTCGTGAGGCCACTGGAAGAGCACGACTCCTCGTCAGCTTCAGCACTCTCTGGGTCTACCCCGGAGATCTCCGAGGGAACTTGCCTATGATACATCATGTGATGTTTTATCATCCTTGCTTTGCGCGGAGTCTTGTAGGTGCAATGCTGGCATAAATACACATTGGAATTGTCTGTTTGCGAGGAGATCTGTGCGACCACGTCCTCCTCGACAACATTGTGCACCTTCTTGGTGTGGTTCCTCAGGAACGACTTGGATCGGAAGTAACGGATGCAGAATTTGCACTGGTAAAACAGCAAATGGGTGTCAGCGCTTTGCTTTGGGGATGGGTTGCTGGAGCTGCTGGCAGAGTTGGGACCTGTAAAAAAGATTAGGAAGTGCGTGAGACATCTGCTCTGTGAGGCTGAATTAGTTTTTTTTTCTTTTTCTGATCCCAAATGATATCATGGTGAGTATCCAGTTCCTGCAGATGAGGAATTAGGGCAGTTCCAGAATACAAATTGAAAGTTAACAGTCAACAATTTTATTCTGTGTCTGTGTGTTTAAATGTATCAATAATGCGATGTGTCACATTATCGCTCACCATGCAGCACTGAAATGGCAACAGCAGACATCAATACTGTTAATATCTTGCATTTTACACCTAATATAGCATGTTTGACTTCTTAAAGGAATTGCCAAATTTTGGTGAATTTACCATTGAATCTAAGAACAATGAGATGTCCCAGGATGTAGCCAGTAGTTATTTTGTTTTACTCAACTCATGCAGAACTGCACGTCTAAACACAGGGTAAATGAATTGTAACATCTTGATTTGTGTGGGAGGCTTACTCATTCCAGCTTCAGGAGGTGTGCAACTCTTGTCATCCTTGTCTCCGGTTTCCTGCGCTCCTGTTGCCTCTTCCGCCTGCTTGACGTCATCGCTGTCGTCGTCGTCGTCTTCTTCATCTTCCTCCTCCTCGTCTTTTAGTGAGTCTGAATCGTCTGCGTCGGCGGGCTGCAGGAAAACTGTGTGCACTTCCTGAATGTGGCTCTTCAAGTCGTCATAGGAGTCAGCACGGAAGTCACAGCCATCGCATTGCAGTACCTCCATCACTAAATGGGGGGAGCACTCCCTGGAAAATCAGGGAAACCTGGCAGGAAAACAGATTAAATGTTATTCAGATCAAAACACGCAACACCTGTTGCTGTTGTCAACAAAGAATCAGGTGCATGTTCTCTCCATATAATAAGTGAGCAATTTGATACTTTCAGAACTTCAGGACTGGGCTTTTCTTGACAATAATATGTTTTATGCGCCCCAGTAGTCTAAACACGACATTCTGATTAATATTGCGTTCGTGGAATTAGAATTAAGGAGAAAAAGCCACCTGTTTTTCTCCATCTCAGGGGGCGGCCAGTTTGCCACCTGCCGTCGACTGAAAATGTCATCACAGTGCCTAAGGGCTGAAGTAACGACCATTACGGCTCACCTGTTTTCTGAGTTTGATCATGTGACGTTTGCAAGTTGAGCCCTTAGGCACAATGATGTCCTCTTTAGTCAACAGCAAGTGGCAAATTGGCCACCCTTTAAGGTGGATTAAAAATGGGTGGATTTCATACTAGTGGAGGCTGATAGAACATACCGTAAATATTGTATTTTTACTATTTCTTTGCCTTTAACTGTTGTTTTACGCCTAGGTAGAAAAAAACCAGTACGGCAACAATGACCACCACCACAATCACAATAAAAGTGCAAAATGACTCGTTCCGCTAGGGAGGCTCACTGCCCCACAGACCTCAATAAGTATCAAATAAAGTCCATGGCTGGAGGTCGGCTATTAGGCTAGCAGCAGACACTTGAAGAGAGCTCTAAATTCAATTTGTAAACCACTAATGACCAAACCACACAGATTATGTTGGTCGCAATAGTAGTCGCAAGGTCCCATTTTTTTTAGAATAGCAGCATGCCAGGCACAACGGAGGGACTGAAGAGGGATTATGGCCTTATTCATCCCTTTTTTATTACCTTGGGATAAGCAACAGCTAGACAGCAGCTCTACACAACAGCATTTCGCGCAGAATGTTCCATCAAATTGTATCAACTGTATTCAAGTAAGAGTGAGGGATGGCGGCTCTGATATCTCCTTCAGAAAATGAAAACATAGATTTGTGGTGTTCAGGTGCTCAAAACGTGAAGTTTATTCAACAAAGTTATCAGAACTTGGTTTGTTACAAAGAAGTAAAGGCAATCACCATGTCTAAACTAGCCATTGCTTTTCCTGGAAAGAAAGTGAATGTGGGAGGTGTGGACTACAATGTAGTACACGTTTGAAGGTCAGTTGTTGAGATCAATGGAGATAACTTGTTACGAACAGGGCTGACTGTTCTCATTGGTTGTTTAGCTACAGAATTAGCGATACAATGTTCCGGTTGTATAATGACAGCTGAAGGCAGAATGTCTCAATTTTCTCTGCGTTTTTATTCTGTTTTAATGGACAGCTAGCGGGGAAAAAAGATGGATTCTTCATAAGAGTGCCGTAAAACATGATGTTTAGCTAGCTTCGTTCATGTGTGTCCGTATTTAAGAGATTTTATGGAGCGTTTAATCATGTTCAATGGTCAATTTCTTCTAGAATGCATATATATCGTATGAACTTGTATTGGGGAGGGGGGTGAGTAGTGAATGTAAACGTGGGGCTTAACTGACGTTCGGCTATGAATCCTAATGTAACGGAATGTACTTCTTGTTTAGATTCAAGGCTGCCACACAGTCATCAAAACCAGGAGCTCTGGACATTTATTTCATTTCATTTTACAAATATTTTCCCGCCCCGTGAAAACCACAAAAAATGAGGCAGTGCTTCTCTATTTTTAAAAGGTTGTCTCATTCTTAATATTAATATACCTTTTCCAATTCCAACTTTGATGTGAATGGCAGCCCATGAGCTAGAACATAAGCCCGCGTACTCAAGCAATCAGCTCGCTAACCTGAATACTAGAAAATCCAGAATCCAACCAGCTTTCCAAGTGTGACTGGTCGACCTGGGAGAAGCTCCACATGAGCCACAATGGCCTTGAGCAAGCAAAAGGATCCATTGTTACAGATTCATGTTACAGCCGCGCCCTGCTCTCTTGGCATTTCAACACCATTTTCCACCAAGTGGCCTCCAAATGCCAGTCCTGTAATTCATGACATGGTATCAAGAGCGGGGGGGAGACAGCATCTGCTGGGAGTTGGCCAAGCCTATGCAATGCCACACCAAGTTAATGGGAGCGATAGTACATCTGCTTTCATCTAGTCATCTTGAGCTCTGACAGGCGGTTACTGAGCTAGCCGCTCAGATTCTCCTCTGAGCTGAGCTTCAAGGGCAGCCATTTTAAAAGCCGACTCTGTGCACTTAGTTGTTCAGCCAGCAGCACAACATGGACCCGTGGACCTGATCCTCTTCCTCAATGAAAAAAAAAAAAAAGGTTGGGCGGCCTGTCACGGAAGAAGTGCTGACAGAAATCTATCTGCCAGATGAACAACACAAGCTCAGCAGAAAGCATCTCACGCTCTCACTAGCCCGACTCCGCCTCTCGTTTCTCAGGACATTATCTGTCACATCAGGAGATTTTCAGAGAAATGACAGGGTGTGCGCTCTGAGGAGGGTTGCAGCCACCCTTTGTGGAAAAAAGACAGAATGTGCAGCCTCTCCTCTGCTTCCACTTGTTTTGTGGAAGCCGCCAACGACATTCCACAAGGGGGTCGAAAAATTCAAGGCATGTTTGAACTTCTTTATCTGGGAGTTCTGCAGGCCCTCAGTCGAGCAAGAGAAGGGGCAGAAGGGGGATATAGTAGGCCTCAAGGGGAAGGGTGGGAGGAGGAGCAGGGAGCGTGACAGAGCAACCTGGAAGAGCTTTTGGTGGAAAGCAGCGCAGGACAAAGCCATCAGACTGGGCTCCCCAGATTCCAAAGTCTAGAGACATTTGTTAATCACCAACCGGTCTCGCTGCATCGGCGGGCTCTGCCAGTAGTCAGTCACACCCTCCACTCTGCAGCTGCATCGCCTGAAAGAGGGCCTTTGAGTAAGCCAGCATTAAGCTGATTAGAAATGCTGTGGCTTCGTCCCCAACTGTTGGCTATTGCGTCTATCTCGTGTTGTCAAAAAGGAAATTAGTTTATGGGTTTACAATACGGAGACTGATAGCACTTATGGAAGGAAGACATTCTCCAACGGTCCAGAAAACGGTCTAAAAAAACTATCCAAAACTATAACCAACAACTATAACACCAAACTGTCAGACCATTAGAAACAGAAAATGTACATTAACAACGAGAATGGCATTTCAGCACATCTGCTAACAGTAAAAAGTAAAATATCAATAAATAGAGCCATCTCATTGGTTCATCCATCCATTTCATGGAGGCTAGTAAGCTAGGGTACGGCATTTTTCAGAACGTCTGTGGGTCTGTTAGCAAATGCAATTTGCAGGGTCATTATGTTATGGTCCCCTGTAGTTATCAATTTCCCGGTTTTGGACTTTAACCTTTGTGGTCTTTGAAGTTCCACCTATGGTGTGAATTGTTTACTTATCCTCTGTTCACACTTTTAAGTCTCCATGTTCATTTTTTTTTTTAACTTCCTAGTGGTCTCACACGCAGCATATTTCATTGGTTAGGGGGGCTGTCAGTCAACAGCAACATTGCAGGTTCAGGAATTTCTGGCAAGTGCTAGCTGGCGAGTACATGTGACAAAAATCACCCATTTTCTTTTCTATGTCTGGTAATGCAGAACAAAGCCACATCCCTACTTACAAGAGGGTGTGCACACTTGTAAAACCGCATTACCTCAGTTGTTACTACCCTCAAAGATTTGTTTTTAATAGTTTTGCAATGGTGGAAAAAGTTTTGTAATGTTTATCTTGGTATCATTTTTTTAAGACACAAAACTCGAGCAATTGAACATGGGTGTGTCAATACGTTCTATATTCAATCAATGTTACTTTTGGCCCATTGACAAGAGTCATACCAGACCATCTTGCTGATCTTGTCACCCTTTGGATGCCTGGAAGGTTTCTAGATGCACATTAAAGTCATTGGGCAAAGTACCAAAGACATCACCTCCCTGAAACAATAGCTATTCATGCCTAGCAAGCGCACTGGCTCAGAGTCTGCGGTTTATAAGTTGGCAGTGTGGCAGATAAAAACAGTGGTTAACAAAATATAATAATAAAAATAAAAAGGAAAACCCAATCCGACCTAACTGACCTTCATGATCCAATTGGCCTTACTTGAAACATGCATTGATAAAAGGCACAGGAACACGATCGGCGATTCCCAACGAGTATAGCGTGAGAGACTGACAAGAGGGTTGCGGGAAATTATACAATTTCACTTAATTTGTCTACAAATTATGTATTAATTAAAAACTATCTTTGCCAGCAACATGTCATGACAAGTAGAGCAACTGAACGCTCCACAAGTCGATGGCAGAAGGTACACTTAACCTAAGTCTTGGCTTCCTGCGAGTAGATCAGCTTTGTGTTCAAATAAACAGAACCGGAATTCCCACAAAGGCGGTCAAGATTATTATCAGTATCAATACAGTCCTATTTGTGACATTTTTGTTTGGTGATTCTTGATTCTGATGCACATAACAAAAAAAAATGTTGTCAGCACTTGCATGACTCTGGACACACACATCTTGAGGGGAAACGTTTTTTTTAAACGAAAAAGAAAAAGATTGGCGGTCTCTCTTGACATCATATAATCACTGGCACACTAAATCAATATCAACAATGTTATTTTCATCATAATTATTATATAAAAAAAAATATCCCCACCAAGGAAGTCACGTTATGTTTGAATCTGGATAATTCTGCTGTGGCTTTGGTAGGGTGGGCATAATGTCAATTCATTGGTCATCACCTGTTCATCTCGTCTCGAAGCAATTGAGCCAAAAAGCCTTGCAGTACCATAATTACACTAGTTTTCTTTGTCCAAACGCCCCCAGCCTTCTTCTACGACAGCAGGACTCCTAAAAGGCAACTTGAATGAAAGCCTTTCGTCACTACGATCAATTCCCAAAACTACACAGACCTGCAATCTGACAAAAGGCATGCAGTTCCTCCCGTCTTGATGAGCCTATCGCTTTTAATCACAGTCACATTTCAGTACTGGTGATAAGACAAAAGAGTGAACTAGTCACCGTCCCCTCCATCAGAGCGGCGAACAGAGGTTCCTTAAATGATGCGATCATATGATGCCGCTCATTTGAGGAAGTATGAATACACTTGAGATGAGACATCGATTTCCACCGGCCAATCAATGAAGTCCTGCGCCTTCTCAGATGAGAGACACAACTAGTCCATCATGTTCAGCCATGAGCGTTTTGTCATCATCGCATTAACAGTCAAGAGACTGGAATGGAATCAAAAAGAATGTGGAAAAATACACACAGTTGAGTGTGCCAGCAGTACAACTTTACAAAACACTTTATCAGATTATTATTATTATTACTCTTATTTAAAACATGAATTAGGCCAAAACCTCATTAGTCCACACTTGAACTATGTTCCAAATTTAAAATGAATACAAACGAGTTCAACCAGCTGATGAACAGATGTCCACTGCCAATGTGCTAGCAGCGGAGTGACATGAACCTGAACTGAATTCGACAACTTCTACGGTTACTCAGCGAAAACACCAATGATCGTCTTTTGTGTTCTAGTATTGGGGTCGGGGGAGGAAAATCAGGTTTTTGTGAGGACAAGCAAGCAAAACAAGAGGCAGGGGAAAATGGAGGTGCAGAGCTGCTTGCGCACTACAACTAAGAGAGCTTTGCTGATCTGTCTGCAACCTGACCTTCATTGGTGTCACATTCACAGGACATTAAAAAAAAAAAAAAAAAAAAAAAGGGAAGCGCTGCAGCGCGCCACAATAGGTCTCAAAGATCATCCCCCTCAAGGACCTCGTTTACGACCAGTACCGTACCGTTCCGTTGACTGGTATGGCTGGCAGAGCACCAGAACTAAAGCGATTTAAGCGACTGAAATTCAAGCTAAATCGTGACATGGCTAACAGCATGTATGACCAAGAGTATTTGGCCAGAGGATAAAGCAAAAGGAATGCCACCGGCAACAAACCGCTAATCCCATATTTTATGTCCGGGTCCTCCATACTGCAAGGTCAGACCGTCTCCATGTGACAGATGGCTACCTGACATCAGCCACCCATCCAGACCGACAGACACTTCCCCCTGTTTTTATCTTTATTCGCAAGCCCTCTCAATTAATGACTCGCCGAGGCCACGTTTGCTCTCCAAAGCCGCATGAAAAATTGGTGGAGAAGTGGCCGGCGTGGTAACCTTGCGCCAAGGGTAGCCTTCTGTTTTGCAAAGTGCTCAGCGTTGCTGGGAAAAAAGTAGCAGAGGTGGGAGGGGAGTGGGGTGCGTTACACAGAGCATTAAGTAGCAACATTTGGCCTATTTTGCACAAGATGACAACCAAGCAGATTAGGGGAACCATTAATGAACATCTCCTTGTGTGTCTTTAAGGCGACAGCTCCTAGACCGACACCATGAGACCGATGGGGTATTTTTGGGACCTTCACGCCTGCAATGTTCACCCGGGCCCGGCGCCTGCCGATTAAATCAGCCGATTATAGCCCCTCTAACATTTCGAGAAACGGAGGGGGTCTGGGGGGTCAACTCATTGTGATCTATGCATTTTATGGTTCCACTCACTCTGATATCTGCAATGTTTAAGAGAGTAAAATGCAATTTGCTAAATCCTTCCAAGATTTTTAAAGATTTGTACATCGCGTCTTTTTTTTTGAACAGCGGATTCAAAGATTAAATTTTTGAATGGTGGGATATAGCTCCATTCATTGGCGAGGATAGAGAATAGTCTCTTCCATTTCGGATCGCCGGTTCAACTGAGGATGGCCTGGCTGAGAGGTGTTTGATTACCTTGGTCAATTCTGGGAAGAGTCTCTCTCCGCAATGTCCTTTAACCAGCAAACTAATTGAGATTGAATCATCTGCACTTCTGCTGGTCGCAGCCAAGTAGTGTTCTCCATCGCTTTAGGTTGAATCGTTCGGTTCTACACCGACAGAATACTTCAACCTCAATACGTCCATTTGTCCCACCAAATGACTCAGACCAGCGAAAACAAACTGTTGCTGTGATAATGTTTGCCTTTATGATGTCATCCTTCATTCCTTGTAGATGGAATAACTTTTATTCTTTGTTTTGTTTTTTTCCTGTTTGTCCTAACAAACGCAATGGACATCGAGCAAGTCCGAGGGGTTGAGAGGCGAGATAAGTGGACGCAGACACGCATGGCCGGAGTTGTCTCCAAGTCTGCTCAATCTTCTTTGGTGTACAGTCACTTCAGTTGGCCGCTTCCTCCTCTCTCTCTCTTGGGGCAGCCAGAATTATCTCCTGCATCACATGCAAAGCCTTGGCCAACGATCCACACCAAGGGCTCTATTTCACACGGCAGCCGCGCTGCGGCCAAGGACGAGCTGGGGTATCGGTGGCACAGCCGTCCACCATTTTGTGCTCTGAGAGTTCTTTGGATGGCCCTTTGAGAGAGCGGAGAGAAGAGCTGCCGTCTCTGCTTGCTATCTTGTTACACAGATGGAAATGTTTAAACTCTGTTGCTGGTTCCTCTGCAGACCGTCATCGCTGGCGGTCAGCAGAAGCAGAATAAGATGGCCGCTGAGAGAACACTGGAAGCTAAGTGGCTCTAAATGTGAAACACCCTGTCACACACAAGCCTGCCAGACACATGTCCTTGTTTCTGCGGACAGTATTGAGCTACCACTGCCAATTACTACAGCAATGAGATTGAGAAAAGGTGTTTACTGCAGTTGTCAGAATGATTTTTTTTTTAATCAGCGCATTCCTTTCCATTCCATCAACACTATCTGAATGACCAATGTAAATGTTTCATCCAATCACATGACTAAGAAGACTGCTGTTTCTGAATGTCTTTCACGCTAGCCTGAGTCCACTTTTTCACTGCTCTTTGTCAACAGCACCAATATGGAATCGTGACATGTCAGTACACCAGTGAATTTACTCAGATTTGAAGGTAGTATCAGGAGCAACGGTTCAGGCGCCTGTTGTGTGAGAGGGAAAAAAAAACAAACAAAAACACTGGCAATGGCGTGTGATGTTCAACACCCTAACAGTGTCTGCGCATGCATCGGAATCACCAGTGGGAAGCTGCGTTTGTGTGAAGGTGCGCATATTTAGAGCAACGCCTTGATGCAGATGAATGAATGCAGATTGTATTGTCGTGAAGACAACGCGAAAAGTCTTGGGTGAAAGCGGCTTCCACCATCGCAGTTTTGTAATTCTCTCTCTATTCCTGGCATATTACCACACTGTGAGCTATTCTATGATTCCCTATCCCGCACAGCTCGTGTGTCAACCTAAAAAGGATCTTGGAAAAAACTCATACCATGAGCCGTTTCTCCATTGGCCCATCCAATAACATTCCACATTCAGTATTTTAGCAGCACGTTGCAAAGAAACAGACGGTAAAAACAACCTTGCAGGTGGTGTTGATGACAAAGTTTGTGGATAACTTCAGCGTGTAATGATGGTAAATTTGCAATAAGCCGCCCCGTTGTCAACAATAACCAATCCAGTTACTGTAAATGCAATTCCCTCAGCCACCCTAGAGCGGACACACAACCGCATAACACAATACTTGTATCTCAAGCTGGTATAGAATGTCCAAGGATAGGTCATGGAGAGAAACCAGGAAGTGTTTTTTCCACAAGGACAATCACTGCAGGAAACCTTGCATTCCACACGGCCATCTCCCTTCGGAAACCATTTCCTGACATAAATCAATCCGACGTTGTCACCTTTTATCTCAAAACATAGGAGAACATATCATGTCGCAGTAGTCCTACTTGGTGGTCCAACAAATTATTCGTAGTTTTAGCTTTGCACTCAATAGGTATAATGCCCCCTACTGTGCCATAAATGTATGAAAAGAGAAAAAAAAAACTTGCGCGGCGCACAAAAGGTGTTTCTTATAAATGGGCCTGAATGGACAAAAGCCAGTAAATACTGTCAGGCATACGAGGAAGTCAGGGTTACAGACGCTCCTGCTCACAGGCACTGGGAGACGTTTACCAGCACATGTGGATGGAGTATTCCAGACACAGTCGGGGAAGAGAGGAAAGAGGACGCGGGAAGCAATTAGGAGTAAAAAAGTTCAAGCGGTTTGCTGCAGGAATGCTTGCGAGGGCTAAGTTTAGAAGAGCTTCCTTCCCCAGGTTGGAACCTCTCGAGGTAACTCAACAAGTTAAGTTCAGGGTGGGAAAGATGAGAGAGCCATCTATATTAACTTACCACCAAGACCTCCTTTCCAAACTCTTAAATATTTAATCGTCCTTGGACAGCTCTGTTGCTTCCAGCCAGTGGATCCTTTCTACAAGACTGCTCCTGTTCCAGCTCAATGAAGGCCTTGTCCCGTGGCACCACACTGCCCAAGGAACGGGCGTCTCCAAAGAATTCAGGGGCTTTTTTTTCTCTCTCTCTCGCTTTCCCTCCCCACCACAGGCAGCTTTGGTCTGACAGAGCTTGGGTTCACTGTGTCTTACGCGAAGAAGGACCATAAATCCTGAATTTAGAGCAGGAAACCTGAGCGTGTCGGTGGGCTTCATTTATCAACCACAACACTCTTTCTCCATCTAAACCAGAGATCCGGAATGCTCAGCGTGTTAATAAGCCGACTGGTAAAGACACTGAGCTCCCTTTTTTTTTTCTTCCTTTCCCCCCAAGAGAGAAGGCAACGTTCGGACTGTTGATGTTCTGATGGAAAGCAGAGAAGAGGAACCAGTTTGGTGGTGGTGTAACGTGGCAACTGACAACAGAAACTGGAAAGACACCTCTCTCGCTCGCTCTCACTTTAGCACAAAAACACGCGCACGGGCACACACACACACACACGGGCGCACGCACACACATACACACACACACACACCACTTCCCTGTTGAAGTTTAACCCTGACATGAAGTTGCAGCACTTTAGGTTCAACCAGGGACTGAAATTTGAACCCAAGCACACTAAAACACATCACACATTGCCATAACATTAAGATCTACAGTACATAAACTAATGACGAATGAAGAACACACAAAAAAACACATTTACTTAGTGTGGACCTACGGCGCCGAACGCTACCAACTTTTAGTGACCTTTTGCTCCATGGCTATTGGGTTTTCTTGGGCAAACACACAAGACGGAAGCGAATGGCGTAACGAGAGCAGCAACGGCAGCGGCGGCGGCGGGGCCAGCGTGCATCTCATGAGCCGTGCATCACGTCAAGAAAGCGTTCACTGGAGCATTTCAATTTGCTTTTGTCCGAGTCTCCCTTCGCAGCCCCAGGTGGAGAAGAATGGACAAGTGCAATGAGAGCAACCAGTATAAAAGAGTGATAGGCTTCATACACACAGACACACACATATCCATCCATCCATTATCTGAAACGCTTATCCTCACGAGGGTCGCAGGCTTGCTATATTACACGCACGCACACACACAAACACAATCACAAGTCCATGGTGCATCACAGCCATGACACGTCTTTAAGACGGTTGAAAAACAGCGAAACATCTAACTCGAACCCACAATTTGTTCCTGGTTTCAGTGTCTGCCTGCCATGGGAAATAATGGAAAACGAATCTGCTCCTCATAAAACCTTTATTAACCATTCAGGCAATATTTTAATGAGGTATAAAAATAGGTTCACCACAAGATATGAGAAAAGACAACAACAACATAGGACTGATGCCAAAAAGGGAATTGGGTTAAAGACAACGGCACTCGGATGACATGTCAATTTACAAGGTGTGTTGTTGTTATTATTATTAATATTTATTAATATTAACTATCATACAAAATAACATGCTATTTGAGTGATGGGGATAGTATAACACAAGGCACCTCTGAATCGCTGAATAAAATCTTTACTGACGTACAAGTGTAAAAAGAAGCTAGCCACTATTGATGAGAAGATCTATCATCCATGAAAACAATTGTCATCTAAAACTTTGATCATGTCTTCTTTTTATCATTATCGACCGAGCCATACCTTACTGAGCAACCAGGACAAGCTACGTAACTTTTTTTACGACTTCACAGTCGTGCAAGTGTAAAAATAAGTTAGAAACAATAAACAGTCCTTTGTTTGCATTTTTAAAGCCGCACTGTACCAAGCACTTATGGTAAAGAGTTCTTTGATCATTTATTTAATTCTTTTAATGGTGACTGAGCTGAAATATCACAAGATTGGCCAGCGTCTAGTCTGGAAAGTGATGGACTTGAAGTGTGACCTATTGTCCAGTCAAAGACACAAAACAATACTTATCTGGTAGCCTGCGACCACTGTGAACGACCAAAAAGTGGTGTTGTTTGACAAGGCCATAACTCATATTTAAATGATCAACAATTTAAATATTTTGACATTAGGAAAAAGCAACACTAGCGTGTTTGGAAAAGTCATTTTATCATTTGATAACACTTGCATATAAACTCGATTAAAACAAATAAGGCAAGCCATTATTGATGCGTGAAAGGGACCGGCTTATCCAAACTACCAACTGCCTTTAAAGGTTTATTCCATGTTATGCTTTAATCACATCAAGAGATAAAGACAAGCATAGGATGTTCTGGTTGCACGATAACATTGTGTTTGTCAGTATCATAGTACCGGTAGTTGCTTCCTCCATTCATCAGGGAACGCCAATTCATTTTGATCACAAACGACAATAAAAACACTCAAATAGGAATGATTAAAGACGACAACTCCGACACGCCTCCTTGAAAGTGCCTATGACAAGGGCTAGCCTGCTAACGGCTAACTAAAAGGAGGCAGATTGTCGCAGCCAGCAGTTATTTATGGCACTGAAAAACCACCCTGGGTTCTACCTTTGGCCATGGTATGGTGAGAAATCCCGGTCAAACTAAGGACACTAAGGAAAACTTTTCCAGAGTTAGAGGTGGCAAGCCAAAGGCACCAGCAGTGTACTCTCCGGTTCAATAAACGGTTTCAAAATGACTAAACAGGATATGCCAGTTAGCTCAACACAAATCCATAAGAATGGCCAAAGTGTTGAAAAGTTAACAAGAGCTCCCAGCGAGGCCAACACACCAGTAAAGAGTTGGGAGAGCACAGGGCCCGTCCACCAACACTGCAGCGGCCTGCCAGAGAAATGTGTCGAGCACAGCAGATTCCTGCCGGGCTCCTCCTCGAGGAACCTGCCACGCCAGGGGGAGAGAAGGAGCATCGCCACCATTTTGATTTGGATGGCTCTCCCTCGCCTGGGCGCTGTCGCAGCACACCGCGTGTCAAGCTCCCACAACACACACACCCTGCTCGTCAGCGACATTGCACACGACAGTCGCCGCTGCAGAGTATAAACACACAAACACACACACACGCTCCCTGATAGGCTGAACACCTTCAGCGTATTTTCATGTGCACATCTTGAGAACTTTGTGACAGGAACCGTGCACTATGACATCAAACTTAGCTGAATATTATCCAGACGGACACGGTCTAAACACTGCAACGGTCAGCATATCTGTATGGAATCACCAGTCATCACGTGTGCATCAGTCTTGAACGTCACTATCAAACATTGCTGCTAAAGTATCATTCCGGTCCTCATTTCAGTAATGTCAGATCAAAACCATTCAATGTGGAGGATGTTTGATATGGACGAGGTTGAGCGGCACATTCCTTTGATACAAAAACCTTCAAGGTCCACCATTCCAACATTCTTTATCAGCGATAGAAGCATAAAAAGAAGTGAACCACCGATGGTCCCATGAAAATAGTCCATTTTGAATGCTGATTGACGACAGCATGACGTGGATAAAAAAAAAAAAACCCAAAAAACAGCTGCTCCTGTTTTGACCTCATCGACGCAGTGTGGTGCCGTACATGCACAGACTACACACACTCTTATAAGGAGAACAGAAGATGTTGTGATTGAACTCCATGAATACTGTATATATATATATATATATATATATATATATATATATAACTGTTTTTTTACAGCCTGAAGAAAAAAAATTCAGCCTTTGAACAGTGTTATCACATCCGAGTGTACATGTTTCCACAGTGTCTGCGTGTGAATATTCGAACTCAATGCTAATTTACAGTTAGGATTTGAATGGGATCCTCCGTTGACTTTAGCAATTAGCGCTCACGATGTTTTAAAAATGAAGCATATTCTGAATCTAGAATGTGTGTCCTTATTTTTATTGTGTGTTTAGTTTTACACTAAACTCCAAATTGGCTGTCATTAAACGGCTTAAAGCACGCTCAGGGATGCCAGAAATCATAGAGCGACATGCTTGCTGAGCAAGCAACAAGGTGCATCCAGGGTACTTTCACAACATATGTAACTTGCAAACGCACGGCGCTGTTCTGCACATTAATCATTGTTCTTTGATGATAACATTTTAAACATTGAGAGAAGCCCAAGTCTAAATCACTATTTATCTATATATCTATATATATAAGCTACAAGTTCGCATAGCCCGGCTGAAGATGGCAGCCTGCTTCTGCTGTTACTTCTTCTTCTACTCAGTCCTCGTCCATCTGTCTAGCCCTGCAGCTCCATGTCAAACACCACCTTTGTTCTGCACCCCCCTCCCTCCACTCCCTTTGGAAGACTCATCTGCCAGCCTCCATTTTATGCTTGGAGCTTCACTGTAAAACGCGCGCGCGAGCACGCACACGCGCGCGCGCACACACAAGCAAGCACCTGACCCAAGACTAGTGACAGGCAGCCAGGAGACACATCAACACAATGACAGCACATTTGCAACACTATCATCCAGTCAAATAAGGGGTGGGGGTGAAAAAAATGGCCACCAGAATTTGGGAAGCGGGAGGGAGGGAGGGAGAACATATCCTCCTCATGCTGGACACTTGCATGGCAGCTCCGAATGGAGGACGCAGAAGAGGACAACCATCCATGAGGTGGCTTCTCTTTCCGACTAACTCACTAATCCCCCCCCACCGTTTTTTTAGGAGGAAGAGGCTCATAAAATAAGCCTGACACATGAGCGACAACGTCCATTTCCTTGAACGAAGTGACGGACACGAGCGCGAACGAACCGGGAAGCGAGCAGAAGACACTTGACTTTGGGCTTACATGGTGGCCATTAGAAAAGGAAGAAAAGAAGCCTCCCGTGGAGGAGGAGGAGGGAGAGGAGGAAAGGGGGTCAAGCTCTTTCCAGGTCACGCATGAGGCGAAAAGCTATCCCATGATCCACCAATGGCGACGACGTTCTCGCAAGACCTTGAAAGCCCCAACGAAAGCGCCCCCTCCATGAAAGTGGAATCGCGTCGCCAGTCGTCGTTAAAGCGTTACAAAATATAGCAAAGAAACGGTCAAAACTCACCGCTACAATCTTCTCCTTCTTCTCCAAAGTTGTCGGTCTCATGCGTGCGCCCGCTCCGGCTAGTGGGTGATCGCCATCTTTCCTCCTGCTTCTCCTTCTTCTCCTTCTTCTTCTTCTCCTCCTTCTTCTTCTTCTTCTTCGCCGCCGCAACTGCAGATGACCTGAGCTCCTCCGCCGAGCGGCTCGCAATCACACGCGGGGAGGAGGAAGAGCAGGAAGACGCGCAGCACCACCACCACCACCACCTCCACAACAACAATGATAATGTGACGAACCGGTCACACAAAGGAGGAGAAGGAGAAGGAGCAGAAGTTCGGCAGGCGACGAGCGAGCACCAGAGGGTGCGCGAGAGTTGGCCACAGGACGAGTGAGCATCGGCAGAGTGGACACCCGAGAAGCTCATCCTTCTCGGCGCTCCACGCCAACACGGAGCCGCTAACATCGGAGCCCCGAGCCGGCGCGCTCCCGCGCACTCACACGCGGGCACCCCCGGCGACATTTTTGCGTAGACGTACAAGTTTTCTATATGCGTTTGCGTGCTACGTCATGGGGTTATTTGCAGTTCACGTTTGAGGTTGATGAGGATACTCCAAATAATCAGTGTGACACGCTCACATCAGCATTGAACTGCAGAATGTAAAATACACTGAAAATATGACATCATATTGCCAAATTATCACGACAATAACAACATTCACATTTGTATAATTTAGGAGCTATCACAGTTTACATTATCCTATTCTCCCCGTGCCTGCGTAACCCACAGTCCACTCCAGTTTCCCCCTAGGTTCCCAAAACATTGTTTGGCAGGTTAATGGAACACTCTAAATTGCCACTAGGTGCGATTGTGAGCGTGCACGGTTGTTTGTCTATCTGTGACCTGCGATTGGCTGGCAACCAGTTCATTTCACTGGCTGTCCAAAGACAGCTGGGACAGGCTTTGTGGCATCCAAAGGCCGCATTTTTCGCAGCATGCCATTACTTTTGGTGTGACTCGACCACAAGTGGTTTTCAAATTCTAGAAAAACAATTCGTAAGCTGGGTCCTTCGATGCCTTCAAAGGCTCCTCCTCGTGTTAGCCTCTGTGGATCGCATAAACTGTGGCGATTTTGGACAGGCTGAATGTGAATTTGGACACCGCGTGCGCTCGAGTCGCGCCGGAAGTGACATAATTAAACCAGAATAAGCATGACATAAAAAAACATTCAATAATATAATAAATATTTATTTGGCTGTCAATAACAAGAACAATAATACAAATATCAGATTTAACAAATGTAACTGAATGACAAAATTATGACTGTCCATGCCAAATAGTGAAAATTATTTTTAATCAAAGGTGATTATCTAATTGTACTTATCTTGCAGAGATTATCAGTGACACTATTAAGATTTTTAAAATCCAAGACTTAATTAACTCTTCAATTTGTAATTTAAAAAAAGAAAACATTCCTAGGCACAGTATAAGGGGTTGTGTTAATTGCATGAGTCAAGCATTGGGCAGTGATCCACGCATTTAACTAAGCGTCCAATCGGATTCCAGCGATGTCATGATGGTACTGCTCACAACCACTGGGGGGCATATTTAGATACTACCTGGTGGTTGCCATAATAGGTTGTGATGTTGTCATAGTCATTTGAACCTTAAACCAGCTCATACTTTTTTAAAAAATGATTTTGACTTAAAAATCAATAGATACTCACAACCACAGCTGATCATTTACACGGCTTAATGAGGAGCCACACCAGTATAATGTGGTTAGTGATGATGACAATCCTGTAGCAGTGTGAGCGGCACAGTGGAAACGTCGACGCTGCCTTTACTGCAGGCTTGGCTGCTTTGACTAACAAAGAAGAGCCCCAAACAAAAGGTGTTCACATGCATGTTGTCAGCGCAAGGATGGCTTGGTGGGTGGTGGGGGCCGAGAGAGGGCGGGTAAGGAATGGGGCGGTGTCTTTCGGGGCAGCGAGCAGGGGTGGTGGCGCCAAGGGAACCCCGCGTGATGAGACATTCATCTGCCTTTGATGGCTTTGTGTCGTCGGTGAGGATTTTCACAGTAAATCTTTCCGGTCGTGTGGCAGCAGTCGATGCATGGGTTGTGTGATCATGGATATGTCAGACTCTCAACATCAATATTAATTGATATTCCAAACATCAGCAGCAAAACTCTGGTCTCAGCAACAAATGACGTAGTTTGGCTTCATTTTTTGGTTTGAAATAGTTTTTTAATACATTGGCTTACTTTTACACTTCTATGACAGTCCATAATGTTAAATGCTATTAAAAAAATTGCCTCTATTGTTCATCAAGGTTTTATAATGGCAGCAGTGTGAACACTTTCCTGTGCGAAAATGATGAGAGTTTGAGGTAAATATAGAAAATACAAAGTAATGAGACACCTTGGAGCGGTGTGAAACATGTGATGTGTTGTTGAGACAACAGATGGAATACCTTCATATGTTGTGTTGCGGTGACGCACGGAGCCCCGTGTATTTCCCCAAACCATTACACTAGCACACATTATTGTTGACAGAGTGCCCTCTGGGTGCCAGGTAGCAGCCGGGGGTTTATCACACTGCTTGAACATATGGCTGCTGCAGCAAATCAGATTAATACGGGATGGTCTCTCGGCCGGAGAGCAGGACAGACTGCACCAGAGCATCCGGGCTAAACCACCAATCCCGCCCGACGCAAGCTCAAACCTGCATGCAATGCCAAGCGTGGCTAAAAACAAATTGATCAATGGCGAGTCACACAGTCCAAAAATGTGTTTAGTATTTATTTACCGAATACATATTAAGTCGACGATTGTCAAAGATGGGCGCCAGCAAATGGATGGGTGGATAAAATGTATCTTATTTCAATAAAATGCATCAATTCATATATATCATTCCATTAAAAGCTCATTTTAATATAGTTGCATGTACACCATGACTGAATTGCATGCGGTGGATAAAGATACGTATCCTATCCGATTTAGAGAGGCAGGGAGCTCCACACCCCTCGTATCCATAGGAGTCATCATCTCTGCGGGGGAATCTGCTCGCGCTCCCAGTGGAGGCCAGCAAGAAACGCTGGCATCGAACCTCCAGCCATTCCCGACCGACCACACTTCCTGGGCTCAAAGAAGCAGAGGAAGAAGGTCGCACGACGTCCTTATTAGCAACAAATGACGTAGCCCCAAAGGAGCAGCCGCGCAACGTGCGTCTAGCGATGACAAATAACACGCGTCACGCAAAGACCCTCCACTTACAATCCCCGTTTAACCTCTGTTGAAGATCGTTACTTGCGGTTGCCATGGCGACGCAGTGATTGCAGCCTGCGGTGGCTCATCTCTGTTCCCGACCATCATCCGCAATAAATCTGCTCTCTGAACTGAAAAGTCTCCCAGGTGAGAGGGAACAAGCAAACAGTGGACAGTCCTCGGGATTAAACAACTGCTGCATCCACTCTTCCTGGCGCCCTTTGACGGATGGATCGAGCCTTGGACGGCATGTTCTATAAAGTGAAGTGAGAAGCAGAGAGACAGACAGACGGAGAAAGAGAGCCAGGGGAGCCTTGAAATCCACAGACCCTCCCTCAAACGGCTTAGCGGAAGGTTTGGGCTGAGCACGCCGCGGCTGAAAGGGCCCATTAAAGTAAGGCCGCGGTCCTGAGTGTTGCGCCGGGGCAGATTCATCACACGGACCTCGACAAAGATAATGGCGGCTCGCGGCCAGGATATGTGACAGGTGATCAGGTGGGATTCTGTCGAAACGACAGCAAAAGCATCTCTTTTTCACACATTGCTCTGTTGGTTCACAGGCATTCCTGTGTTGTCCGCCTACTGGGAAAAAGTCTTAAACACCCCCCCACCACCACCACCAACAGCTTCACACGATATAAGAACAGATCAAACGGTGCGCGAGTTGGTTGCACTAACGGCAAGGGGAGTGGCAAAAGTTTCTTCAACTTTCCAAAAGATGAAGAAACATGTGACCGGTGGGTCGGAAAGTCAAACGACAGGGAGGAAAAAAACGTGGTCAACCGTGGTCGCCAAGCAAGCACTCCAAGCTCTGTGCTGATCATTGGGTTTGACCCATGACCCCAGTGAGGACAAGCAGTATAAAAACAACAAGGACAGACGGATGGAGCGTAACATTGTGAACCGAACTCGACTGTAATACCTGGTCAGGAGGTTGGGAAACATTGGCAAACCCTCTGTTGTGTTCTCGAATAGACCTTCCCGCCGATAAGAATGTGGTCAGACAGGATGAGAAGGGAAGAGTGAAGGCCGAAAGGGGAAGGGAACGGGAGCCGGGCTTTTGTTCCTGGACTGGCTGTATTTGAGACACATTCGTCATTTGTCACTTCCTTCCACCTGCTCTCTCTCCCTCCCACCCCCTTTTGTCGCGCATTCTGCCAAAGGAGGAAATGCAGCCTGATGTCTGAGGACAACAGCGGGACGGCGACGGCTGGCTGGATGTGAATGAGAAAGAGGAGATGTGAAATATATGCGTGCCAGTGGTGCAGAAGCTCTATGTAAATCAGCCTCAGATTACTCCTGCTTCATTTGCTATTCATATATTTGCAAGGTGACTCACTCCAGACAAAGCAGGTGATCAGGAGCTCTCCTTTCTTCCTTTTTTTTTCCTCCTGCAGCCCCCCCCCCCCCCCCACCGGGCAAGAAAGAGGAAGTCGTAAGCCCTCGCAAGCACCAGGAGATTCCATACTCGATGTATTCCATCGGTGAGCGTCATTTCATCCATTTTGTCTGTCGGAAGCATTTGGGAGCGCGGGGCGGAGGGAAACAAAACAAGAGGCACGTCCGACACATTCACAGAATAATCAAAACAACGTGCCTTGTGATGTTTTGTCCATCACGCGAGACGCTAAGCTGATGTCAGTGCTCCTCCAAGGTCGCTCTTCTTATTATTTTCCTTCTTTTTCATGTCATGTCATCACAGAAACACGGAGCCAACGCAGCATCCTCTGAGGAAGGAGGCAGCACTTGTCTTCTGATAGGTGACGAGAGGGAATTTGTTCGCTTTGGACAAAAGTCCTAAAAATTCCTCTCAAATGAGTGAAATGTTGGGTTGCCTCTGAACTGAATTCTGTGATGTTTCCAACATAACATTTTAAACTGTCGTAGAAGTATAGCGAGAAGTTAATCACGGTTTAAAAACTTTCCCTCCTCCACAAAAAAAAATAAATACTCACCCTATTGTTAGCGAGTGGCATGAATACAGCCTTGTGATATTTTATTTCTTGTTTTCCTCATCTTATATTGAGCTTTCCTCTGTCACCAATGTTCCATTTCAATTACTACAGTTGTCATCCATCACTACGACTACTACCGCATGACTTGATACTAGTCGACTGCTTTCCAGCGGCTCAAAGGAATGGCACCGTGGATTGTTTGGCAGCATTAAATCAACGACGCACAAACTGTTGTTTGGTCAGAGCAAGCGCAAGCAAACTCCTCCACTTGGGGTAAGATCTCACCCCCTGACCTGGAGACGGCACTCCACCCTTTCTCGACTGAGGGCCACGGTCCCAGACTGGGAGGTGCTGATTTTTATCCAAAATGCTTCGCATTCGGGGTACAAACTGCTCCAGTGAGAATTGGAGATCACGACTCGATGGGGCCAAAAGTACCACATCGTCTGCCAAAAAGCAGTGATGCAATACCGAGGCCCCACCATGTCCGAGAGCCATGTCAACCCGGACAGTCCCACAACATCCAGAGCCTTTAGGAACTCCGGGCGGAACTCATCCAACCCCCCCCGGGGGCCTTGCCGCCTGAGGAGCTTTAGAACCACTTCAATCACTTCAACCCCAGAGATCGGAAAGCCTGCTTCCGAGTTCCCAGACTCGGATTCTTCCTCGGAAGGCGTGTCGATGGAACTGAGGAGATTTATCAAAACATTCTCTTCACGGCCTCACATCATCCCGAGTCAAGGTCAGCAGCACCCCAACTCTACTATAGTATAAACAGCTGACAAAAAAACCCAAAAACACAGAGCTCGGTAACTCAGTCATGGAATGATTAGAGCAGCCAGTAATGAACAGCGAGCTTTACATGAGCGGCAATGAAGTCGCCTCTCTTGTTCCTCAGCTCACTTCGTATTCACCTCTTCACGAGCAGACAACACCGGAACAGCCACAACAACAACAACCCCCCCCTCCCAAAAAACAAGAAAAACGGGACGGCGACAGACACCACTGGAGACGGCCTGTCAGCACATCTCCTGCTTTATATCGGGAGGCTAATATGTGGATGGAGATGAACACGGGCACCCAGGTGTACAAGGCCCGTTCGTGCGTGTGTGTGTGTGTGTGTGTGTGCGTGCAATTCAATCAAAGCAAAGTCACATCTGCCTTGCTGCTCGCTCTATACTTCTTAATTTCACTCCAATACGCCGAGCTATCGGCATGAATGATGGATGAGAAGAGTTGTTGCAGCAGCACCATCAGACTTGAATTCTTTTTTTTTTTTTTTTTTGTGCATATAAGGAATATCAAAACACCTCATTCTCCTTTCATATCACAGATGGCATCGCAGATGGAGATTTACACCGAGTGGACATGTCATCAAGTATGCTGTTCAAGTCCAGTTAAAGAGACGTGGCGACAATTTTGAGAACAGATATATTTTGAAAGGAGAAAGTCGGGAGATAACATGAATGAAAGTATAAAATTGTCAGCGCCAAGTGCTGACAATGAAATGGTTGCTCTACTTTGAAAAATAAATGTATGGAAATTGCAAATAACTCAAATGTTTCTCAGGGAAAAAAAAAAGTAATTTGATCAGAACAAAGCCGAGAAAAAAAGTGGTCAGTTTTGAGTTTTCTAAAAATATAATTTTTTAAAATCCAACAAAATTATATTATTCTTTAGTTTAAAAAAACATTTTAAAAAAGGAGAAAAGGCAAGTTTGTTTCTTTTTATGAAGAAAAATGAGAAATGAATCATCTTCAGAAATCAAGTCACAATATTGTGAGAAAAACCTCATCAGGGTTCATCTTTGTAAAAATCTTAATGTTTCTCATAAAGCAGGAATTTTGCAGAAATGTCAATGCTGACTGAGCCAAAGTCTTATGAAATGCTTGCTGACTTGTCCCAAGACACTTTTCCGGTGCGCGCGTGTGTGATTTGTTGAGAGAGTGATGAGATTTGGGCCAGCGGTGATTAGATGAGTCCATGTCTGACTTTAATCCCTGTTGGAAGGAGCATTAAGTTGCATGCGGCAGGCACGCACACGCACGTTGATATGCTTGCTACTTGGCATCCAGATGTAGGCTGACCCCCCCCCCCCCCCCAAAAAAAAACGTGCGAGAAGCCACATCTACGACTGTAAACACCGGCCATTGTGGCGCTCTCCCAAGCTGCTTACGTCCAGATTTAACCTGCATTCATTTCACTCACACACATTCCTTTGTCAGACTTAACACACACGCGCACACACTTTAGTACGGCACCATGTGCCAATGATGTTGCCATAACGGGTTGGAGACTTTGTGAAATCAATCTGCAGAAAAAAATAACGGTCTGACTGTTGGTCAACTCAGTCTCCTTCCCTCCTTATTCACGCAATCATTCTGAAAATGTGGGGGGAAAAAAGTGAATACTCAGAAAAGAAAGACAAGAATCTCGATAGCGCTTTCACAGGCTCACGGAACATCTATTTCTCTCTGATGTGAAAGAACAAAAATTCCATTAGGTTAATAGAAGAGCGTAGAATGATGAGAACATGAAGTGAATTGGGGTGAGGGTTGCTTTTGGGTAATCAAACGAAAGGGGTCGGTGGCACTCCACAGACTTTTGATATGAGGGTGCCACGCATCGTCATCTCTCCCCCGAACAAACAATATGTTTGTGCTCTTTGAGATTATGCAGCCTGTCTTGGGTGACACATCTTGGAGGGAAGGGGGGGGGGGGGTAAGCTTTCCTCAAAGGTGACCACGGCGCAATTAGTATGCCACCAAGAGCGCGGCTGCGATAGGAAACGCACAAGAAATGAGAAAAAGATGATGTGTTTGGCAAGCCCTGGGAAAGAAGCCACTAATGTGGCTGTCAGTCAAAAGATAAAACCCAGCTGAATAGAAAACAGACCGAGTAAATGCTGTTTTTGGGGAGGCGGTGACCTCCAAAGACATTGACGCCAAGAAGTGGCGCACGTTTATCCTGAATGTCATTCAGATCCGCGGGAGCGACGCTTCAATTAACTAGCAGTCTTGAACAAACTTGAGTTGTCAAGTTGTGCCCCGATGGTTAACGCCGTTGACTCAAGGTTACGCATACGAGTTGACAATTCAGCCTAGCCATCCGTGCATCCATCCATTTTCTAATCTGCTTATCCTCACAAACGTCACGGGCGTGCCGGAGCCCATCCCGGCCGTGTTTGGGCAGTCGGCGGCGTACACCCTCAACCGGTTGCCGCAGGTCACACATGAACAAACAACCATTCACACTCACAATCGCACCGAGGGACAATTTGGAGTGTTCCATTAGCCTGCCATGCATGTTTTTGGAACGTGGGAGGAAACCAGAGCACCCGGAGAAAACCCGCACAGGCACAGGGAGAACGTGCAAACTCCACACAGGAAAGCGGCAGCCGGAATCCAACCCTGCACCTCCCAGCAATTTTAAGAGTCTCTGATTCCGCAATCTGGACTTAAGAAGCCGATGCCGACATTGTCTGGAACGTTCTGTAGTAGCGAAAACTAAAAGTCATATTCACCATTGCACGAAGCTCTCTTTCATCCTCCTCATCCCGACGATGCTGTGTGATCGCTCCTCATCAGTGATCACGGCGGACGGTGATGGTGATGCGGGGGTATCACGGCATCAAGGTAAAAGAGCCATTATGGAGTTCCTGGTTGTTGATATTGTGTCCCTGACGGGTGATGACAAGGCTCATTAGCAAGGGAGAAGGTCAGCGGTGTTAAGCTTTGTGCACTTCAACGGGATGATGATTGATCGCCAGGCACAACGCAAACACCGTATTTCCTCAAATACACTTGCCAGATGCTTGTGGGTGACAAACGTACTGAAACTTTTCAATGTTTCAGTACGTTTTGTATTCGTAAAGGCGCTGAATACCAAAACACACACAGACGGTGCATTTGTGACACGTGGCTGCTCGTGTCGTCGTCGGGCGCTCAAGATGTCAATAATCACAGTGCCGATGTCACGTGTTACGATCACAGCCCAAGCGAGCGGCACAACAGCGTATCCTGTCCTCTGCGGTTGCTTCCTTAGTGTGCAAAGCGTATTTCCTGCTCTAGTACTTGGATCCTCAGTTCTCATCCATTTCCTTGCGGTCTTGCTTGCTTTCTAATGTATCCCCCCACCCCACCCCTCCCCACCTTGGTGGCCTCCAGCCTGCCTTGCTCTTACGCTCGACAACAATGGAGAGGGAGGAGGCCACTGTATGCCTCATCCGAGCTCCTCTTTGGCTCTCCTCGTGTGCCCTCTCTCTCTCTCTCTCTCTCTCTCTCTCGCCCCCTGCCCCCCCTCCTGCATTTTCTGTCTTTCTTTCTGCCTCCTCAGCCCTCTGGGTGAGGTCGTCCTAGCAGGCTGCCGCTATATCTATCAGTCACTCTGACTGTCGGGAAAAGAGCTGAGACAAGGCACATTGAAGCAGGCCAGCACTGCAGAGGGGCGATGTTGTTGTTCCACATTAGAGGAACAGGAAAATCAAATCATATCTTGGTCAGAGATATGATTTTGTTCATGTTACGTCTCAGCGACAGTGGCCAACAAAGAAGATAAAGATAGCTCAAAAATCGACCCGCAATTTCAAATATTTTTCTTACACCATCATGTTTGCTGTCCAAACACATGAGAACAAAATGGGGTGAACTGGAGTACTGAACAATCTGACTATTGAGAAAAAAACTAAATAGTCCCACGTTCAGTTCGTTCAGATCAAAACAGCGGTTCTTGTCATGACCGCGTGGCACCGATCAATCAGAGTCGAAAATATTCAATTCAATTATGCGCTCCAACCACGAAATTCAATATCCGAGGTTGTCGCCACTTCGCTTTGTCGAAACAAAAACACATGGTCAGACGTGTTTGATGCGAGTCGTAGCGTGATCCATATGGCAACGAGGTAAGGCTTTGACGGACAAGCGTGTGAAATCGGGACGAGGGCTTGTTTTATTTTTAAACGCAGGTGACCTTCAGCGATTCATCTCCTGCTACTCGGCCACCCAAACGTCCTTGAACAACCTACTGAAGCCTGCAGCAGCGGCGGCATCATCATCATCATCAGTGTGTCATCACCGTGTGAGAAGGAGCTGCTCGCTGTGGCAGTACCTCTCATTGAAGCATGACAGCCTGAAAACACTTTGGGATTCAGGCTCACCTGCGTCCCTTTCTGGTAGCCGTTGCTTTCAGCACTGAGGTACGGTAGGTAGGGTATTTAATTCAGAGGTCATTCAGGAGTACGGCTGGTTTAATACAACAAAGTTACAGTGACCATGTTTGAGGTATGCTATCTATTTCTTAGCGGAATATTACTTGAGGGATTTGAGGTCATGTAGGTACGGTGGGTTGATAACAAAAGTAACGGAGATGTGAGGGAAGGGAATTCAGGTGGGGACTGTTTTTTTTTTTTTTTTTTTGTAGGTGGGTGTTTAATAAAACAAAGCGACCGTATTTGAAGTATGGCAGCTATAGCTTATTGGTCTCACTTTTGTTATCCGCTAGGTACTGTCGGGTATTTTTTCCCGATTTAAAATATGTGCCTTGGCTCAATAAAGGTCGGGAAGCACTTAAGAGTACACGCGGGCGAAACACACATAACCTCAGGATGTAAACTTTGCGTTTGACTTGAAGCTCATTCACCGTGCGCTGCGTCAGCAGAGGAGGCCTTCATTTGGTCCTCCACCTCCATCGCTGTTATTGGACCCCCGCCGGCGGCCATGTTGAATGATTCATCAGGAAAAGCGCTGACTGGTGGATTTGTCACAGCCTCATATTTCCAAAGCAATGGCGCCTACAACCGATCCTGCGCATTCAATAGCGTTACAGAGTACTTCGATTTCAGCAAAGGTCATGAAGGGGCATCAAATGTTTACCTTTTCTATCCATCCATCCATCCCTCCATCTTCGATCGCACTTCAGTTCCACGGGTGACTGGGAGCCTATGCCAGCTGACTTTCGAACTAGTCGCCGGCCAATCGCAGGGAACGTAAGGGGCAAGCGACTATTCACACTTTTGAGAATTTGGAAGGAAATGGGAACATGTTCTATTTACAGCGCGTTGTCATTTCCGCAGGGCGAAAAAAAAAAGAGCCTATTTTGACAGAGTAAGGAATAGAGAGTACAGATGCCTTTTTTCAAAGTTAATCTGGGCAATGTCTCGGCTTTGGAGGCAGTCGCAGAGCCATAACAGCACCTGTGTGTAAAACCGCTTTTATATTGCCGACGACAGCTATAATTATTCTGCCTATTTTTCACTTTATTGCCCGTAAGCACCAGCATTATTTCACCTTTTTACCTTGTCACTGTTCTGTGTGAATGGCGCCTCACTAAACGGGGGGAGTCACCTGGCGATTTACCAGCTTCAGAGGTCCGACTGTGTTTTACACTGCCTATAAAAAATCCGGCATTTCCCTTCAAGTGTGTCCATCAGCAAAGGCTTTGTGGCCTTCCTCTCGATTCTTTCTCTCTTTCTCGCTTCACAATGACCCTGGTGTTGTTCTCATGGCAACACAATCTGCCACATCTGAAAGACTGGATTCTTCCAAGACACCGGGAGCTCAGCTGCCCTTCGTCTTTCGTCCTCGTCCACCCCCTGTCCTTCTTGGTAGCTTTTCCTTAAATGTATTTCCTCCCTCGCCTTATTTGTCAGCGCCGCAGGACAACAGCATCTTCTCCTCATTTCATCATCCAGATGGATTCCCACCACAACTGCTTTTTAACACTTAGTCAATCAAAATGTCATTTCCTCTGCCGCATCTGACGAGTGATATTGACCTCCTGCTGAGTTTTTTTTCTTCCTGTCTGCTCCAGTGGCAGTGGTCACGATTTGAACACATTCAAATACAGTGGCCTGCTTTGTGTGCGTTACTGCTCCGAGTGCGATGAGTATCACTACCGATTTAGCATCTATGCTAATTTTGGTTAGCCCCTCCATAGTGCTATATGCGATATCATCAGGATCTTAAAATAATTCCCAAAGACATATTTTGCCCCCCCAAAAATGCCTCAAACACCTTTTCGGGATGCTGGCCACCTCTGCTAAAGTTAGCAACACACAGATCATTCATTTCTCCCACAGAAATGAAATGATTCATAATTATAATCGAATTAGAATTTGGTTCATTTTGGAAGGGTTTATGAAAAGAAAAAAAAAAGAATTATATATATATATAAAAGAAAATATTACGGCTGGCTTTTCACTGTAGTGGGTGAGTGAAGCACAACGTTGACATTCCACGCATGGAGACGAAAACAGCTTTTGACTCACTGTTCATTTGAGTGACTGATGCAACTTTGACATCTTGCATGCAGGTGAAATCATCATTGAAAGGCTCATTTGGAAATTCTGCGTCTCATGCAGGAAGAAAAAAAAACTGCTTTGGGCTTTCTGAAACCGAGAAGACATTGATGGGCCACTAAGACAGCAAGTCTGCTGCATCTTCGGTCACAGGAAGGACACCCAGCTGTTCCGTGGCTTTCCGAAGCCATCTGCCACACCAATTCCCCCAAAACCTCCAAATCAAAATCCGAGCTGGCTCTTTGTGTCTGCTGCTGCCATCTTTGCATCCACAAGGTGAGCGGGCACTACTCCCCTCCCTCTTCCTCCTCTGACGCCATTGTAAACGGGACCAGTGCGGTTGCATCGCTGTATTACGGCGGGATAAAGTATCAGTGCTAGTAATCTTCCGTGGATTAATGGCTTCTTCTTTATCTGCGGCGGCGGCTGCTCCGCTCAGATGTCTGGGCCTGGCCAGGAGCCTCCTGCTGGAATACTAATGATGGACAGCTCCTTGCACTCCTTACACCCCCCCCCCCGAATCTCCCGTCCTTCCTGTGTGTGTGTGTGTTAACACAACCCCTTCCATGACCCCTGTCGCCTCCTTTGTGAGGAAGTCGCTGCCTTCTTGTCCCGGCTGACACCCGCTTTGCATACAGGAGTGGGATGGAAAAGGTGAACCAAAGGAAGGGAAAGACGGAGCGGCTCATTGGAATAAAATGAAGCAGATTGATGGAAGGTAGCAGGGATTGAAAACGAGACACAATTGGGAGGGGGGGAAAAAAACGCTTTTCGGTCCTCCCCGTCCGCAAGGTCACATTTAACCACACACGTGGACCCTCTCGCCTCAGAATATCTAGTTAGTGGGCTCTCTATGAAACGCAAAAACACCATCTGTCTCCTCGGTGGAGGAAGAAAGCAGAAGAAGAAGAGGAGGTGGGGGACGGAGGAAGGGGAGGGAGAGTGAGACGAAGCACATCATGTACCAACCACTGGCCATGCTGATGTGAACAAAAGAACACCGAGTATACCTTGTTGGGAAGGTAGAACGTTCAAGAAGC
This sequence comes from Hippocampus mohnikei, assembly GCA_026261675.1. Taxonomy (NCBI): domain Eukaryota; kingdom Metazoa; phylum Chordata; class Actinopteri; order Syngnathiformes; family Syngnathidae; genus Hippocampus; species Hippocampus mohnikei. The sequence goes on from JAKGUB010000344.1 coordinate 4,763,053, forward strand.
TCCACTGCTTGGAAGGCTGTGCCATTTTTCTGCAAATGGTGATCGGAGTGGATTAGATCAGGGGACACAGCGATCCCGAACATATTCGTCCAGTTCGAAAGACTTTGCACTGGCTCCCGTTCAGCGGCAGCGGCGAATTTAAAGTTGTACGACACCGAATGGTCGAAACAATGTCTTGAGTACATGAACCCTTTTATGCACCCTGGCCATCACATTTTCCTCTCCTCCTCCTTTGTTTTCTTCTTCCCCTCCTTTTTGCCCTCTTCCTGCCTGCCAGACTCTTTTCCTGTGTGGTCCCAATCTCGCCTTTTATCTCCCACTTGAAGTAATGATGACATCGATTGCATCACCACCGAAAAAAAATAAAATAATAATACTCTGGATTAAGACAAGCTTTGATCGTCAGAAGTGCAAAAGTCTTTGCGTGAAAGAAAACAAAAGTAGCACGCCGACTCTATGCAAGCTTTACAGTGCGTTTGGATGTGATCAGCTCATCGGCAAGCTTTGCAAAAGCCCGACAATGACATGATGACTTGAATTCGGAAGGTTGCACTGGGGATGCATCTAAAGTAGGCTGCATTGGGGCTCTCGAGGACTGGACTAGGGCACCCCTGCCCCAAAGTCTCGCCTTCAAAGGAAAATAGACTTCCTGAATGTTTCTGGGTCGGGCTTCTTGAGAATCTTTTGGGAGTCTACTCATGATACTTCATCTTCGCCAAACTCCCGTTGGGGGCTGTATTATGAAAAAAGTACATGAAATACTGTATTGATCTTCACGAGAAATGAACAGTAGTACCGGTACTTGTAAAAATACAGAAGGGGTATTGCAATTTCAGTTAGGTTTTGGGAAAAAGCTAAAACCCTGAACGTACAGGATACTATGATGTTATTTGGCCGAAGAATACTAAAAAGATAGAAAGGAAGCAATCATGATGCTGTATGTGTGAATGAGGTCGAATTGGACAACAAAAAGCACATCGCTTTGTGTCCTCATTGATGGCTCTCCTTTGTCGCACCCCACAACCTCCGAAATGGGTGTGAAAAAAAATTCTCTCCTCTCAACTTGTGAACACCACACCAAAAAACATCCATAGCGTTGAAGCCTGCATGATTGTTCCACATATGCTATTTGCTTCTCACGTCCAAATGTCGTCAGAAGCCCAGAGATTTATCAATTTGTCCCCTCGAGCACAGAAAGCCAGCGCGTGCACACGTACACAAGCTCGCAGCTACCATTGGCTTCCCAAAGCAGTGCCCCCCGATCCTCCCAAACCCCAATCCCAACACTCCTGGCCTGCAGCTGCTTGCCAGCCTGTCAGTTCCCAAGCATCAATTGGCATCAGTGCACCCTGATGACACCTAGTGGTCATCTCCTGCACTGCATAGTATAATAAGTTGGAACCCCCGTTTATCGCGGGGGATACGTTCCCGAGCCCCCAGTGTTGGATGAAAATCTGTGATAAAGACACCAAAATGCTCAACTCAAACGTGTAATCTTGTCCTACCAAAGTCCACTCTCGCTTAATGCTAACATAATGTCAAATGTCATAGAGGGGCTAAAGAAAATAGCATAGGGTGCTATGGTGTTGATAAACCTTGAAAGAACTGCTACTTTCACACAAACGGCGCAACAACGTACATCGAGGATCGACACGCAAGTTGCCAATATGATTGCTTCAAAACTAAAACGCGACTTCCTGTGGTGAGTCATCAAACTTTCCTACATGTGCTACCGACTCATAACGACACGTGTTGTTTGAAATGAACGGCAGGTGGATAATTTCGAGCGTTTCATCATCTTTGCTTGTCTTCCTCATTTCTTCATTTGGATTCAACGCAGGGATCCCACTGCGCCAGGTGCTGATGCTACACTGATGCAACACTTGATTCTATAGTGTTCACACGTGGGCATCACGATTGCATGCGCCGCAGGACTCCTCTAAAAATAGTTTGACAGGGATGGGATGTTGTACATTCCCAGCAATGTTATAGAAGTCACCATTTAAAAAGGTGCACATAGTTGCTAGTCATGATTATATTTACATATTTGAATGCCTTAATGATGCATCTGTAATAAAAACAGACTTTTGAAAAAAAAACATTTTGAGGCCAGAGCTTTAAGATACGGTTTTCACATGTAAATGTTGCTTAATCTTGACAATCAATCAATCATTTTAATTTAAATGTAATTTAATTTGACATGTTCACTTACAATTCATTCATCAAAAAGCTTTCCATCATTTTCAAAAGTGCAAGGATCATTTTTTTAAATAAAGGCGATGACAATATAGAATATAATCAGCATATAACAAAAAAAGAAAAAGATCATTCCTGATTACAGTGCAGCAAAAATAACATTTGCAGGAAACGACAGAATATTGACACAGAGAAAAGCCATTCGGGTGCTCAGCATTGATCCCAAAACCCAGAGATAAAGCTTAATTTCCCAATATAATAAATATATACATATTTCAAATTAAGACACATTTTCTTGCACGTGTGCAATGGGCCGTGAACATCACAGTACGGCACCTCCAAAATGAGGCGCGGACTTTTTGATTGGAGTTCGCTGAAGAAAGGCATTTCCCCAAGGCAACCGCGTTCACCGACTCGTGATGACGGCTCAACGGCGGAGGCTTCGTCAGTCGCTCTTCTTCACTGACTTGTCTTTGGTTTGGAGGCGCCCGCTGACCCCGTTGGGGTTATTCGTCGACGGCGCAGTAAGGGCGGCGTACGAGCAGAAGCCGGTGAAAAGCGTCTTGTGGAGCACCGATTCGATAGGGGCGAAGGGCGATGTTGCCGAGCCCGTCAGCATCATCCTCGTCTGGACGATACATAACACGGTAAACCGCTGAGCCGCTTAATATAAGTGAAGAAATCAAATTTTTATAAGATGAGATGATTTAGGCGTGACGTAAATAACTTGTAGCTCCCCTGGCGACTGGCCCAAAAGTTCATGGAATGTACAATACATGTACATATAACAACACGTCATATTTGCTTCTCATTAGTGAAGCGTAATCGGGACCAGCGTTAATATGAAGTGAAAAAAAACACAATTTATAAAATAAAATAAACAGCAGGACTGAAAGGAGATTGAATCTGATGCAACGCCGCGTTGTACATTCGTGACGGATCAGAGGTGAAAGGCGCTGTCGGGTTTATCAGACAAGGGTCGGATGACGCAAGGCTATGAAAATGATGCAAAAGCCGCCGCCCTGAGGGTAACACAGAGCCAAAAACGCCAGATGAAGCGAATACGGTTACAAAGGTTATAGGGAACACGACCACTGCCATTTGGTGTTCCAATCATTTTGTCCCCAAGAAGCATGGGATGGGAACCTACAGTCCGTAGGCCATGGTGTTTTTTTGTTTTTTTTGGTCGGGGGTTCCACTTAGCCTCGGCAAATGCAAAATTCTTGTCTGTGTACAGGAATGCCTTGTTTGGCTTTTATTTTAAAGCTGTTTAAAGTTGGAGACTGCATTGATTCAAAACATTAGTAGCTGGAGACTGCAAATTATGCAGTCTCCAACTACTAATGTTTTGAATGAAAAATATGACAAATACTGTGAACAAATTAGTGAACAGACAATTTCTCAATGGGCAGTTTTGCTACTGTGAGTCAAGCACGATTACTGCTGCGGCAATACGAGCGTTTTCAAGGGGGACAGAATTGCATGATCGTATGTGATTTGAGGGTGTCTTTTTCACCAAAACTGGCGGGAAAACACAGAGAAGCTACCAAAGCATATCGAGGACGCAGGCAACAAGAAAAAGATTTGCCTTTCTCTTCTCCTGCTGTGCCATCAACCTTCCTGCAATACCGTAAGCTTTCCCGCGATATCGAAAATAATGACCGTCCCGTGAGATGAACGTGGTGATAAACCCAAAGAGTGACCTTTGCAAATCATTAAATCGCTCGTCGTGACTGACCTTGTTGACCACAGTGAATGTGGTGTAGATGAGCATCAGGTGGTGTGTGTGGAGAGGCAGGTAATGAGTCTGCTGCAGAGCGAACAGCACCGCTCCGATCAGCGTCACCTTGGTGGGGCTTTAATGTGCCAACAAACACACACAATTGATCTTTTAAGAATTTGGTTGACTGTGGATTAAGCGTGTTTTACAGCAATCACGACAAAACGGAAGTGCGTTAGATGGCAGAGGTCATTTTGATTGACTCCCAACTAGGTTTCCGTCTAAAGAAGTTTACCTAACATCAGCATTGGGTAGTTTGTGGCGCTGCATACGCACTGTTACAACGCCAGAGGGCAGCATTACTTTGCTCAATGTGTTTTCCCCAAAATAAACAATAAAAAAAAAAATATTGAAATAAAAATCTGCAAATATGTGAATTGAGAGTATGGGGTCCACTGTAATGGTCAATTTTCCCCTTGGCAATTTTCCCCTTGGCGAAAAGCGTATTCTATGATGAACCGACACTTGTTTGCACTCCACAAAAACTGAAGAGAGTTTTCCAAGACACTCACTTAGACATCTTGAGAAGCTCGTTGGTTTCTGGTTTCCACACGCCGCGGACGAGCTGCTCAAAGTTTCTGATCAGACCGCCTCCGGCTCCTATTGGACACAAAAGTCAGGTGCGGTTCCATGTGATTGATTATCCCTCGTATGACAAAATGTTTCATGACACTTTACAGTGATTAATCCTAACTGATGGTTACACAATGACTTTTTCGAGTACCTCTAGCCCAGCCGATGGCGATCATGACCAGCAGTCCGTCCTTGTATTTGCTGCGCGCCTGCGTGACGCCACCCAAGACTTTCCACGTGCGTGTCACTTCTTTCATTCCCGACAGAACTAGGCGCAAAGGGGGCAGGGCCGCGCAGCCGTACACCAGGTCCAGCGGGCAGTAGAACACCAGGTACCTGTGGAGACCCCCAAAGGAAACTCTCATTAGCACTGGTGGGAGTAGATGTTTCTTTCTAGCCGAGGGCGGTGTGGATTCTTAAATTCCAATTTGTTTGCACCAGTTCCACCTTTATATACACACACGTCAATTCCAATAAATTGGGACATTGTCTCTACTTTCCAGAAACATTATCTTAAGTGCAATTCCAGGCCTATCCAGCAGAGGGAGACAATTCTCAAAGTTGAAAGACTGAAGCCACTCCATTTATAACAGCTGCAATTCAGTAAGCGTTGTTACCATGTATGTCGTGCCTCTGGTGCCTTTTGAATTTTTTTCCGAGGGTCTCAATTTAGGAAAGGATATACGTTTATTCCCACGGTGTGTGTATTTGTGACCTGATTGTTGTTTGTGTTAGTTTACCAGAGGAGAGAGGCGAGCAAGACGGCGGTGCCGTTGGAAAGCGGCGCCACGGGCGGTTCGGCCAGCATGATGCCTGAGAGCACGGCACCGCCGAAGCAGTACAGCATGGAGCTAAACCAGCAGGCCAGCGGGCTCGTGCGGGACACCTCCAGCGCTCCTGTAGGTAAAGTAGTACGGTAAATATGAACTAGTCTCAAGCGAATAAACTCAGCGCGCCGTACAGTATGGATAAGTGGATTAGGGGTCAAAGTCCTCGGCAAACAGCACTCAATGCTGTCTCCTGTTTCAAACACTAGACTGCTTTCATACAGTTTAAAACCATTGACACACCATTAAACATGACATCTTGTGAGTGTCGAACACTGAATAACGACATTCACTGTAACAGTGGCCTACTGTAATCAAAGACAGGAGCCACAATTTATCCCATCAGTAGTGGGATAATAATGGCAAGTCAATGTGACAAACCTGATATACTGTGAACACGATTTTTTTTCTCTTTTTCCTAAATTTAAGATAAAAACTAAAAACAAAATAAAGTCAACAAGTTGGTTTTCAACCTTGGATACAAAAATAAATTATAAACATTAGTTTTTTCCAAATTGGAAATAAAACAAATTATTTTTTGATTCAAATATATTCCTTTTTATCATATTAGTAAAAGTACAGTAATATGTTTTTCAGAAATCTAAACTAGGGATGGACAAATTATCGGGCAGACCGATTATTGGTGCCGATATTTGGCATTTTGAAGCTTATTGGCATCGGCCTTTTATAAAATTCAGACAGACCGAAAAGGGAACAATTTAAAAGCGGGTTATATTGGCACCGCATCATGGAATAAATGGCGTGTAAAGTATTCTAAAAGCTCTGTTCAATAGTTGCCAAGTAAACACCTTGCAGGTCAAATATTTCCCGAAAAGGGTGGAACTCAATGTCTGAACAATCCACCCGTAATTAAAACAATTTCAATGCTTGAGCTCAAGTAAAAAAAAAAAAAAGTACTACCAACAGTACATGCAAGTTCTTCTTTGCAGTTGGCAATATTTTTTGGTTACTACATAACATTTTGTACATCTTTGAGTCCGCTACTTTGCACGTTTTTTTTAGTTAATTTATTTTGGTGGGGGGGAGTGTAAAAACCCCTGCACTTGAAACCTCAATGAGACCATGCAGTGCCAGTTCCACCTGTCTGGTGCACTTGGCTCGAACCTTTGGATAATCTGGATTAACCAGAGATTAAACACTGCAAGAGAACTGGTGATAAATTTGGAAGAACCAAACGGCCAGCCCATCCAAATCAAACAGTTAAGATTAATTTGAAGCATTGTCGTCTGTGTGTGTGGTATATAAAATTAAAATTAGGAATGCAAAAATTTGGATTAAAATTGTATTGCTAGTTAAAACATTACTGGATCAACTGTGTTTTTTCTAAACTTTCTTTAAAACTTTCTCTCAATTGAGCAAAAATTGCATCATTCATTTAAGATGTTTGTGCTTCAAAAAGTGAGATTATATATATTTTTTTATAATTTGACAGTGGTTGCAGCACAAACGTCATGCATGTTCTGTAACCCGCTTCCCTCTCAGACGAACAGCTGCTATCTGAACTTTGCAACGTCTTTACCCCACCCTTCTGTCCCACACTCAACATAGAAAGAAGCCTTATCTCCACTTTTTTTTCCCAGCCTGAAGATATTCTTCACTATGTTGTCTTTTAAACTGCTCTTTCTCCTTCATATGCATTTTGCTTCCTCTCAAATAAATCCAATGTCCACAGAGTCATTGCAAAGTCATTGCAAAGTCAACTCCAGTGACGGACGGCGCTTTGGCAGGAAACAAGGTAGCAAGCTAAATTGCCGCCGAGGGCCTTTATTTACTCAACAGCAAACAGGGCGGGGGGACTTCACACTTATGGTACTAACGGTATATTTAAAATATATTTAATTAAAAGCAGAATGCATTTTCTGAGTAATTTAAGATGAGCTTGTGATTATTTCAGCATACAGTCTTTTCTTTTTTGTGTCATTTTTGTCCAGTGGTGTGCCACAAGATTATTCTGACATAAAATATGCGCCTTGACTTATTAATAGTTGGGAAACTGCATTAGAGTGATGGGAACTATTTGAGGAAAGGTTTATCGGCCCCTCAGGAGTCCACTCGGAGAATTTGGAGAGTGTGCATTGAAAACGAGTCAGGATTAAACACGGTGAAAGGAAGAGGAGGCGAGGAATGGCCGATGGCATTCCTTTCCTTTTTGGGAACAAAAAAAGTGGTCTTCTTGAGTATTGAATTCCAAGTTTTTTTGCTGCGTGAATGTAAGACACGGCGACATCAACTTTAGCGCGTCAACTTTAGTGCACCGAGATGGTCGTAGTGGGGTGTAAGCAACAAAGGGTGAAAAAGGTTACAGGCGCTCAGATGCTTTGCGAGGCAAGTTCCAAAATAGACCACGCTAACTTGACCACAATGGACTCCGTTTGAGTGCAGTTCAAGTCCACCTGTTCTTTGCCCCGTTATCACTTTGATATCATGTCGACGGATCGGCACGTTTGCATTTTGACACAGTTACGCAATCCAGATGCATCTGGGCACTTCCTGTTGCCCTTTAGTCGCTGTCCATGCAAGTATGCGTCTCCAACAGAGCAACAGCAACTTGGATGATCAGTAATGTTTTGGAGAGATGGCGAACAAACATTTGATTTTACTCGATTGAGTTAGACACATTTTTCAGAGAAAACTTTTTTGCTGTTATGATAAACGATACGTGGAAAGGATGCTTTTTTTCTGTTTGTTTTTATCGCCCCAAAACATTTACAGCAGTTCAAAGTTTTGTGCTGCGTTAAGAGATTTAATGAACTTTTTTAATTGTCAACAACATCAGACATGTGCCACTTTTAATGCATTGCGCCCTCACCCCCCACACCCCCAAAAAAGGCAAAAATCAGGCCCAAATTAAGTATTTTCCTCCACTTCCATTTCAAGCCAGCTAAGGCCCAGTTGCCCAGTTATGCAACGTCTTTAAACGAACATCTCAAGCGCTTATCCAGTAATGTAGGATGTGTCAAAAATCTGTGTGATTTCATGTCTATTTCACTGCGATTTAATCAAATATTTATTTTCAGGGGGTGTAAATGCTGTGAAACAAGTCGTTTACCAGAGCTGTGTGGTCTTTAAAAGTCTTGAAAGGTGCTTTAAAGTTGTCCTTAAACAAACATTGTTTAATCTTCTCATGCATCACTCATTGCACTTTATTATAATTTTTAAGACTACTTTCTAAAGAGCCTGGAGGAGGAAATGTGTAACGTTCCCACGAAAGCACTTTACTTTTGACAACATTTGAAGAACACGCTTCGGGTATTTCAACAAGCGAATTAGGCAAATCAACTGATTGAATGTTCGTTTGTTGGTGAACGTTTGGGACCCTGTTAAGGGTTGAATAGCAAGGCACACCTGAGCTTACCTGGCTGCTCCCTCAGAGCCATGACGGACACGACGTAATGTGCCATGTCAAAGAAGGGAAACATTGACAAGTTGGCCAGTCCGTGAGACAGCACGTCCAAAGTATCCATCACTTGCCAATAAAGTTCGATAACTTATACTGTATGTATATTTTTTGAAGAAAAAAAAACCAAGGCACCAGTCCAACTCGAAGCATCTGATCGAGCGCCTTAGCTCGAACACAGATGTACTTCCGCCATGGCGGGAATAAAAAAAAATAAGGCAAAGTTACTCTCAAGGGAGCGGTAAGTTTTACGCATCGAAGTCGCCGTTGGTCACCAGGCAACAGATCGGCTCTAAAGCCCCAGCGTTCACCCTCTGGCGGGAGCCGTTTGACAACGCCGTCATGGTCACATAGACGGAATTCGTGCTCCGTGTTCCGCCATAGTAGCGATGCTGCAGGAGGAGCTCCAGCCGCGTTGTGATTGGCTCAAAGCAAGACGGTTGCGCCAATCATGTGCCGGGAAGTGGCACCGCTCCGCAGTAGAGTTCACTGCTGTGTTTACGTGGAGCGCCGGACATTACTACTGTATTGATACAATGACGTTCAACTTCTTTTTTTTAATTTAGTACATATTTTTTGTAAATAATAAATGTCTATTTATCCATTTTGGGGGGGCCCTCCTCATTAGGGTCGCTGATGAGATAAAGCCTATCCCAGTTAATAAAATCAAAGATACTGTATCTATGACCACCGGGCCGTGTTTCGTAACATGTCCCAATCAAATAAGCCTATCCAAAGAAAAAAAAACATGTCCCAATCAAATTGCCTATACAAAGAAAGAAAGAAAACATGTCCCAATCAAATTAGCCTATACAAAGAAAAAAAAACATGTCCCAATCAAATTGCCTATCCAAAGAAAGAAAGAAAACATGTCCCAATCAAATTAGCCTATACAAAGAAAAAAAAAACATGTCCCAATCAAATTGCCTATACAAAGAAAGAAAACATGTCCCAATCAAATTACCTATCCAAAGAAAGAAAGAAAGAACGAAAGAACGAACGAAATCATCCCTTTGTAAGTCTTGCACAACTCGATTCGACAAATGAATTAGTGTTGTTTTTCGTGTGTACACGTGATACTGGTAACTCGAGCACCATTTAATTTAAAATTTGGGGGAGTTTCTAAATCAGGAAATTAAAGTAAATGACACATTCAAATATCATCTGAGCAGCAGAGAGCAATTCTTGGTGGTTGGATCACAAACTGGTCATTGGACAAATTGCTAGATTGTAGTATATTTACACCAAAATGTGCAAAATCACGATTACTGCACTGAACTATATAACATATATGGCGCATTTATAATTATAAATATTATACGCCTAAAATTGCTTTTGAAATGGATTTGCTGGAAATGAAACGAAGAAAGTTATAATGTTACCAAATGGCCACTAGAGAGCAGCAAACAACCATCAATCGATTCATGTTTCATGACATTTGTTGCCTAATCCGTTTATCAAAAGTCCAGTCCTATTCTGTTGGTTTTGGGGATACTAAACAAGTCAGTCAATAATTCTCAGGAGAAAAAAAACCCAACAGCTGTTCAAAGATGCTGCCTAAAGCTGCTGCATGAAGCAGCAGTCTAAAAATGCAACAGTTTCTGGGTGAACCTGTTTGACAAAATTGCCGTCTAGAGTAGCATCTAGCTAAAACAGCTGGCTAAAACAGCTGGGTAGAGTCATGCTAAATGTTATCCAAAACATATGATTAAAGCTTCAGAGTACAGGTGCTAAAGCTAGCCAATAACTGTTTTTCAAACTGTTATCTAAAGCTGATTGCTAAAGCAGCTGAACAAGGCCTCTGGCTAAAACATGCTGTCTCAAATTTACGTTTGTCAGTTTCTTTCCAGGACAGGACCAGTACACCCCCCCCCCACCCCCACCCCCCTCAAAAAAAGCAAGAGCGCTTTCTGTGTAAATATGTCAAATGATAGCCCTCATTATACTATTACATCTATTTGTAATTGTTTGGTCGTTTGAAAATTGATTGAGTGATGTATTTATTGTCAAACTACATTTTTTAAATATACTTTTTTTCTTATTTGCGCTTGCTCAAGTAAATACCCCATGGCATTATGGGGGAAAAAATATTACGTTTGTAGCATTCGCCTGCACATACGTTTAAACGTATTTGCCAGTCAAATAATTTTACTCCACATTGGCTGTTCCACGCTTCTGCACAAAATACTGTCCTGTGATTCATCGACTTATTTATGAAGCTTGTATTTTAGTGCACACATCTTGGACTGGCGCATCACATCAAATGCACATGGAAGCCCAGTGCGGTGAGTCAGCTTGCTGTTTTCGGCCTCAGGGACACGACATACAGTATATGTGGGACATGGGCCGCCGCCGGGTCTGGCCAGAATAAACTGGCACCCCCAGACTATACACACCCACACAAATGCACGCTCACACTACATCTACAAACAAGCATCATCAAGCATGTGCTGTCCTGCCACACACTCTGAGGCACGTCAATAATCGTGTTATATACGCATAATGTTGGGCCCTAGTTACGTCCTTAAACAAATAATAACCTAACAACATGCACTCTTTCCACAGTTTGATATCATGCTGGCAGGGACAACCATCAATTTGGACTGAGTAATTACAAGAAGGGAGGATTCTTGACTATGTCTTGAGTCACATTTCTGTATATGGACAACAGGTGGGGCACCAACCTCTTAGGTGTGGGCTACATAAGAGGACAAATGTGTTAAATGCAAAGCATGCAACCACATATTTTAGTGATAAACATGATGCAATAACATTATCTGTTTTGCTTTGATTTAATGTAATTTTTAATATAATTAGGTTTGTGTGCGAAACAATTAACAATTCAAAATTTGCATTCAATGTGTTTTTCAAATAACCATTCAATGAACTAAAAACTAATAACCACATAATTATGATCTAAATATGTGGCATTGGAACTTGATACAACAAAAAACAAATCCAAACAAAAAAACACAAACACACACACGCTTTGCCAGTGGGGATACAGAGGGCGTTTGTGTGCCAGAATTCCAAATGGTTTTGCACTTGAGAGGAGGCAAATTTTGCCATCATGCTGGAGACAGACGTCGCTATTAATCAAGGCTGACTTGAGCACTTGTCGTGCTGAGGAGGAATGCTGTTCTTGACTCTCTTCGCCTTTGAGCATAATTGCTACTGATTGGCGCCCCTTTCTGTGTGTACTCACTGATGGGGAAAGACCCACACGCACACGCGCGAACACAAACACGGATGTCTCCTAGTGGAAAACAAGGGCCCGTGCATTCAAAACACTAATTATTTGCTCTGGTACCTGTGGAGGAGGAGTCTTGTTTATTTGGCTTGTCTCTTTAAGAAGACATTCCACAGTGGGGGTTTTTTTTCTCCTTCTCTTCTTTTGTTCCCACACTGATGCTGCGGATAAACTCACGGGGGGATGACCTTCGGGATTTTGGGCAGATAAATTGGTGTGTGGAAAAAAAAATTCCCGACACAATGCATAACAGACATTCCTCAGATACATGTCAGTGCATGTTTGAGGAGAGTTATCCGCACACACATACACGCACTAGTTAATTTGGTAACACGTGGGTATGCATGAGGGTTTTTAACAATGCTTTCAGTTGAGACACTGTTTACATAAAGCCGCTCCCAACTGAAATCGACATTTTGGTCTTTTGCTCTCACTTTACAATCTGCAAACACGACAAAACGGGTGTGTCGAAATGGAAGATTTCTAAATGTGACTCTGTTATTAAAACAAACTGAATTTGTTGTTGTTGTTGTTGTTTTTCAAATTGCACCTGTTGCAATTTTAAAATTGCATTCTATTACAAAAAAATGCATTCTTTTACATTGCGATTCAAATTTGATTCACTGCCCAGTAATTTGGGGCCTTTAAAGTTTATTTATAACCTGACATTTTCACATAGGGGCCAAGCATGAACGGTGATAGGTTTGACAAATATACCGTGAACCTAAAAAAACTACGGAACATCATCCCTGTTTTCACAAGGTCGTTGTCATGTAAACAAACCCCTCAGTCAACCTCTAAACATGGATTCTACATAGATAGCAGGTATAGAAAAGAGGGCAGCAACCCATAGGGGCTTGATCTGGCTATCAATAGAGCGGACGTAGCAAGGAGAAAGTTGTGGGGGGCCGGATGTGAGAGGGTGTTTAAAATAGATTTTATCGGTCCGCCTCCTGTTGCCAGAAAAGAGGCCTGATAAAAGACAACAATTGACAGTGTCTATTCAGGCCTCCAAGGACTCCTTGATCAGACACCTCATCAATGCGGGAATCAATCTGATGTTGGCCGAGACCCATTCATTTCTTGACGCCATCGTGTTTATAATTGCCTGTGTAAATAGTTTCAACCATAAACATACAATAAACTATGACCCTAAACGACTTTAAATATAAATTTCAAATTCCTCTGACATTACCATTAAGAGTAAATTGATTTTCCCCCAAAATGCACATGTACATACAACTTCATATCAGGATTAATTGCATTTAGGTGTACGTACAGGTTAATGTGCAAAAAGGCTTTGACCCATTTCTGTTTCCTGAAGTTGCTGTCCCACCAGAAAACAGGCCTCATTGTTCTCTACAATGCTTCCTAAGAATTGCTGTGAAAAGCTTGAATACTCACTGCCAAGATAGATGGAAAAGAGATACAGCGATAAGAGAGTTTGGGAGTGTCTGCAGGAAGAGAAAGGAGTGGGTGGGGGGCGTGGAAGGGGACGGTGCAGAATGCTGAATCAGCTCCCACCGCACGATCTATTCCAGATTGTCCCAGAGGGAATGGTTTTGCTCTCAAGGCTCTACACTCTTCATAACGCTGATGGGGGCAGGGGGCACCAAGCGACAGGGGGCTCGAGTTACCAGGGTGGGGCCGCATGACTGTCACAAATGAAACACAGCCCCTCCCAAAAATAATTAACACACTTCAGGTCAAAGTCAAACGTGGAATGCGGAATCACAATTAGATTCATATTAATATAAATCAAATAATATTGCCCAAAAAAATTCTAATATGATTAAAACCAAACACAAACAAATGACGTGGGTATCCCCGAAACTTTATGAGAAATGTTACTGCATACAAACAAATGTAACCGTTGCTCTGTATCATGTACAAATATCCATCCATGGAACTGAATGTACATATTTCCAAATCAGCAAAACTGATCAAACTCGACGCCTCTGGCATTTCCGCCCTGTCAGCCCGTGCCAAAACAATGGGGAGCTCCGCATTGGAAGGTCAGGGCTTTCACACATATGACTGAGTGATACTGGCATGACTCAGAAGAGCCTTTCTTGTTTGCCTGCAGGAAGGAAGCACATGAATGCCAGGAAATGAGGTTCACTTAAAGAAACCAACGGCTGAAGGGGGCTTGAAAATCCATGTAAGGCAAATATACACTCACTTGCCAAAACATTAAGTCCACTTGCAAATTCCACGGCTTACACTTGAGAATTTGCCCACATGGGCTCCAACATGAAGCAGGTATCCTTGACACTTTTGTTTTTTGCCGAAACCATCTATTGTCATGTGGATCAAACTTTGCGTCAAAAAATCATTTTTAGTACTAGGCGTGAAAAAAAAGGTTGCAAGGCCTTATATGTCGCTGCTTGTGACTTGATGGTATTTTCCTGTCAGTTCTTCCCACAGATAAAAACAGTGGGCTTCAATTTTCGCTATAATAAAAACACTGGAATTCCACTGTGAGGGAATACTGCCTGCTTTTTTTCCCATGCATGCGCCCAAGATAAGCCTCCAAAATTAGTATTCTGTCTCCCCTCCGGCATGCATTCATCTACACCACAATCACACAATCATTTCTAAACCCTCCCCGGCTCAGTCTATCTATCTCCTTTTCCATCTACTTTGTCCTTCATTGCTCTTCCGCGTGCTTCTGCATATACTTTCTCTCCTCCACCTTATCTCTGCATTGGAAACAAACAAATTCAAGGTTTTCTGCTTCTTTGTTGTGCTACGTTTTCCTTTGACAAAGTGGAGCAACAAAACCCTACAAAAAGGACTCGGTATCAGACCTGCAATTGAAAACTATGTATACAAGTTGGTAGCCGATCACAAGTGTGCTCCAGTTATTTATGTACGTTTGTGTATAGGCAAAAAAAATAAGGTAAATAAACACCCGGTCATGCCAAATTATTATTTTTTTGTTGTTGTTTTAATTTACAACACAACTCAACATCATTAAAGACAACAAACAAAAAGCCAGACATTATTAATCAAATTGATGCTAGCAGACAGGTGGGAGGATGCTAAAGCCAGCTGGCTCTGTCGTAGCCGCTCTGACGCGCTACCTCCCCAGGTGTTACTTCTCTCGGAGGAGGCATGACCGACCGGTGTTGCATTCTTGCTGCATTTGCGTGTCTGTCTGCAGGGCAACGCAACACTTTCAAGTCAGGTTTCGGTGCCGGCGTGTGCGTGTTGTGCGGCGCTTTCGTTGAGGTGGGCTCGTCATGGCAGGCCTCTGGGTGCTTGACATCAAAGCAAAATGCTCTCACATGTGAATGCTGTTCATATTAAAAACCTGAGTCACTAGAGGAAATGTATCGTGTCCTTTCTCTGCTTTTAGTACACGATTAGATGTGTATACTTTGCAGACATGGCTTACATTGATTGATCCCCTTTAGAGTATGAGCGCTAGCTTGTTAAAATGCGTCAATGCACTATAGGAAACATGCCAACATGACTTCTGATTTATTGTGTAAAGACAAAGATATGTACCATATTTAGCGCTACCAAGATGCTAAGCTACATTAGTTTTACTCATTCTTCACTTCAGATGAGTCACAGATACATTCGACTGCATGCTAAAAGGCTAATGGACGTAAACGTGCTACAATCCCTCAAAGAGTTTTAAAGACCGAGGCAGGGGCAAGTTTGGTTCAATTTCAAGAACTTTGACAGCCATAAACTAATTTTCTGGAAACAATACAACCGAATAAAAGTGTAAATTGCAAGTATTTTGGCTGACCGGACTGTGTATGTGGTCTATATGTCACAGGTTGGACACCCGTTGCTTTAGAACAATGAAGGGAGTGTGCTAGAGTGGCGTGAAAGGCGGGTATGGCGTATGTTCTAAAGCCGACCTCTGAACACACCTGCTGGTATCTGGCAGACAGGAAGCAGTGCACTTGTGGCTCTGGTTTCACTTCCTCGGACAGCTAAAACGCAGGAAGTGAATGCCGATAAGACCTCCGATTACGATGGGCTAAAATACCAAGACTGTGTACCTACAGTATAGAAACCGACTTGGAAAAACTGTTTGCAAATGTCACAAAAGAGTTTCAAAGGACGTCTTATTGGGCAAGACAGATCATGTGACCTGGACATGGGATTATGAAGGATGTCCTGCTGACAATCACACTTCCTGCAGGGGAATCAGGTGAAAGGTTAGCATGCCTCCGTATTTTTGGCATTCGGGAAGCTGAATCATGTGCGTTGGTTGAGAGTCAGCAATTTATTTGGCAATTCAGACGTTTTTTGCCAATTTTCAAGTAATGCCAAAATATGTAGCCTACCTTTCTGAGTACAAGATCACAATGTAAATTATAAAAAGGAAAAACGCTTAAAATACTACTAAACATTTTTCAAAACAACATGTTACGCATTTAAAATATTACAACTTAAAAAAAAACATTTCATCAAGATGTTAATTGCAATATCTGATCAAGAAAATACACAAAAAATACTTTTAACATATTTCTTTTAAATCAAGCTGAAGATCTAATGACTAATCATGTGGCCATTTATCCATCTTTGCCCAATTTTGTTTCTCTTTCACACCAACGTCCCCCACTCTTTACTCATTGCCCCCCTACCCGGTTTGGACAGGAATGCTTGTTTGGGCCTTACTGGAAGTGCACAAAAGGCTTTTGTGTTGCTGACAAACTGCGCCTGAGCATATGGGAAAAGATTAACCATGCATATATTATATCAGCACGACTACTACCATTAATATTACACAACAAGAGAAAGCAAGCTATGGTGATTCACGCACAGTTTGAGTCCTTATAATGCAATTGTGGGAGACGACTTCACTCGCATGAGATTTCTGTGGTTTGTTTGGAGTTGAGGGGGAATTGCACCGTTAGCCTCGGATTTGTCATCGGAAATGGAGAAAACGTAAGAGTGAAAGGTGCAGAGGAAGCATAGATGAGGAGATGGGAGGTGCGCTGGATGGTGAGGGGTGGTCTACACTAAGAATCCCCCCACCCCTCCTTTTATTGAAACAAAGAAGAGGAAAAGAGAGAAAAGTGTGAGAAGTGAGCATGTCTGATGTGGACAGACAAAAGCTCCATTTTGCCGCCATGCTGAAGGAACACTTTATAACTGTACAGTCGTTGAAGACAAAAATGTATAATTACATTTGTTTTGATTTATCCATCTCGCTGAATCACCTGATTTTGTGATTTCAAACCCTATGCTATTAAACCACACACCAATATTTGACATTTCAATATTTGCGTATTTTACGTCATCTAGTTAGAATTCGACTTTAACGTGATGAAGTGACATGAAAGTAGATACAGTGGTACCTCGGCTCACGAACGCTTTAGCTCACGAACTTTTCGCCTGACGAACATTAATTTCGCGAGAATTTAGTCTCAGCTGACGAACTAGTTTTCGCCGGACGAACCAAACCAAGCGGTCGAACAGCGCCCCTGTGGCGGCCGCGAGAAGCTGACGCACGCTCACGGCGTTCACTTCGTCACCCCCTTTCTTTGAATGCGGACGTGGTTTGTGTTTGCTAGACATTTTGGACCATATTGAGTGTACTTTTGCTATTATGGGACCGAAAAAGCCCCCGCCACAGGCTAGTGTTGAGCCTAAGAAGACATTAAAGAAAATTACGATAGAGTAGAAGAAGGAGATCATTGAAAAACACGAAGGAGGTGTGCGTTTGTGTGACTTAGCGTCCCAGTACCAGTACGCTAACACGCAACAGGTGTCAATTAAGAGGTTTTTAATCAGCAAAAAGGATAAAGAGTCTCCTTCTAAGAAGCAAAGAAGAGAAGCCACACCGGAGGTTGAGTTACCTACAGTCCTTATGGAAGGTGACTCTCCTTCCAAACCGTAACTCCCTCCCTCCCTCCCACTCCGTTCCATCAAGCCATCAACTACGATCACAAAGGTAAATAAAACGACTTTATTATACAGTACAGTTTATTTCTTTAATTTAAATAAAATAGCACATTTATTATACATAAAATAAGGTATATTTTTGTGTAGTTTTAAGGCTTATTTAGTCGAAAATTATGTTTATGGGGACCTGGGAACGGATTATTCTCATTTTAATGGTTTCCTATGGGAAATAAATGTTCGGAAGACGAACTTTTCGGCTCACAAACCTTTTCTGGGAACCAATTAAGTTCGTGAGCCGAGGTACCGCTGTAGTTGTCATTTTCTTTCTTCTCTTCCATTCAATGTGTCCCATTGAAGTGACTTGACATTGCGGTTGTATCGGGCAAATAAAAAGCGCGCACTCCCACACGCGAGAAGAAAGTGCAGACGTGTGCTCGCAGGCACGCAAACACAAACAGATGCTAGCATGCATGCCAGACGTTGTTTGATGATCACGCTCCCCATCTGCAGTGTGAAACTGCATAATTTAACGGCAGGGAGACACAAAACCCACAAGACCGTGTGACATATAAATAAATATATACACAGGATATATATTTTACCTACACGCCTACGTACAGATTACACATGCACCCAACCAGCTGTACAATCTCTGAGCCACAATGCTAACGTCAAATCACCAATCGAAAAGCAATTACCACGGCAGGACATGCGAGATTACACAATGCGCACATGTCAGAGAAGGCTACATCACCGCATGTTTTGCTGACTTTCCGTCAATGAAAATGCGTGTTAAGGGTCATGAAAACACACAGCAAGACACAGGTTCATTTCCCTCCCTCTGGGATTTGAGTCTCATTTATGGGGGGAGATGGGCCATTACCGATATTTTTTTTCCTTCTCTTTCTTTTTCCCTGGGCCGAGGAGGGAAAAAGGTTGTAACCTGGAAGATGGGATGTTTTGTCATATTTTCCACTTCCTGGTGCATTCCGCGAACGGTTATCGTGCCCAGCTGTAAGTTTGTGACTATTTCACCATCGTGCAATTTTCCAAATGAAAGATCCATGCTCTAAATTCTTTATATAGAAATCCTGAGACGAAAAAATATATTTATTGGCTACGCAATGGGAACTGACATTTTTATACACATAACCCAAAATACATTTCAGATTTTATAAGATGGATCTTTTTTTTTTTTTAACCTACCGTGAGCAACTTTTATGAGATAGACCGATGACTTTTGCTCACGAAAAAGGTCCCTCGAGCAAGGTTCAAATGAAAGGCTTATGAGCACCAATTGGAAAGCCCTGTGAGATGATACAGGCGTAGAGTTCAAGAGAAAGGCCATTGACTGTTTCTCCTGGGGGAAAAAAGGCGCATAAACAAAGCCAGTGGGCCAGAATTTGGTGAAAGGCATAAAAAACAGGCCCATGAGCCACATTCATGAGAAAGACCCATGAATATTGCCCACAAAAGTCCCCCTTGAGCAAAGTCCAAAAGAAAAGCCTACACTTGCATACAGTGCATATGGCATATTAATGGGGGGCTATTACTGCCCAAAACCGTTACATTTTCCCAATGGAGTATGTCACCAATTCCAGTAACTAAGAATGCATACAGTCATGGTTGACCAGGGCTCCTAATTCGTGAAGAGGGGCTCCCACCAGAGCCCACCCCTTCTCTTTTTGAGTGTGAGGACAAAGGTTCCAGTGTCGAAAACATTTGAATGAATGAAACCCCAAACTGACCATTTTTCTGCCAGAGCGCTCGAGTGAGAAAAAAAGGTGCACCTGTGACTCCTCTGTCAACACACGACAAACCACACCAAGAACCAGACTGGAATTTCTGGTTAAAACTCCTCCGCAACCCCCCACCCCCTACCTAAACAGGTGCTTGTTAGAACAACAAACTTCTTGGTCAAGAGAGCGGAAAACCCGAAAAACACAGATGAAGATCTCTTCTAGACCACTCACTGACATCGCTTCTATCTTTTATACCAGCAACTGTCCCACTCCGTTTGAGATGAATAAATAACGAATCAGAGATATCTTGACAAAGATGATGATACTAAAAGAAAAGGTTGTGGCTTTTCCAAAAACTCTGTCTCTTTTAAATGTATTTCAATGTGGATGAAGGTTAAATGATGATGCTGAGTGCTAGCATGTAGGCTAAAACCACTAGCCACTACCATTAACTCATTCACTCGCAGACATATTTTAATGTCTTTTCAAACTATACACATTCAATCCTAGGTACACACACACACACACACACACACACACACACACACACACACACACAACAGTACAGTATAAATAAGACAGATAAGCAAAGCTAATTAGATGATAGCATGTTGGAAAATGTCAGTTATGCAGATTTGTTTTGTGTTATTTGGAAGAGTTATATAACAGAGGAGTAATAATACTTTTGAACTTTATCGTGGTAATAAAATCTGGCGACCTTGCTTGGAGAGAATTCTCGAACCTCACACATGGCAGACTTTAGCGAGAGCTAAGACAATCTGCTGTTAGCATAGAGATGGGAAGCAATTTCATTACAACAATGTTGATTAATTGTCATCATTAGTGGTCGCCGATTATTGCCATGATATGAAAAGTATTTAAGTTCAATTTCATCCCTCATCTCCTCTCTCAACATACAGAATAGTTTATGATGCTATTTTAATTTAGCATTATAACATTTGGCCTCCATTTTGTGCCTAAGAATAAATTCATTTACTCTGTAATGTAATCTCCTGGGCAGACGGACAAGTGAGGAGAGTTAACATTTCTCCCACAATCCCATGGGGCAAACTCTCACTCGTGTGACTGATCACAGTGAACAGTGCATCTCTCCTTCCACCTACTTCATTTGCCATGATTTACCAAAACAGACAAACCGCCACCCCAAAAAAACACTTGTGGTTTTATGTGTGAGTGTATATGTGTGTGTGTGTGTGTGTGTGCGCGCGCGTGTTGGACCGTCAGTGTCATAATGGCTTGAAGTGCCAGATGTGTCCCTGTTACATTATAAATGACATCTTAGTGGCTCAGTGTTAATTCACAAAGCAAAAATAAAACAAAGACTTGAAAGGAGCCACAAAATCAAGAAAGTTCCAGTCATGCAGGGTCAAATCATGACGTGAACGAACTCCCAGCAGTCTGTCTGAGGTTTGACAAATACGAGAAAATCCTTACATCAGAGAAAAAAAAAGCCACAAAGTCACGCAATGTCGTCTCATGAAGCGCATGATGTCCCATGTGTATGTCAGAGGTTAAGCAATAACTAAGCAGTCCTTACGTAAGACAAAATGAAACCTAATGACAAATGAGCCACAAAAGTCAGGGGAGTTGCAGTAATGCAGTGTTGAATCACAAGGTGCATGACTTCCCAGTTGCCCACGTCACGTGCGTGGCCGACTGCATCATCCGCAAGAAGAGAGCTTGCAGTTTACTGGTTTAAATCGTCATTGTTTTTTGGTGTTGTTGTTTTTTTCCACTTTCACCCACCCGGATTTTATTGGGAATGATGGAAGCCGCTTGAATTGACCGGAACTTCTATGTATGCAAAGTCTAGGAAAACACAGATACAAAGAAAACTCAACCCATGTGCACAGTTTGACCCCAGTTTGCGCTCGGAATGAAAATACATCCCAATGACTTGATGTAAGTAACAAAGTCAGACAAATTGCAGAAAGGCAGTGAATTGTATCATAAACAGACTCAGCAGTATGCATGATGTTGGACGACAAAAGTTAACCGGTGCACAACCCCGATTTTTTGCAATTAAAAAGTAATAACCACCGGAAAGTACACACTCGTCCGCATCATTAAAGCTGTTCTATGAAATATATCTTTGAAATAAATACCTGTATTTCAAGCAGGCTGTGGATGATGTAGATGATTGCAATGCCAATAGTGAGAGTAAAGCGGCGGCGATGTATGAATGCGGGATGAGGCTGATTTGAATACAGATGAGGTGCATGTAGAGCAGGTCCAGGCACGACGCTGGCTGGGAATACAAGATGGGAAAGACAAAAAAGCCTCATTAAGAGTCTGCTCGGGTGTACGTCGGCAACATGTTTTGTGTTGGCTTTGATGCTGCCTCACAGATCCAAATGCAAAGCCAACAACAGCACGCCCAGCACCCTACTTTTCTTCTTACATATTCCATCATTCTGGATTTTGTAGGCTCTTTTCTACCTTTGTGCTCTCAACACTTGGGTTAACTCGCTTGGTAGCATACAACTTTGACGACCCAGTGTGGAATTTCAAGGTTAAGTGGTCAACTTGCAGACATGTAGACAACATGGCAAATGTTTGCGTATAGAGAACAGATCTTGACTTTCGGAAAAAAAACTTTCGTTTGGTCTTTTTTTGTGTGTGTGTTTGCCTGGAAAAAAAAAAAGATATCCTTTCAGTTGCAGTAGAAAGGTATGATTTGCTTGTTCAGGGTGGAGGAACCTTTCAGTTAATTATTCATCAGACATTTGGAGAATGAAGTGGAATCAGAATGCAAAACCGGGACGCCTGCATTTACAATAGCATAGGAATAAATCCGGTATGCAACGCTGCACAATAAATTTTTTTTTTTTTTTGCTTTAATGTGGGAAACATGGAAATGGTGAAACCATTACTGGCAATTCTTGAATTTTAAGATGAAATATCAACTTTTGCTTCCATAATTTTCATTCAACAGCTAAAACTACAAATGCCAGTAGCCAGTAGCTGTTACTTAAATAAACACTAAAGTCTCCCAACACTTTTTCGCAATACACTAGTTTGACATTTCAGCATTTTAATGGAAAACATCATTATTATTTTTTTTTTTAAAGATTGCTATGAAAATGTTTTTGGTCTCATAATTAAAAAAAAAACACTAAAAAGAGCCAATTTTCAAATTACAAATTAAAAAATAATATTTTGTCAATAGTGTTTGTTTGTGTTTTCAGGCTGTAGAATTCTGTTCTGTGTTTCTATCCAATTTCAGTTAAAAATGCTCTTCTAAAAATCGGCCCGGTAGACTCCAATTCTCCATTGTCTCGTTACCCGAAGGCAAGACAGATGCTGTCTGTGTTAGCAAGTGGGAGCCAGTACCATCGAGTCCATTAACATAGTTTTGCACTCTGTTGCCGCTCCAAACAGTCAAGGTGAAGTGTTTATCAAGTTCACTTTTGCGTAAGTTGACCTGTGTGAGGTCATTTGAGGGCTGTGGAGAAGGTAAAAAAACAAGTCGGGTGGGGGTAGGGTGGGGTGGGGTGATGAAGAGTGTCTGGAAAACAAGTGTGATTCACACACTGCTCCTTCTTATGCTTTCTATACAGCCTCAGGCGGCACATGTGAGGGGGGCTTTGTCTGGGATCCTCTGATACCCCCCTCCCTCCCTCCTTCGTAATTGAACAACTTACTGTATCCGCTTGCAGGACTAATTAAGGCGGCTATTGTTCATTTTGGCTTCACACGACGATCACTTGGCTTCATCGTCTAAAAGTCCACACAGGTGGACGCATCCACACTCCGCACTCGTGTTCACGCTGTTTAACTTGCAGAAGCGAGTCGTTATTATCCGCCCAAGAGCCGACTAGAGCCTTTGAACCTGTGGCTATAGCGGAAGTGAAAGCCCAAGGTCACCGCACTCATCTCGACTTCTGCTTTCCATAAATCCTTAAAATCCTTATAGTAGTGCTTCATGAGTAAATCTCAACCATTGAATCATTATTTACTGTATTATGTTTTCGTTCCATCGTTTGTGTTAAATACAAACAAGACACTGACTGACATCCCCCCCGCGATAGCCGAGACCTGGTGTGACCCGGACATCTGAAGGCTGTTAATGCAGCTGGCAGATGGCCGCCAGCGTGTACGTGCATGTGTGAACACTCGTGTTTGTGTTTATGTGGGTCAAGTAGCCGGGCAGAGCAGCAAGTGGCTGGTCGGACCAACGGCTCGATGAGGGCATTGCCCCCCCCCCCAAAAAAAAGCAGCCAATCACAACATGGGCAGCTTGTCACAGTCTCCACATAATTTGCTCACCTTTGCCTTCACTTCACTAGAAGAACACATCAAGTTACTTGGAAAGTTTAAAATTAACACTCGGTGTAGTTTTGCAGACGCTCATGGAGTCCAAAACGATGCATTTTGCATTTGCCTTTCACACACAACCCGGCAAAGGTGGAACATTGCCGCAACTGTGTGTACTTTTCGTAAACGTCAACAAGGCTATGCTAAGGTGTGAACTTTG
Source organism: Hippocampus mohnikei (assembly GCA_026261675.1). NCBI lineage: Eukaryota > Metazoa > Chordata > Actinopteri > Syngnathiformes > Syngnathidae > Hippocampus > Hippocampus mohnikei. The sequence continues at coordinate 4,787,211 of JAKGUB010000344.1, forward strand.
GAAAAGAAGCTTTACACGAAAGCGTCATTCCACCTCAGTTCCGGGTCTGATACGATCCCAGAAAGCTGTCAATTGCCACCTCGACATGGTTCCGCCATTTCGTGTCATTGATGGTAAAGATAACAGCAGCAAGGAAAAAGCAGGGGATAAAAAAACGGCATCCTTTCCAAACTGTGTCAAAGGGGCTTGGCATACCTGCCTCGATAACGGCTCAAGCTCTACCTCGGAAGGCGAAAAATGACCAGGTCAACGTGGTCATCAGGTCAACTTTGTTTCCCTCCATACTGATATTAAAGTGTCAAATTGGTATCCCGAAGACAATTTGTTCTTGCAAGAAAAACCCAAGTGGCCAAAAACTCTTGATAAAATTTTCATGGATTGTCTTATTACATTCGTGGATTAAACAATGGAAGTGGCCGACATATTGTTGAAATGCATTCCTTGGTGTGTCTTTCATCATCTCAGCTTGTCCGGGCAGCTACGGGAATGCGACAATGGAGGCTGAGAGAAATATCGTCATCCGACACGTGGTGGGGCGATAGGGAAAAAAAATTAAGAAATAAATAATTGGGTGGGTTTCTGTGCGTGTTGTTTGTGCATTGCGAGGTGCGGCCATGGCAACCTTGGAATGACAGGAAGGGATTTGTGAAGGTGGATTTAAGGTGGGTTGGTCGAGCTGTTGTCTGGCTCTCAGAGGGCTACGGTTACATGAGGGGGGAGGGGGGGTTGCTTCAAGGGGGCAGAGGGGCTTCACCTTCATATTACTTTGTAAGAGGCAACCTGCGGGGAAGAAAGTCCCCAGGGAGGTGGGGCGTGCACGCCTTTGTAGCAGGAAAAAAAACGAAAGCACACGTTGGTCTGTGCGTTCATTTGGAAACAAGCAAGCACACACACACACACACACACACACACACACACACACACACACACACACACACACACACACACAGTTTCACATTGTGTTATGAGAATAAAATATCACTCTCATCAGAAAAACTCTTAAAATTGAGTCATTGATGTCAGAATTTATCAGAAAGAAGACAGATTTTTGGGGGGGGATGGGGGGCTGAATTTACCACGAGAAGAAAAAATTGGTTGATTTAAAAAAAAACGCATTACAATTTTACAACGGAGCATTTGTCATTTTCAAGTCAGCCATTATGAGACTAAAATTGGAATTTTTACGAGAAGTCTTAGTATGCAGAGCAAAAAAAAAAAAGCACGATTTTAAGGGGATAAAACCGCAATGTTACGAGGAAGAGTCCACAGTTTATTGAGAATAAAGTCATATTACATGACAATAAAGGCATCCTTTTTACGACGGCCTTAATACCAGGAACAAATGTGTAATTTTATGACAGTGAAAATGAAAAAATATATATTAATTAAGTCATTTTAGGAAGTCATAAATATAGAAGGAAATAAAATACCACTCACTAAAAACAAAAATGATCATTTGAGGTGTTTTGGAGCCTGAAAACATGACAAAATTGAAACATGGAAATCAAGGGTGACACCCCAACGAGACACCCAGGATGCACATCGCAGCGCTTTGAACAGCCGTCTGATGACACTCAACAAGCAAACAACCTTTTGCTGTCAGGTCAAGATGCTTCATGTTGCTATTTATTTATTTTAACGAGTCCTTCTGTGGTTGATGGCAAGAAACACTGTGAAGTGGACTGAAAAAAAAAAAAAGCACAATAGCTGCTTCGTTAATTAACCCTGACAAAAGTCTGCGACCTTCCTTGCTTGGTCGTCGGGTGAGAGGTCACCACGCCGTGTGACGCGGCTCGATGAAGCTGCACCTCAAAATGACATTCTAGCACATGGTCACGACAGAGTGGAGTTTAAAATGTGATAAAAATGGAGTGCACCGGCAAGAACACAACGGAACTAACACTGCCGAAATGCAAATGAGGGCTCCCCGGGAGAATCGAGACAGTCAAGGTTGCAACGGCTCGGACAAAAAGGATTACCAGGAACACCGAGATGGAGGACGCAGCATTTGACTGCACTTTCAATTTCCGAGATAAACACTCACACACAAACCGTCGAGGACGTACGCACGGGAGTTAATCTGCCGGCTGCAAGCTATAAATAAAATTATAATCGTCTTGATTAAGTTGCTCCAGTGGGAATTCTCTGGCCTTCTCCACCGGAGTGGAGATAGGGCAAGGGTCTATGTGATCTCCATAATGGCTGCCATCATTACAAGTCAATTAGTTGCCGCTTGCATTAAAACCCTCTATCTACTCCTCGCCAGATTCAATTTGAGGTGAATGTCTATTTAATAATTCATTCTATTATTTAAAAAAAAAGCGATAAGTGCAGTGAAAAATATATACCGGTACATAAAATGCTTGTAAAAATCTGCCTTTCCACGCGATGCTAAACCATTCCGAGCTGACTTATCGCTGCGCGTTTATCCGATTGTAATGCAGAGCTGCAGGCCGGGAAACGGGGACAGGAAAATCTTCACAGTTCTCGGAGATGTTTCATGATCCTGGCTTGCCTCCAGCATGCCATGTTCACTTCATTCAAGTAAATGTTGTACGACTAGTGATTTATTGATAGACTGCATGCCATGTGACAGCTGCAAAGACTGTGCGCTGGATTTTCAAGCGCAGGTACTTTTGTAGACTATGCAGGAGTCCAACCGGGCCCAGGACATTCAATGGATAACAGTCCAAGGGAGGTCTAAAGGGGGGTGTGGAAGTGGCTTCAAAAACTCTTCTATATACATGCAGCTAAACGCCACATCAAAACACCTTTTTTTAACTGCTTGTCATGTGCGGTATATTAATCATTGAAAGCATCCACATGGGAGCTATTAAGACAATAGCCTTAGCAAGGACACAACGGGAGCGCACGCAAGTTTTTGGGGTTTGTGTGTCACCAAATAAACACGGATGAAAGTGTAGTTAAAAAGAAAAAAAACCTCCTCCTTGGTGGAGGTAATAAAAAAGCCACTAGTGGTCAGACAGGATGGCTGCTGTGGGGCTCCTCCCACCTCTCCCTCCCCCCTCTCTTCTCGCCCTCCCCTCCAAGCTGCTGCAGAGGATTCGTGCTGCACCTCTGCACAGCGCACACTCACATTCATTCACAGTCATTCAACCAAACAGCAGCAACGTGCACGTCTGCAACCACACCAACGAGCAAAGCAGCCCACCGCCTAAAGAACCTGTCGCCTTCAGGGGATTAGTCAACAAGGCAGAAGACGGATATCACAGCACCGGGACTCGGGAGAGTTTCGAACAGACGATTTTTATTCCCTGGTCTAGTTTTGAAGGTTTTTTTTTTTGTTGGGTTGATTTCTTGTTGCCAGGCAAAAACAGAAAGTCCGAGCAGGTAAGCTTCCGGTCATTTCTTGCTAATATAGCTAATAATTCGTCAATAAACACGCAATGTATATACCTCGTTTAGAGTCACTCAAGTGTCTTAATCGATATGAAAAGAACACGCGTTCAAAGCCACACGCGTGTGGCGTTGTTTGTTTGTTCTTGTTTTTGTTATGGTTGAAGTTGTACTCGCGTCGTCAACACTTTGTGGGTGACGTCACATAGGTATTTTGCTCACTATTAGACTAAAAGACAAAAGGCTAATTCGACTTACGTACGCGCCTTCTTCCGAGTATAAGACAGCTATGTTGGACACATTGCCCATTAATAACACATTGTGATGTGGTCATTTAAATGATTTTTCAAAAGGTTCCTATTAGAATCGTTTTCGAATATTTCCATTGTAATAAGCACTCAAAGCAACACAGATTTGATTTGTTTTCAGTTGAAACACATTGTTTAATGTGTGAAGCTGAGAATCCACCGTCATGCTATTGAGCGATTTTCTGTTTACTCTGACATTTTTTCAATTGTGAAAAAATGTACGTGCAGATGACATATTCACAGTGAAACCTGTTCACACAGACTTGCAAAAATGACTGGAAACACTGTAATTAACATGCCAGGCCACTAGTTAGCGATGTCACATTGTCAAGTATCTTCCAACACCAGCTGTCAACATTCTGGCAAGCACGATTGCCTCCTGGTGACGTCTTAACACAATCATGTTTGTTACTTTGGACATTGTCGTGTGACTGAACTTCTACAGCTTTTTTTTTTTTCATAAGAGGAAGTCAGAAATATTGGACCTTGAGCTTGAGGAGGCGTGGGGAATGTCGACAGTGGGGTCTAGCTGTCATCAAACAAACTTCCCTGAACATGTCGGCGGACATCAGAATGACCCAAATAGGGAGATAGCAGGAGTTTTTGTTTGGAGGGAAAAGGGCAGACTAGGCAAAAACGTGTTCTCCGATGATTCAAAACAGAAAGGTGAAAGATGTTCTTGTCATGTTTGACGTTGTTGTCATGTCAACGATCGCTAAATCAAACTCAACTTGGACAGCGGAAAAGCAGAAGACGGTGAAACCACTTGAAAACCACAATCAAAGGAATGCCAAACCTAAATGTGAGCTCCTTCTGGATTGCGCTAGGTTGATAGGCGAGGCTCTCGCTGTCGTCATAAACACAAAACTAAACAAACATCGAGCGAACTTCAAGTGAGTCAGGCGGGAAAAAAAAGTCAAATGTAAACATGAATTAATTATTTTGTACAAAACCAGTGGGAAGTCGCCTCCTTCCCGAGTCCACACAATTGTGCTTCTCTCTCTGGAGGCTTCGGAATATCCTTCTTGCTTTCTCGAACAGGTTTGCGAGTGTTTTTGAGAGCTGATCTAATAAGGCTTGTTTGTCATTGCAGCACCTTGTTGAGGGGTCATTAAAACGGGGTGAGGAAATATAGAGATGCCGGGCAACAAATGATCTTTGTGAAGTAGTGTTGATCCTGTCGCTGTCGCTCCTGTTCAACAGGAGGAAAGGGGAGGGGGGGGGGCAGCCTTTGTTTGTGCAAGGACGCTCGCACATGTGCTCTGACTCTTGAGTGTGTTTAGAAGAGGAGGAGGAGAGGAGAGTTTTTTTTTCTAGGGTGTGAGATTCACCCTGGTGAGACTTGCGCCTTTTTGACATTCCTTACATTCCGACCTCTGGGATGTTTGAGGCTCGTCCGTCTTCTTGCAGCATGTCGGGGGCTGCCAATGACCCGGCAGGGCTTTTATGTCACAACAAGCCTCTCTTTTGCTTGCTCTATTTTTTTTTTACTGCAACAGACAGCCTGTGGCCTCTAATTTCGAAGGCCACGGGAACAAGAAATGCCAGCACTTCTTATGTTACATCCGCAGATGACATTTATATCCTAATGGATGCCTGCGATCAGGCTCCCTTGTTGCTGTTTTTACATTGGAAGTTCAACCGTAGCCAAGGGAAGCCGAGATGATGGATCGTTTTAATCTCCAATAGCAGATTCCAGCTACAGCAACACTGGGCACCAAATTGTACACTCCTCATAAATACTCTCCTCCTGCATTTGCAGAATTTTTTTTTTAATTTTGTCATGAGGACGAATTGAGTTACCATTGAGTTCTCCTGGATCCGCACCAAATTGAATGGGGTTTTCCTTATCCCGTCGTCCCAGCTTGCCACAAAATTTGAGTTGTTTTAGCAAAATCCTGGTAACCCTGGCAACCAAACATGGGGAACGACGCGTGATATGATTTCTGATCCAGTGTACATTTACATTTTTTACTTTTTTTCTCTTAAAACTCTTTCCATCTTTTTATATGTAATACACATCTGTTGATTCCTTTTCAGTTACATTTTAATATACAATATGATTAAATACATCATTATTTAACCCAAAAATATTGCTGTCGTATATTATTGGTATTTCATTTGTTGGTTTATAAAAAAATATACACTAAATGTTATACTGCAATATTTCAAATGTCAATGTTTTTAATTTGCTACAATTGCAAAATAATTTGTATCCGTTTTCAGGTAAAAGCGTACTCGTATATTGCATAAGACTAAACTGTTTCATGTACATGAAAATAAAGAATGAATACATTTGCAAGACCGAATAACTGACTTTGATGTGACATCATAACTACATATGACCATCATAAAGCAAAATTAGCACCTTGTTGCTTCGCTCCAATAATAGCTGTGTTGCTCCGAAGACGTAGGACATATGTTGAGCAAAATATACCAGCTGATTTCAAACTGATGCCTTTTCCCCCGTCCTCCTGATCCACCACAACCTTGGCAGCCATGAGAGCGCCTCCCGCCCGCCCTGCAAGGCCCCGCCGCCACTTCTGACCTTCCGCTGATCAAGCGAAGCCAAAGATGTCAGTGTGCAGCGACTTTGCAGAACACGTGTGGAAACCCGGCTCCTGCAAGAACTGCTTCCACCAGCTCAGCGCGCACAAGACCGCAGGCCGCCCGCCAGGCGCCGCGCCCACCTCTGCCGCCGCCGCGTGTCTGAAGGGCGGAGGCGATGACGACGACGGGGCTGTGACGGCACCTTCACCCTACAGCAAACCCACCATCGCCGTCAAGCCCACCATGATGAGCTTGGACGCAGGCGACTCGATGGCTGATGTCAACATGAACATAGAACAGGTGACTCTCTTGAACTGCTTGTCTGTCATACTGTAGGTTTGTGTCCTTGACCTTTTTTTTTGTGTGTGTGTGTTTGACAGAAGAACACAAAGAGCCCAGTGGAGCGTTTGGGCCTGAAAAAGATTCTGGATCTATCCTCCCTTTATATTGATAGTACTAACTGTAATAAGAGCCTTCGAGATTCAACCCTTAAAAGTCCGGACACCAAGACAGACTTTTGCTTTTCTTCATTGTCCAAAGACTCCATGATCATTAGCAACATGTTGGTCACCCAAGATGAAGGTAAATGTCCTCACAATGTCAATGAAGACACCTGTTGGCAGCAGAATAGTAGCACATCTCCCACCATTAGCCCTTGTAAGCCCAGTAGTGCAGTGAAGAGAGCAAATTTTTTGCGTCAGAATTCCGTGGAGAAACCTTTTCCTGCGGATATTGGCCCGACCAGTCCTGCCAAATCGTATAGCAATGGCATCAGCTATAGGAGTACTTCTGTGGTAACCGCTAAGACATCCAGCACTTCTGCCAGTCCCTTATCCTCGGCTTTATCTCTGGACACTCCAAATCCCAGTCAGCCATCCATCCGCTCTCCTCCTGTCCTGTCCAAACAAAACAGCCAATTAGACTCCTCCTCTTCCTCCTTCGGTAGCAGCACAGATTCACTGCCTGCAACTGAGGGTTCTGTTGGAAGCCCTCAAAGCCCACAAGTGACGGGTAACTCGGTTCTTAGTTCCCCCAGTGGTCCAGACTCGGAGCCCATCTACGCAGAGAGCACCAAGAAAAAGAGCAGGCCGCAGGCTAACGGGGCGCAAACACATTTGGCTTCCCCAGACCAGACCAACAACTCTGAACTCTCAGAAGAAGGCCAGCGGACAACCATCACTGTGATGGCTGCTCACACGGAGGAGAACAACAGGACGTTTTACCTGAGCAGCCCCGATTCAGCCATCAGCACACGGTGCCACTTTAGCCCCACGGCACGCAAGGACCCCAGCAGCACCGCCTTCCGCTGGCCCAGCCCCAGCCGCAGTACCCCCTCTTTGGTTACAGAGCCCAGTCTCATTCCCTTGCTCCACCCCAGGCCACAATCTAGCCCTCCCATTCCACCAAAAAGGACCACCCGGTCCCCCAAACTGGGCACCTCCAGCCTCTCACCATCCATCTCTTCTCCCGTTCCCCTTACAGACCTTTCCAGACTGAGCACATCGAGCCTCTCTCCGTCCTTATCGTCTCCCGTTGCCCTCCCCGAGCTCTCCATGCTTTTCCTGGTCTCCGCCAAAGAGGGGCACTTCAAGAGCCAGCCGGAAAACCACAGCCCGGCAGCATCGGAGCGCTGGCCCAAGCACCACCACCAAAGCTCCACCTGGAACTGTCGTATTGACGAGGAAGTGGAGGAGGAGGAGGGAGAGCGGAAAGAGGCTGAAAAGAAGACGCTGACTACTAATCCCCAGACAACATCTCGTGTGACAGGCCCGGTCAATGGCGCTGCTGTTTGGAAGGAGTCCAGAGTCTGCAACAAGGCCTCGAGCAGCCCCCCTCCGATGACAGAGCCAGGCACGGTCCCCCCGCCCCTGCCCAACAATGGTGCCTGTCAGGGGGACAGCGAGGGTGCCGTCACAGTGGAGGAGGCCAAGCGGAGCGGGAGCATGCCGGCCAAGCAGCACGAGAGCTCAACGGAGCTTCTGGCAGCGGGGAGGCAGGGATCGGCCAGCCACGAGGTCAATCAAGCACCTCCACCGCCGCCACCCAAGAAACAGCACAGGTAAGAATGAACCTTTTGAACCAAACGCTAGCTGTTTGACTGCAGAAGTGGTCCGGAAGGAGTCCGTTCACTTAGGGTAAAATATTTCCAGTGTTTTAGGTACCCCATTGACAAGCCATTGTACCCAGAATTTCTATGATGTGAACAAAATATATGTATTAGGGTTCTCGGTTCCTATTGGAGTTTTGGACCGTGTTGACTTGACTGGTAAAATCGCGGCAGTTACGAGAGTCGACTTAAGTCAGGGAATCAATCTTCCAGCATTTACCCAAGGTCAGACAAAATCGGGTATTCAAGTATAGTCATTGTCGGAGAATCAATCTCGGTTTGAAATTGGACACCCCTTCAATGAATGACATCCTACTGTACTTGAAACTTGCAGTGAGACAAATGCAGTCCAACATCAACCATCCTACTCATAAAGCAAATTGACATCCCTGTCCTTCACTGTTTCTACCTGTGAATGTGCATTCGCATGAAATGGCACAGCTCGGCTTTCTTTGCGCATCTGACATCATTTAGCACTCGTGGCAGGCACTTGTTCCTGACAGCGTAAATACACTTTGCTCACTGATAGGATGTGCAAAAGTGTTGGTGCCACACTCACTGTGCAGCGTTATTGCGTCTTCATTCAGGCAGTTAGCGCGTCCCTCCCCAATGCACCGCTTGTTCCATTCATGCTTGTAATGTGAGTTTTTTAAGATTGTAATCTTCTTAAATGCAGACCTTTGTTTGGACTGCAGCTCGATAGAAAAGAGGGGTCAATGATAAACGGTTGTAACTTTAGCAGTGGAATACAGTAGCAGTTCCAAATCGTAACGCTTTCTCTCGCTACCAAGACGGTTCCGAATGGCCGCGTTAGACATTGCTATGGCCTCAGCACAAAAGCACTGAAAAGGTGAGTTTTGGGCGAATCACGGAGGAGAGCCTCCCCACAGAAATCCACGAGTACGCAAATTCACTCATGCACGATTTCACTGTACTTTTACTGGCAGCAAACAAACAAAAAACAGCAAAATCGTTTCCACCCTTGAATATTTACTGTCTGTGACAAGCATGTCTTTGACTGTAAAACTACACGTAAAAGGACAAAGGGTGTTCAAAACCGGGACGCTGGCCTTATCATCAACCCTCTGTTGGATGTGCCTTTTCAGTTTTTCTGTGAGGATTTTTTTGGGGTCGTTACCCAACGAGTTGATGCGTTTGCATGTGCCCCTGTGACGCATGAGGACATGTTGAATCATTTAAGAGCCACAGATGGTTCCGCACGCGGGGCTTTGATAAGATTATGCTGTAAAAAATGCACTTTTTTGTTGTTGTCATTTTGCCATTGCTTCACGCTAAAAGTTGTCTGCAGAAGGGGTGGGGGGGGGGGGTACATGCGCCGTGTCTGAGGGTGTCTAAGATCTTAAAAGGCTTCTCGTGCAAGTCAGCTGGAGATAGCCAAAAGGAGGGGCTTCTGCTGAACAGATTGTTGCCCGGGGCAACGCCCAAACTGTCCCTCTCCACCAGTGACAGTGTCCCATCAATAGAAGTAGAATTAATAGATCAGGCGTTTGTCACTCGCCATGTGAGCGCTCACCATACAGGAGCGCTTAATTTGGGAGCTTCAAATCCAGCTCGGACCCGGGCGGTGCCGGGTTTAGGTTACATCTTAGGCGGGGTCTTTAGAGAGCCACCCGGCTGATCCTGAAGCGTGTTGTTTATTTTGAGTGGGCGGAGCCTGCCAGCCTGGACTCTTCACGATGAGGTAGGAAGCTTTGTTTGAATTGCGGCTGAAGCCTTCACCGGTCCGAGCGTGAGCCACATCTACACGCTTCACTGAAATCCAGCATAAGAGATGAAAAGGCGGCGGGGGTGGGGGGGCGTTTTAACAAATCGGTTGATTGGGCTTGACATAAGGCTCATAAAATTAAGAATTCTATGGACAGAGGACAGGAAAAAAGTCAGCTAAATTTCAGTTTGAGCATGCAGATTTTCACCACACCACAATCTTAAGTTTAAGCTCCCTTGACTTATTGTTTGGCTTTTTCAAAAACGACTCTAAAAGCAAGAACAGTGGAACCTCAACAGACGGAAGGCTCCTGACTTTGTATCAAGCTTTTTTTTTTTTCTGTTTCAACTCGGACTGATGATCTTTTATCAAAGCTTCTCCCGAGCTGTTGCGTCACGTTGTGTGAGTCAGCCCCAAATCTTTCCAAGCTCCACCTTGCTCCCAATCCCATAAAATGTGTCATATTCAAGGTCAGGCCCTAACAACGGCACACACACGCACACACATCTTTCTTTTGTCACGCTTTAGTGTGGTAGCGCACTTTCATGTCGTAATCGTCTTCCGTTCATATCTTGACACTGTTCCGCAGTAAGTAAGCAATGTGTCATTTCCCGCTGGACGCTGGTGTGCACTGTAAAAAGCGGGTGAGTGCGGTCACGGAATTGCAAATGACAAGCTTGCGTGGCGTCTGTTTATCGCAAAGGAAGTGTTGGGATGTGTGAAGAGGAAATGTGCAATTAGGATGGCCATCAAGTGCCGTTTGGGCTCAAAGCGGGTATCCCAAAAATAAGCGGGACAAACATCCTGCCTAATTGTGCAATTTGGTGTCATGCCTTTTGTTTGTGGGCTTTGGAAATTGTCTTTTTTCTTTTAATCGTTTATCGACACTAGCTTGTTATCTGTCATCATTTTTCAAACTGAACCTTTCTCAAACTTCCGTATGCTTACTTGGAACCGTTATTTGTTGCATTATTTTCCATGACATCGAGTAGGTGTCATGAAAAAACTCAATGGTGCCTGCGGGATATATCGTCGGGCCATGTTCGCCCTCCCACGGCTAACCGGGCGGCGTTCGACATTCTTTCCGCAAGGAAAATGTCGTGTTTGGGAGACACATTTGTCCATAGACGTGCACGGGCACGTCTGTGCTCGTCGTTCGCCGATTTATGGCAGGATTGAAGGCATGAAGGCCATGAGATGAATGGAGGCATGAGTCGGTTTTGTAATGGAGGCAAGCGAGTAGCGAGTGGGATAGAAGGCTGTGGGCTTCAGCCATTAGCGCCACTGATTAGACAAGTGGGAGGCCGTCACTCAGTTTAATCGGCTGCCTTGATTGGAAAGTCGGCACGTGCGGCGTTTTCAGAAGCGGCGGTGAGGAGTCGGACGATGCGCACCCTGTAACCTGATAACATGTTAGGCTGTCCACTGTAGTAATCGCTGCCCCTGAAAGGGTTAATATAAAAATTGGTTTAAAAAAATGACAAAAATGGCCATATGTGTTTTTCCCAAAACAGCGACGATACGCAACGATGAAATGTTTGACCGCTCTCTTTATTTGTCTCCACCACAGAGTGTCCGGCCACTTGAGCGGCAGCAACATGGAGCTGAACCGCTTGGCCCAGCTCGGCTCATTGGAGAGTCCCGCCACGTCCCCTCGAGACCTCGGCAGCGCCGGCTTCCCGTCCGCCTCCACCGACAGTCTGACTGCTGACGCCGCGGGTGAGTGGCTTTGATCGAATGCCGTTTTTTTTCCCCACTCAGCAGGACCGATGACTAGTCAAAGAAGCAGGTACTGCTCGGTGAGCCGCCCCTGAAGTCACTTTTTCTTGACACTGCCTTTGAAAAGTAGGACACTTGCGACTCGGCCAAGTGGCCGCCCTGGCCGAACGCCCGAGGCAGCTCGTCTGTTAGCCACAAGCCGTTAAGGCCGGCGACCGGCTGACAGATGTCAGATTCGAGCAACTCCCGAACCTGTAATTACAAAAATATTGCCGCGCCCATATGCAAGTAGATGCGTATTTCCTTTTTTTTAATTTTACATATTTTGTGGAATAAATACTTGCAGGCTTAAGTAAGAAAACTTGATTTTGAGTTCCACTTTGATTTTGATATTTTTGACCAGTGTTTGCTTCCAACTTTGTGCTTATCTCGATGGGCGGACGCTGTATACGAAAAGTAGTTAGCTCGGTCTTGATACGCGAATGGAGAAGTGTTGCTGCCGTTTGACTATACTGATGCACTTTGTCCAGAGTAAACCTGCAATGCAGACAAGTCGAGGAACTCCCAAGGTTTTATTGCAGCTGTCTGTCATCTTATCTCTTCCTCTTTCACTCGATGTTATGACTGAGACCCGCCACGCAGAAAACATTTTTATTACCTCGCCAAAGACCTGCGACTGGGAAGAAGCAGCATGTCGCTTATGTTTTTTGGGGATGGAAAAAAGTCTCTTGCAATTGCTGTGCCTTCCTGGCTTTCAGCGTTGTTTGAAGAGATAATTATGGAGTCTGATAACGGAGGGAGGGAGGGGGGAAAAGGGATCGGCTACATCCTCCTCGCAGTTACTGGAGCCGCAGCGCACAATTATCTCAGTATCTGACTCCTCCGGCACTAAAAGTCACCGCGTAGTCTCGATTTGCCGATGTCTCGAGCTTGGACGGAAGACGGTGTTTGGAATTTCAGTATGAGTCCCACACTGTGGAAGTTTCCAGTTTTGTTACAGGCTAGAGGTAAGGAAATCGGAACTGAGATTTGTGGGAAGAAAAGTAAAATCTGTGGAAAGCGGACGTCCGGATCCGACGGACGCTCGACTGAAAGCGCAATCTCCCGTCTCTCCTCAGGCCAGCGAGACGGATCGCGGTTGTCCTGCTCCTCCCCGTTCCTGAGAAGTCCGGCGGCGTCGTCGCCCGGTTCTCCGCGCCCGCCCACTTTTAGCATCACGGCCAACCAGCCGCCTCCGCTGCCGGAGAAGAAGACGGTCAGCCGCACCGTGTCAGCCCCCGACAGCGCCGCTTCCAAAGCCTTTGTCCGGGCCTATCCACGCCTGCCGTTCAGCGGCTCGGAAAACAACGTGTGCAGACCCAACGACTCGAGCTGCCGGGCCAGTTTACCGTCCAGTCCAGTCGACCAGAGATCCATTTTCTCCTCCAATGAGTCTCTGGAGCGCTGTCACGTGCCACTCGGCCGACCCTCCAGATCCCGGACTTTGGACGAGCCTTTTAAGGGTCACGGTCGTTTAGGCGTCCACTGCCGCAGTAGCATCACCTGCTCCTCCTCCCCTCAGCTCAGCGTCCCCTTTTCGGGCTCTGAAGCGGGGCCGACATCCAACCTGGGCTCCAGTTTGCAGCTGCAGACCCTCCTGAGCAACATGGACAGCCGGGAGGGCGTTTACTCCAAGCTGGGCGGCTTGTACGCCGAGTCCCTGCGGCGCTTGGCTCTCAAATGCGAGGAGCGTTTCATGGGCTCACAGAGAAACCGGCTGAGGTTTGAGGAGAGCAACTGGTCATTGTTCAGGCTCACGTCCAACAAGCCCAGTTGCAACGCGGGTGACGCCGTTTACTATTCCGCCGCCTGCGCTTCCGACCCCGGCAACTCCTACGCCGTGAAGGTAACTCACAAATACACTATTTATTTTTTGGTCTTAGGGGTGAGGGCACTTTAGGCAAACCTGTGCTTCGCTGGGCTTGATTTTCAGGTTAAGAATGGTCTGCAGATTATAATCGGGCACGGGTTTTGTTTGTTTCAGGACTTCAGATGGATCGGTGCCACTAGGGCGCACAACACGGCTCCAAAGTAAACACAAGTGGAAGAGGGGCGTGTACTCGGTCGTTAGTGGCTCTTTGTACAGTACTTGAAGCTGTGGCTCGGATGCCTGTCGGCTCGCTCATTCATCTTCTGGTGGAATTTACAATCAGATAAATCCTGAAAGACCTCAAATCATAGTCCAACCCCTCATGTCTTACTACCGCTTGCTAAGAAGATGTTTTCAGAATTGGTGCCAATCTTGAGGCCGTGCCTCGACCAAACTCTCTGCTGGACCACTCATGAAAATATCAGTTTCGATTGGGGAGGTGGGAAAAAAACACTGTTACCAAGTCCCACACAAGATAATCATTCAGGATAATCTTTTAGAGACATTTGCTATTCGTCCTTGAGCTAACTTTGTGAAATGCACAAGTCCGTGGCTTGGATGAAGGATTTGAGATTGTAAACAATGAACAGGCTTAACATTTCTAATTGGCACTATTGACCGTTTTCCGAGCAGATTGGGAAGGGGGTCGGGGGGGAAATCACTTGCTTGATCAGATCATGTTCATCGATGCATCAACAGCATTGATTTTACTTGAACGGGGAACTCATTGGGCATTGACCTTGAAAGCTTGCTAAAAAGAATTCTTTTCTTGCGCGTCATCTTGGCTCCCCTCCACCACTCTTTTCATCTTCCTTCTCCCACTGCCTGCTCCTCCTCTTCCTGCCTCGCCAGATCTGCAAGAGTCCGTCGGTGGAGGCCAAGCAGGGCCACCTGTACGGCCTGTCGGTGCAGCAGAGCATGCCCCCGCACTTCAACCTCCAGCAGGACTGCGGCCACTTCCTGGCGTGCGTCCCTCCCAGCATGCTGCCCTCCGACCGGGCGTCGGCGGCGGTGTCGCTCGCGTCCTCGCCCAAGCCCCGCGGCCAGCAGGCGGAGCGCGAACAGGTGGTGGTCATCGCGCCCGAGATCCCCCGGCAGACGGCGGCCGACTTCGCTCACGAGTTTGAGGCCTTCCACAAAAACCAGCCGGAGGTTTACGAGCGGCGTGTCTGCTTCCTGTTGCTGCAGCTGTGCCACGGCCTGGAGCACTTGAAGGAACACGGCGTGACGCACCGCCACCTGTGCCTGGAGAACCTCCTCCTGGTGCCTCACTCTCCAACGGCGTCCGCATCGCAGGGCCCTCAGCAGAGCGAGACGAGCGGCGCGTTTAGTCAGCGTCACCTCCCTCGCCTGCTTATCAGCAACTTCGCCAAGGCCAAGCGGCGCTCGGCCGAGGACGCCGCGTCCACGAGCGCCGATCCCCGTGTCAAGCGGGACCACGCCCGGCTGGCGCCGGAGATCGTGTCCGCCGCCCAGTACCGCAAATTTGACGAGTTCCAGACGGGCATCCTAATCTACGAGCTCCTCCATCAACCGAACCCCTTTGAGGTGAGCTCTTCGGGAACATAACGACATTTTTGCTTCGGAAATGGACGACATTATCCTGAAAGTATGACTTCTCCAAAATGTACAACTTTGTTCGAGCCATGATTTCAACTGTGTCACACTGAAAGCCGCACGGGTCAAAAACAAAGTAGCGGCTTGTAGTCAGGAAAAATCAGTTGTACAAGTCTGATTTGAATCTCAGAATGTAAATGTGTTTGTTTTCCCTTTTGGAGGTGAGTCCGGCCTTGAAGGAGCAGGACTACCGCTGCGAGGATTTGCCGGCCATCCCGGCCGTGTCGCTGTACTCTGCCGGCCTCCAGAGGCTGGCTCGCCTCCTGCTCCAACCGGACCCCATTAAGCGCATCCACATCCAGGACGCCAAGCGGGTCCTGCAGAGCCTCCTGTGGGGGCCCCGGAAGGACCTGATGGATCAGCAGTGGGAGAGGCGCGAGCCGGACGGCGCCCGGCATGAGGGCCTCCTCAACTGGCTGGACGTGAAGCGGGCGCTGCTCATGATGAAGTTTGCCGAGCGGTCGCTGGAGCCCGAGCGCAACGCCGAATTGGAGGATTGGCTGTGCTGCCAGTACTTCTCCTCGGCGCATCCGCTGGCGCTTTGTCACACTGCCGAGCTGCTCTACTCGCTCAAGTGATGTCGCACAGGTGCTGTGTGGAACCTGACTGATGACGTCATACACTGTCCCAAAGTGGAGTCTCCCAAGGTTCTGTCCTCGGTCCCTGCTTGTGTTAACTTTTGAAAAAATCTGCAGTGCGTCCCAATTACATTTGTCTTGAAGTGTGGCAAATATCCAGATGTGTGGTGCTTTTCTACTTCCTCAAAAGGAGACACTGTGAACGCAACCGACCGTCCATTTGGGAACTTTTATCCTGCCACGCTTTTTCCAAACCGAAATGGCGGGAACTACTGAGGAGTATTACGGCCAAACTAAAAAGAAAAGAAAATGACACTTCCATTCTGAAGTTGGAATCTTCTGAGAAAGAACTCATAAGGAAGCCCTCCTTCCAGTAGCAAAGAAATATGAGTAAATAACGCCCCCCACCCCAACAATATTTATTACTGCCTTACATATACCACAAGATGGTGACAGGGCTACGGCCTGACTAAATGGAGCTTCTCCATTCGCTTCAATATAATTTATAACTTACGCCCCCCCCAGCGTTGAATTTTATTCATGTAAAATTCTAGAAAATCATCATGACTTTTTTCCTCATAAAATTACTATAAACAAATTTTCAATTCACTTTTTTAACTTGAAAATAGTGTAATTCCTCTAGTATATCAAGTATTAAAAAAATATCCATCAAATATTGGCCTTTATATAGTCAACTCCATCTCTTCAATTATGTTTTTTTATCAAGGCAAGAATGCTTTTATCTGACAATATACTATTTTTGGGATGACTGTACGACTGTTCTTGTAAAGCTATCAAATTCTTTTTATCCAGCAAAAAAAAAATTAAAAGGACTCCATCTTTACTTTTTGCTTGTAAAATTATGCAGTGATTGATTTTTTTTTCTTTTTAGAGTGGCTCTAAAACTTCTTGGAATGAAACAATCGTAACAGTCACGTTGGTTACGATTCGTCATGGTTGACGCTGTGTATTCCGTGCTGTATTTCAAGTACTGTATTACTTGGCACGTTGTTTTAAAGGACGGCTGTGTCATCGAGAAAATGGAACCTTATGTTAGAATGAAAAACAAAGCGTCCTTATCATGTTTTGTTTGAACGATCTGCTGTACTGTCCCGACGACATTGACTTGGCTGATTACTCGTTCTTCCTTAATTGTGTTGACGCTGTGCCTTCTGTTCCT
Organism: Hippocampus mohnikei; assembly: GCA_026261675.1. NCBI lineage: Eukaryota > Metazoa > Chordata > Actinopteri > Syngnathiformes > Syngnathidae > Hippocampus > Hippocampus mohnikei. The sequence continues at coordinate 4,804,262 of JAKGUB010000344.1, forward strand.
CGTATGATTTTTTTTCTTTTTGTGGAACTGGATTTTCACAATAACACCCATTTAGTTTTGTACAGTAGATTGTGAAAGAACCCAAGCAGGTCTTTAAAAAAAAAAGCCATGAGAATGAGCAGCAGTTCAAAGTCATATTTATGTCGTCTGTTGTCATCACTGGAAGTTTTTATTCATGGCAGCCATGTTTTCTTTTCAGGTAGCAAACTTGATTCCTAATAACGTGATTGGTGAGCGAGAGGTTAACAGGGCTGAATGTACAGTTTGTGTTTTGAAACATCTTTTGACTAGTGTGTGTATGTGTCTACCAATAAACTGGATTTATTTTCTCAGTTCAAACATTTTCATCGTTGCTGAATGAAAGTTGTTGGCAGCAAAAACATTTTTTTACCCCATATTGGTTCCAACTTTTTCCCCAAAAATATACTGTTTACTTATATACACACACATACATATACATATATATTTTTCATTCATTTCACAGAAACGCATGAAAACGCATGAAAAGTTCATACCAAAGGTAATGGTAGGTAACCATAGCAACAACGGTCAGCAACAACCTGAACAAGTCAAAAGCACAAAACTGCACGTACCAGCGGTAGTAAGTCACAAGTATGTCATCAATGTTCAATGGACTACATACCAGCAATGACAAGGAAGCAATAATTACGTTCAACACAAGTAGCGACATAAAATCCAAGACCCACTCTCCCAACTACTGTAACCTGGCCATATGTTTACACAACAGTTTGAGCCTGTGAATATTTTGGCATTGTTTGTAAATCGAGACTGTTCTAAAGTTTCACTCGACATGCCCTGGTGGCGTAGGCACAAAAAATACCCTAAAATGTGTTTTTTAGATTGATAAATGAAGTAAATAAAAGAGGTTTAAAGAAACTCACAATTGTGCTCCTTACATACTCTTGAATGAGTAACAAGTACAATTATTTCAATCATTTTAGGCTGCCCAACTTTTTTTGCCCTAAATTCTACTTTTCAAGCAAGCAATCGACCAGTTCGTTACCACCGAACGTGCAAAAAGGACCAGAACGTGAACGAAATATTAAATTAGATAAAAACGTTTGTGAGTTTGTGATAAGGAATGCACTGCCTACCTTTCTCTGAGATTTGACCCACGTAGGCAGAGACGCACTTTCGTAGCGTGTGAAGTCCAGAAACATCCCGATCGTGCTTCGCGTGGACCGTTTAAAATGCTTCTCCCGACGCTTCGGATTCCAATTCTTTGACAATGCCATCGGTGAATTGAAAATCAAACTTTGAATGAGAATAAACAAAAAAAAATGCATCTCAGCGGATCTGATCGCTAGCTGCTATCGCAGACGGCTAACGGCTAATAACTTCCTGTGATACAGGTCATGAGCCGCTGGACGTGAAAGGTGACCTACCTATTTGATTTTATTTTTTGTACCCTCCTTTTTTGTTCGAGGTAAACTGAATGGGTGCTCAAAGTACAGTATACACAAACAATATATATATATATAATATTAATAACACGCACACAGACGCACTCCATTCTCACCTCGCGGTCGACTTGGAAGCAATCCAACGACGAATCTGTCGACCACGACTGATTGGGCACTCCTAGTCAATAATATTTATTATTATTATTACTAATAAGTAAAGTAAAGAGTACAACTCGATTTCCAAAGTTTCGGTTCCTACTCGGTGACGGTATGGATGTGAATGTGGTCTGCCTTTCGGCCGGAGTCAGCTGGGCTACACTTCTGCACCCGCCACCCTGTTCAGGATAAAAGGTGTTCAAGATGGATGATTCGCGGGTGCTATGAAGTGACAATATTTTTGCACAGCACAATTGTTGTTTTTACAGTGTGAGGCAAATAAAGAATAACAGGTGTGCGTTTCGGTTGTTTGGGTCCTGGGGCCAAAGCAAACAAAAGAGTCCTGTGTCGGAGCCACCCTGTCTCTCCAACGTATTCGCCTTAGAACCAACTGAGTAAGTTGCCATGGAGACACATGACCACTCGGAGCGCAGCGTCCCTCTCCAAATAACCGGCGGAAAACAACTGCTTTGCTATTTATTTACTCGAGATAGTCTTCCGTTCTGTCGCAGTCCACAAACTTGTGGACAGAATACGACGTCGTGCACGTTTCGCAAATTGACTGAAGCGCGACTGGTGCTCATCTACATAGTTAGGTGTGATGTTTAGTGATGTACTGCCACCTTGTGGCAAAATCCTCAATTACACATTGTTTTATAAATCAGATCTTCCTTAAAAAAACAACTAATTTTTCTTCAAATATGGAAAGTGTGTATCTGAAAGGTGTTTTTTTTGATACCCCTAAACTGTACGTAAAGAAACAAACGCACATGCCTACGTTTTGATATTTCTTAAAATGTGTTTTTCAAAGGTGGAAAATAACTTTCAAGTTGGTATCTGGCAAGTATATTAATTCCACAGAATGCATACAACTGCAAAATATGCTGCAAATGAAAACATATTGTCATTTAAAAACATCTTATACATTCATCAACTCCGAATGTTGCAAAAAAAAAAAACGTGGAACTTTTCACTTCATTTGTCTTGATTGAAAAAAAAAAAGAGTAAGAAAACCAAACATTTTTTTCAAAACGTCATCATTTGTGGGAACAAATTGGGTTACATACAGTACATACGCTTCAATTCTAATAAAATCATAGAGGCATATTTATCATTGTATCCATTGTGCAAAAAAAGAGGACACCCCAAAGTGTGAATTGTCAACGTTTATTTGCAATGAAAACTTAGCAGAGCATCAGAAAGGCTTTTGATTGTTAGTGACATCCACGTCAACTGTCGCTAAGTGAGTTTAAAAAGATGCCATGGTCAAGCACGTTTGGCCGTAAGCATGCTGGCGACTACTTGACTTCAGCGCGGTTCATCATCATCGCCGTCATCTGCACGCCAGGGTAAGTGGAAGCAAAAGAATCGAAAAGCAGAAGCTTTTGCGCTTTTAGGGACATCTTGTCTTGTGTTGTTTGGTCACATCCGTGCGCAGCCCGCGATGTGAAGTGCCCAGTCAGTTCCTCAGCGGGAACGCTGGACCGATCAGCCCGGGGAGATGGGGGAAGTGGGTGAAAGGGGTGGGGGTCCTGAGGATGGGCTGATTTCGAGGCTTTGCCTTCATTTCGCCTTGGATTTTGGCTCCAGAGGTAGACCAATGTCCTTCCCGCGCAGCTTTAAGCCTGATGCATAAATACCAGAAACAGACACCTCACTTCACACATCGCAAGAAATAAAAATCCTGAACAAAATACATGTTTCAAAAGCACTAAAGCATTAAAAAAAAAAGTACGATCAAGCACGGTCAAACTAGTTATGAACCCTTTTGAGATTGTGTCCCTTGCCAAGCCCGGGCGGTCGTTACCGATGGCTCTCTCAATCTTCCCCATGACCTGGTTGCTGGGGATGGCTTTCCCGCTCTCGTAGTCGGCGATCACTTGCGGCTTCTCGTTGATTTTCTGCGCACAGACAGACACAAGACTGGGTTATCGTGACAAACTGAAGCAATTGTAGTCATGCATTTTTCGTGGCGCCCTCACAGTGGCGAGGTCCTTCTGGGTCAATCCTTTATCCTGGCGACCCTTCTGGATGACCTTGCCCACCTCCAAGGAGACCCTGTCGTGGTGCAGCTCTTCCGTCTCGCGATCCAGTTTGGCCGTGTTCTTGCTGACCAGGTGTTGTTTGTTTTGCCCCGCGGCCCCTGGAAATCAGAGCGCAGCAAACCGCGGCGACGGTTACCGGGGCAACGCTTTTATGACACACTGCATTTTCATCGGTGAGGTTAGTTACATTTCTTGGTGGTCTCCACGTCGTCACCGCGTCTCTGAGCAGAAGTGATCGCCTTCAGCAGAGGAATTTCAAAAATAAATGCTTAGAAGATATCCGTTTTTATCGCATCCTTTTTTTTTTTTAATGACATGTCCAATGAGTCATAATATGGCCTTTGGACTCAATACACATCTTAATAGCCAATCATTACTCAAGTAGGATAGATAAAAACAAATAAGTACAAATGTTTTGATTTGGTTTTTAACTGAAATGATTTTCCCCCAACCTAATGAAATGATTAAAAACTGAAATAAAATCAATTAGCAACAGACATAGGCCATTCTAGAACTGGGATGAAAATATTTTGTAAAGGTGGTCGAAATTCATGACAAAGAGATACTACAAATAAAATAGCTGTGACAAAAGGGTCAATGAAGTGCAATAAAATAATCTCTTTACAAATTAAAATAAATAGAGAATTATAATTAGAAATGAGAGAAAATGATAAAAATTACACATTTTCACCAAGATATAAAATTGCAAATATATTTCTATTTATAAAAAATTGAAATAGTAATACAAGTTTTAATAAAAGTGCAAAGTAAAATTTTAAAAATATGAATGATAAATAAGGACTTAAAATGAATAACAGAAACATTTAGAATGGCAACATAGGAAAATGATTATTAAAAAAACTAAAATGGGTTTATGGTAATCATTAAAAAATATAAATTAATAAAAAATAGTTTTGAATAAAATGTTACATTGTTTGAAAAAAATATATACAAAATAGTGATAACAATGCTAACAACAGTTATGAATCGTAATAAAATTGCAACCAAACAATGAACAACATATAAGCTGTAATTTATTCAAACACATTTTATCGAATTAATACATAATTAAATAAACAAAAACGTCAATGGCAGGAATATATTTAGAGGAGATAGTGTTGGCTAACGCTAACGAGTTAAAGTGATCATCAATTCATGAACGATCATTTTAGAAAACATTTTCTCCATACAAAAACACCAAGCTTGTTTTCGCCGTTTGTACATCTTTTTTTTCTTGCTTCAGTGTAAAATGGGAAAAAAATAAAACTGAATATAAAATGGCTTGGTGTCATCAGACACAGTGTTGGTTGCTGGTCTTGTTTTGTTAGCAAATGTCGACATGCTTCAAAAGCGGCGTGACTAGTTGCACTGGCTTTTTCTGGAGGTGAAACTAGTACACTCACCAAGTGCACGCCTTACATTTACAAAGGTTGATATCATCCAAACATATTCACAAGACTACTGTTTTTATTTGTTGTGATTGTCACATCCGCGAAGAACTGCTAGCTCGGCGACTGACGAGATCGCTATTGATGACGTAGTCTATTTCATGGACTTTTTTTTAACTTTGTATTTTAAGATTTAGATGTGACTGTGTTCTAATTAACCCACCCAAAACGGAATAGAAATGTCGTGATACCTGCTTGGACTTGGCCTGAGCACCGCTCGGCCCCTTCTTTCTCAACACAGTCACGGTATCCCAGTCGCTTTCCGCCATTTTCTTCGCTATGTGGAGTATGAAGGCTCAAAATATAAAAATAACGTGGGGAAAAGTCGACTTTTTCGCTGCTATTTGTGGCTACCACACGCACGCGTCGTGTTGTCCTTCTAAAACTATCAAGCACCACGCATGCTTCACAAAGCTTTATTGACACCACGAGAGTTGGACAAGAGTCACGTCAGGCAGAGGCAGTGTAACCGTAAAACACGTCAGAGTATCTACCATATTGGATGTGGCAGATCCATGCATAAACCAGTACCTCAGTATCAGAAAGTGATTCTTGGGCATAAGTACAAGTCTCTCAGGTCATATCTTTCCCTGTCAGCGGTCACCAGTTACAAGACATCTCGGAGGCGGCATCGCTGTTTCTTCGCGTGCGCATGGGCGACCAACATATCTCGGACTGCGCGTCATGGGCCAGGAGAGGACGCCCCCGGCGGTAGCCGTGTTTGGAGGTCTGCCTCCCTGACCACACTCGAGGCTTTGGGTTCATCTGACAAAGAAATCGTCATTAGCTATGCCTGAATTATCACCTCCGCCAAGCATATATTAAATGTTGTCCAGAGATTTTGTTCCACATCACTCTGTCAGTTAGACAGAAGATAGTAGGTTACTCAGTTACAGTCCCATCCAAAAGTATTGGAGCGGCAAGGTTCATGCCTTTCTTTTTGGTGTTGGTGTTGGATGTAGCCACTCAGCATTTTTCACGAGCCATAGTTTTGTTGTTGTATACTGTAGTAGCAGTTACTCTGCTCCCCGTGAGCAGTGACATTAGTAAAAGGTTTCACGTATAGATAGCTGAGCAAGCACAAAGTGAAGGCACCTGCATTTGGCTGGCGTTATGTCAAGCCCTGGTCAATAGGTTTATCAGTCAGTCAGCCAAAACAGATATAGAGCATAAACAGGAATAGTTTCAGGAATATGAAATATGAGCATGTGAGTGGACTTTTCGTTGTATCTACGTTTGTCATGATCTCACCTGGACAAAAACAGATGTGTTCATGTTCAGACTCTCCACGCGCTCTGTCAAGTGATTCAACCACTCCACATGATCACTCAGAGACTGAGAAAGATCACTGTCGCCCTGCACACAAAATCATATCACATATTTCATACAATATTCTCCCAAAGTACGAGTGCTGTTGGTTCGGCTTGCTCACTGCAGACAAGTTGTCCTTGAGCTCAACGGCAGCCAGGCGGATGTGCTCCAGTTTGTCAATCTGCTCTTTGAGGCGGTCGTCGAGTTCCTGCATCATCATCAGGGCTTCGTCAGTTCTCAAGGCCACCTTAGCCATGCTGCCTGGCACCCCAATGCCCTGTTAACCTGTCATTATTGGATAGGAAAAGGGATTTTTAAAGAGTGGTAGTGTCCGTCCAGTGAAGTGGGGGTACCCTTCCGTTTTCTTTTCCTAATAAGTACAAATGTAACTGCATTTACTCTTCAAGAACATCTTTAAAAATATTTATTGAGGTACAATTGTTTTATTTATCGATGTGCAATACATTTTACTGAATTGAACTCACTGAACCATTAAATAAGTACAATCGACGATTGCATGCTCTCGGCTCGGTACCCGATTATTCTCATATTCTTTTCCATTTTGTTTTTGACATATCACTGCTTTTATGCACGTGTGTAGGCACTGTACAAGTAAATTCACATTTAGATGACAATCTACAGTTTAAAAAAAAAGTGATGTACTACAATGGGTGAAACTGTTAGCTACTCCTAATATTTAGTCCTTCCATGTCACTAAATGAAGGTATCTCGAACAAATTCAATTTTTCCACTTAGGCAACCTTATCCACGCTGTCGATGCCTTTCTTGCAAAAGTTGTTGGAAAATCACATTTATTTTACCGTATGGTTGCTGTCTGGTGACAAGATTTAGCTCTGTCGTAACGACTTTTACGGCAGTTTTGTTCGCATTGTTACAGCAACCGTGGACGTTTCTCATCGGGGATTTAACTTCCATATTTTGTAAAGCCTGGAGTGAAAAGCACACGTCTGCTCCAAAGAACGGACTGTTAATCGGAATATACGCAAATTCCGCAGAGTAAATCGCGTATGAAACGCAAATGGTTCACTTCAAAGCGGTGTAATTTCTGACTTTGTCAGTGGTTCGTAGCGAGTTAAAAACGGTGTACTCAAGTAAAAAAAACAAAACCAAAATACTAAGACTTACCGTGTTCTATCGGATTTACAACAAATCAACGACTCCACGACGTTCCCTTACAGTCAGAAGTAGGTCTTCGTCCAGACAAGTTTTTTTTTGTGGCAAAAAAATGTGAAGAACGGCACATTTGACGTCACACACAAAAACTGTAGGTGTGTTTTCTTGTGTGACAGTAACAGCAAAAAAAGCCCCTTTATTTTGAAGCTGATCACTGACACTTTAAAATACTTTATACAAATAAAGACCTTAAAATGAGCAGAAGACCATATTTACCTTGTACATTTTTTCAAATTTACAATCTTTGACGTTTCAATGCCCACTGTGCACAAGGTTGAGCCTGACACCGAATGAACTCATATAATACTCAACAAAAGTACATGTTAGGAAATCACAACTGCTTTATTTCTTTTTCTTTCTATAAGCTTTTTTTTCTTAAACAAGGGCGCATAATGAACAACTATCTGAAAAGAATAAAAGGTATCGTCGGGTAGGATAAATAGAATACTGGGATCAGCTGTGTAGAAAGCACTGGTCCTTTTGACAAGAAAAAAAGGGAAACAATTTAAATTTGAATCTTTAAAAGTACACCAAAAAAAAAAAGTTGGGGCAACATTTTTGGTGCGAGCGAGCACGGAGCACTTTTTGCAGGAAGAAAAACAAAAAATAAACACTCCTAAAAGTTAGACAACTGTAAGGTAATGTAAAGTACAGCAGGGATGGGGAACTTTTGTTTTTTTCAACTCTGAAATTCATGAAAAAAAAGTTTTGAGGTTTAATTTTTTTTAAACAGGATTTGGTTTTCAAGATTGCATGAATGGTCCGCCAGTGGGTTCCTCACCCTTGCTTTGAAATCCCTGTTCCCAAATGAAATGTGGATTCTATGGTGCGCACGCACGCACACACACCATGATAAAGGGGTTTTTAGTGTCATGGAAGGGTACAGTACAGTTAAAGCAGACTCACTGAATTAACCAGCTATGACTTTGCGAGAGGCCATTAAAAACAAGAAAAATAAACAAACATTATTTCACATTTTTTTCTTCAAAAGAGCAAAAACAGAAAAAAATCGTCGTCGTACAATGTGCAAGCAATTCTCACCTTTTCTCAACGGTTGTCATGGAAATATTAAGTTATAATTGGACCATGGTTGCTGCGTTTACTGCTTGTGCCACACAGATAAGATGGCTGAACTTATCAGGTCACTAAAAAGTCTTGGAAAAACAAAAGGGAACCTTTTGCCTATGTTCTGTCAATGTGAGTCCTCTAAGAGTCATGGGAGGCCATTTTAATTGTTCCGAGAAGCATTTATGATGAAAAGCTCTTTCAAATTAAATGTATTATCATTATTTAAGTTGATAAACTTAAAGTGGCCTCCCCCAGAAACTGAGGACTTAAAATGACATTCTGAGGAACTACAAATGGTGCTCTCGGGGGTAGGTTGGGGTGCATCAAGGGGCCTTTTTATCATTATTCAGTATTTGGGATATTTAGTATCAAATGCGATCAGAGGGCTGTTTATGGACCCACGTGCACAGTTTGCACGCCCATGATTTAAATAAAGTGTCACATGTAACACCCAGAGACAATTGGAGTTCACAAGTGCAGCGTGGAAGCAACATGAATTTTGGGAAAGGGGGGAACAAAACAAAAACATCTCACCATTTTGTACAGCAGACACACAAGTGTAAAAGGAAACTTTTTTTTTTTTTTTTTTCTTTCTTAAGAAATAATGTCTATAAATCTACACGTGTAGCCACGGGTTCATGGCAATTTGATGTCCACATGCAATGTTTTGCTTTTTCTTGTTCCTGTAATTATAAAACCCCCATTGCAGATGACAAGAGCTTGGAACTTAATTATCAACAAACAAAGGGGAGGAAAAGTGCCCCAACTGTATTGGAATTGGTTTTAAAAATGTCCAAGTGACTGTCCGTTACCCGGCAGTTAGGCAAAAAACAGTGCGCACAAATGAAGCAGGCATTTACAGGTGGCGGGGGGAAAAAAAATAAATAAAGAGGACCGTGCGGAGATCTCCTTTTAAAAGGCTGTATCTATGTATGTATTTATATATACAGTGTGTCGAGATATTTTAATATTTTCGAAGCCTTACATTGTGGTGTGAAGTCATAAGCGTCTGGGTCAATGGGAGGAATTGTTGATGGTGCTTATGTTTGAAGGCTCAGACATTGTGCAAGAAGCTTGTGTGTTCGTAGGCTGGGTGGTGATGACCATTCTTTTCTTCGTTTTCTTTTGTCTTTTGAATCTATTTTGTTTGAGGTCCACAATTGAAGACTATGCCTTGCCCTCTTCCACTTTCACCACCTGGGGTTTGATGGCGCCCGTACGCGGCAGCTTGGTGTGCCCGGCGGAGGTGAGGGATTCTTGGAGCTTGCTGGTCATCCCCCCCGTTGGCGCCTGGCCCTCACCCACGGCTATGCGCACCTCTCGCACGGGTTTACACTGCGCCAAGAAGAAGGCAGAGTGAGTTATAAAGCCACTCCGTGCATCCCTTATTTATTTGCATGGACGTCATTGTAATTGGGTCGCAGATACTCTTTGGTAAAACATAATTCTGACTAAAAATTCGAGGAAAAAATGGTGAAACATTCAAAACCAGTGCAATAGTACAACATACAGCTGTGTACAACTTTTTATTTACATCTTGTTTTTCGCTCGGTTTATCAGTGATGACAATGATGACAACATTTAGTTTCCCGCTATAAGCTGGTTCATCTTTTATGGCCCATCTTCAAACAACTGTTGGGACGTAGGAGTCAACATGTTGCGGATATTCACTATTTGTGCCCCCATAAAAAGGGGTGGTGGTGGTGGGTGGGTGGGGCTGTATACTTCAAACCCTACCTGAAAAGCATTTGTAACTTCCATGAAGTTCTACAGTTCTCAAATACACACTACAAACATATTTGAATCAATGAACCAACAATAATATTACGAATGGCATTTCTGAGACCATAACAGCAAACACAATCAATGTGTATACAGCTTTAAAAAAAATAAAAAATAAGAGGATGAAATGAAATTACCTATCTTTACAGTGGGTGGCTCACCTTCATGCCATCCTCGGGCCCCTTGATGGGGGGCTCGGGGGCCGAGGGAGGGGTGGAGTGGGAGAGATCACGGCCAGGATTGGGGTAAGGGGGGGGGCGGATGATGACCGGTTTGTTGACCTGCATGACTGGTCTCTGGATGGGGCTGGGATAGGGGCCGCTGGTGGGGGGACGCATGTGCATCACCAAGCCGCCCTGAGCAGGTGAAAGGTGGTTGGCGATGCAATCAGGCATTGAAAAGGGGCCGGAAGAAGCAAGAGTTAATCATCCATCTTGATGTCAAAATGGTAACAATCAACATATCAAGTGGAACCTTGAGTTACAATGAATTAAAAGTTGTACCTGTTGTGTATAATGATGGGTGGGCAATGGTCCAACTGGGCCTCCGGGGCCAGAAGGTTTTCCACTCGGGCTAGCGGAACTAGGCCTGATGAGGAGCAAGAGGGAACAAAGTCGGACCACAAACGTTCTCTCAACCATCGCCATTATTACTGACGCAGTTCACCTGCACTCACCTGTAGGAGCCTCCAGGCATGCCTGGTGAATGATTTGGCTTCTCTGAAAATTGGAAACCTTTCATTTCCATCTGGGAGCCCTAAAATTTCACCAAATGATAATGATAAAACACATCACTCGAAGAAACGGAAAGACTGCCTCATTTCTGAGTATGTTGCGCCGTATACTGTGGAGTGGGTTTTGGTGCGTGTTCAATTTTGGATGTTTTCACAATCTAGTGTGCGTGTGTGTGTGTGTGTGTGTGTGTGTGTGTGTGTGTGTGTGTGTGTGTGTGTGTGTGAGAAAGAAGACACACACCTCTCTGCTACCCGGCATGACAGGCGGTTGCGAGCCAGGTGGCATCATTCGGCGTGGCCCTCCCACTGAGAGATTTTGGCCTTGCTGTAGCTGGATGGACTGAGGGAGGATGAGGTGCTGCTGAGCGGAGCCGTAGCGCACCTGGGATCCAGGCAAGGGCATGGTCACCTGGTGAAAAGAAGAGGAAAGCTTGAAATGAATGCTGAATGAATTGTGATGAAAAGTTGAAGCATTTCTGTCATTAAACCCAAAAAAACAGACCTGGATGAGTTGAGAGTCCATCAGCTGTGACGATCCCATGCTGGGCCCCTGGTTCAGCTGGCTGTCATAGACGAGCTGCTGGCTGCCGGTCATGGGCTGATAGTGCGAGCCCGACGAGGACTTGACAATGTCTGATGGCTGCATTCCGGGGAACGGCGAGTAGGGCCCCTTTAGTGGAGCTCCACCCGACAGCACCATGGGGCTGGGCTGCGACAGGTTGGGGTGCATGTACATCTGCGACCTACACAAAGCAAGGCTGCATCATGTGCGAGATGACACGCACACGCGCAAGCGCACGCATGCATGCGCACACGCAACTTAGGTGGCCAGAGACACACGAAAGTAGATAAGGCTCCACTCGATACCTGAAGGGGGGAATAGAGTTGAACATCTCCTGGGACTGAGAGACAGGCAGGCCTCCTCTAAGACCCAACTGAGCCTGAGCCTGAAGAGACGTGTGCAACGAGATAGGGATCTGCTGGGCTGCCGCCTGAATGTATGCACACGTCAAACATTAAGAGCATTTCAGAGACAACACGCACGCAACACACACAGACACAAGTCGGTGATAATGTGCGTGTGCATACTTGTTGGTAGGTTTGCTGCTGAGTCATCGTGGGTGGAACCAAGCGAGGTTGACTGGGGAAGACGTGACCATCCAAATACAACGGGGGAATATGACTACCTATAAGAAAGTAAAATGAGGTTCGGTGAACGTGATGTTCACAAGTTGAGCAATATTTTGCCTTTACCTGAAAATGAATTTCAGCTCCAAATATCAGCCTCCTTGACAACTAATAATCAGTAACATCCCTAAAAAAAAACCCCATCCTAGTCTAGCTTTCGCTGTACCTTGCAAGGACATGGACGGGGCTACAGACGCCACGGGCATGGGAGGCATGGAGACCCCTCCAAAAGAGCTGTAACTGACGCCGCTGGACGAGCCCACACTGCATGGTGGTGGCACTCCCGAGGCCCCTCCACTGGGAGAGCCCTGCTCAGGAAGGGACTGCGAGTTCTCCCACGCCTTGCGCGCCGACTCCATCTGAAAACAGAAAAGCGTTGCGCATTCTGATAAAGATGAGGCTGTGGACGGCTGTGCTGGGGCTGAAATGGCATCGCTGCAGTCAACATCTCAAAAACAACGTATTGACCGATTGTCAATACCTGTCATGAGTATGAATAGAATATTAGTTGTCATACCTTGAGGGTGAGGTCGGTACTTGGAAAGGAAAGCGGGTTGAGGTTTATGCCGGGTTGGAGGTGGTTGGATCGGAGCATGGGGATCGTCTGAAAGAAGAAGATGCGCGCCAATCAGCTTAAGACAGTCACTCCAGAGGCATTTTAGTCGGAACAATGAGTTCAAGTTCACCACTCACATTGGCGGTGAGGGGATCTTGAAGCTTGTTGACGGGGTTTGACACGGGCACCGGGCTGGAACCTGGCGGCAGGCTAAAGTCAGAGTCCTTGGCGCTGACGCCAAACTCGATGGGGGGCACGGGAAGGACGGCGTCCACATGGAGGTCCACGCCGTTGACCGGGTTGATGGGGCCACCTTCCAGGCGATCCACTGCCTCTGAGCCCTTGCGGTGCTTTAGGGATCGCTCGTTCCCGATGGGCCCTGGTTTGTGCTGCTCTTTGCTCTGCTCTGGGCCTGCGTCGGAGTCCTTGAACCAAAATACATAAATAAATAAATAAATAAATAAGAGGCTCAGCATTTCTCTCAGATATTTGATTCAATACGAAGCCGTCGTGTGGTACCTCAGAGTTGGGCTCGCTGCCAGTGTAAGACACCTGCTTTGTCCATGAGTCTCCCCCTGAGGACTGTACTGAAAGAGCTTGGAAATAAACAAGATGAGATTACGTCAAGGTAATCATGGCTGTGACAAACAAACCTTTTTTCAATCGATGATCCTATTGATTATTCAAGTGTTAATTCACTTAAAAAGGCCAATATAAAGCTGCGTCGTCATTCCCTCGAGCGGTACCGAGTAGCTGCCGCGGTGCCGTCACACGTGTCATATTACCATGTTCAAGTCTCCCAGTTCCGCCGTAACAACAAACTCGAGGGGAGCTGCATGAGCGTGTTGCCGGAAGACAGCGTATCGAGGCATGCATTTTTGTTGCAGACAAAACCAAGTTGTTTGACGTTTTTCCCCAGCCCTATTTTCAAACATTATTTCAGAGTGGTGCTACCAGAATTGAACTAACTTACCGGAGCTGTTGGTCTCCCAGATTTCTGTACCCAAATTACTTGAGGAAAGAGTCTCTTCTGGTTGTTCCATGCTCATGGCTCCCTGCTTCTTGGCGAAACGCGGTGGTATCTTGGATGCGACCGACCTGTTCTTCACTGGCACCTGATGCAGCAATTGAGCAAAAAAGGTCTCAAAACCCTTTTCGTATCCTTTTCACGAAACGATGGTTTGAACTTACGGTAACTCCTTGATCCTTCCTCCGCCTATCGTCAGCTTGTGGACGTCTTTGTTTTTTGGACAACGCATCATGGTAAGTGTCTGGATTCGAAACCGGTCCCCCGGCATCTTCCTCAACTACAATACAGGAGCATATTAACTCTAAATCGATTTCAAGAGGGGAGGCATTGTCATGTCATCCATTTTAGGGTTCATCACTCACTTGGGTAGGCACTGAGCTCATACTGGGAAAGTGGCTCCACGATATCGGGTTTAATGGGACCTGACTTGTCAAAGTTCTTTCCTGAGGACTCATTCAGCTCCCGCCCATCTGACTGATCAGTGCCATAGGCAGGGCCCGACTCATCTGGGTTCCTACTAGGAGAAAAAAAAAATGATGACACACCACAAACTCGGTTAACGTCTGGGAAGAAAACGTTTTTAGGGTGCAAGTATTGGTTGATACAAGCTTCCGGTTCCTCACCTCTTACAAGAGGTCCCTCCATTCTGCCAGCCGTCATTCCTGTTTGAGGGAGCAGACTGCGGGTTATCGGGTGCACGTGCCATCTTACTGGTCTCCAGCACCGAGGGCTCTCCTTTCCTGTTCTGGCGTTCAATCAGCGGCCTCTGGCTGGAGAAGCTTCGTTTGGAAAGCTCCCTCTTCTCAATGGAGCCCGCTTCACCGTGGCACGCGTCCGAGAGACCGTCGGCGTGTCCCTGCGTAGGCGTGCCACCGCCGGCCACGCGCTTGCCCCTCCAATCGCTGAAGTCACTGTTGTCCGATCCCGTGTCCCATTCCTCCGTCTGAGCGTGCTGGCCACTGCGTCCTCCAGGGTAGGGGCCGTTGGGCCACTTGTCTTCCCCACTGCCTTTGGGGCGACCAGGCCAAGGGCTTGTTAAGTCTCCATTGATGTATTCGTCACTGGTCCACTGGTTGGAACCAGGCTCACGCTCTTGCTGCAGGCGACGAAAGCGCGGGGGCTTGTCTTGGCGCGGCGGCCGTCGCCTCCTCAGCACCTGCCTGTCAGGGTTATCGGGGTCAAAGTAATATTCCCCCTCACGCTCCTCTGAGCCGTTTTCTAGGAAAGAGCCGGTAAATTTTGTGGGGTACTTCAGAGACTCGCGCTCAGCAGGGGGTTTACGGGAGAAAGCGGTGTCAGCGACGGGACCATAACCGTTTTCTTGCATGGAACCACCACTGCTGCTAGCAAATTGAGGACCACGACCCCTCCACGTGGACATCTCTCTGGAGCCTCCGTAACCTCTGGTATAGTTTCCAGTATTCAGTCTGGGAGGCAGCATGCGACCTCCAAAGCCTCTGCTCGCCTTGGCTTTTTCTTTGCCATCGGCAGCGACCTGGTCTTCAGCATACACCTTGTTGGATCGCCAAGACTCGCGATCGGCTTTGCGAGTTTCGCCAGAGTCAGCGTAGACTTCCCCATTTTCGGAGCCTTTCTGTCGCCGCCTCTTGGGCAGCTCCTCATACTCGGAGGTTTCACTTAGTGTCTCGCTCACGTTGCGTCTTCGAGGCTTGCCTCTCTGGAACTCTTCCAGCTTCAGCTCTCTGGGTTGGGCTCGACCTCTCCCTGCACGCAGGACGTGACCGACGCCGTTGTTGTAGCCGCTTCTGACGTTGTCTCCGCCTCTGACGCTGCGGCCTCCACCCCGAGAATTGAAATCCCTAAAACCTCGACTGCGGCCTCTTCCGGATCCCCTGACCGCACCAAAGGCCTGTTCTTCATCGATGAAGATCCAGTTGTTACGACGTGGTGCCTGAGGCTCTGCGTTTTCCAAAACATCTCGTGGCGGCTGGAATTTGTTGGTGTCCCAGACGCTCTCCCTTGGGGAATCATCACTATGATGAATTACTGGAGGCCGCTCCACTTTAGCAGGACCCGGGGACTGACGCTGCCTTTCTTCAGGCTGTTTCTCCACCATGGGTGACCCAGAGGACCGAGTGCTGACAGACTGGTTGTCCTTCTTTAAGTCATAGACATTGGTCAGGACTTCCTTCTCCAGACGGTAGGGGACAACCTTTTCTTCTGGCTCAGGTTTGGGTTTCTCATTCTCCTTGTCTTCAACTTTCAGAGCCTTGAGAACTGGTTTCTTAATTGGCCCAGTTCTGCGTATCAAAGTACGGCCAGTGGTCTCTAATGGCTGGCTGGCACCGGTACTGGAATCGGACCCTCCGTCTCGTTTCCAGTTGTCTTTAGAACCATCAAAGCTCTCATCATGAGAATCACCATCCTTCAGATGGCGGTCTTTGGAGTCTTTTTTGGGGTATTTATTATCCGCATGATGCTGGGTGTGAAGCTGAGCGCCGGTCAGCAGCCCCTGGTCGTGGTGGTCTCGGTCCGAGGCTCGACTCTGGAAAGTGTGATGTTGCAGGTCATCCTGTGGGTGTGTCAGGCCCTCGCTGGACCTTTCCTCATAAGTGTCCTGCTGTGAGGAGGCCCTGTCAATTCTGCCGAAAAAAGATACAACAGAACATCTTTGAGAGATTTTGGAAACAGCAGATAGTATTGTGGCAATTATTGTTTCTCCAGCTATAGAACAGAAAAATGCACTGAAACAGCAAAGAGGAACTGACCGGTCATCAAGCAGACTGTTGTCCTGGTTTTCATGCTGCCTTTGGTAAGGTGGAGTGAAGCTGCGCATGGGGTAGCCATCTTGGCTCCAAACGGGATATGACTCAGTGGAAGGGGTCCTTCGCTCTTGGTGCAGGTTGGGATGACCTTCGTCGGAACTGGGACTGGTCAGGCGATCTTGTTGTATCAGCGGTTTCATCATTCCTGTGGAGGGGAGGGGGGAGGAATCTTCTTTGAGAACCGTAGAGATAAACCACGACATGGGATTGTATTGAGCAGTCAGTAGTACTCACCAGAGGAGTGGATCGTACTGGCATAGTAGTCGACGGGGGCTCTTCCTTGGCTGACACGGGGGTCCATGAAAGGTGGCATCATCATCCAACGGGGATCAAAGCCAAGGACATGCGGGGGATAGTAGGCCCGTTGTGTGTGGCTCGAGCCAGATGAAGCTTGATGGCCCGACTGCTGCCAGTGCTGTATTTTGTAGACCTGCTCCTGCAGAACGGACATGACAAATGAAGCCTACGTATATGCCAGGAAACTACTCGTGCCAAGAACAAAATGTTCCTGGAAAATCAAATTACAGCTTCACCGATGAATCCAAGTGGGGGTCCTATCTAATGTTGTAAACAAATTTCCAATGCTGTATTTAATCTGAGTTACGGGCATCACGCTTGAATTCACCTGCTGCTGGTGCTGTAGGGGCGGTTTCTGAAAGCGGGGCGGAACAGGCTTTGCGGCATGGCGTCCGCTGTAATCTCCAGAAGGAGAAGAGGGCTCCTGGATGTCATCCTCGCAGCTGCGATAAGCGGGGAATATGAGCTCCTCACGGAAGCTCGGGCTGGGGGAGTTGTCAGAGGAGCACTCATCTGGAGAACAACAATGCCATCATTAAAATATTTTCGATTTACTATCTAAAGGTGACCTCTCTTTCATTTGCTACCTTTTGCATTGTACACGCAGTTGTCATGGTGGGCTTTATTAGGATCCCTGTTGGGAGACAAGGGGATTTCTTTGCCCTCTCCATCTTTGTGGCCGTCCTCCGTCCTTGAGGCTTGCCTTTCAGTCTTGCCAAATTTCTCATCCAGCTTTTTGAGTTTCTCCGCACAGGCCGCCAAGCGTTCCTCGCGGGCGCGCCGCTCTTCCTCCTCCCGACGCCTGCGGGCCCTCTCCACAGCCTCAGACAGCTCAGGTGACACGAACTTTGCCCTCGCTGGGGGCTGTGATTGCCGCTGGTGGTCTTCTGGGTCAAGCGCCGGCTCGCCGTGGTTCTTCTGTTGGGACTGAAGGCAGAAAAGAGTTATTTATGAGCAAAGCCTTCCAGCCATCCCCCAATTATATAATTAGATGAGTGACAATGGCATCATCACCATATAAAACACAACATTGAAAAGGTGTAAGGTAACCTTACATTTCACCTCACTCCAAAAGTAAAAAAAAATAAAAATCTTGGTATCCTGTCACAGTGTCACGGAAAAAAAAAATCTTGCTTTTCTTCAGGCAGTGTAAAAAGGGACTATTGGTTGGAACAATGGTGTTGTTTGCATAATCTCTTCAAAAACGGAATAGTCCACAAGAGACATATGAGTAAAGGGAAGCAATAAAGGGCTAAAAGAGCCAAGATCATGAGTTCCTCTCAACAAAGAAATCCCAAGAGAGACAGAGAGTCAAAAGGGCACATGATGTGTAGTTAACCTGAGGCTCCGCAGAGAGATATCGGCTGTTAGTCTTCCTCGGAGGCTCCTGGTGTTGGTAAGAGTAATTCTCTTCAGGGCCATCACTCGAGCTGAGTGATGATGGGCAGTCGCGTCGATTCTCCCTATCCCACTCAGCCCTGGAAAATTTGAAAGACATTGTGTCAGTCAGAATAAAGTGTAAGAAGGGGGAAATACAGGTAGAGTCACTCTGAGCTGCAAAATTATACAAGTTATAGGACTGGTGCAATTACAGCTACTCACCACATCTTGTTTTTATCACTGGCTGAATGTTCCTCTTCATCATCACTGAACTTGAGCTTCTCACTGTAATCAACTTCTTCATGGAGACCTGCAATAAAGACAACCACCACAGGTCAGCAAAAACGAAGTACGTAGGCTTACTGGGGATAAGAATAGGGGAGAAAAAAAAAGACTTTTTTAATGGATTGTCATTCAGTGATGGAAGGGCAGACTGGAATACTGATAAAATTCATGGCACCAGACTCCCTTAAGCCTCTTCTACCAGATATCAGCCTTTGTTTTCCTCAAATACATGTTCATATACATGTAAGATGAAAGTAAGTTGCTCAACTAAGATAGATTCCCAACCGACACCAACATGAATGCCTTCAGATTTCAGGGAGGACATAAGAGAGATTAACGTTGTATGTACCAGCCCATCCATCTTCACAGTCATTGTCGAGGTCATCCAGATCCTTCAGGTCTTCGGGGTTAATGATGGCGGGTCTTTGTGGTCGGTCGCCGGGTCGACGGATCGGCTGGGAGGAGAGTCTGTGCGGCCCGCGGACAAATCGATTCTCTCTTCGAATGTCACCACTAGTGGGTAAGGACACATTTAGCCTCGGGGCAACAGACATGGGAGCTGGCACGCAGCTAATGTACTTACTTGAGAAGTTCAGGTTTAGCGTAAGTCTGTCGAAAAGTGGATTTGCTGTCGAACCGGGCTGGTGCCGCCACAGTAGCAGAGACGTGGTCTGTACCTGAATTCTCACGTGTCTCTTTGGAGCACATCTGTCAACAGCAGTATGATGTGCGGTCAAAGCACAAACCGTCACCTCTTGATCATAAATGTTCTGGACACTTACAAAAGCGGGCAACATGTCATGGTAGACGGCATTGGAAGTGTGGTGGAGCTGATGCTGCAGGGCTGACGGCACCGCTGTTCTGCGCAGAGGCTGAGTGGGACGCAGGGAGGGTTCCTTGGGGTCCGCGCTCGGCGGCTGTGCCGCCGCCGCTGCCACGACGACGCTAGATGAAGCGGCGCTGGTGGCGGAGGAGGGGTGGGACGCGGCAGGAGGGGTTGCCGTCTCCCCCGGAGCGGTATTTTTGCCCTCAGGTTCCACTGGCGAGCCGAGGGTCAGGGATGAGGGCTGGAGGTTCCTGCCGCCTCCCTCCCTCCAGCTGGTCACATCTTGACACGGACAGAGTGCAGTTCAATAACAGCATTTGACAAACTACGTGCGTAGGTGCTCGGCTTGGGGAGTAACGTAATACTGTACATGCACCGGCGTTACTTGTTTCGATACAAATTCACTCCTGAACCGATGTGGCGAGGGTGATACATACTCTGTGGGCGGAGGCTTGGTCCGGGCCCATACGACGGATCGTAGCCGCTTCTTTCCTTGCCAGCCTTGTCCTGTTCTCCAGCGGCCTTCAGTGTGGGAAATTCCTCGTGAGAGAAGGGCTGAAGTCGGTTTAAGGCCCTTGAACCTGTTGGGTTGCCACACAGAGAAAGCTCAGTATACCAGAGTAGATTTCCAGCCCAAGTGAGAGCTGACTCACCATCTTGCTCTACTGCCTTTCCATTTAGCTGGGCCCATTGCTTTGGTCCACCTGTGTTTGTGTTCTGTGGAATGGAAAAAAAACAGAACCCCCCCCAGCAGGGATATTTGAGACCGACCGCTGACAACATTTTTCCACGGCGCAGTACTGATTTTAGAGTGCGTCCTTGGTCAACAAGAGTTTGGTTCCTACGACAGCGACATAGCCCTAATTTGTCAGAATCACGTAGACGCTCTTATGAATAGTGAGTTAAAACACACTTCCAATAAATGTGTATGAAAAACAACTCAAGAGCAAAAGTGATAATTAGAACAAGCAAATGAAAATGAAAGTACGGTTGCAACAGAGCTTGATGACATTCTTATGCCGCTGGACAAGCTAGTTCGTCGTGCATCGTTCGCAACGTCACTTCGCGACTGTCGTAAAGAGATTCTCTCAAAAGAAAAAATATATATATATAATATGCCACAATAAGAACTAGCAGTACTTGAAAATCGAGAGACATAGGCCTCATCAAAAATGTGCCTGTCAAAAGATGACAAAGGTTTAATTCCTAAAAAGTATATTTGACATTATTGTAAGTCGGTGTAAAATGATGCGCATTATACAGTTTGAATATTAACACTGCAGTAAAATATGGGGCATGGAGGACTGCACTACATGATTCAATTCAAATGCATCAGACACAATTAAAATAAAAAATGCACCCAAATTAAGAGTTCTTCAAGATTAAAGGTAAATGTATTGAACTTTACAGTTAAATACAAGAAGATTGTGGACCACGTTGACAATCCCTGTGCCAGGTCAACAAATAATACGCACCTCCGGGTTGGCTACTGGGGGAGGCTTCTGAAGATTGGAGACAGATTTCTGTGAAGCCGGCTGCAGCTGCGACTCCGGCAGCTGAGGTATTGATGCAACAGAACTGCAAATACAAGAAAAAGAACAAACCCCGTTAATGACCGTGCAATAAGACGCCGGGGGGGACGTTAGCAACGATCCCCTCTTACCTCTTTTGATCGGGTTGTTCCGGCTTGTTTGCCCATCCTGTGCCGTCTTTCGGGACAATAATCACGTTGGGATCGTTTCCTTTGTTTTCAGACTTCAGGCTCGGTAGGTGAGCGGGCGGGGGCATGCGCCGGGCTGCGGCCACTTTGCCAAGACTCTGCAAGCCATGTCGCGGAACTGATGGCGAGAGTCATGCAGTTTAGTGCAAGAGGAGGACATGTAGCTCAAGGCCGTGTTCACCCTTAAAAACGACATTAGTGCCATAACTCATTTGCATATGTGACACAGAAAACGGCATTGTTGTTTTGTGTCTTTGGTCGCAATATGTTAAACAAAAAAAACGCTGACTAATTGGGTTACTGATTTATCCATGTCGATCAAAAATTTGCTCAAGATGTTTTTATCTTTAATAAGAGTAACTCAATTACTTTGAGTTTTCATCAATGTTCAAATGTTTGTGTGAATACAAATGGTGCAAACAAATATGAACACAGCCTAAAATGTTAGGTAGCAATATCAAAATAAAACAAGGTACCTGAGTTTTTCTGAGTTTCTATTGACTTTCCCTTGTACTTGTCAAACAGGCTGAGTGAGGAGTACTTGCTTTTCCCATCCTTGGACTTGGTTATTTGCCCCAAACGATCGGACATTGCGATGTAATGTCATCGAGTATGGAAATTTGTCTTTGCGCCTCTTCCCAGTGCTTTTCTTATTCTACATGGAAGAACAAGAGTGGAAATATAATTTAAAAAACAAAACTCAAGGAACATTTCAGCCATAATGCCAATAAAAATCGAGATAAAACTTCACATTTCACTCGATTTAGGAACCAGATACAAATTTGGAAACATATTTCTTGCAATATGTTGACCATAATTCCTTTAAACTAAAATTGACACTTAAGGTGGAAATAAAGGTCCAACCACCTCTCATTTGCTTGTATTATCCTCATAGCAAATATAGTGTCAATTAGAGGTTGACATGCATGACATAAAATCACAAATATCTGACTTTTTCCCCCCAGAACGATTAGGCTTTGCATGGCTGACTTAAATGAGCAAGAACTGAGCAGCCTATGTGCAAAAAAAAATTGAAAAAATTGGAGTGCAATTAATTCACAAGCAAAAATACTGCTGTTCTAGCTCAACAGCCCGAAACATAATGAGACAATGTGCAATCTCAGAAAACGTCGTCCACTTTGAGTCAAATGAACGCTTTTACCTCGAATCCATTTAAACATCTTTGCAGCGACAGATCGGGGAGCATTATGACGTCACATATCGACGCTAACTCGATGACAGCTAGCTCCTGTCATGTGCTTGACGTTAAACCTTCATTTTCAACCTCGAATCGGCCGGGCTGTCTGGGAAAACGACATCTTAGCCTTCTGAAACGGTGGAGACTGTATTTCAAAAGCAGCTAAATGAGCAGGCCGCAGAACAAACATGTTTGTCAAATTGCCGAGCTAGCGCAATAGAAACGGAGCGTGACAAGTTAGCGCATAAGAAATGCAAATCTTTTTTTTTCCTGGACAACTGCGCGACGATCTCTTAGTCAAAGCATAAGACAAATGTTCACTTACGTTTTTATGTGTGTTTGTGTGTGACAAAACTGGCACCGAGTGAACGTCCGGCTATGACGCGAACTACCGATGCTAACTTGGCGGCTAATAGAAAATGGCTATGTAAACATCCAACCACTTGTAAGGTTCTTGGGTCGTTAAAATAAAAACACGGGCCGCGATAAGACGGTGTACATAATCCAACAAGCTGTGGTTATTTAAGGGGAATGTTGGGAGGAAATTATCCAGGGGGACAACCACGATCACTTTGGGTTTAGAGTGTTTCAAATACGAGCCTTAAACACAGGCCGGGGACATTCAGTACTGTATTCGGTTGACCGTAAAAAGACGACGATATTCCCGGGAAGCTGCGCGTTTGGAAGCACGGAACGAGTCACTCCCAAGCGGGGGCCATTTCCCGAGGGCGGGGGCGAAAGGCACCGAGGCCAACCTTCAGGACAAGACGATTAAAAATGGCTGCTGCCCAAAAAGAACAAAGCGACAATAAAACTGAAGCGGAGGGAAAGACGGGCTGGCGAAACGTCACTCGGACGGCGGCGCCGCCGACGACGACTCATAACTTACCGTTTCGACGTCTGTGTGTGCCTTGTGTCCAGCGGCAGGAGTCTAATGTCCGCGAAATGTCGTCTACTGGAAGGATGGACGGGGATTGTGAAGCGGAAACCCAACGTTTCCTAGGATTCACTAGTATGGGAGGTTCGTTGCTGGGATCGCACCCGGCCTGCGAATGAAGGTTGGGGCCAGTGGAGAGGAAGGGAGGTTGCACAGCCGACGCTCTGTGCGTCTGACGTCAGCGGACGACGTCAAACTCCACTCATTACGAGATCACGAAAAACATTTAATCAGGGACATTTAAAGTCAGTACCATAACTATATACACATGATAATGAGAATATCAATAATCATTAGAATGTGATATTATGTGTAAATTGCCCGAGTACTATTTTTTGCGCTGATTCCAAATCTGTCCTGGGTTTTTTTCTGTAGCACACCAGGCTTTATTGACAATGACAATAATAACAGTGATAATACAAAAAAATCACTAAGATGTAATAAAGTAATATATATACTATTTTTATGAATTAAGGGTTAGGTACAGCAACGGGTAGAACGTCAGCTATAAATTAGTACGCATGGGTAAAATACAGTACGTGTTGTGCACGCTTTTACAGGTCAAACTCAAAAACAAAAAATGAAAATATCTCCCAAACCTGATGCGCAACAGAAAAAATAAGATATTTTGAAAATACATTGTCAAAATACATTAAGGTGCAGAGAACTCTATCTCTGATTAAAGTTTGCTCTTGGCTTATGTTATGAGATCATTGCAGGTGGTGAGATTACTACTGCGTATTAGTACCATAAAAAAATTGCTGGAATACTAAACGTGTTCATTTATCCATGCATGGAATGCGGTATATTAAAATGTTTTTCTTTTCACTTTAAATTCATTTCAGTTTGACGTTGAGTGATGCTTGAATGCCAGCAGTGTAATATATTCACATTTTAATTCTTATTTGATTCTACAGATGTATTTATTTATTTGTTTATTATGCTGTCCAATGGTACATATCGTCAGTATCATAAACTAGTGGAGGGTTGTGCATGTAAAAAAACATTTATCTGAACAGAAATATTAAAGCATCACTGGCAGCTTCTGAAATGAGGTCGAAAAGGACGTGCGTGTCCATGTTTCCTCCACTAGGGGGAAACATTGCCCCATCTGTTCTGCGCTTGTGGTCAACAGAAGCACACGTGCTTATTTTAGATCAGTTTTAAGTACTGTCCTGTACTTGCTGGAAATCCTTTTCTTATCTTCATCTTTTCGGAAGTCTTCCTCAGATAAAGCACTTCATTTATGAAAATATATCATACAAAAGTGACCCCTCGCTACTACAACTTTCCTGTGGTAAAAGTTAGGATTTTATTTTTTGTTGTTATTTTTAACTCCATAATTTGAAGAGTTCTTATTCAATATTCCCTCCTCATAAATCTGGGACTTTATTTTCACTACAAAAAAAAATTGATGTGTTGTGAATGTACACAACTACTGTATACACTTTTTTAGTGACAGTAATATTCCAAAGCAATGATCATGTGTTGCGAGCTTTTCATATGCTCGAGACACAACAGTAGATGAGTTTAGCGTCTGCAAGGACCAAAAACACACAAAAAGATATTCGAGACACAAGCTTTACACGAGACCTTGATATAGGGGAGAAAAAAACCCCCAACAGCAGCAGACTATTTTGTGAAGAGGTGTGTGGCGAGTTTTCAGTTCTATAGTTACCTCATCGTCATTTCCTGGCAGGGTGTCTGCGTGTTGCCACACAGGAAACATCCTTGCAAGTTACAGCATCAGAAACCACAACGAAGACACGTTTCACCGACTTCCATCTTTGTTTAATAACGAGATGGGTCTGAGAAAAACAGTAAAAACACATCATACCTGGAACAGAACACATTTCGGCGATATTTTGGGTCATTTTGCTACTTTGTACGTACAGTTGTGAAAACAGCAGGTTGGGCTCTATCAGATTCAAGAAAAAAAAAACGTTTCCAAAGAATATTTTGTGCTAACATGCACTCTGGCACATCAGTTGTGGAGCGTTGTTTTTTTACGGCTCAGCCCTTTAGTCCATGAACACAACTGCCAAATAACACTGAAAAGAAGGAACATGAATACAATTAAAGAAAAAATATGAATGACAGAAGGAGATTGTAAGAGATTCAGAGAGCAGATTGTGTTTTATAAATAATACAGGAATATTGGAGGCAGACTGAATAAAAGTAAATCTGAACCTCATTACAAGGAGGAAAATAAGGCAATATTTTAAAGTCAGAATTTTATGACAATAAATTGGCAACTTTTCTCGCGAAAGGTCCTCACATAATTGAGAGGAAAAGAATCACTTCATAAGTACTACTAAATATATTACTATATGACATATGATATTGTTATTATAGTATTATGGAAACCTGATGTGCTATAGAAAAGAAGCAAGGGCAAATATAGAATCAGCACCAAAAAAAAATCAGCTAGAAAAGTTTAATTGCAGCTCGGATCACAAAGTTGTAGTAAAAATGTGTTGAACAGGTTGAAAAATACTGCTTTAGAGGGTTAAGAAAAAAAAAATTGTGTGTGAAATGACAGCAACAGTACGCGTCTATTTAAGGCCTTTCATGCAAACCTGCATTGAGAATGTGACAACTGCGACCGGTGAAGTCCTATAGCGCAGTAGCGCAGTCAAGAGAAGGGGCTCCAGCTGAGGGTCCCGATGGAGATGAGAGCCTGACAAGTGTTGGAGGACAGCCACACCGTCTCCATCAGGCCAAAGTGGAAGAGGCCCAGGGCGAAGCCGCACAGCACGTCCGTCAGATGGTGCCTGCCAAGCAGCACGCGCGACACCCCCACCAGGACGGCCCACAGCACCAGGAGGATGCGCAGGGGCACGGCCAGAACCAAGTGCGACAGCAGGAACTTGGACACCATGGCGGCGCGGCTGGCGTGCGCCGCCGGGAAGGCGTATGCGTCCATGGCCACGCGGTCCAGGAAGCCCGGCGACATCTCCCACGGTCCTTTGCGCTTCACCAGGCGCTGCACGCCCGCCACAGTCAGCACATCCACGATCAGGGCTACAGTAAAACAAAACAAAGACGTAGCTACTGAACTACCTATTTGATATGATCACATTGGACTTCAAGTTTGACAATATTATAAATATTTATTTTGGGCCAGATTTTTTGGTCCCTCAAAGCTCGCAATAATTAATTGCAGGCTGTTTTACAATACTCAGTCCTTCAATATTTGTTTAGAGCTGTAGATGTACTTCATGCTTTTAAGTTTACTTAAAGTATTCAACGTACTCCATGTTTTGAAGTTAATGTCCTCAATGCACTTCATGCTTGAAAGCAAATGTATTTAATGCCCTTCTACGTGCCCTGACAAAACGTGGGCAAAACCATTTAGGGTACTTGACATGACAAGTGAGACAAAGGGAGGCGAAGCAGCACATGTAGCCTAGCAACATTAGCTCTGAGTGCACATAGCAGATGTTTCTTTTTTTAGCCGCACCAAAATATCGCAGTCAGTAAGCCTCGTGGCCTTGTCGAAAGTAGCCCGTCAGCTGTCTGACAGGTTAGCGTCTATTGCACGACACACATACAGAGCGTGTATTCGCTCCACGAGGCACTCACTGGACACATCATTAGGTACACCTGACCTGACTATCTCATCTTACTTGTTAGCCATACACGTTTATATTTTGCTTACCTTATCAAGAGGTGAAAAAAATATGAAGACCCTTTCACACTGCTTCTAAAAGTGGGAAAATGATGCCTTTGACAAGCAGCGGAAAAGGGGTCGTAAATACTTTCCCACTGCTTGTCCCATTCATTTATTTTATTTCCTAGTATTGAATTAGGGAATGAATGGATGCATGGCAGAGGAAAAAAAAACAACACAGTAATTTCCTTGGTGGAAGTAATAGCTCACACCAATATGCTCGTTTATCTACTTACATTTTACTGTACATGCCACTTGTGTATGCCTCACTTCCGTTTTTTTTTTTTTTTTGGTGTGTGTGGTGGAAGAGCAAGTAGGCGGTGGTGAGATACCATCTTAAAGTGGCCATGTCAGCACAAAGTCCCACTCTACACACTGGCTGTGGAGTCAGACCCCCACCTCCCTTGCTATTCCATCTTGCTGAGCATGACATGCACACACTCAAGGCAGACGATGAGGCGCTCTGAAGCAGACCGCCAGCGCAAAGTCATTGTCCGCACACCGGCTGTTGAGTCGTACACTACCTCATTGCTATTATACCTCAAAAAGAAAGCATTTGCATGTTAGAAACACATCTCCGAATTCACTTTACAGGGTCAGACTAGACTTGTATTACAATAGATGACTTATAACACTTGTATGACTGTTAGGAATGTTTAAATTCCCTGTCCGGTTAAAGATTTTCCAACGGTGACAGTTTGGCCCTGGAAGAGATGAATTCCATTTCCATTACAGTGTTCCCTATGGGTGGGAAAAAAAAGTGTTTGCAGGTGTTAATCTGTCTGCCAGCCGCTTTGGTGCCAGGCTGCTTGTGTTCAGTGGATTTGGGCCCCTTAGACAAGCTTCCTACTGTGCACTTTTTGCAAAACGAACTGCAGGGGCGAGGAGAACCGACACACGTCTTGAGTTCTCTTCGTATCCAAATAATGGCACCTGACCCGCTATTTTTGTTTAGTTTAGTTTGAAACAAAAGCAGTGGAGGTGATAAGGATGGGAACGAACACATCAAGGTCTTCTCTCACAGTCGTACCGTGGTATTGTTGTTGAGGTGGATTATAAGGGAGTGTGTTGTTTTATGAGGAACACAATCATCTGAAGATCTTTGTTTTACTTTGATATTGGGAAAGAATAGTAACAATTCAAGTGAAGGCCCAGACTGGCCTCCAATCAGAGCGCCGCGTTGCTCCATTCATCAGATTTGCCAAGCTTTCGGCTCTCTAATCTGGTTTTGCCTCACCACTACAAAGGAGTGTTATGGCCACATTGAGAGAAGAAATAATGATTACACTAGGAGAGTGAGGAGAAAGAAGGGGTGGGGGTGGGGGGGCAAGGGCAACTTATCACACTTGTATGTCAAGCAAACACTTGTATTAAAGATTGCTGTTTGGAGCCAACCTTCAATTGCAGTAAATTCCCATGGAGCGTTTCCAACTTTTCTGCGAATAATGCGATTTTACACTGCCCAATGAGCGCGGCTGCCGCTGTCGTCACTCACCCAGCAGCAGGTTGACGAGCACCTCCTGACCCGCCAGGGTGTTGCTGCGCGTGAGGCACACGACGGTGCCGACGATCCAGGTAAGGCCGTGTCCGGTGAGCGCCAGCAGGTTGAACATGGATCGGCAGCCGCCCCACGACGACCACGTGTAGGCGCAGACGCTCATGCGCTTGGAGAGGCTGATGTCGATGGCGAGCAGCGAGCTCTTGGCGATGCCCTTGAACGACGGGTTGAGCTGCATGCAGTCCTCCTCCGGCAGCCGCTGCTGGCCCGGCTCGCCGCCGCGCTTGCCGCCGTCCGCCTTGGGCGCGCCGTCCCCGGCTTCCTCGCTCGCCTGGCTTCGGACGGAGACGGAGCGCCTTAGTCCCCCTCCACCTGCGCCCCCTCCTGCTCCGCCGCCGCGGCTCTCCGGGGGGCCTCCGCCTCTCAGCGGCTGATTGAGCGACATGAACTCGGGTCTGTTCAGGACGCTGTTGCGTTCCCGAGCTCTGGGTCTCACGCTTGTTCCGGGCATGTTTTTGTTTGGACCTCTTCTCCGACCGACATGCAACGGTGAAAATGGCTAAAAATAACCCCTACCCCACTTCCTACACTGCCTTGAACAGATATATTTAGAGTGGGCGGAATGTGCAGTGGTCAGGCTCCTCCGTCGTGGATGTAATCCGGCTTGAGGGCGACACTTGACACCAGCACACGAACCGCACTGTCCATCACGACACTATTTACTTCCGGGTATGCGCCACAAGAAGGCGCAAGAAAAAAAAAAACAATCGCCATCCAAACAGAAAGAAAGGACAATAAAAGCGTGCGGTGAGGCACCTCCCTTACTCCCTTACGCAACTGACGTCGTGGTTTGACGCACAAAGCTGATTTCAGGTCAGATGCGCACTGGGAAGGACCACAGGAGCGGAAGGAGTTCTCCAAGGTGCTTATCGAGGAACGTGGAAGATTTATTTCAACGAAAGAAAGTGGTGATACTTCAAGGGAAAAAACCTAACAAAGAGATCCGAACATTTTACTTTAGTCCTTAAAGCTGTACAAAGGCTCCTATAGTCCCAGAATAGATCTTAAAATTCTGCCATAAATCATTCCCATTTCTGATTAGTTCACTGTGTTATTCTATTTTATTCTACTTTTGTTGTGCAGTAGAATAACACTGTTTGAAATAAATGAAAAATGTCGAATTACTACATAATTATTTTGTGTTGTCAGTACCAATGCTTTAAAACTGGAAATTATAAAGCAATTGAAAAAATGGTTGCCGGTCCGCGAACAATGCACGTGTCCCAACTGGTCCGCGCCACAAAATATTTTGGGGACCACCGACATTAAACTTCCAAGCCGGGACTACATTTCCCAGTATGCCCTGCGCTCACATCGGAAGTGACGCGTTAAAGCGCATTATAAAGCCGCTTCCAAGCGCCTGCCGCGTCGGAGTATTCAAGAGACCAACGAACGGGTGAACCCGCCGCGCGGCGACGACAACTCGAGCTCAACCGCCTTCGTCTTTTTTTTCACTACGGCGACAGCTGACACCGCCTCTGCCACTGTCAACATTTTACGAGTATTTGTGGGAAGCAAAAGAAATCGGTGGCAAGGTGGAGCGGTGCGGAAGATGCGAGCGTTGGTTGCGGACGCGCACCTGGTGCTGCTTCTTTCTACGTGGGAGCTGCTCGGCATGGAAGAAACAATATTTCATGTTTATAATTAACATGAGAAAAGTTAGGCTTCATTTTTGTGAGTGCATATTTTCTTTTTCTGATAGCAATTCATGACTTGACTGAACCAAGAGAGGATTAAATGGACAACGCCGGCAGCGACAGATTTGGAGATTTTTTCCCCCCCTTGAAAGTTACACCAAATTGATTATTATTGTTATTTGGGATGGTTCTAGCCTCCATTTAACTGCCACGCAACTTGAGCGCGAGCGTTCGAAAAGTTTCTTTCGGTTCCGTTTACGGTTCCGGGAACGCACGCCACACCACCTGAGAGTTTCTAGTTTCTTCAAAGTCGCAAGTTTCCCCCCCCCCCCCTTGTGGGTTCGACCGAGGCTTTTTCGGACCCAGCGGCCCGTGACTTGTGCCGCCGCCCCGATGCGTCTCCCCCCTCCGCAGGCGCTCCCGTTGATCGTGTTGTTGTGGACCGTCGTCGAGTGGCTCCCCGATGCGAGCGCCATGGGCTGCCTCCAGAGCATCGCGTGCAAGCCCAAAACCTTCCGAGACGGCGTCGCGGTGCTGCAGGTGAACGCGTCCATCGACTCCAACCCCACCAGCATCGACGAGTCGTCGGCCGTCATTCTGCGCTACCGCACGCCGTACTTCAGGGCCCAGGCCCTGGTGCTGGTGCCGCCGGTGGCCGCCAACGAGACGTGGACCGTCGGATGGATCCAAGCCTGCAACCACATGGAGTTCTACAACACATATGGCAGCAAGGGGATGTGAGTATCCAACATGGATTTACTCAACTACAGAGAGTACCAGGCAGGCACGGAAGTGTGCGATTATTGCGACATGTTCATCGAAGGCGGTGATTCACAAAGTGGGGTATGGATGAGCTCACTTCAGTGGTACGAATCACAGGCCAAGTACAGTTCAGGTGTCTTTCACTTTTTTTGCATCATTTTACTACATTATGAACAGTCAAGTCAAAAAAGTTCTTTGCAGTATGTTCTTTGCACCCCCGCCAGTCGAAACGTGGTCTTCTCATTAATATTGCATATGTGGAATATGAATTGGGTAAAAAAAAAAAACAACAAATAACCTACCAAAATGTCACAATTGTTCAGTTTTCCCTGAAGTTGAGATATCAAGTACTGCACAAAAAGTCCATTTTAACATAAAATGTACTCAAGAAATGGCACACAAGTAGCATTTATGCTGACGCGTGCAATTTCACATCCTTATATGTGGAATTGCACGCGTCAACAGAAACAGAAATATTCTGTCTTGAGAATCGCTGATTGACTTGACCGTTGAGGTATTGCCAATGTAAAACCCTTTGGGTCCCCAAAAAGTCATGTAAAAAAAAAAAAAACGTTTCCCCTGGGAAGAGTCAGTGGAGGAATCTTGAAACAGAATAGAACACACAATTATTACACGCGTGCATGAAAAATGAACTGTATGCAAGGGTCCATAATATTTTTACTCATGCGCTTGCAGTTTCTAGCGAGGGCCCGTCCCAACGAGAGAGCTCTCGGTGGTGTCGCGGATGCCATCTCGAGCTATCTTCAAAGTGAGGAACCAATATGAGCTGTGACATCCGGCATGGCGTGACCACAAGTGGTTTGAGCATGTGCCTTTTCCGTCACGTTTCGCGTCAGGCCCAGCTAAGCGCTGCGCGTCCAAGATTAGAATTGCCTTGTTTTTTGACGACATACCGCGCACAACAGCGTCCTCCTCCACATCGCTGCGGAGATACCGCCAGGGGAGGAACGTCTCTTGTCAAAATAGCTTCATCATCGCAAGTCATGGCTGCGCGTTTAGCTGCGCCTTTGGTCAAATTTGTTTTTTGTTTTGTTTTTTTCTTTCTGGCTCGAGTTGCGCACATTTGCGCCAAGTCTGATGAAGTGAATTTTGCTCACGGAACCGCTCCCAAACGGGCCGAGGCCCGGTACCAGTCCGCGGACCGGTGGTTGGGGAACCCCGCCACGAGACTCTTCAATTAATATGGCATGCATGTCATTTACATATGCTATTATTCATCAGTCATATTACAGTTATACTTTTTTCATCCATCCATTTTCCGACCCGCTTTATCCTCATAAGGGTCGCGGGGGGTGCTGGAGTCTATCTCAGCCCCCCAAAATGACCTCACTCCAGCTTGCATTTGTGTTTTTATTATGACCAAACTAGCTGCAGAAAGCCATCGAGACATAGTCCGGGTATGAGTATGTAACATACACGGACGCTGCTGCATATGGATGATGTTTGCGGGCTCTTTCTCACTTTGCAGTGTTTGCAAAGGCAACTCCCTTCTTGTGAATTGTTTGTCAAAGCCCGGGGGGTTCGGGGGCGGGATTAGGGATACAGGATGGGGGCTCATTTAGACAAATTTACTGAAACGTGGCAGCTCAAAGGAACATGACAGAGCATCAGGCCACCAAAGGCTCACGATGCCAATAAATGCTCATAAGATGTACACTGTTAAAAAATATTTTTACAAAAAATGTCATTTTATTTCATGAAATGCTTGTATGAAATAAAATCCTCCTGTTCCAGAAATATTCGTGTAGACGCATAGTCTACTTCAACACCATTTTTTTTTCAGTGTACATTGGAAGCTGAAATTTACAAAGATCGTGCTCCGTTTGCACAGTGGCCGAATGAATTGAATGCGGCGACTCCTATTTTGAAGGCAGAATGAATACGTAGCGGGAGGGAAATGGGTTCTATTTGTTTTGGAGGCATGTGTTGGCGAGGATGAAATGGGTTTTCATATGCGCACGGACAGTGAACGCCCCACACACACACACACACGAGCAGTTGTCATGCCTGATGTGATAATCTGGCCCGGCGGCAAAAAACGTGGACGTGAGGCGAGCAGGCAAGAAGTCATGTGGCTGCTGCTCACACATCTTTCGCCACATGCGCTGATTCCCAATTATACTGGGGAGTGTTTTTGTTTTTTGTCTTCACACATTCTGGGAATATTTTAAAATGTCACCGGTCCATTAATTTAAATTTTCACGAATGACGACAGTGCATAGAAAATGGTGGTGTTTGTTTTCCTAACTCCAAACAAGGAGATTGCATGGAAAAAGGTGTTTACATTTAGACACAGTAACAGTTGGAATAACAGCAAATAATGCAATTGATATTTCAAGTTCCATACATTTATTGCTTTTTAAATTTTTATTTTTACATAACGCAGAGGCATTTTTGGAATATTAAAAGGATCAACAGCAAGGACTGGATAAAGCAAAGGTTTGGCCACAAACGAACAAAGTGATTTGAGCCGTTTCTGTCTGTCTTCTAGGTCGAGTTGGGAGCTCCCCGATATTCGCAATGGCAACATTCGGGCCATCAGCGACTCGGACGGCGTCAACTACCCCTGGTACGGAAACACCACGGAAACGTACACCATTGTGGGCCCCACGCGGCGCGACAGCAAGTTCACGGTGAGCATGAACGACAACTTCAAACCCAGCATCACCTGGGCCGTGCCCGTCAGCGACAGCAACGTGGCTGAGCTCACCGCCATCCGCCGAGACCAGAGCTTCACCACCTGGCTGGTGGCCATCAACCGGGCCACGGACGAGACCCTGGTCCTGCAGACCGTCCGCTGGAGGATGCGCCTCCTCATCCGCGTGGACCCGGAGAAGCCCCTCGGTCAGCGGGCCGTCCTCCTGGAGCCCGTGGCCCAGGAGCAGCCGCAGATCCTGGGCGAGAACGAGAGCATCCCGCCCAACGCCATGGTCAAGCCTAACGCCAACGATGCTCAGACGCTCATGTGGCGTCCTCAGGAGGGAGTCCCCGTGGTGGTCATTCCACCTAGATACTGACGGCACACACACCTTTCATACCGAAATAGTATCAACTTGAGCCCCTTTCACACAGCCTAAAAGCCAGTGTTTATATGTGATTGCGGGATGCCGTGTCACTATGTGAAAGTACAGTAGCGGCATTCAGTTTTTTGTTGTTGAAGGCACAGCGGTAACTTCTGCGACATCTCGAATGCGGCCATTTTGCTGAATCTGCGTGAAAGAG
Source organism: Hippocampus mohnikei (assembly GCA_026261675.1). Taxonomy (NCBI): domain Eukaryota; kingdom Metazoa; phylum Chordata; class Actinopteri; order Syngnathiformes; family Syngnathidae; genus Hippocampus; species Hippocampus mohnikei. The sequence goes on from JAKGUB010000344.1 coordinate 4,838,499, forward strand.
TGTTAATTGGCCGTCGAATTATACAACAGCTGTGAAGAAATACATTTTTTGGAAGCATTTAAAGACTGGACTGAACAAACCGCAACCTTTCTACCTTCAAGCCGGCTTACTGTGCGAAAAGAAGTCACAGATTTCAATTGAGTACTTTGGTGTGGATTTTGAGGATTTGCTATGATTTTTATCGTTGGTTTTGTGCACGTGTTTTTATTTACAGGCTGGGAGAGAGTGCATTTTTGTTTTTGTTGTTTGACACAATCCATGCTGCCTTACGTGTGTGCCACTCTCCGCGCCGTCCAAATCCTTTTAAGCCTTAAAACAAAGTGCAATGCAGCATTTTGTCCTGTCGTCCCGGGTTTTCCTTTCATGAGTTAAAGTCTAGGCCTCGACTCTAAAAAGCTCATGTGTATATATAGAGTATATATATAAATAAAAAAATCCTGCAATGTATTTAATGACAAAGAGCAGCCATTGATGTAGCAATAAGCTACAATAATGCTTCCCTGCTTGTTTTTTTTGTACATGTTGGCAAAATGTTCACAATGTAAGTTGATGGAAAAATATATTGCAAGCCACATATTTGTTACTAAATCCTTTTTAAATAAATTACTGAGTGTCCTTGCCAACTGTGTTGCTGGGAAAGGTAAAGCATGCACAGTAACATGAAAACACACAATACCAGATTGAAATCCAATAAATCATAATTTTGTTTAAAAAATAAAACAAACGGGGGATCACTCTTTGGGTGTGGGTTTGGACTGAATTTGTGATTAGATTTCAGGTCCTCAAAAAACAAACAAAACCCCGAATGAACGCAGCACATTTATGCTTCGAGGCTATCGTCCGTTTTAGCATAATTGCGTAAGAAGCTCACGCATGGCTGGGTGAGATTCACGCTGACTCAAAGGCCATCCTGGTGAAGAGGGGTTAAGAAGAGAAGGGCAAAGGGGGGACTCCCAACAAAATTACATCACTTGGACGCCACATGTAGTGACAGATTTTTTTCAGTGAGGTAGCAAGGCAGGAGGGGTGATGGGGGTTAGTCTGGTTGCAAAGGTTGGCTGAGGTTGCGAGGGCTTGCGGACTCGTGAAGGTTAGACAGTTATCAAAAGGGATAATCAGTGTTGCAAGCAGGCTCGGGAGGACAGTAAGAGCTTGTCGGCGGTTCTGGAGGCTACTGAAGACGAGTGGAACCGAGTCTGAAGTTCTTCATATGAGTCAGGGTTAGCCTATAGTCACTATTGAGTTAGCCAAGCTCAGAATAGACCAAATTCAACGTAGCTAGATGTTAATGACGGGGAGCGGCGGCCCATGTGGCCAATCACAATCAACTGGCGATGCTACTGCAGGCCTTGGATGACTCAGTGTAGTAATCAACTGGAGTACTGTACATGTACCTTAAACCTTAACGTGTGTGTGTGTGTGTGTGTGTGTGTGTGCACGTGTGAGTTAATACCCCAGTTGGAGGGATTTAGGCCAGGATGAGTTGACTGCTCTTGTTGAATCATCATGCTTTCACTCTTTCAGCAAGCTTTGTGCAAAACGGAGGCATCACCTTGTAGCCTTGTAGACCCTGAACTGAAAAAGCTTGCGCGCATTCTGTGCACATCATGCCCCGAGGCCACCTTCGCTGCTACAACTACGAGCTCAGCGCAAGTGATGTAGGGCACGTCTCTTACAGACAACACCGGCCGGCTCTATTTATAACTTTTTGTGCTGGAAAAATGGCTGAAGAAAAAGAGGCATTTGTGGAAGACAAATAGAGTGAAAAAAAATTCTACTTGTCTACTTCAAAAAGTTGTTTTTTTTTCCCCGAGGGAGCCTGGGGACTGTGTGCCCTGGACTCTTATCCTGTCCTGATGGCATTCTCAAGCGTCACATTCTCCCTTTTATTAGCACAGCTCACACTTGGCCACCTGTCACTGATATTAATGCAAATATAATCACCGCTTCACTCTCTTTGGCACCAGACGCCACTATTAATATGGTGCCAATGTCACCTTGGCTCTGTAATGAGTCCATTTGTCATCCAAGGACTGCTCTTGATGAGCTTTACAATTTGTGTTGGTTGGAAAATGTTTAGCTGTGTGAAATGAAATTAACTGGGGGATGGGGGCTGTTGAATTTCCCACATTTGGAGGTGAAGACTTCCTGTTTTCCTGCCATTCATGTTGCAAACAACTAGAGTTGTGCTCACTAAAGCATAATTTGGTCCAATTTAGAATTTACTCCCAATCAGGGTCAGCAAAAGGTTATCTGATGGCTGCCTCCAAAAGACTGCTTGGAAAATGGACCGATAACAATGAAGCTGCCCGTAGTTGTTGCAACTTCACAAATTCAGTCATGTGGCCTGCTTCCTAAATTTCGGATTAGATTGAAAACCAAAACAAACTGGGTGATCAATTTTTGCCAAAGCTGTGGCGCTTCTTAAGTAGAATTTTTGCTAGCCTTATAAAAACTATGAATGCGCATCTTAGTGAGAAATTTTCCCAAAGCAGAAACCACAAAAAAGCAAGACGGTGCTGGCCCCAATGGAAATAAATGACAGCATTTATTTTTTTAGATCTTAAGAGAAAATATAGTGCTGCTAATGTGTGTAAGCTGGCAGAAGCTGAGGAAACCCAGCAGTGGGGTGTAAGTGGGCGGCCAGGGGCAGCTATTTTTACCAGAATTCCATAATGACAGCTGTCATCCTTGCAAGTGTCTGTGAGACTTCCCTGCATTTTCCATCACAAGCCGACACGGACAGGGTGAGGATTATGTATTGTAGCTCCAAATTATTATTTCGCTGACGTTTGAGGTATTATGCAAATAGAAAAGAAACATCTTTCACGCTGTCATAAATACGGCGGGTGCGGAGGAGCTCCTAAGATCAAAGACTCGAGCTGAAGTTTCAACCTGTCCAATGCTTCTGGTGAGGTCTATTAGTTGTGCTCAAAAGTTGACATCAACGTGCAGGATGTGGGCATTTCTTGATCAAAACATTTTTAATATGATTCTAATTAAATTCAGAAAATCATCATCATTGGACAAAAAACAAACGCGGCAGTGCCCATCCTGTCATATTTTTTCAGATTTTTTTTGCCAGGCCATGTAAATTTACGAGCACAACTGTACATTTCCTTGGCTGCAGTCTCTTCACATCCATTTGAAACCGGCTGGGAATGTGGATGTCAACAATTTGGCAGGTGGCGATCCCTGGTCAAGATAATGACCCCGACATTCCCCAAACGCCAAACGTGACTTCCGCTATGCCTTTTGGGTGGGGTCGGAAGGTATAGTGTCATGACACTTTTACATTGCTTGGTCAAATATATTTTCAGAGGGGGGCAGCATTTTTCCAAATGCTGTTCTATTTAGGAGACATGGAATGGGGATACATCGCCGACCCGATGGCATCAGCGGGTGTCTGGCATTTTCTCCACATTTTATTGTGATATTTGGACAATTTTCACCTTCTGAGAGATAGCTATAAAAGTAAGACAAAAACATTACTATAAAACTCACTATTGTAACGACATGAAAGAATATTTACCTCAGATCATATTTATTTCGATGTAAAAATATACAACACAGTCGTTATGATGAAAATAAAAGTTCCATTTCGTTCCCTCAAAATTTCTATGTACTGTACACATTTTTGACAGGTCTGTTCAAAGTATTGAACTCAAATAATCTGGACTATCCCCCCCCCCACAGCATTACAATATAAAATGATGGCCATCAAATCTGCCACTTTAAGGAATTATTTGTCCACATATGACATTATTAGGAGGAGGGTGTTTACCTTCAATGAATACTCACAGAGAAGCACAGCGACACAGCTTTCACATACATGTGAAATTATAAAGCCCCCCCCCCCCAAAAAAAATCTCATCAAAAATGTTACAAATTTTGGGTCATATTGACGCTTTTTAATCAAGAAAATTTAAACTTGTTTGTAAATTGCATAGCATCAGTAAAACTAGCTTCGCCAACCAGCAAAGGTTTGGGTATTTGATCTGAAAGAGGCAAAGAAGACAGAGACAAACATTTTTGAAATTTCAATGTATGGGTATACTTCTTATATTGAGCACTGTCATTTATTTGAATGTTTGGATAAACTGCAAAAGATACTTTTTTTTTTTTAATTAAAATGAAAACTTTAAACCCTTGCAGGTGATGTCAGAAGAAAGATGCTAAATAATAATCTGTCTCGAGAGTGTTCATGAAGACTTACTGGTTTGTGGAGCCAAAGGCATTTCCAGAGAAGCCTACAAACACAAAGACAATTTTATACATCACATACACATGCACACAAATTTACGATATAATTGATGATGCATGATTAAATGCTGTTTGACAAGATGATGCAGAGAGAATGGTCACCTCCAGGTTGCGGCTGCTGTCCAAAGCCTGCAAAGCCGCTTGGCTGAGCCCCAAAGCCCGGTCCCTGCTGGGCCAGACCCCCGAAGGACGGCGGTGCGCTCTGATTGGCTAGCGCCCCGAAGGACGACGCGCTGGACGGCGAAGCAAAACTGTGGCATTGCGGGGAAAGTAAGAACGAGTTATGGCTTGTAAAAATTTGGAGACATGCCAACAGTTTTTATATAACCATTTGCTGTCGACCAACAACGAACTTTGATTTGGATCTTCGTGCATTTGAGTCCAAACGGCGTGTGCCGTTTAACAAAAGCAGCACTGAGTGAATATGAACCTGCTAAGCATCTTTATAACTATCAGCTTGTACCGTCTGTTCATTCTGACAAGTAGGAGCACCAAATGAAGACTGCTGTGTTAGCCTCCAAATGGTTGGTCGGCAAGATGGGACTCTCAGACAGTTGTTCTGAACCGATAATCTTTACTGACTTGCATCTGAATCTTCCTGTGTGCGTTGTATGACAAGGAGTCCGAAGCGTAAATGTAGACCGCTAATGTTCGCATCTCGCCCTAGCTAGCTATCGAGCCGCCAAATGTCTATGTTTTTCGCAACAAAGAGTCCAGTTTGGTGGGTTTAAAAAGGGGCTGATGAGACAAATCTTCCAAATCTGGATTAAATCCAACATTTATTGACCAATATACAAAATATATTTCGATGCCTTTGGCAAACAAAGCAAAGGCAGAGGGTGTCAGATGGTGTGTGTGAGGGTATGATGATAGGGGAGGGGATGGGTGGAGGAGGGGAAAAAAAAGGTTTAAAAAGATAATCCCTTCCGCAGGACTCGCGCCCAGCGACTCATCAGCAAGCGGATCCGCGAGTATGCAAAAACCAGAGAGTGGGACGGGAAGTGAGACGACTTAATCCGTAGGCAGCATGATCCCCGAGTGAGATTATGGGAAAGGAATAATCTAGTCTGGCACAAATTTGGGCTGGTGGTCATGGAAACTGATATAGCAGCACATTGGTGATGAAGAGGGGATGTTTGGGTAAATGTTGGACAACATGGATGGCGCGACACTGGCTTTAGGGGGTGCTATAGCCCCGGCTGGCCCCCCGAAGCAATCGATTACACGAGCATGCGCAAGGGAATACTCTTACTCCAAAGTGGCAGTTCTACGCTACGCAAATAAACTAAACATGAATGTTACCTTAAATATGACACATTTCTGTCATAAACAAATCAAAAAACATGCCTCATTTCTTACCCAAATCCGCCCATGCTGGACGCGGCCGTTCCCTCTCCAAACACCTTCCCAGCGGACGAGCCCATAGCGTTGCTGAACGAGGGACTGGTACCGAATGCCGCACTGGCCCCGAATGACGGCGAAGTGCCAAAGGCGGGTGGGCTCCCGAACACTGGTGCGCTGCCAAATCCGCCTGAATCGGGAAGCGCAAACGATGGTCTGTTACACTTGATTAACAGTAAAACAGTCCGTTTTTCTATTCCGCTTGTCCCGAGAGTCATGGATGAGCTGAAACGGACTTTGGGCGAGATGAGGTGCATACCATGGACTGGTAACCAGCCACTCGCCGGATACAGACAGATAAACAACTATTGGCGATATTACAACTTTGTTCTCATAAAATTATACTTTTTTTTCCCGTCCCTCCTCCTAATATGCCTTTAATTTTAACCGTAAAAATGTATTCTTGTAAAAAGACATCATAAATTCTCTTGAGGATATTTGGCGGCAACATTGAGAGAACAAAAAATTGAAAAAAGATATCACACTAATACTATTTGTTTTGTGATAGGCAACCGGTATGTCAAGCATCTCATGGTGTGCAACGTGTTAGTTGCGGCGGGCTGAATGGCGGGCGTGCTGAAATTACAGCGCACCGACCAGCACGCCCCAGTAAATAATTGATTGCGCTAATGTAACAAGATTACATTGGCTGCACGTAGCGGAGCGATCAGGCATTGTGGTGCAGTGTGGTGGGGGGTGGGTTGCTAATATCCCACTGAAAATGGAGGAGGGAAGGAGCGGGAGCGGGAGCCTGGAGCGATGAGACCAACAATGCTGCTTTCAAAGATAACACTAAACGATCGTAGCTCATGTTGCATTTTTTTTTTTTTAAATTAGGCCATTCGGCGGCTTCCCTGTCTCAGGATGTTTGTTTGCTTGAAGCTATGAGGCTTATATTAAATCCAACCAAGCTCAGATTCACAGTCCGACATTTGTGTGAATGTTCGGAGAGAACAGCACAAGTGCCATTGAATGTGTTGTTTTGAACTCATCCTAATTGACAGAGGCCATGCTCGATTGAATTCAACTCGGCAACAACATTTGTGCATAACGTGCGCCGGGTGAGCACTTTTATCGGTTCGAAAATACTGGAAGCGGCACTGCGGAAAGAGAAGCAATGATGCAGCAACGATGCGACGATTGTACAGTAAACAACCATATATTTGCAGTACGGCATTTGCCAATGTGATATTGCATTCCAAAAGACATGCCTATTTGGTGTTGGTGGCGTTAGGTTGAATTAATTGCAATTTGTACGTAATGTAATATGCAAGTATGTAATTCACATGTAAAATGGTGCACCACCCTGCACTCACTGTCATATCTAAGGGCACCCCCTGGCAGAGCATTAAGACTCACCCTCCTTATGCATGGGGGATAAGCAGATAAGGACACTTGCTGGACCTCAGATGATAACGGGAGAGGAAATGTCAAGACGTGGTGCTACGTGAGCTGGCCAGTGAACACGTTTATCACACGGGACTATTAAAGTTTCAACAATTACAAAAAGTCCACTGGACAAGAAAAAATTAAATAAATGATAAATACAGTAAATCGTACAGTAAATACAATAAAGCTATGAATTCTTATAGTACAGTACCGGGTTTTGTTGGGCTGGCAAAGGATCCAAAGCCCTGGGATGCGACACTCCCCGCACCGGAAGTGAAGGTTCCGCTGGATTTCTGCTCCCCAAAGGAGGCTTGTCCAAATCCGATGGGTTTGGCTACAGTACTACCAAACAGACTGGGGGTACCTGTGGGAACCACAGGTAGAATAATACAACTTTCAACGTGGCATAAGACGTTCTTGATGAATGAAGTGCCTCATACCAGTCTGAGCAGGTTGCCCAAAGCCTCCGGCGGAAGCAGTAGGACCAAAAGGATTCTTGTTGATGGCATCTTCGCTCGGCTTGCCTCCAAGGCCACTAAAGAGGCTGCCGCCTGATGAACCCGCTGCATTGGCAGCACTGGAACCGAACAGGCCTCCGCCAGAAGGCTGCTGCGGCTGAGAGAAAAGTCATACTCACTGTGTCGTTCAAAAATAAGTGATTTTTAAAAAAAAGAAGAAAATTATGAAACCTGTCCAAATACACTCCCCGTGTTGGCTTGCTGGCCGAACCCAGATGAAGCAGAGGATCCAAAACCTATAGTACAGAAACTTAAGTTAATCAAAAATAACTATTTACAACTAGCAACAAAAAAAGAAAGACAATTACAGCAGTGAGCAGGGATGAATGGGCATGTATGTTATCATGGTGAACACTCCCAAATGATCAGGCTCATTTTGGTCAAATTTGAGCCCAGAAATCCGCCAAAATAGAAACAAAATGGCTTCCTGTTTATATTTCATGGTTCTTCTGGTCTCGCTTTGTTGACTTCTGTGTCTATCGGTGAAAGTTTTTTTCCCCAACCCTTTCAAAAATTCTTGTCATGATTGTTGAATTTTGATGCCGTGCTGTGCCAACATTAAATGGCATTGGCCAGCTATTTGTTTGAAATACCCACTACTAAAAGCATATATCGTGACTAAACCTACCTGATGGCTGACCGAAGCTGAATCCTGTAGATGAGGACGTCGTGGTATTACTCCCAAATAGAGACGCTTGTCCGAAAGTGGAGATCTGTCCAAACGCCGAGGTGGTGCTCTGTCCAAACAGTCCAGTGCTGGTGCCGCTGGACGTGCTGGCATTTGTGCTTGCGCCAAAAGAAAAGGAACTGGCGTTGCTTGGAGTAGGTACTCCGAAAAGACCGCCTCCTCCTCCAGTGGTGACAGTGCTGGCACTTGCTCCAAATGCCGACTGTCCAAAAGAGAAGCCACTGGGCGTCGTGTTGTTGCTCGCGGGCTGGCCAAAGCCGCTCGGTTGGCCGAAAACCGACTTGCCGAAACCACCTCCGGTTGATGTGCCGAAGGCGGATGAGCCAAACACCGAGGGGGCTGTGGAGACTGCAGGTGGTGCGGCAGGTTGTCCAAACACTGTGGCGACACTTGTGGTGGCAGTGACTGCAAAAGCAGGGATGGCATCCTCAAGGGTGCTCGCCGCAACAGCCTCGGGCCCAGCCGTGGCATTGACGGCAGGCGTCACGGTGGTAGAGCTGCTTTCCGTTGTCGTGGGCTGAGTGAAAATGGACCCGGGCTTCTCAGAAGTGGGCGCCTGGAACGCCGGTGAGGCTGCTTGGGATACGGGAATCACAGGGGGGCCCGACGTGACGTCCTGGGCAGTATCTGCTGCGGTGATTGGAGCCAGGGTGGCTGCCTCCGTTGCTGGGACTGAAACGGAAGCCTGTGGAACAGGATCGGGGTCTTTGACGATGGCCGCATCTGGCAAAGGCTTGGGGGTTTCTAAGGGTGTGACGCCCTCAACGGAAGGCTCTGGAGAAGCGTCTTTTTCATGCGATGATGGGGGTTCTGAAGGTTGCGGGGTTGGTTTTGGGTCTTCCGTTACTTCTGCGGGGGCTGCGAGGAGGCTGCTGAAAGACGTGTGCAGCCCTGAGGCAGGCGTGTTGGACGTGGTCACGCAAAAAGTCAGCTTGGGGGTGGCCTCGGGAGGTTTGAACAAACTACCGGACTTGGACAAGTCGGCTCCCAGGGAGTCTCCCGCAGACTTCTGATCACTGCCGAAGCTGAACGGTGCCGTTCCTTTGCCAATCGCTGCCCCTCCAAAGGTGAACGCAGTGTTAGCAGGGGTAGATTTGTTAGAGGAATCTTTAGCTTCTTCTCCTTGACCGACACGTAGGCCGGAGAAACTGCCCAAAGTTTCTCCACCAGTCATTTTAGGGAGTTGAGGTTGCGTTGAAATTGAGGAAGAAACAGGCACGGGCGCTTCTGAAGATGGTGGTTGTGTGGCTGACACAGTAAAGGTTAGCGAAGGAGAGGGGGACTTTGACGGCTCCTCGACAGTCTGACCGAATATCATCTTGCCATTTCCACCAAAGGAGAACTCACTCACATCCTTTGCTGAAGAGACACAAAGAATATTAAAAGGGATGTGAGGTGCCTATTTCTGAAAAGAGTGAACAGTTGCGAGTCATGAAATTTGTTGAAATGTTTTTAACACATTAATACCTGCAGGTACTCCAGCTGCTGGTGTGACTGATGAAAAACTGAAGCTTGATGGGCTGCAAAAGAAGAAAACTTTATCAAGGAATCCTTTTGATATCATTTCACTGTCTGTTTAAAAAAAATATATGTATTTTTTGAAATATTTTCTTTAGCAAGTGGACTTACGTAGAAGTGAAGGAGAAACCTTTGCTGACACTCGATTCAGCTGAGCTTGCAGGTGCGACAGATGAGTCCGACTGACCTGAATGACAGCCCACCGACACAAAAAAAAAAAACATGTATACATTTGTATGTACATACCACATACCCACATATACATGCGTGTGTGTACTTTAAATTCTCCACCCTAACAAAAACAAGCAATAAAAAATCTAATCCGATTGAACAAATGCACAGTATGAGCTCACCAAACATGAAGCTCGCTTGTGGCGCGCTTGTGCTTCCATTCAATGGCTTTTGAACTCCTTGCCCCGGGTTCTGCTGAGCAAAGTTTTAACAATGACATTAAAGAAGAATTTGGTGGATTCCTTTGGTTACATGGATCAAAACATGTGACCTGATGTTTTCCCCTTCGCAAGTGAGAATTTGTCACCCAACTGCTTTTTGTGACATTCACACATAAGGGAAAGCCATCAGCCGTCAAAATATTAGTCCCACTTGACTTAAACTCTATTAGAATTGATAAGTTTAAATACTATTCACTAAATGTAGGTCTTTCCCATCTGCAGTTGAGTAAATAAACACTATTCTCATCTTTTTTTTCTTACTCGCTTGGGCAGGATGGATGCACTCGCAGCAGGAACGTGCAGTGGCACAGCGGCCGAGTCAGCTGTCGATGAGCTGCAAAGGAGAAGACCGAAGAGGTACGTTACAGAGCCTTGCGTTGTTTTCTGTGCGAACAATTACGCTACTTAGGCTTGGTTGAAGTCAACTGAGCAGCGTGCTAGCGTTTGCTTTTCATGTAAATTGTTTGGATGCAGACGGCGTTACATGCAAGGAGGGTACCTGTTAATTGCGGGGGTTGACACAAGAGCCCCTTTGTCCTTCAGTTCCTGGACGTTGACAACCTGCGGCACGGTTTTTAAGGTGGATTCTGTCAAGGAGGTGCTGACTACAGCTGCAACACAAACAAATGTTTTAGATTGATTTAGTTATTTTGAAAGAACTCAAAAGCTTGCTGTCGCCACCCAGTGACTGCAAAAGGCCACGCGTCATTTGCAAGCAGACCCTTGTGTGGCCACAAAGAACATATGAAGAACATTTTTGACTCGACTTCCCCTTTAATTTTATATTGCGACATATATCGTAACCGTGAAAGGATACCATTGATACCGTGGTATGAATTGAGCTCTGCGGTATATTGACAAAAGCATGTCAAAGACATGTTATAAGACACAATACAATACAATACAATACAATACATGCTGATTTATATAGCGCTTTCACAACAGCGGCAGCTGTAACAAAGCGCTTAACAAAACAGTTAGCATAAAGTAAAATAATTAACACAACACATAACATAAAACACGGACAGTCGTGGGAACAGGTTGGAATCGAGACAACAAGCAAAGAGTGTTTTGCATGTTAGCTTTACCCGTCTTCTGATTGGCCATCAGCCTTCGAAGGGCAGCGCTGGCTGCGGCCTGTTGAGCTGGGATGGTGACAGGCACGGTCCTCTCAGCGGGCGGCGCCCCGTGCTTGACCGTTTTGGTGGCGAGGGCGGTGCTGTCAGCGCCGCTCAGGTTGATCTTATTGGTGGGAACTGAAATGACAGTTAGATAACAAGCATTTTTAAAAGTCGGAATTAAGGTACTGTAAATTCCGGACTATAAGCCGCTACTTTTTCCCCAAACTTTCAACCCTGCGGCTTATACAGTGATGCGGCCAATTTGTGTAATTTTTCTAACAGCCGCCAGGTGCGCTCGAGTAGAAAAGGTAAGATTAAGACCGGTGGAATATATGCGTCGAGGAAGACTGCAACTTCTTGTCTTGTGCATAAATTAAATTAGCGTGAACATACCCTCATCATGGAAAGTGCAAAAAGAAAAGCATATGACGCAGCTTTCAAACTAAAAGCAATCGAGCTGTCCGATAAAGAAGGAAACAGAGCTGCTGCACGTAAACTTGGCATAAACGACGGCTCACCGTGATTTTTACAAGTAGCGGTATGTTCTTTTACCAGACCTGTTATACAGACGCTCCCCAGGTTACGAACGAGTTATGTTCCGGACGATTGTTCATAAGGTGAATTCGTTCGTAAGTTGCTTCAGTGCTATATTTTGTCTGGAATGTATGTTTAAGGCTTATATTGACATCCATATAACGGGGAGAGAGCTTTTCGCCACGTTCTTCAGGGCTTGAGGTTAGCTGCCCGCTAAACTAGCAGCAGCTTCAGCGGGGAGAGTAGACGATCGTCGCCGACGGCGCACCGACGCCTCCCCGCCTGTTCCACCGCCACACGCCCGCCCCACGCCTCTCCCGCGCCGCCTTGAACGTCGCCTCCGCCGTCCTCCTCCGCCCGCTCGCACTCGGAAAAAGCGGCAATACAAAATCTAACTTTTTTTTTTTTTCGACAGACCCGTGAAAATGTTCGTATGTACCGTTTGTTTGTAACTCGGATGTTCGTAACTCGGGGAGTGTCTGTACTGTGTTGCTATTCTGTTGCTAGTGTGTTGTTACCATGTTGCTACCGTTTTACTGCCGCGTCACAGGCACCGTTTGGGAAGAAAGTTATATTATTATTATTGTTAAGTTATATTATTAAAACTTTGAAAGCTCTCTCTGTGTACCGTCTTTCTTTGTAAATATGTTTACATGTTTTAATGTGGGCACGTGCGGCTTATATACAGGTGCGGCTTGTGTATGTACAAAATTGGTTTTCCTCTAAAAATGTAGTGGGTGCGGCTTATAATCAGGTGCGCTCTATAGTGCGGAAATTACGGTAAATCTCTATTTTTACCTTTCTCTATACACCCTGGTAAAGAGGATAAATTACCTGGAAAAAAATCTATACAGCAGGAAAGTTACAAATATCTCACACACACAAAATAAAGAGTGATTTTTACAAGAATGAAATGGTAATATTTGACTTACTTGGGCTGGCAATAGGGCTCAGTCTGAAGCCCATGCCAGGCACTGACTGCATTTTGCCTAACGGTGTCGACTGGATTGCTCCGAAACCAGGCTGGATGGAGGGTGTCCTCACCACTGTGGGGTGTCGGGGGTATGAAGGGGTGGCAGTGGCTATGGGAAGGCGCTCTGGCTGCAGCTCCTCTTCCTCCTCCTCCTCTTCTTCCTCCACCTCCAAGTGAGGCAGATGAGGCTCCATAGACTGTGAAAGGGACGAAGAGGAGCTCACGTCGTCCAGGTCTTCGAAATATTTTGGCGACAGGAAGGCTGAGCGGGACAGGTTGGCTTGGAAAAAGGAGAAAATATTAAGATGACAAAGTGTGATTTATCAATAGTTTCTTTGTCCATTTTTTTTTTTATCCTGAATGAGTACCTGGTGCAGTTGAGCGAACAGGAGGCATGTGCCCCTTAGAGAGGAAGTTACGCAGCTGGGACTGTTTAACTGGCGATATCTTGACTGGAAGGGAAACATAAAGGTTTTGAGCTCTACCATTAGTAATACACACATATGCAATCATTTTTACCTGGCAATGGGCGTTTGGCTTTCGGGGAGGTCGTGTCCAGCCGGGCTTTCATCAGAGCATCCCTTAAACTGTCGAGCTCGCTTTCCATACTGTTGTCAAAAGACAACAAAACAATATGTATAGCCTCCACTTAGAAAAAGGGTCTTGAACGCATCAGTCTGAAGGAGACGCGCTAATGAACAACAATGCGTTTGATTGGGGAGGTTGTCTATGACTCAGATATTACAAAAGTGAATCGCAAAAAGGATCAGCAGTGGGTTACGACAATCTGGAACTTTCTTCTTAAATGTTAATTATAATGATGTCAGCAGATGTCATGACAGTGTCCTTGGCCATGGTAATTATTTTTGCTGTAATTGACCCACCTTCCGGAATTGGCTGCGTTGCGGGTGGCCGTGGGAGTGTCCGTCTTGTTGTAGAGGTGCAGCGAGGTGAGCTTGTTGACCAGCTGGTCCAGTCTGTTCTTCTGCTGGTTAATGATGAACAAGTTGTTTGCCAGCGTGGTGAACAGACCCTCGCGCCCGGGCACCAGCATGTGCCTGCCAACATGCCATGTGATCAGCAACAGGCTAACGCTAAGTCGATAAATGACGTGGGGAGTTTTGTGCATACTTTTTCTTCTTCTTCTTCTCCAAGTGTTTCTCCCATTCCACATCCAGAACACCGTTGACATCTTCCACAGCGAACATGACGTACTGGTAGAGCCGGCGAATCTCCTACATGGAAAGCAATTGGACAGAGGACTTAAATGTGGGTCCCCCGTGAGCAACATTTCAACCGGCAGTTTTTATTCGAGCAGTGAATGCAGATATAGACTGTTAACTTACTGTGATGTTAGCATGAGATTCTGTGACCGATGTGACCATTTTTGCGCCCATCTTTTTGTGAGAATTGACAAGAAGCCCAAAAAATATGTAACTGCTATGTTAGCGTTTCATGCTAACTGTCAACAAGTCAGCTGCCCTATGCTTGACACTTGTGGACTCTGAAAGGAATGACTTCTAATCTACTCCGGTGTTTTCACCTTGAGCTGTTCCTCACTGCGTGGGTCCAGGGGTCTTTTGTACAACAGTTGTCTGTAATTTCGGTCCCTGCTGAGATCACTCTGGGACTTGGCTTCCTCCGCCCCGGCGAAACCCTCCAGTAATGTGGTTTTCAGCGTGCCGATGTCGCTGTGCAGAGACTGTAGAAGATACATTTTTAGGAATCCAACCATTCACTAAAATATGTTTATCGCCTTTCTGAAAACCTTACTTCTGTGGTTTCCTTAATCTCCAAGGTGAAAATGTTCAGATCCTCTGACTCTTTTCTAAGTTCTTTCATCTCCTCGTTGGTTCCAACCTTAAAGTCTGCCATCGAACTCCTCGCCTTAAAATCCTCCAGTTCCTTTTGGAAGTGTGAAATCTGTGGAGAGGGCCAAAGGGAATAAAATTAAAAATCATACCGGGGTTCCCGAGGAAGATTCAACCTCACCTCCTCCAGTATTCCAATCATGATGGGATCGGTTTCTATTTTTGGCTGAGGCTGCTGCTGCTGCTGCTTCTCCACCGGCTTTACTCCGACTGCGGCTGCCTGCAACAGGAGGCCAGAAGAGCCCATATCATCGACAATGAGCGCAGACCGATGTCATTGTTGTACTGTCTTTACGTAATCACATATAGTGTCCACTTAGGAGCTTTCATCTTGGACATTGTTGGAGAAGAGGCTCTGTCAGGCAGTGTTGAGCCACAGAGACACAAGGTACCGGTTGTCTTGCTGTTTGTTAGTGATTGAAGCAGTCTTCAAAATCATCAATGGACTAACGACCTAGGATAAAATAGACTTGATGCGACTAAGTCAGGACAAACTGCACTAACAACAGCAAGAGAACCTTCGCCTGCTTAACTCATTGGACTTCATGTGGACTTTAACTTGATCAACTCATTGGAATTATAACACTTGGAGAACAAAAGTATTTTGAACCTTGCAGAGACACAGTATTGTGTGCTGGATAAGCCAAGGCTTTCATCTCGCATCATAAAGACTGAAGAAAGATACAGCTACAACGGAGGATCATCAAAATGGAACCAAAACATACAGCTGTAATGGAATCCCCAAAATCGGAACCTAAAGAGGACACTGCTCAAGAGAAAAGTAATTAATCTATGTTGGAAATTCAAAAACAACTAAATGAGACGAGAGCTGAAATGCTCGTTTGGATGGACACAGATTCTAATGAGGACCTTGTCGAAGTTAAGTTGGTTGAATTAGGAGAAATCTTTGGAGCGTTCTGTCAGATAAATAGGTCTGTTAAAGAGCTGTGACAACAAATGAAGTCAAAGAAATCGATCAACAGTTACGGTTTCACCCAAAGGCTAATACGTTGAAGAACCATATTTCAAAAGTTAGTCATTGGATAACATGGGTACGTAAACGTGCGAAAGAAGCGGATTAAGTCAATTAAACCGCCTTTCCTTTTGACAGCGTATCAGAGACATTGTCTAGAAGGTATAAACGGTCAACAGCAAGCTCTGGTCGTTCATGTTCGTCATGTAGGAACTGGAAAACTATAATTCGGGAAAAAGAAGGTAAATTAGCAGCAATGGAAGCTAAAGCCGCAACACTGTAGGAGGAAGCGAAGCTTAAAGCTGCAACAATGGAAGGTTATGCAGCAATGATGGAACGGGAAGCTCGGATCAAAGCGAAGATAAAAGAATGGGAAGGTAGGCTTCAAACATCTACAGCAACAGCTCAGTATTGAAAAAGCTAAGCCCCGTGTTGAGACATTTGACAAGGTTTTGCTCAAAGTGGCAGCTATCGAAGAAAAGGCCATTGCAGCAGCAATAGAATGCGTAGAACGGGACGACAGGAATAATGGAACAGAAAGACAAGCTGATAGATTTCAAAGGACAGGAAGCTAAGGCAGCCACAGCAACAACAACAATTCAGAAAGCTGTCAAGGAAATAAGGTCTACGCACGAAGCAGTCCAATCAACAGCACTGGAACCAGCATATGAAGCTAAGAACATAGCCAAAGGTGTTGCATCATATGAAAGACAGAAGTGTCAAAGATGGGCGAATTGCACATGATCATGCTTAAGTAGAGCGGCAGCATGCTTGTGTACTTCTATAATGAACGTGTTTGTCCTCATTACATGCATACAAAATCAACTATGATTTGCTTAAAAATAATAATAATAAACCTGTGGGGTTTGGATGCGGGCCTGGAGCGCTGGCGATGGTTTTTGGAGTGCCGCAGGTGGTATGCTGGTTTGAACTGGACGTACTGGAGCTGAAACGAAAGCAAACAACCCAAGTTACGAGAAGAAGAAGTAGGTACAGAAAATATTGAAAATGAAGATTGGTGCTTACTTGTCACTGTGGCTGGCTTGGTGGTGGCGGTGACAGCAGCGAGGGCAGGCACACTGCCGTTTGAGACGACACCTTTGGTCATAGGTGTCGCAAAGGAGAAAGACGGCGGCGGGGCTGCCGGAGCTTCTACTGCTGAAAACCTTGAGAATGATGGACACCATTCAGAGTAAGAATGCAACTGACAGCTGTTGACAGGTAACAGCTTCCACTTGTAGTTGAATTTTAGCTTTAGTTATTTTTGTTTTCATTAACTACAACATTGCGGTCATGCTACCATTTTACAGAATCAGCCCATGCAAAATGCAACTGACAGCCAGGAAATAAGGTCCTACCTGTCACTCAAATTGAGTTTAGCTGCAGGTACGGAGGGAGTGGTGAGGTTCTGGGGCATCGAGGCTGTGACTTTATTTGAGGGTGTGCTGAAAGAGAATGCAGAGGGAGCCGAGGGGGCTTCGGATGGAGGCTTGGCACTGGCAAACGTGAAGCCCGAGGCCCCAGAGCCAAAAGGGGCGGACGAGCCCATGGAGAAGGCGGGAGGGGCCGAGTTGCCACTGACAGACGGTAAAGAGAAAGTGAAGGCTGATGATGACGATGATGATGATGAGGGGGCAGTAGCAACAAGGCTAAAGGGGGGCGCAGCAGATGAGGAGCCGGCCACTGAAGTCACGGCGAGGTTTGGGATGGCAGACGGGAGGGGCGTGGCAGATTTGGAAGACTGCATTGCCAGAGAAACTGAAGAAGACAAATAATCCCTTTTATAAACTTTTTTTCCTTGAACATCTGTTGTGTGTATCTGTAATTTTCCCACCTGGCTTGGGGGGTCTCTCGCCCTCTGTTGTGAGGGCAGCGCAGGTTGCAATCAGCTGCTTGACACCGGCGTTGAGGTTCAGCAGTGCAAAAGGGCAAAGCAATCCCTCAGTGGACAGCATGAGCAAAGTGGGAGCCGGGGGCAACGTCTTTTCATCGCCTTGAGAGAAGGGGACAATTCAAAACTAAGAAACCAAGCGAGCTTCACGAGGTGAATAAAATCTTACTGAAAATTAACTAATGAAAGTCAAGTATGTTTTTTTAGACCACTATTCATGTACCAAATGTTCCAAACTAGTTAGGTTTGAAGGGTGTTTTCTCCTGTTTTCATCTTCTTTCACAGTTGTCTAGTAGTATATACTGTATACATTAT
The DNA here is from genome assembly GCA_026261675.1 of Hippocampus mohnikei. Classification (NCBI taxonomy): domain Eukaryota; kingdom Metazoa; phylum Chordata; class Actinopteri; order Syngnathiformes; family Syngnathidae; genus Hippocampus; species Hippocampus mohnikei. The sequence continues at coordinate 4,856,406 of JAKGUB010000344.1, forward strand.
AACACTATTCGCCGAATAATATAAGTGAAATGTACAAGCCACGGCTGTGGTGTATCTTATTATCTAAAACGGTGCATGCTACCCTTCGCTGGCAGATTGGGTCATTGCCACTTTTCAGGAGCTTGCAATTTCAAGAATGATCAGATCAAACCCATAAATCAAGCCTTCCTCATGAAAAAAAAAAAAAAAAAAAAAAAAACAAGCGCATCAAATGACATAACCCAAGCTTGCCACTGAATGGGTGAAATTGTTCCATGGCATTTAATGAGCTAGCTATAGCAGTAGGCACTCACTGATACGGATCTCCTGCTGGCTGGTGTAGTCGATGGCTAAGCCGAGGGGCAGCGTGTCTTCACTGGTCTCGGAAACGGGCAGCTCAGCCCTGCTAGCGTCCTCCAGCATCCACAGCTCCCAGATCTTTCAAATTTATTTTTTTTTAAATCCCAAATGTTCACAACCAGAGTGTCATGCATCTCCCACCATTTTATAAATGGAAACGTTGAAGCACCTTGTCATCTTGTCTGGCGATGACGCTGACTTCGATGGAGGCTGCAGACGCGGCCAAAAGAAGGTTCCTGTGTAAAGTAAAGCATGTTTCAAAATGGCCACGGTACATGTTCTCCATCATGATACCTCGAGTCGCTCTCACCAGTCTTCTATGTGACTGAGGAAGTAGTGGTGCTGTCGCTCCGTGCAGCAGCCATACACAGTGTCACTGAAGTTCAGGTACTTTGTTTCCACCTTTTCGTCCTTCTTCTGTTGTAATAATACAATAAGTCATGTTTTGTTCCTTTTAGGGTCAGCCATAATTTATTGATGATGGCACCAAAAGTTCTTAGAGCCGCCACACACTAGCCAATGTGGCTGAATCCGACTGAACTCTCACAGAGCGTGCGGGGTTGGGAAACTACATTTCATGAGTGGACGAGCCTTGGTTGCTGGTTTTGTTTAGGGTGATTCAAAATTTGAATCGCTGAGGTACAATGTGGTGATGTCGTGAAATTATAGCAAAGCCTGTGAGTGACTAATCACGGCTCACCTTAAACCTCTACTTGAGGGAAATTCACCTACTGTGGGTGTTAAGGGGGGAATTGTTTGAAACCTATCACCCACAAAAAATAAAGGAATACTGTTTAATAATTCACTCACAGGTATAGTGATCAACACAAGCTCGGGTGGGGTCTCTGGGGAGCCATCGGCAGCAGCGTAGACCACAGCAAAGGAAAATGTCCTCAACCACAACACGTCGAGAACTGTGACAAAAACAAAGAGGCGGTGATGACTTTTTGAAATGACATACATTGAATATATGTGCATACAGAAATGAAGTTACCTTTGACTGGGTCATCAGAGGTATAAAAGTGGGGACATGGAATCACTTTCTTTTCCTCCAGGGCCTTTTATTTAACCAAACAGAATGTCAGTTAGCATTGAAGTCCTCATTTTATTTTGATCATGTGGACTTACTGGGGTATACTGGCTGACGGTGCCATTCATTTTCCCCACGGCGACCTGTTTCCCTTTGGGGCTCCAGCAAACTGGGGAATGACATCACAAAGAAGCCCACATTAAGCAGCAGCCATGTCGTGGTTAAATGTGGTGTGAGGTGCCTTGCTTACGGCACGTAACGCCGCTAGAGGCAGGAGAGCGGCTTGAACCCGGACGTCGTCTGCGACGTCCATGACGGACATACTGCCGTCGGATAGACACACTGCCAACATGGATGCCTGAGCGGGATTCCACTTGAGGTCCAGCACCAGAGTCTCCGGGGGCACTGTTGGCTGCCACGAGGCAAAAGGAAACTTCTGCGCTCGTGCCTGGAAAAAAAGAGCACAAAATGGCGTTCACACCACTACTTTGCAAAGAGTCAATACCCCCTATTTTCAAGGGATAAGATCAGAGCATTGCCTTGAATAGTTAAAATTCACAAATTAACGGTGCCCATGTGAGCATTAAGCTAGCAGATGCTCACTATAGGGTTTAGTTACAGTTTGGGGTTTAAATATACAGCGTTTAATGTTCTTTTGTTTTAGGTGTCAGTTTTTCAATGAGCTTCAACTGGGTGTCACAAACAAATTGCTCTTATTTGGAGATCTGTCAGAGGGAGTCTTGTTTGCGCATTTCTGAACAAGAGGGTAAGTACAGGCACTGAGGAATACTTTAAAAAGTGTTTTCATAAGTTTGTTTGTTCAATGCATGTAGGAGTGGTAAAATTATAACTTAAAAAAAAAAATGTTCTCCATGTCAGAGAATATCCCCGATGTGAGATGGTTCTGGCACGTATCTCTTGGGAGAATGGATTTCACTGTTTAGCAGCAAGCAAAAATTATATGTCACATTTCACAGAAGATATTGATTTCATTTTTCAAGTGTTTCAGACACAGGTGTGGCTGTCCAACGAAAAGCATGAGTCTTGAAATCATGTGTTTTTATTCAGCCTCCTAGTGCACGAGTTTACCTGGTTAATGAAGGTGCGGACGTCGTAGAAGCTGACAAACAGCGTGGCCTCCCCGGAGACGGCGCATACAGATAAAGTAAGCTCATCACTGTTGAGAGCCAAGTTATGGAGCGTTGAATCCACCCTCACCTCCACGAGTGCTGATATTCCTTCAACTACAAAAAAAAAAAAAGGATTTAAATGATACATGCAGTGGCACCTTGTGAAAATAAGGCAAGATAAAATAAATCGGCATGAGGATGATGATAGTGTTGAGTAATTTGAGTTTTAGTAGTTAAATAAATATTACGTTTTGAAATCAATTAATAATCGTTAGTCATTGGGTAGATTAAACTCTGTTAAGGTACCAGTAAGGTACCAGTGTTACTGAATTTAAGACCATTTGTACCTATTGCGTTGGAGTTGCCGTCCTGTTTGTCAGCGGCGAGGATGTCTTGCGTACGGTAGACCTTGAACATCCCGCCCGAGCCGGCGAACGTCAGGCCAAACTTGTTGGAGACGGCGAGCAAGCTTGAGCGCTCTCTCGGCATTTCGCCTGAAGGCTCAAAGACTTTGGCTTTCTTCATCTGACGGAACTGGAAGTCCTGGAAGCAATAATCAGACGTTCTCAGAAAAAAATGAATCAATTTTCTATGGCGCTTGTCCTCGTTAGGGGTGCGGGCTAGCTGGAGTACAAGATGTGGGTTACAGCGAACTGGTTGCAAGTTGCAAAATTACAGTGTGCAGATAGATCAGACATGGGCAAACTACGGCCCGCGGGCCGGATCCGGCCCGTTGGGCTTTTTAATCCGGCCCGCCGAAGGTTGGTGCACAACACAATTAAGGTTCGATATAAATGATTGCATTCATTTCATTTGGACTTGTAATGACAGTCATTTCAACGCCAGATGGCGCAGTTACTCGAAGTTGCAGAGCACAGGAAGGGAGGGGGAGAGGATACGGAAGCCAGCAGTAGCGCCAACTCAAGCAACTCCCGCTCGACACGACGGAATAAGTGTGTCCGCGCCGCTATTTTCTATCATTGGATCCAAAACAGCGACATGCAAGTGACTCTTTGTTGCAGTGAGTTTTACTGCAATTGCGAACATTTTCACGTCCTGTCGATGATGGCATCTAAACGAAGAGGAAGAGTAATGGCCACGGTAGAGAAAGTGAAGTGTATCTGATTAAACGAAGCGGGTTACAAAATACGAAACATTCGGTAGATGTTTGGAGTCTGAAAGACTGAAATCTACAAGACTTTGAAAAACGAGGAAGTGTTTTGTGCTCAGTCCGATTCTGGCTATTTCCATGCCCAGAGTGAATTGTGTTACGGGGAGTGAACACCTCTCTTTTGGAATGGTTTGCCCCAGCAGCACGGGGAAGGGCGTGCGCTTGTTTGTACTGGGCAGTATTGAATACAGCGGCACATAAACAACACTCTGATGTCAGAATCAGAATCAGAATCAGAATCAGAATCATCTTTATTGGCCAAGTATGTAGAACACACAAGGAATTTGTCTCCGGTATACACGCTGCATTAGTATCATCATAAACAAGAACATGACAAATTGGTATGGAGGGACATTTCATAATGTAAGTGAACCATAGTTTCAAGCAGAGCTAAAGTGATCAGTGGTAGAATACAATACTATTACAGTTTGTACAGTTGGTGCAGAAAATCATTGAACCATTTTAGAGAGATACAATATTTGTTGCACAAGAAGAGTGACTATGTCAGTGACTGTTTAGGGAGTTAATGGCTAGAGGGAAGAAGCTGTTCAAGTGTCTGCTGGATTTCGTGCGCATGGATCTGTAGCGCCTGCCTGAGGGAGTAACTGGAAAGGTGGTGGGCAGGATGCGGGGATCCAGGAGGATTTTCCGTGCCCTTGTCTTGATTCTTGCGGTGTGCAAGTCCTCAAGAGTGGGTAGGGCGGTGCCAATGATTTTTTCCGCCGTCCTAATTGTCCGTTGAAGTCGGATTTTGTCCTTCTTTGTCCGATGTCTTTCTTATGCACAAACCATACAGAAACTAATTGCTTGCGGCTCGACGGACAGTCGAGTAAATAAACGTTTCCTGGAATGGTTTGACTGCTATCGTGCTAAAACTTTCCGCAAACTGGACCGCTATAGAAAGAGAGGAAACAAGTCCCAGGCGCTAACTATGAGCATAGAAGACTTCAAGCGTCCGTGTCTGGCTTCAAAAGTTCGCTACGCGACATCAGCTGAGCAACGCTGTCATGTGTGGTGATCGAGGGGAGGTCAAGTCAGAGACAATGAGTGAGTCGAAAGAAAAGCCACCAGGTCTCTTACACGTCTCATTTTGGAGCAAATAGTCCTAACTTTGTTATATTTTGTCATATACCTGTACTGCTTGCTGCAGTTTTTGGCCAACATATTGTTGCACTTTGTTGCTTGTGTTGTCACATGTATGTTGCTCACATATTTGAACCTTCATACAGGACATATACCATAGTTGTTTCACCGTTCACATTAAAAAAGTATGGTAATACTTTTATGCTTTTGTTCTGTTGATGTTTGGTATGGACTGTCAACATATAATTTTTTTTATATGTACCGTATCTTGTCCTGACACGGCCCACCTGTCAAATTTAGAAATCAATGTGGCCCCCGAGCCAAAAAGTTTGCCCACCCCTGAGATAGATGAACAACCACTCCCACCAATGGATAGTTTCCAACAGGGATTCTCCAAGTGTGTTATTGGTACCACTAGTGTTATTTTTGGGTGGGACTTGGTCTAAGAAGTTTGAGAACGACTGCCATAAAATATGTTAGAAATATTTAAGCCTCAGTAGTGTGCACAAAATGTGTAGGACCTGCATAAAGATATAAAATAATTTCCCTTTTATTTTTCTTTAGTAAAAGTCAAACTTCAGGGGCAGAGAATTACATTCATTCCATCTTCTTCGTCAGAAATCCCAAAAGATCAATTTTGACCCCTCGCCCAAAATACTGTAGTATGCACGGGTTGTTGGTGGTCCCAAGTGTGCTCCATTACTAGCTAGCGAGCGATGAGTTTAAAGTTACTTTGAACACTACAAGCTGGCTTAGTTTATAATAAGAGCACAACTCCGTAAAAGCGGTCGAGTAATGGCTCAATAAAACAAAGTCAAGTGTGAGTCAATTTAAGCGAGTGTTTGAATGCTATTACCAACAAGCTAGCTCGTGCTAACGAGTCCAGGCAACACTGAAAGATAACCAGAGCCTACCTTCATCTCCCTCTCGGGAGGCGAGTCGGTGTCGTCGCTCATTTTCAAGCGTGCTGATCTAAGTCTTGTTCTGGAATAAGCTCTTCTATTCCAAAATTCCTTTTCTCGGGTCAAAATATCGAGACGTGCGGCATTTGTTGAGCCGCGTGACAGACGCAAACACTGCGGACCGTCCGCGCGATTTCAGAGGAGCGACGTCGACGTCACAGCGACCGCAGGACGAACAATCGATGCCCGAGATTATTTTTCTTTACCCTCTGTCGACACATGCTAGTGAATACAAATATTAAAATATTAGAAAATTACTGGTGATTATTAGAATTTGATTTGGAAATGTATAAACATCAGTTTATACACATACATATATATATATATATATATATATATATATATATATATATATATATATATATATATATATATATATATATACATATATATATATACATATATATGTATAAACATCTGTTTATACATATATATATATAAACATCTGTTTATATATATATATATATATAGAGAGAGAGAGAGAGAGAGAGAGAGAGAGAGAGAGAGAGAGAGAGAGAGAGAGAGATTTACACATTGACAAAGAAATTCAGAGAGAGAGAGAGAGATTTACACATTGACAAAGAAATTCAGATGGTGAAGTAAAGACTTTTTATTAGAAAGCAGATTTTTCTGTATTGCATTGAAAGAAATCAGGAATCTTTGACTACACAACTGGTGATAGGACACACCATGATGGGAATGAACCGTCCATTTTTTTAAATGCAACATCAAAAATGGCAACTTGCATTTTCATCTTTCATAATTATTGATGATTGAGTCAGAAGGCGCATACACATTTTAATTATTTTTAAAATGTAAAAGCAACATTGAACATGTCCCATTTGAGATAGGTCCAAGCTGGCTAATAAAGAACGTCCATGATTAAAATGTGGAGTTGCATGATAAACGTCTTTTTTTTCTCTCTCTCTCCGTGTTGAGGTCAGCCAAGTGGAGCTTTAAAGAGTCCTGGTCCAAAGCACCAAGTAATCAGTCCTTCTTTTATAATTTTCACATCCCTCCCAAATATTACATCAGCACAAGAGGATGATGACTCGGCAAAAAAGCGAGAGCACAGCAGTTCACGTCGCGGCCTCCCAGAGTGCATCCACACATCCTGATTGTCAGCGCTCGGAACACATGGCTTTAAAAAAGGTGCAATTCTTCTCGTTTTTTCCATAACACTCTTGTGTTTTTATTTTATTTATTTACTCTTAGTCAAAGCAGGATTTCCCAAACAGGGAGCCCAAAGTGGCTCAAGGGCCAATTCTTTTTGGGGGAGGGTTCAATCAATTTCCAGCATGGAATACCATTGCATATTAACAAATTGAATGTTGTTTATTTTGAAGCAAGGACTGCACAAATGTGAGGCCCGGACCAAAAACTGATCGAGACATTTTGGGGGGGGTGGGGGTGGGGGTCCTTCAAAAACAACCCAATACGAGTAAAAAAGGGAAGGCATTTACTGTTCACTGAATCATTAAAGTGTTACAAATAGGTCAAGAATAGCCTACAGATTAAACACAGGGGTGCCCAAACTGAGGATCAGGGGCCCAAAATGAATTAAAAACTCTGTATGAAAACTATCCTAACATGTAAGTAGGTGCTACGTATTCAATGTTCAGTTTCTGAAAGGTATACTGTACATGTACATGTCAATGGTATGGTAATTTGCATTCCCCAGGAAGAAGCACGTCTCGAGCGGTTTGGGAAATCCTGCTGGAAATCACTCTAAAGTGCTGGTTCAAGGACATATACATACACATTCAAACATTTTAGTGCATTTCCCCCCCTCCAAAGTCTGTTGAAGGTTCAAATGCACCACCGGGGAGTTATTCGACGTATATTCCCTGCGCCCTCTCCTCGCTGTACACAAAAACATTCACCTCCCCCTCCCTCCCCAAAAGGCCCAACCAAGTGTTTGCTGCGACGAGAAAAGAATACGAAGAATAGAAGCCAGCCTGCTGCAACACTTCACAGTCTTGTGTTGAAAGTAGCGTTAATACACGGTGCATAAAAGGTCAGAGAGGTTTCATCGGGTTTGCTTTGAATGGCATGCGTTTGGATGGTACAAGCGCTCCCTCGTTTTGCATAACGTTTTTTTTTTAAGCCTTATATCAGCTGCCCTTTTGTTTTACGTTAACGATGAATGAGTGATTTTGAAGTCATCAGTAGGGGAGGAGGAGGAAAATGAGCAATTGAGTGGATCGGAAAAATCTTTCAGGGCTTTTTTTTCTTCTTTTTTCCTTTTTTTGTCTTTCAGTCAGTCCAAAGTTTGTCGGGACATTCTTGGATTATCGTGAAAATCAAAGCGAGGAAATGTGATTTTAAAAAGGTATTTGTTTTTCTTAAAGGGTGCTCTCGACTGGATGCCACTTAACAATACACACATGAATGTGGGTTATTACTTTGCTCAGGTTTCAAGACAAAGTCCAAATAATTCCCATTATTCTAACAAAATTTGGAAATGTAGACATTTTTTGAATGTTTCTGTATTCACACCAGGGATGGACAACTAGGACCATACACTTTCTAACCAGATTTGAATATGGACAAAATACGTGCATGCACTCTCTGAATAGATTTGCATTTTTCATAATACATTTTTCAATGCACATATAAAAGATTAATGATGCTAACTGACCAACAAAGGGCTTGAAGCAAACAACACCATAACCAACATGTCATTTTGATTTCCAGTGCAAAAAGGGCTCTCTTGCATAAAAATATCCATTCAAGGACAGCATAAAAGTGCTGAACACAGAAACAACATTAAGTGCAAGAACTCATTTTGTACAATACAAAAATCAATTTACCTAAAATGTTAATATCATTGAGGTACTACAGTATGTCTTGCATGTCGTTCCCCCAAGAAAATATTTGACCTAATATAGGGCAGAGTAAGACCCCTTGTCGCGCAACTTAGACATGTCTGTCATCTAGTGGTGATTGGTGGTACTACAACTTCAAAGTTCAAATCCTCTTGAAAAATCAAGTGGTGGTTGCCGGCTACCACCAGTTGTCCATCCCTGATTTACATAAATTCAAATGGGAATTTGAATGATTTTATCCACATTCTTCAAAAATGAAAAAAAAAATAAAAATCATAAGGACTATTTTTATTTCTCATAAGTATAATAGTCTGCAAAATATATATTTTTTAAACAAAATGTTTATGATATCCATTCAGTTTATCATTTCCAGCTGTCACAAAGATTTTTTTCACAATTTTTATTTCCAAAGTGTCCCATTTAAAATGCTCTCCTTGCAAGTTAATAAATAACCAATTCATAACGCCAAGTGGTACTACTGCTTTTTTTTGGGTATCGTTGACCACGCTTTTAGGTGATTTTTTTCCCCCTTCCTTAAAAAAAAAAAAGATCACAAATTATTATATTGGGTAAAAAACAATTTTAGAGATCAGGTTTACCACAAGTACAGCTTTAGTTTAAGAAAAAAAAGTTAAAATAAAGGGAAAAAAATTGCATTTAATTCAGTCATACAGTCTTGGTGCACATCATTGACGCCCACACAGTCACAGTCTAAGGCACAGCTTGACACCCCTTTACCACAGTGTAGCATTTCCAAATCTTGTTTTTTTTTCCCCCATACATCAATCATCTTATTTTGTTTGATCGTCCACTAGAATAATGTGCGGCGTACAAAACCGCACTGAAATAATAGATGACTCCCCATTTTCAATTTCTGGAGGCCATACTGTATTAAAAAAAAAAAAAAAGATTCATCATTGCAATTATTAATAGGCAATTCCCAGTGAACTCGAGTATTTCCTCAAACAGTGGCCAAGGGTGTAAATTTACTTCAGGGTTTCAAAAGAAATGGATCAATGGAGTCATGTTTTCTTTCACGGAATGTGAGGGGGTGCCAAGTTACGGAACAAACTGTTATGTACTTTTCAGAGCCCTAACAGAGGCAGATCCTTTTACCCTGCCCGAATCAGCAAACATTTTCCCACCCTTTTTTTTCCCTGTTGGTGCAGTTCATACAGAAGAGTGACAGGACAAAAAGTCCTAGAATAGGAGGGCATGAAGAAGACCCAGCAATTTTTTTTTGCATTTTGAGGTAGTAGCAGAGCTGTAACAGGCGAGACACGCACTAATGTGTAAAAAAACGTTTACACTGCCTGAGACAGCTAACTTTCTTCTGCCCGTTTTCTTTTTTTCTCCACCATTTGAAATTCAGTCTGAACAGAATTGGCCAGGGGGTCCAGAACCAGACAATTTTGCGCCAATGGAGGTAGGATCAGATCGATAATCGCTAAGGTGGCATGGAACCTGCATTCCAAGTCTTTCTACGGTTTTATGGAACCAGTCAAAGTCTTTGATCGATTTCTTTGTTCAGTATGACCGCAACTGAGATGGACTAAGATAAACTGGCAATTTGGCGGCTTTGGAGGTAGTGACACAGGCGTGTTACCGTATGTCTGTAAAGCCCTAGTTATGCTGCCTGTAAAAGACGGATTTTTTCTCCATTTCTTTGCTCAGCATGAAGGTAACCGGCATGGAATGAGGAAGCAGAAGTCAATCTGGCAATTTTCTGCTTTTGGAGGTAGTAGAGCCATAGTGGGGGGGGGGGGGGCTGTTCCTGTGTTACAAGTGCCTTTAACACCGTATGTAAAAGCCAATTCTTGTCCTTTTTCATGTTTCAGATGGGAACAAAACAAAGTCTGGTTCTGGAATATTCCACCATCAGAGGTAGTATGAGATTCCAAAGGGCAGCTGAGATCGCCATTAAAAGCAGTCCCTTTTTTGTCGCCTTGTTTCTGTTTCTTCTCAGTATGAATGGAATCAACCACAAGGGGGTCAAAGTCAACCGAGCAATTTTCCACCTTCGGAGGTAGTTGCAGCCATTAACAATCCATGTTAAAAGCTTCAATTTGTCCGCCTTTGTCTGTGTTGCTGTTCTGGAAAAACGGCACCAACATCGAATGCAAAGGGGTGACGACGTTGGCCTGAAAATATTCTTCCTTCAGAGATGGCGCCTGTGTATTTTTCCATCTCTTTGTTTGTTCTGGAACTTGGAACAGATGGGGTGGGGGGTATATCCAGTAGTAAGACATCAGCGAGGCAGAAAGTCAACTGCCTACAAGAAAAAACATCACGCCAGATTCTGGCACTGATATCATTACGTTTGCGGGTTGCTCTATTGGGGGGGGGGGGGGTGCAATCGGGGCAATATCCCACCTTTGCTGGGTTCTGCGGAAAAAGGAAGATAAATACTGGTTCTTCTGCTGTGTGACCATTTTGCGGGGTGTGAAAGAGGCTATTGACACAATGGCAGGAGCACAGTGGCCAAGTTATTGTTAGTGCGCAGCTGTTAAAATCATTTTTATGGGGATTTTTTTTTTAAGGGGCATGTGCACCCGGTGACTGAATTACTTTAGAGGGGAGGCCATTATTTGAGGAAATTTTCAGGCGCATGTCAAATTACGCTATGGCAGAAAAGGTCATTTATTTCAGTAGTTCAAGAGATAAAGGGAAGCTCATATAGATGAAATAAACCCATCGATAATGTGATATTTTGCAGAATGCCATCTCATATTTCCAACAACAAAAATAATTTCAATTGTTTATTTCAATATTCTAATCGCATGAAATATTTTTTTGTTAGCTGTAAGCTATATGAAAGCTGAATGGCATTCTAATCACGAATTTCACATTTTCAATTGAATTACAGTTTTGAAATAACTTTTTCCAAGATATTCAAATTTATTGAATGCACCTTTATGTGTTAAAGGAGAAGCACCTCGCTCAAATTTTATCAGATGTGGGGGGAAAAAGGCTGACGTTTACCCCTATTGGAAGACCGTTCAGGAGCATTTACTAAGAGCAGAGCTAACGTTTACATTCATCAAAGCCTCTCAGCCATTCTAGTCTATGCTAGCCCTCTTGTGACATTTAAATGAGAAAAGAAGAGAAAAAAAAACCTAAGACACTGTAAACATTTACATTACTACCAATAGTGCAATTACAACCCTGTACTGCCTGTGCAGGACCATCTTAAAGCTTGTCTCCTAATAACCTTTCAAATGGCACATCTTTTTGGAATAAACACAAACATATTTGTGGGATTACAATTGTTTTTGCATCAGGGGGGGGGGGGGATATCAGTGTTGTTTTTCAAACACTTATTCCTCTGTTAATTCATTTTTTTTGCGCGCGGGGGCGTGGGGGATAAATGATAATTTCACACAAAACGGGGACATGAACACAGTCGAGAGTTAGACAGCTTGGAAATAGAAAACTGCACGCGTAAGACAAATAATAGCGCTTCATTTTTGATATTGCCCCCCCTTTAAAAAAAAAAAAACATTTTCATTGCAGCGGGCCAGCATTTTCAGTCTGGGATTCAGTCACATCTTTCTGAAAATGATTGAAGTCTTTTAGAGTGCAAATGCACTAAGCTAGTTGCATCGTCGATAATCAACATAGCCTTAGCCACACAATGGGATGGAAGGAGGACCATGTGGATGTGAATGTAAAACAGGGCTTTGCTCGGAAAATCGCCTCACAACTCGTCGCGGCGGGTCGGCGGCACGCACCGTTGATTGTGTCAAACACGAGCCACATTCGGGTCACACCCAAGTGACAACACAGAACGCGCCGAGGTCAGAGCTTGTAAGAAAATACAATTAAAAATTAGCCCGAAAGACTCATTCTTACTGACGATACTTGCAGTTCTCGAGAGATCGGTTGTTAATCATCCATCCTTAGTACTCGTGCATGCAATTGACATTTAGTGCATGGTCTTTTTACCCCAAGACAAGATTATTGTACTACAAAAAGCATTTTTGCGGTGCGTAGGTATTTTCTTTTTTTTTCATTGCGTTGTCTAGCATTTATACTGTATGTAATTCAGTGTGTGTGTGTGTGTGTGTGTGTGTGGTCAGGAAGCGCGGTCCATAAGCAGACGTAGTCATCGTCACATTGATAAACAAACCAGAAATGCATGGTTGTATCCCACAGGGCCTCACCCAATGATGATAATGTAGCATATCAGAGTTTCAATAAAGTGCGGTCAATGTCATTCAATTTGAAGGAAGAGATATCATTTTTGCCCTCTATCAGGTGCTGTTCACAGCGCATAGAAATTTCACCTTGATCAGAATAGAAGCGTGAACCATGCCTCCCTCCCAGAAAAGTTGGAAAATTTCAGACTGTGAAGTCAAGTTGCAATTTTTGGCCCACAATGAGATCCAAATAACATTGTGACCTGTGTTGTGAACACAAAAATATATATCTCAGAACTGCCTATGACATGAGATGTTGACATCTCAAGTATTGTTCAAAGTACAAAATTTGAAACTGGTCCACGGAAACTTGTAATCAATGTTTTCCGCGTGAAAAATAGTGGAAACAGAAAAATGTGATTAAACCATTTCGGCCGAAGTTGATATCAATTACTCGTATGCAAAATGTGACTAAAACACAACATGAGCTGTGTTGTGAGCACAACAACCCGACAAATGAAAACGTCTAACGGAGACAAATGCAACAATTGGCCGACGTTAAGCTCCCAAGTACTGTTAGCAACATACAAAATGTTAATAACAAACAAAATGTTAACACAATTAGCTCTTAAAATTTAAACATGTTCGAATGTAAACTGCGATCTGCGTTCCACACACAGCTATGTACAGAAATGGTTGCCAAGGAAAACTGCAAAATTTCAATATGGGCCAAATCAAGGTGTGTTCTGTGCACAAAACTCTCGCAGCTTTTTGGCCCATGTTGAAAATTTTCATGTGAGATGAAAACAATTATAAAAAAAAAATTGTACTAGAAATCCAATACAAGAAGCAGTAAAATATGTTCTGTCTTTGAGACGAACATTTGATGGTGTGGGTATTTCATTTCTAGCTATTAAACAATTTCTTGCTTCTTTGGGGGAAAAAAAAATCTCTCAAGCTCGGACAAGAGAGGCACTTTTTGTTTGCCAGTCACGTTATTATTTGTCAAGGTGAAATTCTGAGGAATACTTGAAAGGCTTGGAAGAGTGACTTATTTTGATGCCTGCGTCTGCTCGGAGCGCTTTTTTGTACGTCAACAATGGGGTCGCTGCACAAAAGCGCCTCTGTGCGTGTACACGTGGCAAATTCCCCTGGTGTACGATCACAAGCTTTTTGCACCGCCGAGGAAGCACAGAAAAAGGAGAAAACACGGCAGAGGAGAACAAGCAAAAGGTTAAGCGGAACTTCACGACACGTTGCGAGACGACGTTCACTGTCCGTTCACTCTCAGACCTTGTCCGAAAGCTTCTTGCTCGGTCGGCGCATCGCCACAAGCGGACGCCTCGCCGCCGTTGGAGATCAAATTGGCGGACGCGTCGACGGCCTCCAAGCCGGCGTCCTCCTCATCTTCCTCGTGCTCTTCCTGGACCCCTCCGCCTTCCGCCCCGGAAGCCGCTGCCGCCGCCGAGCCCGGGCTGCCGTCGGCCAGCGTGGCATGAGTCCTCAGGGGGTCCTTGCGCTCGGGATACAACCTCTGCTCGAAGCTCTTGAAGTCGGCCTCGAAGGGGAGCGCCACCTGTGGCGGATTGGCGCCCAGGCCCAGGTTGAGGCTCACGGGCAATGGGGCGGCGGCGGCGCCCATAGCCATGCCGGCGCGATACACCTCCATGCCGTCGGGCAGCATGGACTTAATTTTGGGCAGCCAGCGCTTGCGGACGCGCCGCGCATTGGTGCACATGTCAGCAGCAATCACATTCATTTCGCTCTCCTTGAAGTTAGGGTTGAAGTTTTGACAGTAGACTGCAACACACAAAACGATCCAATCACATGCTCGTCGCTGCACCGCCTGAACATTTCCAAACAGATGATTGGATTTTGTTTTTGTGAATTAGTAGTATTTTTTAAAAACAATAATTACATAATTATTGTTTTTAAAAAATACTACTAATTACAATTTATGTAATTATTGTTTAAAAAAAATACTACTAATGAAATAAAATAGGATACCAATACATAAATAGAAGTATGTATGTAAAAGTAAATATTTCTAAATATATGACGCATCCCAGAGCCTTGGGAGGATAAGTGGTTCAGATAATAGATGGATGTATATACAACACATTTAAACAAATTAATGCCTGTATAATAACCCTAATAATATTTCTTATCTGATAATAATCCGTATGATTAAGACAGTGAATAGAAGTATTACATTTTTATTTCCTTAAAAAGGTCAGATGACATTTATGAATGCAACCTTTCATAAAATACTAAGCTTTTCACATGAATTCATGCTTCTAATCATTTTCATTCGATAGACTCCAGATAAGGGCACCGTGCATTAGCATAGCCCCTTTGTGTTTGAGAACGTGACACAAATCGAGCCAAGTTCACATGTGAAACGAATGTGTGAGGGCTACATTTTTGTTGCAAAGACTCACGTTTGACAGCGTTGAGGACCCTGCTGTCCAGGGGTTTCCTGCTCGGGTCACTGGTGGATGAGCGGATACCAGTCCCGCAGCTGTTCGCTAAAGTGTTTCTGCAATGCACCACAGTCGCCACCACGGGGCAGGGTCCGACACACAGTGAAAAGTCAGTCCAAACAGCATTGAACAACATGGACACAGATGGAGTGTCAACGTGCTTTTTTTTTTTTTTCTGTGCCCGAGTGTGACTTTGACATGACAAAAGAAATGATCACAACGCAGTCTTACCGATCAAAGAATGTCGCTAACAGACGCCGCAGCAAGACTTTGTGTTTGATTCCGGCGCAAAGATGACAATTCATCAGCTGGCCTCGAGTCATGAACACTTGTGTGCCTGGGTGATGAAGAAGAAAAATGTCATTTCATCACACATTTTGTTTTCTCTTATGGGTGTTGTATCGAGCGCTTCTGCTGTCTGAGGTGCAATTCATTGTGTTGGATTTACTGCTAGATGTAATACAAAATACATTTCTTTAGAAAATGCATGCAAAATGCAGAGCCTCTCAAAAACGCACATTCAGTCAGTGATTTTTTCCCCCCCAGCCCCTGAGTCACATTTTTGTTACAAAAGCACTCAGGAGTTTGAGAGTGATTTATTGTCATGTTGGAAACTTATGACCCGACGTAGGTGCCTCCATGTCACAAATAGTTTGACACGGTCGCCTTGATTTAGCTGTAAAACTCTAAATGAGAAAAATCGGGAGAAAGCTGGCAACAATAAACACCAGCGTAGTTATGAAAAGAATTTTTGAATTTTCGCTGACGAGAAGCAGCATTAGATAAAGATGCAGGCTGCTTACAAGAGCTTCTCACACCAGCCACACAACTAGCATGCACATATACGCTGCAGTGCCTACCAACAACCAGTTCCAGCTTCTCCCCGGGATCTCCCTCGGTGTAGAGCTTGGGGTGACATCGGTAGCCAATCTGGCTGATGAGGCTGGCGGGTAGAGCCACCAGGTCCCGACGGATCAGTACACAGTTGCGGTTCTCCAAGGCCAGTGGCACGGCCGCCATCTCGGGCTTGTCGGGCACTGAGGAAGAGTGACAGGGGAGTTTAAAGTTTGACAATCCAGCTGCTTTTCCAAGAAATGCAGCTCACTGGATTTACAAAATGTTAAATAACGCAATAAAAACATGTGTCTTTGAGCAGCTAATACTGCGCGCCTCAAAAAAAAAAAATCTCTGAGCTTTGCGGTGATGTCGACCTCCAGCCTTTCTGCAAGTCATGCTCAATTTTTCTTTGAACTTTGGTGAGACATCAAATACATTTTCTGCATCGGGCATGTGCCAAAGTCAACGGGAGAAAAAAAAAATACTGCACTTAGCCAAAGCCCACACAGACTGTACACTAATGAATGTGTCTTATTAGCCACTGATGGATGACGCACTAGCAGAGTCTACGGGACATACAGTGAGACTAACTGGTGCTTAAACAGGGCTTAAAGTGGAGAACAAACCGCTAGAAAATTTTGGGCAGCAAAGAGCAGCAACCAGACCACCGGTAGCTAAAAGAGACAAATATAACGCTAACATGTCAGTCTCAGGCTTCAAAATTCTTAATAATATTTAAGAGCAACTTAAAACTTGTTAATGGGAGTCATCAAACAGCTAAACGGTTTTAAACAGAGCTAAAGGTGGTTTTAAAATAGCTAGCAGTGGATTAAAGGCCGTTAACAGTGGCTATCAAACAGTTAAGAGACTATTTGCAACGGCCGGGTTGCTAATCGAGGTCATATAATTCTAACACGTTCACAGTCTCAAGATTCAACACAGCGGACAACAGCTAGCAGACAGCTCACACTACCTTAAATGTAGCGGCTAGCTGAACGCTAACAGGTTGTATCATAAGTTGCACGCAATTCGGATCTAAAAGTGGACGTTCCAAAAATCTGCTCAAGGTCATCAGGAAATAATCACGACTGGATCTTTTCGGGGGGGATGGATTTTAATCCCAGTGTACGATAAACCTGGTTGATGACGACTAAAAAAGGGGGTAACAATACTCACTGCCATAGGGGTTGCCTGGACGTGCATAGAGGTGACTGAAGCTGTCCTCCACCATTCCGTCATAGGGCTCTTCCTCAAACTCCTCATCCTCATTCTGGTACGACGTGGGACTGTCGGTGGTGGGTAAACTGGATTCCCCGGGACTTGAACGCTCACCCGTTGCTCCGCCCCCTGCCCCACCTCCCCCGGCACCCAGAAGGTGGTAAGGAGGTACACCGGGGATGGTGGTGCCTCCGGCTGTGGTGTAGAAGAGCGAACTGGCCCTTGCCAACCGACTGCCCAGCTCAGAGGAGGAGATTTTGCCTTGCGTGGTTGCGATGCTGAGGGGCGTGGGCTCGCCACCTTCTAGCTTAATCTTACGGGGCGGCATAAGAAGGGACGGGGACCAGCCGGGGTTCGCCAAGAGAGTGGCGACCGCCAGGCCGTTGCCATTGTTGCACGGACTCTGTGGCTCCGAGCCCGTCTCCTCCAAGGTGCCGGCCGTCTGTGAATCGCAGTGCGGTGAGTTGGCCTTGAACATCAGGTCCATGCCGCGCTCCACGATGTGCTGGATCTGCAGGTAGCCCGCCGTGTACATGACCACCAGCTGCTCACTCGCCGCCATGGTCAGCTTACCCGTATAGCAGAAGGAGAGGATCTGCTCAAAGCATGCCGGCGTGACTGAGGAGGGCAACTCGAACTGGGTCTTGGTGGACGTGCTGAAGAGGTCACGAAAGTACAGGCTGCTGGCGGCCAGCACTGCCCGGTGGGCTTTGAAGGCCTGGCCTGCAATTAAGAAACAATATAGAGGACGAGACCATCAGGCCGTCTGACTGAATCCAAATTCAGCCACAACGATATAACCCAAAAGGGGCAGAAAAAAAAAAATCAAGAAATAAGATTACGAGAATTTTGTAATAAACATGTATTTTGTTTTTAAATAGTGGAAATAGAATGATTTTTTAAAAGTTATAAAATTCCAGGAATTTTTTTTTTTTGGTTTAAATAATGAAATGAGGAGGGGACTCAATAACGCGAAAATGAAAAAAGTGTGACTGAGGCAATACTGTGCAGATATGCTGTGAAATCGCACAGCTCGATTGGAGTCTCACAGAGAGGTTTAAAAATAAATAAATAAAAGTAACGCACCTTTGACCAGGATGGAGACATCGCAGTAGTGCCCCAACAAACGCTGCTCATTCAGGGAGCCCAGCACCGTGGCTCCAAAATTCGGGATCTCCACGTGGAGCAGCTGCGACATATTTGGACCAGGAGACTTCTGCTACGGACCGCAGAACGCGCCAGTGAGGGGAGCAATCTGTAAACAAACAAAATAAAAATAAAGAGCACCGCAGTGAACCAGCGACTCGTCAAGGGTGTATGTACTCCGCCTCTCGCCCAAAGTCAGCCAGACTCTGCTTCAGCTCACCCCGCTGCCCTCAAGAGGGCAAGCTCTCAAGAAAATGGATGGATGTCCAAGAAGGACGAGGTACGGACAAAGGCGCTGGGAGAGGGAGCGGTCGATGCCAACGGGTTTGGTTGAGAGTGGCGAGGCCACGAGCGACAAAAGGAGGGCTGAAGTCAGTCCACTAAATATAAACACAGCCGAGCCGTGTGTGTATATGAGGCCAATGTCAAATGCGTGACTGTATATGACACTTGGACTCCGAGACAGCGTGGCCTCATTCCACGGGCTGTTCGTCATGGCCACAGCGCACGGCATCGGGAGCGTACATTCATGGTCAATTTCCCAGTGGAAGTATTGAGAGTTGGGAATTGACCGATTCCAGGGTCACACTTTTGCCATGGGGGGGGCAAACAAGAAGCTATATTACAGTTTATACAGTAGAACAGTAATTGG
The DNA here is from genome assembly GCA_026261675.1 of Hippocampus mohnikei. Classification (NCBI taxonomy): domain Eukaryota; kingdom Metazoa; phylum Chordata; class Actinopteri; order Syngnathiformes; family Syngnathidae; genus Hippocampus; species Hippocampus mohnikei. The sequence goes on from JAKGUB010000344.1 coordinate 4,875,424, forward strand.
TGTCAAGGACTTCTTTGCATGTCACTAAGGAGCTATGTTTATTTAGCCTGGGTTCTTAGTCTAAGTTGCAGAGTTCTCCCCGCTTGTGCATGCACCCCCCCCCCCACGCCACCCCCAAATCAAACAATCTGGAAGCCATTTATTTGTAAAATGTGTTTGAAATGACATAAAACGGTTTTGAAATTGTAATGGGTGGTATATTGATGGTTCAAACCACATCTGTCAAAGTCAAAAGCCCCGGGGGCCAGATGTGGCCTGAGACCAGCAAATATTTTTTTAATGTAGCCTGCTTAAAGCAAATCATGCATCGACTTCATGTCCCTTGCTGAACAACTCTCCCAAAAATAACAAATTGCCTTTACTTTTACGTAGTAATTGTAACATAAATTCTCCTTCTGAGTTTCAAAACTGGTTAGCCATCAATTTGTTGTGTGTGTGTGTCATATGAGGCAATTCTGTATTTCACACATGAAAACAAGTTTTGCATTTGCTGCTTTAAACTATGAATAAAGATAACTGATCTTTGGTGTCACCCGGGACCAACATTAAAAATTTGAAAGATGCCAAGGTGTTTTTCCATCAAGCGATCACCACAATTTGTGCTTTGACATTTACCCGACTTGACCAGACGTCGACTGTATTTATGTGATGCTAAGGTCTTCATCGCTATATATCTGACCATGCTATACAGTAGGTAGTTTTACGCAACTTGAGGCAAAAGTTTATCCAAATGGATCACGTTTCTATCAGATTTATTCCATTACGTCTTGTCAGCTACGTTAACGGCTTCAAATTTTACAAGGTGGAGGATGGGGTGTTCGACTTCTGTGTATCCACTTTGATATAAATTTACAGCTCCTTGTCTGGCATGTTGCCCACGCATGTCCTCACCAGTCTTTCCCCACATGAACTTTGAATTCCCCCCGACCGCTCCCCCCCACACACACGCATAGTCACAGACATATACAGTATACACATAGGTGTGTGTGTGTGTCACACACACACAAACATATCTACACATTCATACCAGTTTCATTATTGAGCAATGCTGCAGAGCAGTTTCCAGGAATACAAAGTGAAAAAAAAATGTCACCGCCTCTCTCACGTACTCCCTCTCTTTCCCACTTCATGCACACATACTCGCATGCACTCTGCCTTACTTACATAAAAGTATGCACGCCTAAACGCGCACACACACGCAGTCTCTCACAGTTCAGACTGCGTAGGGAAATGAGTGTGTATTCTGGCACGTAAGCGCCAACTCACCTGGGGAAAGCAGCACATAACAGTGTCATGCACTAATGCGGAGAAATGTGCTCAGACGGCGTTCGCGTTGCGACGTGCAAAGAAAGCGGCGGCTTGGCGGATTGCTTGGCGGCGGCGAGGTCCCAAAAGCGGAGTTTGACGTGCACTCTTAGAGTGTCACCCTGACTACATCCCATTCCAAAAAAGACAGGGTTCCTGTATGCCCTGCGCCATGACTGACTTTTCCGTCTCCTATCCGTCTTCTATGTCGGTATTCCATTCTGTGCTGTAAAGACTCTCCCTGCCTGCCTGTCAAGATCTTTCTGCTGTTCTCCCATCTCTCCGTCCTCCTCCCCAGGCTGAGATTCAACAAGTGCCAGTGCAGAAAGAGAGACAGTGAGAATGTGTGATATACAGAGGGAGAGAGAGGAGAGAGAGAGAGAGAGAGAGAGAGAGAGAGAGAGAGAGAGAGAAGTGTGGATCAATGATGAAAGGAGTGGGAGGCTCACTTGTGTTTGTGTGTGTGTGCGCACGCGCCGGATCAATGCAGTATCTATACGTCGCAGGGAGTGGGAGGGAGAGAAAAAAAAACAGGCTACAGTTACAGACGGAGTCAGAAAGTGGGCAGAGCTGAAGAGAGAGTCAAGATGGAGGGGGGTGGGGAGGGAGAGGGTGCAGAGGGAAGGTGGGGAGTCGCTGAGACAGACGGAGAAAGTCATTCGAGGACAGTACGAGCAGAGAAAGACAATTAGGTTGAGGCATGTAGCGCCGCTCGCCCTCTGGAAGAAGCGGCGTCGATCCGCATGGGATCGTTTACATGACTGCTCATGCAAGGGAGGCTATAAGGTACCGTGGCGTAGCTCCAGCCACAGTCCTTTCCTGTCAACAGTGAGAAAACCGAGCGCTCTTATCGTCATGGCAATCACGGTAGAGCGGTCCCATGACTTCAGAGTTTTATTCGGTCCAGGACCATTCTCGTAACTCAAAACACTCGGATCGCCAATCGAGCAATCAATCAATTCAACAGAATTCAAGAATGAAACCATTTGTGCTGCATGATAATGGTCATTGTGTTGCTCTTTTCTTGCACTCACAACGTGGCCACAAGAGGGCGGATTGATATACCGTATCGGCATTTTTCGTGTAGAACACAGAAGACGGAGCTCGACCAACGTGAAGTTTTAGAGCAAGATTCATGATACAAGATTCAGTCGATGCTAATATGATTGTTCTCTGTGGAAGTTTTTTTTTTAGCGCTGCATCGCCGTAAACCGATTGTTCATGCAGTCCTGATTGTTTCCTGTCACCAACGTGAAATGTTTTGTGTCCGGTTATGCTACTTGCTACTGTAGACACAATTATGATTTTTGTTGTTGTTTTTGTCAACAAGAAATGTTGTAGGCTTGCAGCATGGTATCTGCTACCACAGTATGCAGTAGCTATGACAGAATAACTTACTGTCGAGACTATTATCATAATTTGGTAGTTTAAGATTAAGTTGATACTGTTTTGCTGTCAAAAACAAAAGCAGTTTTAGCAAAGTATCATGCTATAAGCGGCCATGCCACAGCTACCGAGGCATGAGCCAGCGAGTGCCGAACCACTGTGCCTCGTTCCTTTATTACTTCAGTTACACGGACCACCGATTTGGGGGAAATACAGAGGAAATACAGTACACGTTAATGCTGACAACAGTAGTGACATACTCAGCGAGGCTTACCACAGACGGTGGTAGGATGACTAAAACAAAAAGAGAAATGACTTTATATGAGGCAGGATTCTGGACATCCAGTGATGTAACTTCCGAAATTCCGGCTTGACACATACACGGAAAAAAAAGCGACACCTCTTCTTACTTGGTGTACAACACCGATAATTATGTTTTCATTTTCATTGCTAACTTAGCCAAATTTGTTTGGGGTGTCTTTGGCGGACATTTTTTTTTTTTTTTTTTTTGGCTTGAGTAAGTGTTTTGTGTTTTACAGTGAATCATGGAGACCTTTCCAGTGAACACCTACACGCACATGCAGAGAAAACTCTGTCAACAAGCCACACGGAGTTTGGATTTATGCCCAAATTTTGACATGATTATGGCTATGCCTCGTTGGATGATGCACGAGTCGTCGGATTTTGCCGAAAGGTTGGTCGCAAAGGGCAAGAGAAGAATATTACAAACAGCTCTCAGTAGCCCCTTTTAAACTCCACTTTTAATGCCTTATTTTCCTCAGTCGACGCTGTGACCAGTTTCACAGTAAGTTCATTCCGTTGTTTAAATTTGTAGAAAAAAATAAGTAGATCACAGACGTGACACAAAACTCAAGTCAGTTCAAATGACTTTAAGAAACACTAAATGATATCAACCATGTCCATTTCAAATGTCCAAAACTAACACCGGCATCAGATTAGATCTGCTCCTTAGTCTGCAGTTTAGCATTAAAAAAAAAGAACCATTTTTAAAACAAAGTTACAAGAATGACATTCCATTTTTGGGGTTAATTTATGAGACTACACAGAGTAAAAAAAAAAAAAAACAGTATTTAGTCCCAAAAAAAAGTTGACTGTTGATATGAGGTCTGTTGCGCTCCTCCTCCCTGCATCAATTAAGAGCCCTTTTTTATGACACGTGCCAGATAAGAATGTTAAAATGTGCTAAAGGGTAAATGATAGCCATAGTTTGACCCTGCAACAAATTAACTTCCAAAGACTTAAATCCCTAAGACTCAGTGTTCTATTGGTTTTACGTTTTGATTTTAACACTGGCCAACTTTTTTTTTTTGTAAACACACGCCCCAGATAAGAACGTTAAAACAATCACGAAAGAGTTGATGATGAACAGTTTGACCTTGAACGGATGTATGGCTTGTTTTTATAAATGTGTGCGCCAGACAAGATTGGTATGTTACTTTAAAACAGTCAATTGAAGGGTTTATGATGGAACATGCTTGATCTGGAATTTGGACTGTTTTGTTTTTTTATAGTGGTTCGCTATGGTGTGCACCAGAAAAGAATGTCCAAACGTGACTTAAAGCAGTCGATAAAGGGTTGACGGTGGCCACAGTTGGACCCTGTAACAGATTTATTCTCATTCCTCTGGGAGAAATTGTGTCGATGGAGCAAACCGCTTTCGGCGTTGCCATTTGGATGGACTGCATTGTGTTCACTTGAAAAGGAGGAGAAACTTGTGCTCAACTTTACCTCCTCGGCTGTGGCAAGGTGGTGGTGGGGGGTTCTCTCACACACACACACAAAAGCAGCAGCAGTGACTGCGGCTTTAAAAGAGATTGGGCCGGCACTGTGATATCTGCACTGCACATATAGGCTCACATGAGCGAACAGGCACAAAAGGCAAGAGACGCAAATCCGCTAATACAATCGGACGTATACAACACACACATCCACACACTCCCCTCCTCCCTCGCTGTGTTCTTTTATAGACACAGTCACGTCATCTCCCAGTACACACTCAGGAATGCACACTCTTGTTTGTTGGCGTGTGTCGCCATGAACCTGCTCGTCCATCCATCAGTTACCGTGACGATTGTCCTCATGTTACCCCCCCTCCACATCCCACCCGTCTCTCCATCTCTACACTCTCCTTCCTCGCCTGCACAGCACGTAGCCGCTGTCTCGCTGCCAATTAATGCACAGAGGGCTGCATTGCAGTGAAGTTGGCGCGCTACGGAGTCTACAGACATGCATGTTCGTGCCAGCCAAGTGAGAGAGAGGAGGGGGTTAATGGAGAGGAGGGAGGGAGAATATGTTGAGTCAGGCAGACAGGACGGGCCGAGAATGTGCACACATTCTCACACATTCACACACACACACAGCCGCATATTCACTGTAATATATGCAAGGAGTGAATAGCGGGGCACGTATGCATGCGCCAACTTAAACTCCCCACCCCTCCGCATTAAATATAAATTCTGCACATGCCTGATGAAAAATAAAAAAGCCCCCCCCACCACCCTCCGCCGCCTTTCTTTCGTGTCCTCATTTTCCCGCCCTGCATTTGCACCTCAAACTTTTCCCAGAGTTAACACCCCCCCCATCCCCCGCCTCTTCAGTCGTCTCGCCATCACGAGTCGCGGCAATGTCATCCCTTCTTTTGGTGGATTTTAATCAAGAATTTCATACCTACGCATGGCGTCATTTGCTCGAGCAGCAGGTCCAGGCATATTTGAATAAAATCAAGACGGAGAGACAATTGGCCAGATGGCATTCACATACGCACGCACACTAGATATACACAATACATGCACATTTTTAATAACAAAAGACAGCATTGGAACATAAAAGAGCAGTTTTAGCTCCTTTAGATGGAAGCAGTTCTTGTTCTAAGATCGGAGATGAAAGTGGACTTTCCTGAAAATACAATATTATATATATATATATATATGATTTTAACTGACTCACCAGATTTGTCGACCTTTCTAATGTAGTCGGACAAAAAAAATCTCCGTTCAAGTCCATTCCTCAAGCCATGACCACTTGAACGTGTTCCTAACACTCTCGTGGATTGCACGTATGTCAGCTTGCCCGTCTACCTGTTTGAACATTGCGCTGGGGCCGTTACCTGGCCGATCACGCATGAATTAGTTTACACAAAACACTATTCAAATACTCGACATTCAATGATTATTCTGCCTTTTGTGTGCACACGTGCACCCTTTGTGGTTTCCATTCTCGCTGAAATTTCGAAATCGCAAGTAAGCATGTCCAGCGATGGTGATAGAGATACGATATGCTTACTCCTGGACAAGATATCATAGCTAACTAGCATGGCTAACATTGGCTAGTTTCCTTACAATCCTCAATTTTCCCAATCCTTAATTTCTTTTGCTAGTCCTGTCCCATAGTTTTAAAAATATGTCATCAGTTAGAACATTGAATATAATCTTGTCTTTGAAGTGTATTCACTTTTCCTCACCGGTGTAGTCCTGAAAATAAATCTGCAGTTTTTGATTGACAGATGTGTTACTCCAGCACTGACTGTACTATTGTGGTTCGCTCAATATGTTCACCAAAAAGAAGCAACTTCTGGTCTGATGCGGTGCAGTTGTACAAAAGTGCTGACATGGAGAAAGTTGAACCGTTTGCAGTTAAACAGCGTTTAAAAGTCCAAACGGCTGCTGTTTATTTCCACCTATACAATGTCAATGTGAACAATGGCCGCATTATAAATATTCAAATCCTGCAGTTGTTCCCATGTCTAAAGTGTACCAGACAACAGATTCTATCCACGTTGAGACGGCAACGCTCCCTGGCAACAATTCTACCAATGGGGACCGAGCGGGTGTCTGCCTGTCTGAGTATCATTATGGGATGTCGAGAGAGAGCGGGCAAAAGAGAGCTTGCTCATAATGCAACATCACTATGGTGAGTATAGACCTCGCTGGGTGAAGTTGTCTGCGCACACCAAGGATCAAAAATCATTTTCTTTATACAAAAAAAAAAAAGAAGAAAATTCTGTGATTTACGCAGTTATGTAATGGACAGACAGCAATGAAATGATCTGTAGTAGGCCCGTTTGTGTGTGGTATCTTTCCATTGCAAAACGCACCGCTAAACTAACAAGGAAAATGAGTGGGGGGAAGAAAATGCAAAATTCCAAGTTGAAAAACGGAGCGTAAAATTCATATAGCAGCTGCCTTACATCATGTGGAACCTTAAACTTTTGTCATCCGTTAAACGCTGTCGTAAATATTAACATGGTTGTAGACAAAGGAGTTTAGGTTTTGGTCGCTTCTTTGCACTAACGCAGCACTCGGGTTTTGGCTGTTGAGGACACATGGAACCAAAAAGGGGGGGGGGGGAAAGTTACGCACCATCTGGGAACAAGATGCTGCCTTTTGCTCACTTTCAAGACAGTTGGTAGACACTAACGCGGGGTTCACCTTTCCACTGGTGCGATCAAATTCAGCAAAGGTGTTTACTGGATATCTCTGAAAGGCTATTTTGAGGTTTGGGGAGTGTTAAGAGAGATTTTTACCCCGCCAGGCTGTTCGGAATGGATCATAGCCAACAATCGTTCAACATTTACAATCACAAATCCTTAAATTGGGCCGAGCTGAGGACTCCATGGCTGTGCATTGTTGTCAGACAACGACGGTACAAGTCTTGAGCATTTCTATCATTCGTTTCACAAGTCAACTTTCAACTTCTTTGCAGATACCATAGAAGATAACAGTCCTGGTGCCCTTTGGAAATGCGCTGCCTCTTGCAGGTCAGTGTTGGTACTACAACTAAAACAGACATCTGATGCAGACTTGAGAACATCAAGACAATGACGCCAATAAAGCATGACCGTGTTGACACAAGCTAACGTTGAGGCCATTTTTGTAGCAATACAAACTATCGTCTAGAATGGACTTGGTTGTCGTTGCAAAATGGCAACTGTTTTTTGCATTTTCATGGCATCGTGCCCAAGTATTTTAGTCTGCATCAGAGGAGTGGAAACTACAACTGTTAACACTTCACATAAAATGTTATAAAAAACCCCACATAGGCTGATAATATGTCAAGCGCGATTAATTCGATCATTAAATCATCTCATCCACTTTCTATAGCGCTGGTCCTGATTCGGGTGTCGGGGGGCCAGCTGAAGCCTATCCCAGCTGACTTTGGACAGGAGGCATGTACACCCTGAACTTGTCACCAGCCGATCGCAGGCTACACAATCAACGAGTCACCAACAAAACCCACGCAAGCACGGGAAAGACATTCTAACTCCACGCAGGAAGGCCGAAGCCGAGACTTGAACCCAAGACCTCAACTGTGAGGCAGATGTGCTTACCACTTCGCCCACCAGCCTCATTAAATCATACTTTTTCACAAGTTTCATATGGTCCTCGGAGGACTAATAAAGCATCAAAACTACAATGGGCTACATTCTCCGAGGCCTGATTCAGAGCCGCACAGCGTGGCTGCCATAATGAAACCTGAGACGGACCGATGAATGTTGTTGTCTTTGTGCGTGCATCTGTGTGTGTGTGTGTGTGTGTGTGTGTGTGTGTGTGTGTGATCCCTTGAGGCAAAGGCAAATGGACTCCAAGTGGATGCGGGAGGTAAACAAACAAACAGCAGCGGCAGCTAATGCCTCAAGAAGCACACAAGCATCTAAAGCCAGCTCCATTATACATCTACGTACGACAGTCGTCGTAGTCCCCAAGCTCAAGAGACAGAAAAATTAACTGAACAGCCGTGAGAGCAAATACATGAACAAAAGGAGCGAGGAGCGACAGTGTGTGTGTGTGTGTGTGTGTGTGTGTGTGTGTGTGTGTGTGTGTGTGTGTGTGTGTGTGTGTGTGTGTGTGTGAAAAACGCAAACAGAACAAGTACGAAGTTGCAAAATCACAGTCGTGCAGAGAGAGGGGAGGGGGGTGGGGGGGGGCGTAACAATTAGACACTTGAGGAAGAGGAGGATGAGGAGGAGGGAGTGTGACAAAGAAAGGTGAAGCTGGCAAAGAGGAGCCTGCAGGGAAGATATGGATATGCTTTGGAAACACTCTCCATTCACGACAAAGAAAAGCATCGACAGTATTGCGGACATCGGAAAGCCTATCAGGCAGGGAAGCCTCGTGGCTCATAAATAACATTCAAATTCTATTCTGAAGTAATGCAATATACTGCGTGACACAGGGTTGACGCCCGAGTCTTTGCAATTACAACACTTTTTTAAAAAGCGTATTTCCCCACAAGGAAATATTGTCAAGTTCATGAATTCCATTTAACAAAAAGTAACACGAGTCACCCTTTCAAGACGGCTGAGTCATTGTCATGCTACTAATTAGCCTTGGGCTTTCCGCTACATGCTATTTACACAAGTAGCTGCTTAAAAAAATAATCATTAACAATCTCCAATTCAACAAGGTCTCCAAATGATTAGGCGATGATCAAAAATAATTGCAGACTAATTTGATGATCAATTTGTCATCAATTAAATAAAGCAAATCTTTTGTTGTATTGTTTATCATATGGAGTAATCACAGTTTGCAAAAAAAAAAAAAAACAACAACATTGTACTAAACGCTGGCAGATCTGAAGTCTGTCAACATTTCCAGACATCACATATAATGACCGATTTCTGTCTTTTGGTCGGGCGGTGTTCTGTCGGGTAGCTGACGCGGGAGGTGACGACAACACATCAAATGTGCTGACGCACCACTGCGTCAGCGAAAAGAAAAATTATTTGCTATCTCGCAGCAACAAACTTGTCGCCGGCCCAACATAATAGGTTTCTGTGTGCCAATATGGATTACCATCACCAAAAAACACCAGGCAGTTTTTGTTGGGTCATATCCAGTTCTTACGCACGCACGCACGCGCACACACACACACACAGACACATGCAAAGTGACAAAAATCAGCCGGCTAACAAATGAAGAAACAAATCAACACTGGCTACAAGCTGAGGTACAACCAAGAAATGTATATTCAGCACATCCTCAAGTTCTTTGAAAGTGCTACTTGTGGGCCAGATCAGAATGACTTGCTTACGACAACAACTCTATATGTGCTAACTTAATGAATAAAACTTTTTCAGCCAATAAGGAAATCTGTTAAAGGGACCAAAAAGTAACTATGATCTTAATGAGAGAGGGCAATCGTTGATTAATTAATCAGAGATCAATTAATCATGTCTGGCGAGGATAAAACTGCTGCCGATAGAGACGTCTTTTTTTTTTTTTTTTTGCAATTTCTTGTCACCTATCTTTAGAGGTGATGGCGACTATCACACACACATGCCGACCGCTGTTTCACCGTGTTGCCTTCTGGAAATATTTGTATGCAAAACAATTCTGGACCACATATATAAAGCGAAGCACCAAGTAGGGCTGGGCTGCAAACGAGTGCGCCTTTCTTTGCGTCGTCGCTATTCTTGCGTTCTCGTTCAATGTCAAATCTAGTTCCCAACCTCAAAGTGTCATATGTCGGGATCACCGGAAACTCAAGACGCCTTGTAATCAACAAAATACGGTCCAAATTCCGTTCTGTGCTTTGTCTCTTCGGCAAATCACATCTGTGCTGGTCAGCTTCCCATTTCACGCCGATTCGTAGCATTTTCTCTCAGCGTCTCACGCGCTGCGAAAATCAAATCACGTTTGGAACAAATACATGGCGCGCGTCAAAGATGGAGACGTCCTGTGAAATCTAATTGAATTGTCTCAACGTGTGACAACGAGTGACGCTCCGCAGGCCGCCGTTGTCCTCAAAAATCAAGGTCACGCGCCTCACAATGGACGAGCAAAGACTGCTTTGGCAACGCGCACAACGTTTTGGACTTTTTCATTGTAATAACCTGCAAGAATGAATTATCGAAGCAAACAAGCGCAGCCGATTAGGTTCTAAAAAAAAATCATAATTAAAAAAAAAAAGGGTAGTCTCTGCCACAGCACATTTAAGAAAACTATCAAGAGCATCTTACCAATCCATCTATCAAGTGATGTCCTTGTCAAAAGTGGAGTCACGCGGCAGTAGAACAACGCTTATTAACACCCACCCAAGAAAATGAGACCTGCTTCGTGGGGAGTTCACTTCTCACCCGTATTTAACACTATCACCGGTGCTTTTAACACTACTGTCCTCTGTTACATTTCACTTACGGTAACAAACTATTGAGAACAATTAACAGTGTTCTCTGTTGGTTCATGCTAAATAACAAGACGAATGTTTACTACGTCCTATCAAAATAAATACATTTTAAAAAGACAGACACTTTGGGGTGTCACCAAAAACCCCCCGATATGAATCAGAAATTCCTTTTGAGGTTTTCATGTGCCTCTTGAAATAATGGCAACAAAATACGTAACAGCATTTGCACAATGACAACACCTAACAGTTTGCTAGCCGAGAACCTCCACTCGTGTCGCTAACGTGGCACCACAGCATTGCACTCAAACAACCAATTTCTTCTTCATCTTTTCACAGGCGGTGAGAAGAAAGGAAAAAAGAAAAGAAAAGAAACCTCCAGCTTTTTTTATTCGTTCATCCCATCAAATCAATGATCTGCTGACTCATGCTAGTGTGAAATTAAGACCCTTAGGCCAGTGGAAAAAATGTACAGCCCTGTGTTATGTTTTGGACACAGGCGATGTCACATGGCGTCTAATGTTCGGATGCCGGTGAAACAGATTTATTGCGTGACTGTTGCTGTGCTATCACATGCTGTACATTACATGCATTTCACATGGACGTATTGACGTTTGTTGTTGTTGTTTTTTGTTTTTTTACTCCGCAAACTCTCACATTGAGTTTTGCTTTGCGGGTATCAGAATATCAAACGCGCCCAAAAAGGTGAGGAGTCCTGCAAGACTTGCTTCTCAGACCAAGATAATTTGTACAAATCAAGTGAGAATCTTGAATGGAAAATCATGACAGTTTCTAATTACGGCCATTTGCACAATATTTAAGTAACCACACAAAGAGAAACTGTTTTACAGCTTGAGATCTTTTCATTCTGCTAATAGCATTCTGCTAACACCTGAATGCTGCTGACTGCTGGTGAATGCTGATCACCACGAGATTTTTGGACAATTCCATGCTTCCAATATTGTGGGAACAGTTTTGAGTGGGCCCCTTCCTCTTCCTACATGACTGCACCAGTGCACAAAGAAAGGTTCATAAAGACATGGATGACAGAGTCTGGTGTGGATGAACTTGACTTGCCCACAGCGTCCCGATCTCCATCCAAAACACCACCTTTTGGGATGAATTAGGCTACGTTCACACTCCAGGGCCTGTGGGTGCGCAAGAGTGTAAAGGCAACCTGCGTGCAGCATTGCTGCAGTGACGTCCCTTTGGTCCTTGCCCGCGAGAATATTTAAAAAGCCTTTAAAGCGGAGACTGAGCCAGGCTTTCTCATCCAACATGAGTGTGTGACCTCACCTTTAAACTGTGATAGCTGCTCAGCATGGACCGAAATTATATTGAATCCTGTCGATGAGGAATGGGATGTCACGTCAATTCATGTGTGCAGCAAGGCGAGTGAGCGAAGACATTTGGCAACATAGTCTAGACTTGAAGGAACGGCCGCGTGTAATTTACTGAAAAGTTCATTCACCCTGTAAAATGACAACAAGAAAGTCATTGCATCATACCCTCTCAAACTGAGCTGTTCCATATCGAATCGAAATTGCGCTGAAACGAACCGAATCGATCAACCTTAAAACAAAAGTCTTATTGGAGCAATCTACGCCCATATGTATAACTGTCTCTTTATACACACACGCGCGCATGCACACAGGGGTAATACTGACATCATGGTGCCGTTTCAGAGCTGACACACATGCGTGACATGTCAGCGGCTCAACACAGCCACCAGAGGAGCGTACCAAATGAGGACACCTCTTTCAGCATCAGTGCCCTACTGTCTAGTGAGTCAGGCCAAACACCCACACATACACATACATGCAGTCACGCAGATAAGTACAGTGCTCAGCTTTGGGCGGAGAAATAAAATAAATAAAATAAAAATCATGGTGTGTCACGCAAGGTGAATTAAAAAAAAATCTCATGAGGTCAAAAACTCACAATGGGCTCAAGTGTTAAGATAACATAACAGGCTGTCACTGTTCAAGAGCATACATACATAAAGACTTATTTTCAGAGCGCACCCTCCCCTTAAGCGGCCGCCCACTTGCACTCGCACGCGCACATGACTGTGAACTAAGCCCAGCGTACATGCGCTCAAATGACATGTCACCTTGGATAACCTCAGCGCGCGGCAAAGAGCCCCAAATGACCTGGGTAAACACTCCTTGTTTGTCCCGGTCAGACTTAATCAAGCAGTCAAAATAGGCCACTTTCTTAGCATGGCTTAATACCGTCGACTCCCCTCGTCGCCCTTTGCATTATTGTTCTCCACAAACATACCTTCAGCTCAATTATGTTCCAGTTTTGTGGAGCAAAACACTCACACAGAGCTAACAAATACTGTACGTCGACCAAGGGGTTCACCATCTTGCCACAGAGTTGACACGCCAGTAGAGCAAGACAGCACTGCATCGAGGTCTGGCAGACTTTATTTTGAGAGTGATTTCGAATAATCTTGTCCAAAAACAGGTCATGGTGATTCACAGGTTCTCGGGGTGATGTTTACGGCTCAACCTTTGTCCATTTTGAGCTTAAGGGTTTCACCCCCCCCAAAAAAAGGCTTGGACAATGTTCCTGGCCTTTCACACGCATGGATTTTTGGATCAAATCAGGTCAGCACATCTACAACGGCCTTCCAGGAGTGTTTACGAAAAATGAATGAATGAATGTAACAGACTTCCTTTTATCACATTTTTAGCATGCAAATGAAAAAAAACAGTCATAGTCTGTCTTCACAGATCAGAAAGACACATGGAAATGAGATTAGCATCACAGGAGGATGTTGAGAAAGGGACAGGCGTGGCCTGTTGAGTGTTCACGTTGATAAAATACAAAATCTTATTTTCAAACAGGAAAAAAAATAATAAAAATCAGCCCACATGCTATGTTCAAGTGTCCTGAGGCTTCCATTAACTCAAGTAACTGCTCCGAATTATGACCGTACTCTTTGGAAGTTCAGTCTAAATATCAAATCACGGGTTCGCAGTGCTTCAATAGAGTCCCTTGAGTTGGTTCCATACAATACAAAACATGAAGCGAGGATCAAACAACTTGAATGAGAAAAAAAAATCCAGGATACTGTATGTTTTTCGAGAATTGATCACGATGGACGACAGCATCCTTATTTATTTATTTGAATGCCACTGATAGTGATGCAAAAATAGTCCATTTTAAGTGCAATTGCCTTTCAATTCTTAAGAATATTGAACATTTGCAATGAAATGTAGACCCCCCCCATAAATTGTTGTCATCAGAAATCTCTCTCTATATATGGTGACATGTGTTTATGTACATGTAGTGATTTCAAGCGAGCTGCAATCTCTCAATCGTAAGATAATGCAGTAGACATTTTGCATCGAGAGATCCAAACTTGATCTACTGATCTCATCAATTCTGGCAGTCGAAACGGGTATCTGGTGCCGGTGGTTCGTCTCTATAAATTCCTTGCAGATGTAGCAAATATCCACATAAACAAGCAATTAAATAGCACAAAAAGAGCACCGGCGTGAGAGGATAGCTGTTAGGCGTAGAAAAAAAAGTAGTGTGTTTCCGGTAACCCGACCGACCGAGAATTTCTACCTTGAAAATAAACTTTGCGGTCGGCATTTTTTTTCAAACCTTTTAAATTTTTGTGTAATAATAATAATAATAATACATTTCATAAGCGCCTTTCAAAACACTCAAGGACGCTTTACAATCAAAACAAGAACAATAAAACCCACGGAGATGTCCTGGAGGTGTGAGAGAGAGAGAGAGAGAGAGAGAGAGAGAGAGAGACTCCTCCGGGTTGAGTGACCGCTGGCGCGTTTGGCTGCCACTGCTCAACCTGTATTGTTTTGTATTGTTTTGTGTTTTTTGTTATTGTAAAGTGTCCTTGGGTGTCTTGAAAGGCGCTTATAAATAAAGAGTATTATTATTATTATTATTATTATTAAAACCACAGACAAAATTATAAATAATAAAAGGAAAGATGAATTTAGAGCGTTTACATCGGTGCAAACTCTCGCGATATTCGTCGGCTAGCCCAACGGCTTCAATAAAGGATTCCAACCAGCGGGGCCACGGGACAGGCGGCTCGCCAGGCAGGGCGAGGAACGGAGGAAGAGGCGAGGGTGGAAGCTCCATCTTCGTTGCCATTGTTGTGTTTAATAAAACGCGGGGAGTCTGACTCTGTGCTCACTGCCGTTTATTGTCAGTAGTCACCTTTTCATATGAACACTTTTACGGCCGTGACGTCACGCCGTCATAAACTGACCCTCTGGCTGTGGTTATAACATGCCACAAATAATAATAATAATATATTTAATTTATAAGCGCCTTTCAAAACACTCAAGGACGCTTTACAATCAAAACAAGAACAATAAAACCACAGACAAAATTATAAATAATAAAAGGAAACTCTCGCGATATTCACGTTGAGCGTGCGCGTGGTTTGCCCTGTCGTCTGTCAACAACATTGAATCGTGGCGGCGGCCACGATCTCCGACAACAGTTTAAACCGCGTTTTGTGTGTCGCAGTCGCATGCTCGCACCATAATCTTAAGAAAATAGCATCCAATCGAAAAGATTCCGCAAACTATTTGACGAACACCACGGGCCGTCTAGGACGCGGGACGCAGAGGTAATGAGATGGCTGTAACACCCAGCCGGGGGGTACCCAACTCTCTCGCCGCCTTTGGCGGCGAGCGGGGGTTTCAATAATAGTAAAAATGTCTCCTTGTTTTACGTTTTATGGGTATTTTGTTTACATTTTTGATGGGGGGCAAAAAAAAAAAAAACGTCCGACCTACCGACCCTATGCTGAAATTTCATGTTACCGGAAACACACTACTTATTTTTCTACGCCTTAGCTGAAGTGCATGGTTGCACCAGCAAGCATTAGCGCGGGTGTACATTGCTACGCCTCATTAATGAATGAGAGCGTGCCGATGAACCGACGGGACACTTGCAAATCGAACGAAAACATTCAGAGCAAACCATTTAAACGGTCTCAGGGCGCGCTAAGCTAACTTCATGTACTGGTTTAACGAGTGCACCCAACTTTTTTTCCTTGGTGGCAATCAGCACTTATTTTAGGAACATTTTTGACCACATCACGTTCACACAGCTGACAAACCAGAGAAATTCAGTACCTGAACAATTTATCTAAATGTCCTTATTTTTAGAATTCTGTCAGGAACATTACAGCAGAAGTCAAGTCAAGTCAACTTTATTGTCAAATGTGCTACATGCGCAACATACAGCACAGATGAAATTACATTCTCAGGAGAGAGAGGAGCACATGCTCAGTTTTACGGTCATATGTAGCCAAACTGTCACATGTGCTTCTTTTGGAACCACTTGCTTACCTTGTACACACCCGCTCGACTACGCTCTGCTCGCAAAGCTGTTCTGTATAAAGTAGGTCTGGGACCATACAGAAAGGCGTCCGGGTGCGCATCGTAACTGAGGAAGCACTGATGCGGAACATTTGGATTACCGGTACCAGTCTATGTATATCAACAAAGGTCATGCTGACAGAAAGGACTTGACAGGAAGACGTCATCAATCCATCGGCTTTCTTGACTCCAGTATGCAAATGACAATGTCGACTGTCCAACTGCTAAAAGCTGCCTTTTGATTTCCTGACACTATCCACAGGGCTGCTCCCAGCAGGAGCACATACAGTATATAGGAAGCATCTTTGTCAATTAGCCTCCCGCTTATTACTTTACACGCTAATTTGCAGGCTCTGTTTACCAGCACAAGCCTTGAGTGAGGCTCTAAGTTTGTGGCAATTTAATTATGCACGGCGCGCAGCACAAGAGCCCGGAAAATTGAGGTGGGCTGCAAGGAAAAATGCCGTTCGTGCAAGCTGCCTACTTAATGTCTTGGTGACTAAGGCCAGGGTTTTTATTTTATTTTATTTATTTTTTCTTGCCTTTCTTTGTGCGCATCTGCGTGCATTTCATTCCAAATTATAGGTTTTACTTTCATTGAGAGTCGCCTCACTGCAGCTGAAAAGATGCAAAGAAATGTGCAGAGTCAGGCGTCTTACCGTCTGCTCCCAGGACTACCAAGACAATGCTTGGACAAGATAAGAGATGGATCGAAGGAGACGGATCTTCACTTACACGTGTGACATTTATCTTTGATGTATTGTGATGCCAATGGCATCAAGGATAACGTGTATGTGACAATATATGGTGAGTCGCAATGTGATTTCAAACTAGGGCTGGGAGATAATCAATGGGGGAGGCAGAGTCCAAGAAATATGGCAAATTTACAATTTGTGAATTCACCTCGTTGTAGATATTGGGGAACCTGGTTCGGATTTATATGAACGCCCTGTCTCGTGTAGTTTTAGGTGCAATTTGGTGCCGACGAACTATGGTGAAGTGAGGGGTGGAGCTTCATTTAAGCCCTGTTCACACGGGCAGATTTATTTCAGCGCTGCACCGGAGTATTTTGTTGCGATATAATTTTGCACCGGAACAAATTTTGTGGAGCGTTCACACGTACAAAGCCGCTGAGCATAACAGCATCGACGCAGCTCCACTTGCTTTCACACGGGCAGTTCCTGTTGCGGAACAAAACGAGAGGAATGCGGAAGTAAAACATGCGCATGCGTAAAGAAAGAAGAAGGCGGGGAAAAGGAAGTACCATTTCCCCTCCTTCTTTGTGACAAAATGGCTTCTTCTCCGGAGAAATAAACGATGTGGTCGATAATCAGACGCCGCAGGAGAGAGAGGAAAAAAAACGCCATGTTTTGAAGCGCAAAATACCCAGGATGCATGTTGGATGGACTCCTCTGACGCGTAGCGAGGCCACTCCCCCGCAAGCGAGCATTTGCTCTGGAGCAAATTTAACCCAGTTGCGTTCATACGTGCACATTTGCATCGGTACTGCTTCGCAAACGAGCATTTGTTCCAGAGCAAATTTTTAAACCACCTCCCTGAGGTGGTTTAAATTTGATCCGAAACAAGCTGTTTTCGGGCGCTAAGCTGGAACAAAGTTGCACGTATGAACGCTCGAGGGGAGCAGTTTCGGAGTAAGTCCGAAATAAATCTGCCCGTGTGAACGGCCCTTAAGTCAGGCCTTAGCCCAACTAGAAAAGGAGTGCATTGCCACCAACCTCTGGCATAAACGGGCAATCATAAACTTTTTAAAGGGTGTCAATTGCTCGTTCATGGTCTTTGTTTGCAGCAGGGTTGTATAAACATTTAGATAGACATTTTATGTATAACATGCATGGCATAACCAATCACTGAAGATTTATTAAGGGTCACAAGACAACAAAATTAGGCTATATGAGATTGATGACTTTTTTTTTTTTTTTAAACGCGCTTCAAATTAAATGGCACATTTTTTGGACTTTCAAGTGTCATTAAGTGGCAAAATTCAATTTTCCGTCCCGTTTGAGGACAATCTCATGACTTGTTTTGGACTAAACGCATGCTACATGCTGTCTATTCATGCTGAAAATACTCATAACAATCAACCCCATGCGCACAAACACACAGCAGGCAACACGCTCCCCCTCCTCCGCCGCTTCTCTCCTGTTCTTTTTCCTCTCCCCATCCTTTCATTCCCCCAGCCAGCCGCGAACGCCCGGACATGCGGCATCACAAGAACGCAAAACACAAACGCAGGCACGCCATTTCATGCCATGTGATTGTGCTAGCTTGGCGTCACGCCAATGGCCAAACATGTCACTTAGCAGAGAGCTGACACGCACACGCAAAAAACGCTCACACTGAGCGGATGCATTTGTCGAGACTTTCTTGCCGGATGACATTTAGCTGTGAGGATTCTCTAACATTTCCATGACCCAAAAAACAAACAAACAAAAAACATCAAAAATTTGCATTTCACTTTTTGTTTACCGTTTCATGGTCTGTCATCTTGGAATGCTTCCTGAAAGGAGCACACCACGGCAAGAAAAGCCAAACGGGCAACATTTCAAGAGGCCTCATAGCTTTTTTGCTGAGCCTGTTTTTCTAAAATTCAACAAAACGCAAAAAAGTAATAATAATAAAAAATGATAATAAACCCAAAGTGAATTGCAGACTAGAGTATCTGAGGATTCAAAAATGAGTACTCCTCCTTTCAGGAACCCCAATCAATAGCAATTTTATTATCCTGGCGTATGCGCATAACTGCTTGATGATCTTGCAAAATACATAGAAAGGCATAGGAAAGGCCGCCAGAAGTGCGTGTCTGTCTTTCCTGTTAAAAAAAAACACAAAAAAAAGTAGAGCGTGTAATAAAGTTCCGAGAATACAAATTGCGCCACCTGGGGTAGAGATTCAAAGAAGAGAGCAACTGCTGTGGTTTTGGTAATGGGACGCTATGAGCACAGTTTGAGAGTTCATGGCAATGCTATCATGGTCGATGCATCTTCTGGTCACCATCATATTCAAGGAGACTTCAAGAATCTTTTTCTACAGTTTAGAAGTGTTCCCGGGTATCTTACGAGCATGTCAAATGTGTTGTGATGTATTGTCAAAATACACCAAGATCAAGTATTACAGTTCAACTTGTCACCAGCTTATCCCAGCCTGATATGCAGTGTTGACCTTGTCTCACGCAATTCAGGCGGGTCTCACCTGGCAGCCCTCGACTTGGGGGGGGCAACACCGACTGAGCATTGGTTACCATGCCATCTGATGGGCTCAAGGCCACATCATTTCCGTGTAGCGCAGCTGTCACTTGAAAAAGGCTAATCTTGACTCAGTTGAGCTGCCAAGACATGAGCAGAGGAAATGGGGGGGGGGACAGTCTTACGCAAATGAGTAAAACTTGACTCAAAACCGGCAAACTTCAGAATAGGCAGCTCATCAAAGATTTTAGGGCAGCCCGGTGGCCTTCTGGATAGCACATCAGAGTTCAAGGCTCGACTTTAGCCTCCTGTTGGGAGTTGGCATGTTATCCCGTTGCGAGAGGCTTCCTCCCACATTCCAAAAACATGAAACTTGGGCTAAACTGTGCATACATTTGGACATGGGTGGGAATGTCTAGATGTGCCCTGCGATTAGCCCGCCACCTGTCCTTTTTGAAATAGAAATACATTCATCCGTGAATATATATTTTTAAAATGGTGTCAGAGAATTGGGCACTGCTTTAAATTGTGAAAATAAGGCCCTGCAAGCCAACAAGCAGATATTACAAGTACCTTAAGACAATTTCCCTCTTAAATCATTAGCATCCTTCCATGCCACACCGAGACAGCAACAACATTTTAATTAAACAGACTCACGGGTGGCTTCATTGGGTACACTTGCACATTCTAATGAGATGCCATTGTGACAGAAACCTTGAGGGGCCTGGAAAGAATAGATGCAGTGGAAACACACGTTTCAGCCGACACCTACACAGTAGATTCATAGCTATACTGTATGTACGCTGTGACTCTGAGTGAAAACAAAGACGAGTGGGAAGACTTTGCAGTTGACTCGCAGCCAGCGACAAGCCCTAACACACACACACACACACATGAATGTGTGCATGCATCCACGCACGCACACACCTTATACTGGCACCAACTGATAAACACACACACACACACACACACACACACACACACACACACGTGGCAAGGAAATATACAAGACCATTGTATGAGAACATGACGTCCGCCCGCTGCAGCATATCGCATGCCATCCACGGTGAGTCAGCACTGCGTCTCAAGAAGGGAAAATGGCTGATGCATAAACATACACATAAATCAAGGAGGGCCACATTAAGTTAATGAAAAAATGTGCTGCTACAATTGATATGCAGTAAAATCCTCCACCATTGCGGGTTCCTAGTTCAGAGTCGCGCTATTTTGTCAACTTCGGGGGTGCAGTTAATTACACTTGTTGTTCTAGATCAGGGGTGTCAAACTCATTTTTGTCAGGGGAGTGGGGGGGCACACCGTAGTTATGGTTATATAACTCGGGAACGTCTATGCTGTGGATTTCACTGACTGCAGGGGTGGTCTATAATGTATGCCTCGCAGTTTGGAATTTTGCACTTTAATCAAAGAAGTGTAACTTTTTGTTGCCAGGCAGATAAGACAGCCAGAATTTTTTGCAACAGATTTTTCCTGTGCTTCTCACGAGCACTTTCAAGCCTCAAATGGGATCGAAAAGTGCTGTCGTTCTCTCTCCTTGACACTCCCCCCTTTGCACCCTCCTCCTCCTCCTCCTCCTCCTCCTTGTCCTCCTCCTCCTCCTCTCCCTGGGCCCCCTCGTGGAATGCTGTATAGTACAAGGCCTATGGAGGAAGGGCATCCCGGGACACAGCTAGCACACACACGCACACGCACTCACAAATACACACGCACGCATAAATACAGCTGCCGAGAGTTTGAGCCGTCACGACCCTCTGGAGGAGCGCCAAGGCACTGAAAGTTTTAGCGAGAAAGGAGACAAGAAAGCACATGAACTTATTCACGTGTGTGTGCTTGTGTGTTAATCATAAACATGAAAGTCGTCTCTGTGTCTGCCTTATACAGTAATCCCTCGCAATAACATGGTTCATCTTTCACGGCTCCGCTGTTTCACGTTTTTTTTTTTTTTTTAACACAGTGCATTCTGTTCTGCACCCTGATTGGCTAAGGGACTGGAGACTAATGTCAACAGTCTTCACACCTCATAGCTGTACAGCTTGCCAAATTTTCTCCATGACAAAACCAACAATGTCGAAGAAACGTTCTGTACAGTATTTCCAAAAACTGCCAGTTGTTAGAAAATCTTTCTATTTTATATTTTTGCATGTTTGGGCCTGAAAAAAGGCTTCATCTTTGGTTTCATTCAATACAGTATTGTATTGTTTATGTAATAATTGCAAAAAATGAAAATGACTACTTCACAGATTTCACTTATTTCAGGTTCTTTTTGGAAAGTATCTCTGAAATAAATAATTGATTACTGTACAGTCTAAAAAAAAAAAGAAAAAAAGATTCCATGGCTCAGAATTCCTATAGCGCCTCAATATGTGTTTGTTTTAACAGTAGCTGTGTTATTTTATATTTTTTACCAAACTGTGACTTTAAGGTTGTGTGTAAACTACTGACATCCAGGCCAATTCCTTGCACAATTTGCAAGTCGGACGATTAATTGGTCCGGCCCTAAATAAAAATGGCAAGAGTCTGAACTTTTGTGACTTTCGGCTGTGCTTAACTTTACGCCAGTCAAAAAACCTACAAATGTAAAGACACTCAGGTGACTACACTGTATGGAGCCACAATAAACTTGGGAGAAAAAAAAACATGGGCCGCTTGACATTGTTCTCACTAATAAATTAAGTGATTGATTTAAAATAAAAAAAACCTTTGGGGCAGGACAGGAAAGCCACACGCAGTCTAATATTGTGACATTTTCTCCGTAAGAATGTCTCTTGAGAAACATTCCCAGGGTGAAGGTACAATGTTAGTGGTTGTGAGACGCACACACTCTTTATGACCTCAGGGTTCAAGCAAGGTGAAAGCAGCCACAAAAAGTGACATTTAAGACCTCCTTTTCATCCCAAATACACTTGCACTGTTCCGAGTGCAAAAAGGAGCCATTCAAAGAGATGGTGTGTTTACTGCAGTGGGAAAATTGCGGAAAAGCAGAGATCCTGTGCATTGCAGGGACTCCCAAAGTCACAATCGTTTCATTGTGGGTGGAGATTTGGGTTTTGTTTTGACTTCAACGTGACGCAACCTTGTTTTTTTTGTTTGTTTGTTTATTTTGTTTTTGTCAAAGGGCACTCATGGTCGCGTACGGTTAAAAGTATGACAACAGCTTAAAATAATAGAACTCGGGGCAACCATTTTGAAATGACTTTTGAAACTCGAACGCAGCACTGCAGTGTCATGTCAGCACATTCAAACGAAGACACACAGCCAATGCGTCACAGACATAAAGCAAACGATAGTGTAGTTACAACATACACATTTCATGATATATTTACCCGAATATGTGGCTAGTCCATGGAGTGTCAGCCGGCGACGACGACCAATGAAGTTAGATTAAAAAATGGAGCACACGCCGGTTCTTCCTCCCTTCCGTCCTCTCTATCGGTTCTTGTTGCTCCTCCGTAGACGTCCGTCGCGCACCTCCCTCGGCCACGCTCGCCTTCCGAGTGCCCGCTGCCTGGCCGCCTGTGCAGGAAGTGGAAGTCGGCTCACGCGAGCAGTTTACGGGGCAGCCTGACATCATGGCCCGTTTGACGAACGGAGCTTCGCTTTAAAGACGCAGACATCTCGTGTGGGGTGGGGGCTGGTGGTTAGTCAATGGGGCTATATAGCTCGGTTTGTGCGGAAGCGAGCGAACGCGACGGGAGAGGTGTCTTCGTCGGTCCGCCTTTTACGGACACATGAACTCGGTGCACTCCGAAGCGTTAAAAGAAGCCGGTGAACCACCCCCTCCCCCTTCCCCTCACTTCACTTCTCAACCCTGTCATGACAGCGGAGAAAGTGGCCTTTCGTTGGGCCAAGTGTGTCTTCGTGGTGCTTTCGTGAAAAGATGAATAAATGACACCGCACAGGGACTCCTTGTGCGCGAGAATAACGTGAACACGTGTAGCCACCTCACGTGTCCTCAGATGACAGCTACGAACGACTCTCTGCGCATGCGTCTTTTTTCTTCTTCTTCTTGGCAAAAGTGGTAGCGCCCGCTGCTGGTGGCGTGGCTCACTGCAGCCAGGGACAAAGGAATGAATGAATGATAGATAGATAGATAGATAGATAGATAGATAGATAGATAGATAGATAGATAGATAGATAGATAGATAGATAGATAGATAGATAGATAGATAGATAGATAGACAGACAGACAGACAGACAGACAGACAGACAGACAGACAGACAGACAGATAGATAGATAGATAGATAGATAGATAGATAGATAGATAGATAGATAGATAGATAGATAGATAGATAGATAGATAGATAGATAGATAGATAGATAGATAGATTCATTTTCTAATCAGCTTAAACCGTTTCATAGGTCAGAACATTGAATATGTGTACTTAACAAAATTATTTCAATTTAGACTAAACATTGGAATGTTTTGCTTGTAACAATTTAATATTTGTGTACATTCCACAAAGTTTGAACTCTTGTAACTATATTTTGTTTGCTTTAATTTTTTTTATTTATATTTATTCAATTTTATTTGATTTTATATTTCAGAATACATTAACATTTCACTTGTAACAATGATAAACATAAGCTTTTGGCACTACCCCTTTTGCTTTATAATCGTATTTTCTGACTTTCGTGAACCAGTAGGCCATATTCACCAACCTTAACGCAGCATTCCCATGCAATTGGTAAACTAGTTATGACAAATAAGTGAAATAGTTATGACAAGGCATGAAGCAAAGCATTCTGAGAGGTCAACTTCTGTTTTTCGGGAAAAAGAAGAAATGAAAACAAAAGTAGCATGACTTCATGATCACCAACTGTGGTTGCCTTTGAGTTCATGTAGGCTACGGTGTACAGTGAGTAAAGATGGCATAACGGCAAACAACATGATTAGCCATCTTATGTCTGACAGGGACGTTTTCATCATTTCAGACTTGTGTAGACACATTGTTTTATATTCTTATCGTCTTATAATATTAAGACAACATTTATTAGCAAAATCTAGCTTATGCAATGATTTGCTTGCTAAGAAACGGCAGTATAGGCAGAGGTGGGCGTTTACACCTGTCATCACCTGTCCGTCAGTACCGATGGGAGATCTGTCAGTCCGTCATTGACAAACTCCTGTTTTTGCTGACGACTGATGCTAACTTAGAAATATTGACAGAATAAGCGCCGATGGAAGTGATTTTTGTCAGTCCCTTGGACTGCCTTGCACCCGAAAAGCAAAGATGAGGGGCAAGAGGAGAAGCAGAAATAGAATATGATTTTTTTTTTTTTTTAATGTGAAATGATCCAAACCATTTATAATTGAACACAACTGTGAAATGTTACCCTTTCTGTGCCTTCGGCTAATTGCTTACATGGCATCACATGATGACACATACTCATCAACCACATGCTTCACGGTTGTCCACACAAAGACGGCCTTTGGCTTTCAAACCATGTGACATGAGGCACCACAAAGCATGTAAAACAGACCTGAGATACATGTCCAAGCATGTTTCTGTGGCGATGTAGGCATTACATTATTTTGAACAAAATATGCATTGGAGTGGATGATGTACAATCAAACTTGTTATTCATAACAAAGGACATGACATTCATTCGGTCACCATCATTAAGACATTTTACACGCAAGACTTAAGCACGGTGCAATAAATTTACCAACCCTTCAAAACAGAGCGATACTGTCACCAAGTGGCATTTTGCAGGTGTTGTTGCAATAAACAAGCGCATGCAGGTTAGCACAAGCTTAGGCAAAATCATTTGCGTATGTCGTATTTGAAACAGGCAGATACTATACCATTTCCGATAAGTTCCATTTCCCGTTTTCATTAGTTCGCCTCTGTGGTAACATCATAAAAAAATCTTTGTGCTTTTGGCGCTCACAGGGCTGAAGTCTTGCAAGATTTGCAGAAATCTTGACACTTTAACTCCAATATAATGTTCTCTAATTTGATTGCTCACTTCATACTGAACAGCCAGATGGTTTCCTATGATGCAAAACACTCAACTTCCTGTTCTATGGTCATCACTAAACATTTTTTTTATGCTCACAGGGCTGAATGAACACCCGTGTACACTGTAAGATACATACGACAGACACTTGGTAGTTTTAATTCCAGTTAAGAAATTTTAATGCACGTAAAATCTTTTTTTCCATTTGACATTCAGTGGGTGCACTGGTGACCAACTTAAGGCGACATGTGGCCCTTGAGAGCATTTGAGCAGTCCAACATGCAATTCCAAAAATCTCAAGGAACTTTGTTGAAATCTTCAAAGCATGTACAGTAATCCACAAACATGTTAAAGTGACAGAAGTGGTACTTTTTGACACTCAAACAACTGGCGAAAAACCACCAAGCTTTGCGATGCTGAAAATTTCCAGCTGCTCACAAAGTATCTGGATTGAACCGTTTCAAGTTCTCACAGCCTCGCCTTCATCCCAGCTACATGTCCACAAAGACCATGAAGCACCATCCAAGCCCACCCACCATGAACATGGTGATCTGCATGCTGTAGATGAACAGGTCATTGACGACGCCGAAGTCCAGGCGTCTGTGGCCGAGCAGGAAGAGGAGAACGGACAGCTTGTACTGCAGGCGCAGGAGGACACGCACTCCTACGTACTGCGTGAGGAAGAGTGCCAACAGCGCCACCCAGAGGAGGGATGTGAGCAGGCTGCAGCCGAAGTAGAGCAGGAAGCGCAGGAAACTGTAGATGCAGCGTGAGCGACCGTAAAGCTCAAAGTTGTTGTACTTGCTGCGCACCAGCTTGGTGGCGTGCGCCGCTCCGCACGCCGAGTGCATGCAGGTGGTGTGGGGGCCATGGAAGCTGCGCACCCGCCGAGGGATGGGGATCACGGGCATGGGTGGGCTACAGGAGCCCCCTGTCAGACGACGTCTTGTCTGTCGTGTTGGCTGCCCCTGTTTGCATCATGTGGTGGCTGGATGTCTTGTTAGCAGAATCCACAGACTGAAAACAGAAACATTACATTGACTGTAATTACGATTTGCCTCGTCGTAGGTTAGATTACGGTTCGCTTCCCATAAATGCAAATTACATCCGACACTTTGGTTAGCACAGTCGAAAAACAGAAGCTTTATTGTCATTGTCATTTAACTCAGTTGCAGGCTAATATATTGTATTAGCAGTCCTGTCATTTTAACTATAGAGCAAGCTATCGAGGTTACTTACATGCGACACCCCGGCGCCCTTTTCCACCTTCAAAAAGATGTTTGTGACATACAGTCTCCGTGTCACGTTATCAACTGTCGTTTTTGTATGTGTTCAACCATATGCGGATGCTTTCGCTCACGGAGATAACATGCCGAAAATCACATGGTGTCGCAAAGTAATGCACGACAACTGGGTTGACGGCACTGTGCATTTAAAGAGCCAGGACACGAATTTGGAGTTGCTCTTGCGCCCACATATACGCTCACAAAACACTTTGAAAGAAATACTGTGATTATTACAGTACATGCATTTTATATAATGTTGATTTTACAGTATAATAAAAACATCGGATTTTATAAAATTCCTTGTGGTGTTGTTGTTTTTTTGGTGTTGTACACCCTGTCATAATGGGAGCTGTTTATAATATTTTGGCATTGTGTCACTGTAATGCATTACAATTAGTTCTATTTGCGTTATGGTGATTTAATTTTTTTTTCTTTTTCCAAAAATTGCCATTCATTACATTGGGGTTGAGGTCTGGTGACTGAAATAGACATGGGAGGAGCTTGATTCAGTTTCTGGTGATAGTCCAGTGGTTAGCACGTCGGCTTCACAATGCAGAGGTACCGGGTTCGATTCCAGCTCCGACCTCCCTGTGTGGAGTTTGAATGTTCTCACCGGGCTTGCGTGGGTTTTCTCCGGGTGCTCCGGTTTCCTCCCACAATCCAAAGACATGCATGGTAGGCTGATTGAGCACTCTAAATTGTCCCTAGGTATGAGTGTGGGCGTGGATGGTTGTGCGTTTCTGTGTGCCCTGCGATTGGCTGGCAACCGATTCAGGGTGTCCCCCGCCTACTGCCCGGAGACAGCTGGGATAGGCTCCAGCACCCCCCGCGACCCTAGTGAGGATCAAGCGGTTCGGAAGATGAATGAATAACTGTGAACTGTTTTTTGTCAGTATCATACAAATAGTTATAAAATCATATTAATCATAAATATCTGTGTTAATGTTTGTTAATAAATAATAGTGACTAGTACGAGAAATAAAATCAGACTAAATTGTATATATATATATATATATATATATATATATATATATATATATATATATATATATATATATATATATATATATATATATATATATATATATATATATATACTCGTGTGTACAAGCACGATAAAATAGCGCAAAATCAAAACACAGATTTATGTGCGTGTGTGTGTGTCACATATCTCTCAGCGAGCCAGGTAACAACAGGTGCACACAACTCCCATAAAAAAGGGGCTTATTAAACACATAAAGAGCTGTTGAGGATTTAAGGGCCGGCGCAAAATTAGAAAAACAAACATTGCTGTGATGTTTAATCAAACGCACATAAAACTGTCATGGTTGGACTAAATATATGAAGTCGTTTGCTATGGGTTGATGATTGGATTTAGTAATGGCATTCACGTTTTGAAAAGCAGCCAATTTCTCAGAAAGAGGAGATTGGGGAATGTGTATCCAAAAGGGGGCGCTCTTACCTTACGGTGGGCGAGGAAACACATTCGTTCCAGGAGGCATTTCAGCATTGTCGTCAGAGGTCCATTCTTAAATTAACAAGGACAACGGCCACACAGACAGGTGACTTATCTCTCTTTCTCTTTCACACACACACACACACACACACACACACACACACACACACACACACACACACACACACACACACACACACACACACACACACACACACACACGCACACGCACACACGCGCGCGCGCACGTGCACACAAGCATGTGCGCGTGCAAACGCTCAATCAATTAATTCATTAACTAAGTGGTGAGAGCAGGGAGTTGGTGTGAGACAAATTAAATCAATTATTCAAGCTAATAAGATGAGGGAGTCTTTAATGATGGAAAGTTTTAATCAAAAAGTCTGTTTGTTTGGTGCATTCTGAAGCAGAGGGATGAGCCAGTGGGCCTTGAAATTACTTCACTTCCAAATGAAAACTGGTTTTCTCACATGAAGAGGATGACATAATGGAGTCAGCTAATTAAAAATACATTTAAAACCTGCATTTTGATTCTTTGTTGCAAGAGGGAGTCACTGAAATCCACTTCTGTCAGTGCAGAGCCGGTCTTTTTTTTCTTCCTTTTTTAAGTTTCCCATCATTCGCCAATTGTTAGCAAAACGGGTGTGTTGGCTATGAACTGATGCACAGGATAGAATTCTCACTATTGTGAACCACGTTATGTATGAAAATATTTTAAAACAGGCTCATTCATTGATATTGTGCCAAATAATACAGTACACCCAATGGTCTGAAAAATATGGTCCGGGGGATTACAATTCTTCATTAGGGCGTATACATGATCGAGGAAGAACTACATTTTGGTGGTTTTAAATTGTCTCATTTAGCGGGTTTGTTTTACGTGTGTATTGGCACAAGCGCGTGGTGCACGTGAGGTCACAAGAACGAGATGCGGGTGAGGTCACTACTAACGAGAACAGCCCTGCGAAGGCACATGCTGATACAAGCTGTTATAACTGAGGTTAGAAACCTTGCGATGCAAAAGTCTGCATGTCATGTATGCTCGCGCGGCTAGCCACCATTAGCCAGATTGGCCTGAGCGGTCAGCGGCGGTCAATTGAGCGGTCACTCACCTTGTCGATCGCGTAACCTGGTGGTCGGACTGGACGCCCGGACCACTCGCTTTGCCTTCCATTGTGCCTGAATTATTGCATGCGTTCCAAGACGCTAGCATACATTAACAGAGAGAGGGTTAAAAAAAAAAAATCTATGCGATCACTTATGCTGATTTACACAGCGACCCGCTCGACCGGCTCTCAATGGAATGTTTTTAACACCGCGTGATTTATGCAGCAAATTACATCACAGTAGTAAAAAAATAAGAGCCCATGAGATGTTTGTGTCGCATAGCTTTTGAAGTTCTGACGTGTCTTTCGCCTCTCTTGTCAATTAATAATAAATAATACAAGGACATTAAGGAGTGATGCTGTTCCTGGCTTACTCTCTCTTGACCATTATAACCATTCAAAAGCAGAAGGCCTGTACAAACAACCAGGAGCTAGCCTTGTTAGCCTCATGCCACAGGTCCTAACTAACTGATTAACATTTTGAGCTAACAATAGCATTACATTCTTTTTCAGAAATGCACTCCATTTTGCCTAATTTGCTTCAAGACACAAGTCATATACAATAACTTCCACATAATAGACAGAATTCTTAACCATCAATTACGTGTGTTTTTGGACGAAATAATCTCGGCGGCGGCACGACTGGTTAGCACATCCGCCTCACAGTGCAGAGATGCAGGGTTCAATTCTGGCTTCGGCCTTCATGTGTGTTGTTTTTGCATGTTTCCTCGTGCCTGTGTGGGTTTTCTCTGGGTACTCCAGTTTCCTCACACTTTCTAAAAATATGCATGGCAAGTTAATGGAACACTTTAAATTGTCCCTTGGTGTGATTGTGACTGCAAATGGTTGTTCGTTTACGTGTGCGCTGCGATTGGCTGGCAACCAATTCAGGGTGTGCTCCACCTACTGGATGGAAAAAAAAAATCTAACATCAAATTATTGGAATGAACAGCTATGTATGTTTATAGTTTGTACATATGTATCGGTATGTATCCATCCATCCATCCATCCATCCATCCATCCATCCATCCATCCATCCATCCGTCCGTCCGTCCGTCCATCCGTCCGTCCGTCCGTCCATCATCCATCCATCCATCCATCCATCCATCCATCCATCCATCCATCCATCCATCCATCCATCCATCCATCCATCCATCCATCCATCCATCCATCCATCCATCCATCCATCCATCCATCCATCCATCCATCCTCAGCAAAGACAGAGATGTGCCTGCCCTGTTAACCAAGCCAGTCTTTCTTCAGAATGAAACAAAGAAAATACCATCACACTCCATTCTTGTGGTGTGTATGATGTCATGGGTGAAAGGGGTACTGAGGGGGTCATGGAGACAGGTGAACCCGATGACATCATTCCTAAGAACACGGTGATGAAAGGATTAGAGGGGGTTCTGTGTGACAGAAGCCACAACTCCACGTTCAAGGGCCTGATATGTGTTACGTTGGTGAGGTTACATGATGACAGCCAGTCACTGCGCACATACAGACAAAATCATTCGAATCTCTTGATTCTTGCCGCAATTCATTCTATGATTTTTTTTGGTGCTGTTTTCATGCTTTGGCCAAAGGTCTGTCTAATATAAAAGTATTGCTTTGGCACCATCTTGTGTCATTTTAATGCCAAGGAACTATGGTGTATTTTGAAGATAGGGGATGGGCTTCATTTACACAGGCCATGGCGCTGTCTAATTGCAAAGTAGTGCTTTGTCGCCATCTTGTGGTATCTATAGGCCATTTGTAAGGCCTTTTGGAGCGGCGCGAATGGCTCTCAGATTGTCACGGTTCGCGGCAAAGCTCGTTGTCTATTCTGTGTAAAAAGAGGGTGAACACCGTCAATCGTAAAAAACCCAAGAAAAAGAAAAACTGAAAACTCAAAATTGTTCGAAGGTGGGAATGTGCGTGAGTCAAAATGCGCCCTGCAATTGGCCGTTAGTCTCACGAGTCTTTTGTTGTTGCTGTTTTTGAACATATGTTGGATGCATGTAACAGAAAGACAAAGCATAACATGCAATTTAATCCCCCATACTCGCTGAACTACGGTCCATAGTGATGTTTGACTGCATTTTCTGTATTGCTGTGTGAAAAATGAGCTCACACACATGCAATCTTGCACTTTTTTTATGTATTTATTTTCTGCACATTTTCCACCCAAACAAACCACACGACCGCACACCCGCCTGTCGAGCAATCACAATTACCGTGTACCCCGAACGCATCGCCAGCTAACTTATCGCTCACGGTCGGGCTTAATCTTTCTGGGCAGAGAAGGCATCCATCATCTTAAAACACCATCTATTCCGCTCTGGCTCCACTTCGAGGAGTGTGTATGCTGAACCCCCTTGTGTGTCCGTGTGTGCGTCAAACACAACTTATGGGCTGTCAACACAAAGTGCGCAGCCTTGCCGGAAACTGACAAGCACAGAATGACTGACAGTGACTTTGCGCCATTACGCTCTCTACTCGTGGGTGTGTGCGTGTGTGTGCGCGCACGCTTGTGTCTGATTAAAGCTGCACTCTGTAATATTTCTCCCTTGCCCTCAAAAGATGCGCACGGCACAGCCACTTGTCAGCGTGATGGGACCATCGCTGTCAACGCCACATGCGACTGCTCCGAATTACAACCTAATGTGCCTCTTCCCTTCTTCTTTTTTTTTTTACATATTAATGCGCAGTGAACCCCGACTAGTTCACCACTTTCAACATTTTCTGACGAACCTAACAACTTTTTTTGCTTTAAAACTCACCCGGTTTTTGCCTATTCATGTGCTCTTTTCTGCAGGATGCCGACAGTGAACACAAGAACGGTTCCTTGAGGGATTGACGCCAGTTGGTAAACTTCTCAAGCGAGAAAAGTCCTCACTGCGTCTTGCGTCAGCACGCTGCGAGAGATCAACAGGAGCAAAGCCGTGATAGTTGACAAAAACTAACAATGTATTTAAAAAACAATGAAACGAAAATGCTTTAAAAATGGCACTGAAACTACATCTTACGTTTGCTCACTAAAACTAACGATGGTTATGGTGAAAATGCCATTCCTATTTGTTTTTGCCAATTAATTTCAAACATAGTTTTCAGAGTTCATTTTAGATGTATTTATTTTGGTATAATTGTTTCAGTATTATTAGAAGGGAGGTCAAAGAGTCGTTTGAGAGTTGCAGTTTACTTGATTGCGCAATACTTTTTTTTTTTTTAATTGACACCCAACAAATACTCAATTTATTTTCCTCGCTCCATGCTCTCAAACAGGCATGCACGCTCCTTGGGGTGAGCAGAGAACGATTACAGTCGAGCTCATTGTTACATGACATACTGCGGTATATCATGGTACGTTGTACAACGCAGATGTAGCCTAATTGCATTGGCAAATTTTAACTTGGTACCAAAACTGTGCAAATAGCGAAGGTTTACCGCATACAATTTTACCCTCCCAGCCAAAACATGGCTTCCTGTTCGGCGTCCTCTTTTTTTTCCTCTCGCGTTCCCTTGTTTTTTTTTCGGCCTCCATGCAATCTCTCCTCCTCCTCCTCTCCCCCTGCTTGATGAATGCGTGGCCTCCTATTGATCGCGATGGGTGATGGATGATGGCCGGGAGATGAGTGATGGGGTGCAGGCAAAGGTGCCAATAAGAGGGCAGGCGGAGGGCGGGGTCTCCGCCGCTGGCGCTAATGGGAGAAGACTTGGGGGTGGGAGGGCGAGCGGGTGGTTGGGGGGGGGGCGTTTGACGGCAGGGAGGTGGGCGGCCTCCCTGGCAACCCACGCCAAGCGGTAGCCCTGCCGTGTTTCCTTCCCACGCGCGGTACCTACGGGTCACCCACTCATCCGGGTGCCCAAGAAGATGATGAATGGTGGTCCAGGAGGGGGAGACTGCCGCCGCAGTTCCAAATTGATATCCCAGCAAATTTTTTTGTCTGCTGTGAAAAATGGCGCCGCAACTCTCATCTCCCCAGCCCACCTCCCCTCACCTTCTCTCTTCTGGCTTTTCTTCTGACCACCTCCCGTTTCCCGTGACAGACGGCGATCACTTCCTGGCCTCTGGTCGGAACCCCTCCTCAAGTGCTCTTGTTGTCGTAGAAACCCGCACTGCCCGTTGCCGGTCACCCCTCTCCCCCCGTCTTTATTTTCAAGTGTTTACCTTGCGAAAACGACCTAGCACAATGGACGATTGATTGTTGACTCTCGCGAGCAGCGGGGTGGTTGGATCAGAAAAGTCCCACTTGGAGAGACAAGTTGTTTTTTTAATGGAGGCAGAGAAAGCTTTTAAGTTTCGTAACCAAATAATTTTGTTTGACTGTACTTTGACCAAAGGATCGTCTTCATTTTGAGAAGAAATATCCAAATTGATTGGGTTCTTGCATGTGAGATTTGTCACTATTTTCTGAAAATCTGTCTTTAACGTAATCCTGATCATGTATTCAGTACAAGAATAAGCAGAAGGGTCTAATTTCAAGGAAAATTACTGGGTTGTGGACACAATTTCTAAAAGGAAAATGGCACACAAATGCTAAACTTTCCAACAAAACACTTCATTTTGCTCTATATACAAAATATTATTATTTTATTTTTATTCATAATCATATTTTTGCAATGGTGGGAGGAAACCGGAGAACCCGGAGAAAACCCACACAGGGAGGCCGGAGTCGAAATCGAACCCTGCACCTCTGCGTGGGGAAAAACAAGTCATACTAAAGCTTAGTTGTGGCCCTTCTCTGCCTCTTATTGCTATTAATCACACTGCATGTCTTCCAGCAGACCAAGTAAATGAAAGAACATTTCAGTTGAGCTCCATTTGAATGTATGCTTTTAATTTAAAGAAAAGCGAGAGTGTGAGGCTGACAAGGTAAAATAGTTGTCATTCTGGGAAACAGGGGAAGAGGAAAAAACAACAACCCCAGAATCTTCTGGATGAGAAATGAGGGACTAATGTTGGGCGAAAGGGATGCGGGGGACTTGACGGATAACGTGGGGATAACGGGAAAGGGATGAGATGGGGATGAGCTCACTTCTTTGGCGGTGCTTAAAGGAGTGGAGCCAGCTGCGGCGGGGATTGTGCCTGCGATTAGGAGGCAAAAGGAAAGCTCCAGAGGAAGGGGATTAAGACGGGAGACACAGGAGCAAACACTGAGAGAGGACAATCCATCTGACGCATAACACTGCGCGGCCATTAAAAGCGCTTAGTATGCTCGGGACGGCCGGCCGCCACCAGGCAAGGCGCCAAAAGCAATATTTGGAATGACGATAAATACAAGCGGTAAATATTTATCTGTGCCCACTTCATAAATCAACCTCATTATTCCACCGCTTGACGTTTCTCTACCTGGTGCACCTTGTTAATTTGTCTTTTATGCCCGCGACACCGCCGCCATCCGTCAGCACGGCCACTCGTTGGATTTAAGCGCTCGTCGATAGCTTTTTATAGCAAAGATGAGGCTGAACGGGGGGCGGGGCTCCTGGGGTTTGGCTCCTGGATATGTCATAACTCTTAATCCGCTAACTGGACGGTGAAGGGGCCAAGAAGCCGACTACCCATAAGACCAATATCCCTGACATCTGTGGCTTTGCCTTTCTCCGGGGCTGCAGGCAGATGCTGCCCGGCGTTCACTCGGACAAACAAAGCGCATCAAAGGCTTTTGAGAGGAAAATCACAAAAGAAAAGCGACGGAAGCGCAACTCCCAAATGTTCTTGACATTCATATGTTCGAAGCGGTTCATGGATATAGGGATATCCGCCCCCCATACCCCCCACTCATGTAAACACCGCATTCGGATTAATGTTGTGTTCATGGTAGTGAACTGGTTAGCATGTCCGTCTCACAGTGTAGAGGTGCAAGGTTTGATTCCAGCTTCGGCCTTACTGTGTGGTTTGCATGTTGCATGTTTGGTTCATGGCGAATGTAACCGTAGTGGAGAGCCAACCTAGTCAAGCCCCGATTATAAGATCCTATAGTACACACTGATTACCTCGTAATATCCAGTTGTCTGTCCATCATGGCGGTGATGTAGTTTGATTGGTGGATTAAACACTTATCCCTCCCCTTAGTCTACTTTATCGATTTCTCCATCTTCTCCCTGTCCCCTCCGCCTTCCTCCCTACCCCAACGGTGAGCTGGGCGCCCGGCCTGATAAATGGCGGCCGATTGATTTGTATTTAATTAACAATTTGCCGCAGACTCTCACTCTCTCCTTCTCTGCCTGCTTCCCAACTACCCCTTTTCATCTCTATAAGGTCCCCGAAGGCGAGGAGTGGTGATGCATTGGTAATTTATAGGCTGATCAATAAGTCCTGGCCTAACATGCACACTGCCAGGATGTCAGGGCCGGGACTGCTGTCGGGGTGCACAAACAAGGCGGGAAGGTGAATAAGGGGGAATTAAAAGAGTGACAGCTGGGGAAAAAAGGGAGATGGTCTCATGTGGATGGAGAGTTTTCACTCTCTCGGAATAGAGAAAAAAGGTTGTATTTAAAATGAACATTTACCAGTGGAACTTAAATGGACAAGATTTGTAAAATACTTTTGTTTTTTGTTTGTTTTCCTTAAACTGGTTTGGTTCCGCTGCTTGCAGTTCGTGAAACCATGATCCCACTGTGGTTTCAATTTTTCACAGCTCACCATTTATGAGCTCAACTAATTGCATTTTTTTTTCCCCTCGCGGAACCCAACTCAAAGTCATTCATCGAAAAACTCACCTGTTCATATTTTTTTTTTGTATCAAAAGATACCAAATTTCCAATGCTAGCAAAGGAGTAGCTAGCAGTAGCCAATAGCCAATAGCTGGCTAGCCAATGGACGGCTAGCTTGACAAAAGACACAGGAGTCTTTTTCTAGGGACTAGGTTGACTAATACAAAGAGGGGCTGAGAAAATAATTTCCAAATGCACTTTAGAATATCAAATAAAATGCTGAAGGGGCTGAACAGGGGCTACACAGATTCCTGACAGGCCGATAGCACCCCCTAGCATAGTAGAAGGTCACACCGATTTAGATTATTTTCCCGTTTTGTAATTTATTTGAAATTGTCACGTTTCTCTACAGATGAGTCCAGTTTGCAAATGCTGCACTATTCCTTGTCTGCTTTTGCAATCACTGGTAGTTTGAACAGATAAACAAATTATATTGAAATGAGCATTGCATTACAGTATTCCCATAGCCATAACACTTGTGTTTGTGTGACATTTACGAACCTGGATCAAGGTGACAACAAAGGCAATCAAGACCGGCTACTCCTCCTTTTGAACCCATCCGCCGATGGAGCTCTTATTCTGGACACCCCTGGAAAATGGGCATGGGTGTGCGTCGTGACTCTGCGGCATTTGCAGCCCTCTCTATAAAAGTGTTTTATCACATGTCTTGTAATGCAACACATTAAGGCTTGCTGTTGTTATTTCCGCACAAGGTCGTTCGTTTGCAGCCCCCCCGTTTACTGCTCGCCGCTACGCCGTTACCCCCTTTTCCGCTGTCAAACACATTAAAAAATAAATAAATAAAATAATAATAATAATTTAATGCCCACACATTTAGCAAAAGCACAGGGCTGCATTTTTAGTTTGTATAGAAATTAGTTGAACAGTGATGGCTGTTTTCAGGGAATCATACTGGAGAGGTGTTTGATATAAAATCAAGATTCGTAGCTGCAGAGGGTACGAGGCATCTATGAGTAAGGCAATCCTTTCTTTGTTTCATATTTCATAATTCATGACAGTGATATCAAACATTGGCCGTCCATTTCAAATACTTTTCCGTTTGTGTTCATATAAATACATGGAACATGATAATTCACGAGACGACAGTGTGCACACATGAGGACAATAGCCCACCCAAAAAGGGGGTACCTAATGTTGTGGCCCACATTTTGTATTGTTTGTCTACTTTTGTCGGCTTACCCATGTGCACATTTCTTGGTCACTCAGCTTACGAGTGTGCAATCAAGCGAGTCTTGTTTCCGAATGCTTTCCAGAATCATCCTGGGATTAGCACTCTTGTGTCAGACCTACTTTTTACCTGTTTTTTTTTAACTGTTCTGGCATCATCCACATGAAAGTTTGTATTTAAAGAAGTAAATTATTATTATTCCTCTGTTCAATTTTTAAATCCTGGGGCTTTTTCTGGTAATCCTGTCATTCGGGCCTCAGCCCTATAACCTCTCTGTGATTTTCCACCAGCGCCAGTAATAAAAGAAAAGCATAATCCAGTATTGTAAAAATATATAGTCATATATTACAAAAGATTTTCCCAGTCGGAATTTGGATTAAGGGCGGAGGATGCAGCTGTGGTTGTGGCCAAAACAATAGACGTGAAAATATGGGTTAGTGTAGGGGAGGATATTCCAGTTAGATTCTATCAACATTTCCCAGTGAGATCAATTATATTTGAAGTCGGTGTTGTATAAATTTTATGAACGATACAGCCACTTTGAAGTAACATTTTGACCTGTTAATTATTATAAAAGTATAGGTAGAAGCTAAATATTGCATTTAAAACAATACACTCTTTAAAGGGTAGGTTTTAAAGGGGAAAGTTGTTCTATGCACCATCACTGCATTCTGATTCATATTGCGTTTGTGGAATATGAGTGAAGGTCACTGATGGTGTAGTGGGCAGTGTGGGATCGGTTCCCACTCAGT
The DNA here is from genome assembly GCA_026261675.1 of Hippocampus mohnikei. NCBI lineage: Eukaryota > Metazoa > Chordata > Actinopteri > Syngnathiformes > Syngnathidae > Hippocampus > Hippocampus mohnikei. Next base: position 4,913,324 of record JAKGUB010000344.1, read on the forward strand.
CACAGTGTGGATGTGGGTGTGAAAGATTGTTCGTCGATCTCTATATATGCTCTGCGACTGACTGGCGACCAGTTCAGGGTGTAGTCAGTTGGCACCGATCCCCCGTGACCCTGTTCAGGATAAGCAGAGTTGAAAATGGATGGATGGAATAGGAGTTGAGCAGCAAAATCCACCTGTTTTAGTGATCTCAGTTGGCGGCCATTTTGCAACTTGCTGTGGCCTGAAAATGACATCACAATTGCTCAGGGCTCAGGTCACAAGCAATCACAACTCACCTGTTTTCTGAAGCTGAGCCGTGATTGAAGAAGAAGAAGCAGCAGATGCAGACGACAAGCATTTATTGACAGGAATGGGTGTGCAAGCTACTTGGAATGGATGTTCCCCTTGGCCACAATGTGAAGCTGCATTTGGGTTCGGGTAAGTCATTGTACACTTTCAATTAAAATTTTTTTTTTTTTGCGTTTTATGAATTAAAATAGCTGCTCCCAACCACCAGTTCAATAAGTTGGCAAATATGTGTGTGTGTTTTCTTAGTTTTTTTGCGGGGGGTCTGGGGGGACTGACATATGGACTGACTGATGAATTGCTGGAACGGTGAAATTTACAGATGGAAACAATGACAGAAGCGTGGTTAAAATAACATGACAGACTGACTGAGTGATGATAACAATTTGGCTTGGACTGAAAAAAAAATAGATGGGCTGACGATGACGGATGATGAATGAAGATTTTGTAAAATGCCCGTCTGTGGTTAAATTAGTCAGTGGTGGCTTTGGGTAAAAGGTAAACATGACTGCATGGAATTTTGCTGACTGTTAGCTAACAACATTAGCTTCCGATAAGCAGCGCTGTCTTGATTGCTTGATGCAGTTGGTGACAATGTGAGAGTATTTGTGTTTGGTGATGTCTCTATATGCACCACATACACAGAGTATAGTCTATAGACTGCTGCCTCTTTGAGTTGTCATGGGTTTTATGTTTGCTTTTTTTTTTTGGGGCATGGAATGAGTGCTGACTCACTCTTTGAAAAGGGCTGATTTCAGCAAGACAAGAGAGAATGAATTCGAAGACCTCCTCAACTCCACCAGCACGCCTACCTATTTCTAGACGCAGCCGAAGCGTTGAGGGGGTCCGTTTTGGTGGCCTCAGTATTGCATCTCTGCTTTTTGCAGATGATGTAGTACCGTTGGCGCCTTCAAGCAGGGCTCTCCAGCTCTCACTGGAGCGTTTCGCAGCCGAGTGTGAAGCGGTTGGGATGAGGATTAGCACCTCCAAATCTGAAACCATGGTCCTCAGTCGGAATAGGGTGGATTGCCCTCTCCGGGTCGGGAGGAGATCTTGCCCCAAGTGGAGAAGTTTAAGTATCTTGGGGTCTTGTTCACGAGTGAGGGCAGAAGGGAGCGAGAGAGCGACAGGCGGATCGGTGCAGCGTCTGCTGTGATGCGGACGTTGTATCGGTCTGTCGTGGTAAAGAAGGAGCAGAGCCAAAGGGCGAAGCTCTCAATTTACCGGTCGATCTACGTTCCAACCCTCATCTATGGTCACGAGCTATGGGTCGTGACCGAAAGAACGAGATCCCGGATACAAGCGGCCGAAATGAGTTTTCTCCGCAGGGTGTCCGGGCTCTCCCTTAGAGATAAGGTGAGAAGCTCTGTCATCCGAGAGGGGCTCAGAGTAGAGCCGCTTCTCCTCCACATCGAGAGGAGCCAGATGAGGTGGCTTGGGCATCTGATCCGGATGCCTCCTGAGCGCCTCCCTAGTGAGGTGTTCTGGGCATGTCCCACCGGGCGGAGACCCCGAGGACGACCCAGGACACGCTGGAGAGACTATGTCACGCAGCTGGCCTGGGAACCCCTCGCGATCCCCCGGGGAGAGCTGGAAGAAGTGGCCGGGGAGAGGGAAGTCTGGGTTTCCCTGCTAAAGTTGCTGCCCCCGCGACCCGGCCCCGGATAAGCGGTAGAAGATGGATGGATGGATGGATGGAAGAAAGAATGTGTATAATGAAGTGTGCTATCAGTCTTGACCCCAGGGGTATTTTGACAAAAGCATGTCACTGTTTTAAAGAGTGGGGGGGGGGTGGATACAGTATGCTCCTTTTAAATGAATATCACGGTAACTGTTATTGCATCTTTCGATGCTGGCTGAAATGAAGACAAACGAGGTTTGCCTTTTCTCTCCAAATAGTACGCGCTATAAGGTGTTTGACTTCGGAGGTGCTAAAATTACATTTTTGCAGTGTGTTTCAGTAAAACGGCCTATCAAGGGAGTGTGTGTGTGTGTGTGCGCGTGTGTGTGTGTTTTTATTTATGGCTGCCAGGATTTGAGCTGATAGAACAGGAAATTGGGACGGGATTTTTTCCCTTCTTTTTCTCCCCCTCTGCCCCTCGCCCACGACCCTATTTTACCGCATCTCGCTCATTTCTTTAATAAAATGTAAATCTGTATGCACACATGCACCCCCCTCCCACCCCAACCCCTTTCCTACCTTCGATGTGAATTTTATGTAAACCCCCCTCCCCATAACTCAAGTTGACGACGTAACATATGACTCTGTGTAATTTCATTATGTAAAAGGGTTTTGTGTGTGTGTGTGTGCGTGTGTCTGTTTGTGTGTCTGTTTAGACGATAGAAGATGTGATTGTCAGTAAAGCCTTAAGCGATGTCAAACCGTCTGACGGCAACTCTTATGATAAAACCCCAAAATGAAGAATATAAAGCGGCTCGAACAAAGTGTTTTTGTTTTTGACAAAGTACCGCCATCAACATTTTTGTGTCTTTTCATTTAATCATCGCGTCTCCCTTTTGGTTCACACCGTCAGGGTGTGTATTGATTTCATAATATGTTGATGATTGGGTGCGTGGGAGTTTGCGGTCGTCTGGAGCTGCACAGATTCATTCTGGTTAGATGAAACAGGAACCATTCGAAAATATTCAAAAATATTCGTCTTTGCTCTAGACACATCTTCTAAACGACTTTGTTTCTCATGTTGATTATATGTGCAGCGCAGATTTGGCGTATAGGTCAGATGATGGCAACCAAACTGCTGTTGAATTGGGTCCAGAACTACTTTATGCCCACATATGAAAGAGAACCGGGTAGGATTTGAAAAAAAAAAAATTGTACTGTTTACGCTGCATGAATAATAAAAAAAATCATGTGTCACATATGGTCAGAAAAAAAGGCCTGCAATCTGAACGTAGCCTGTGTCAAGATGCATCCCTTCACTCTACTTCCTTGATACCAATTACTACTTTCCTATTAGCCAGGACCTCAGCATCTTGTGGTATCATAGGGCATTTGAAAAAAGAACACAAAAACGATGTATGGTGAACACTTTGGCAAATAGCTACGGATAGTTTCACAGGGGGGAAAAAAAAGGTAATTTGTGAAAAGCTAACCGCAAATAGGCAGGCGGTTCACTCCACTGTACATCAACGCAGGTGCAGTTTTTCTTTTATGAAGGCCGTGCCAATCTATAATGTGGAAATCATCACCGGCGGTATTGATCGGCGGAGCCCGGGTCGGCGCTTTCCCACGTGAGTGCAGGAGTGTATCCGAGCACATATGTTCGCGTGCCGCCCGTGCGCACGCTGGTGCAGACACTCCAGTCTATTGGATTGAGATTCATTCGCTATTTAAGGGTCAGGGGTTCGGAACGGTGCGCGAGCGGCATGCCTTGCTGATCAATACCGCTCCCGCATACCCTGCCTGACCCCGGCATTTTGTCACCGTAAATCCCTTGAGTTCCCCCTCCCGCGCCCCGGCCGCCCGCCCTCCTAATCGTCCTTGTTTTGCTTCTTGAGTCATTTAAAAGAAGAGATGGAGTCAAGAGGGGAGCACTTTGTTAGGTATTAGACAAGGGCTTGGAATATGGCTGTTTGATGGCTCATGCTCCGCATCTACCAGAAAGGCCGCATTTACGCTTCATCGTACAAGTGACTCAACTCTCCGGGCCCGACTTTGGAAGGCCATCATATGATTTGTAAAGCATGGCTAACATTGCTAAGTATAATTGCATCCATCCATTTGTACAACTCGACTCTAAAAGACACCTTTGCCTTCATTTGAGTGAATAAACAACCGCTGGCCACTATTTGCGCAAATATTGATCATTGAAGTATGTGAAAACACACCGATACACTAAGGCACACGTGCAAATATGCAAAGTGTCGTGCTAACGTGCCTCGTTTACATATGTCCTTCAGTCATCCTCCATCGCTGCTCCTCATTGCAAACAGGATGCAAAGCGTGCACGCCGCCGCTGCCCCTTCACCTCTGCCACCCCCACCCCCCATCCTCCATTTTAGGTCCACCGGCGTCAAGAGCGGTGCGGACGGCGTGCTCCCCGTCCCCTCGGCTGTGATATAGTGGCGCCGGGTTCACCTGATCGCCAAGGTCAGGGACGAACAATCTATTCAATCCACTCATTCTTATTAGGGATATAAACACATTTGGTTGGCAGACCGCACCTTGAACTTTGAACCTGTACACTTTGAGCAAATTCATCTTTTGTCGTCTTTTTTTTTTTTCCCGCCCCTCCGCCTCCAAAAAGTGTCTCGCGCTGGTTGTTACAGTTCAGGCGTCAAACACATCCATTAAACGAATGAGATGGATGCTGCCATTCTACATATGCAATATTTCTGAAATGCGGTCAAAATAATTGAAATTATACTGATGTATGTGTGCACTGATATTGATTCGGATCACATAAATCACACGTGTTTGCACTGTGCCTCGAGAGAAATGGCTTTTTCAAAAACAAAGAGCTCTGGAAGAATGCAAACAAGATATGGTCATTTTATGAAATGACCCCGATTGTCAACATAAGCGCCTCGAGCCAATTTTGGTGCCGGGTACCTCCAAAGTGAATCTCAGCACCAATAAACTTTGAGAGATTGAATGTTTATTTTTAAAAATGTATATCCTTATATAGTTATGGGGGTACCATTTCAAAGACTAACAAATATACACCAAAGCAACATTATTTGACTGTTTTACAGCAGAGGAAAATTACAGATTTTTGGCCAGTATCTTAAAAACAGAAACTGACCAAATATTGCAGCTATTGTCATTAATTCATTCCGATCACTATGTAAAATCTCCGCATAACAAAATCTTTATCAATGGAAAACTACAATGCGTATTAAATTGTCTATGAAATATTTTTATCTATTGATTGCCGGTTCCAGTGTTTCTGAATACAAAATACCCAAATCTACCTCATTTATACTCAACAAAATTGACACGGTTCGCGCAATGTGGCATTTTTAAAACCTTTGAATGGTGGATTTACTGAAAGTGTCATTTTAAGGATAATTCAGGTGATTTTTTCATGTTCGTAAAGGTTTTGTTTTGTTCTTGTACTGGATCTCATTTACCTGCGCAACAGATGTCCGTTTTAGGATGGAGCCAAAAACTGCAATGAAACACCTCCCCAAATCATACGCAGAAATAGAAAACATGTCATGTTGATGGCAAGTGTCGAATACGTTCAAAATAGACACTTGAAAAGAAAATCCCTCGGGGTCATGCTGCTTCCTGTGTGGAAGCTCACTGGACTACGACTCCTCACGCTGTAAACAATAGTTCTGCCTTGGGTCTTTTGTCCCTGACCAACCACCCCCTCCTCTCTCCACTCCCCAGAAACCAAATTATAAAATCATCGAGAGCATGATGAGATTGCTGCTCGGGTTATTAATCTTCAATAAATACATCTTGACCCAGGGATTAAGTGTGTGCCCTTGCCGCCCCTTGTACCCCCCCTCCCCTTCCCTTCCAAACCACACACACACACTCCACCCTCACGAATCTCTCCAGAGATGCTTTGACATGAATTATGACATGAAATGGGGAAAGAAAACAACAAATCTGTGGGTAGAGGAAGGTGAGAAAGGGAGACTGGAACAAATGTTCCAAAGGGGATTGGGCCTTAGCGACTGATGGCAGTGCCCTTGTTAGGGAGGGCCGGCGCGGTGGGGATTGCTCTCCAGGTTGAGGCTGGATTGCCTCTTCTCATCGAGGCTGAAGACAAATAGGAACGCAGGGGAGTGCGCTCACCTCAGGGATGTTAGAATGGCCCATGCTAAATTCAGGTTTGTCGTGGCTCACTCTGAAAGAACTTCACTCGAAGGACTTGTCTTGTAGGGACGAGTGTCACATGCCCCCCCCCCCCACCCTCCGAAACAGTCTCCGACCAACCCTCAGAGTGACCATGAGGTCAAAGTAAAATGTAAAATATGCGCTGCTTTGATTTTGAAAGTTTGCTTTTATTTTAATTCAATTTTCAAAATACATAAAAAATAATACAAAGTTGATGTTAGCATTTTGGAATAGCCCTCAGCAATGGTTCCAGTTTAGCCTTTCGTCCCTTTGCAAAATAATTAATTGACCCCCCCCTCCCCTCCCCCCCTAAATGCCAACAATTTCAATTCTCCCTCAAGTGAAAGATGGCCTCCTGAAGCCGGAACAAAAGCAACGTGGCAACAAGGTAGATGCTCCGGGAGCTTGGAGTAAGAAGGCGCTTCGCGCTGGGTTGGGCATGCAGGAATTCGGCATCCGCCATCCATCCCGCTGACAGCTGAGCGATGACCTTCCCTCCGGCTCGGGCCGGTAATTGAAAAGCACGACAGGCCGGCTGCTTGTGTTGCAACCATCTGTGAGTCTGAGTGCTCTGTTGAGTGTCGCTCCCCATGGGCGGAGGTGCGGGGGTCGGCGAGTGATGCAAGAGCCAGACAGCCTTCCGTGGGGAGCAGTTAACACCTCATAGCCCCCCCCCCCACCCCCCACCCCGAGATGGCCCTTTGCACGTCCAAGAGCCCTAATGAGAAAATGGGTGATTATCACGCCGTGAATTTAAGCGTGTGTACCATTATGAATCCTGACAACAGTAACAAGGACGCAGAGTTAAACATTCCGAGAGTGCGGAAGAGTCCGGGGAAGATTTATGACCCATTAAAATGACTAATTTATTCACGGAGGATTAATTGAAGCCTGATTCACTAATTATTTATTGTGGTCGTTCATCAAAAGCTTGCTTGAAATGAGCAATTTGGTGTTTTAAAATTTTCATCATGACCACTCAAATCTTTTTTTTTTTTAATTGTAGCAACAACTTGTCAAGTTAATATAAAGTGAAAGAACGAGTCGAACACTGAATTGAATAGTAATATTGACACAAGTAATAAAACAAATAATAAAACACTAGAAATCGAATGTGAGAAAGAAAATTGTCAAGATAAAATGGTAAATTTATACTTTGCATGGTTATTATACTTTTAACTAAAGAGTCATAATGATTGGACTAAAAGGAAGCTTAGTACAAGGAAATCTCTTCAAACCATTAATATGAGAAAAAGATTATTATGATGTGTCATTAAAAAAAAAGTCTTAATGCTCTTGAGTGATGTGAAATAGGCATAATTACGCAATGTCCGACAGTATGGGCTAAAATAAAGCATTGTTTATATCTGTCATTTTGGATGTGTCAAAATGTGGTACTTTGGACAAAAATAAAGCATCACATTGATCGTCAGGTAGTTGAGACGATTTGCAAATCAGAATGTTGCTCGCACATCAACACACTCCCGACATGCTTTGGAAGTGCGGTGAGGGCAGCATAAAAAATGACTTCACACCTTCGACCGCGCCGCCTTGCGAGGAGGATGCAAGTGATACATGGCTGATCTGTTTCTAATATGAATGTCCCAGAATGCATTTCAATCAGGCCACGCCGACGCATTACCGCATATTGCATTCCCGTCTCGGGGGCGGAATGAAGAGATAATTATGCAGACTGAGGTGTAATGGCGAGGCCTAGCCGAGGCCCGTGATGGATTTGATTAAGGTTGTCAGTGACAACACGCGCTAATGACCGTCTTGATTAGTTGGACGGCGTGAATGCCGCCGACATTAATCTCAGGCATAAACAATAAACTGAAGCCACGTTGTCCGCTGCTGTCGGCAGCTTGTGTGGATGCCGAAGCTTGCTTCTGCGCGGCAACTTCTCCGCAAGCCTGCAAGAATTTCTGCCATCCCATCTGGTAGAAGGCTTTGTGTTCAAGTTTTGGGTGAACACAAAAGAACTTTTTTGACAATGAGGAAGTATTACAATCAAACTCTGAGTGGACCATGCTTGTAAAGCGTCTAGAAACCAGCCATAAGATGATGTTCTGCTCCAAACTAGGTCCGTTTTTGATTTAATACCCTTCATACTTTGACAAATGCCTCAACCATTTTGCTCCTTTTATGCACCTTGGAGTAGAGGCAGTCAGTGTGCATATTGGGCTGTGTCAAGCAACACTGGATTTCTCCCGCTGACCTCAGGGCATCTATGCTTCAATAAAAATCACATTTTAATGTTATAATTTCAAGATTCCACTATCCATGGCGCCTTATCTATCTCTTTATTGTCCTCTCAATTCGATGCATAAGCAACATCTAGTTGAGTTAATATTTCACCAGCTAGTGATGAGCTAAACTGTCACGCTAACCCAGCTAGCTTAGCTTCACAGGTCACGCAGCTAGCTCACCTGCGTCTGACAGAAAAAAAGTAAACATTGTAGATGTTGTGTCTCTTATCTTGGAGGATTCACTAAAGCGATAATCCTCAAATGCAAATGTTCCAAATTTTGGTGACGTTTGCTCAACAAGTCGGCCACAGCAAAGGGCTGAGGCCGAAGCATGTTGGTGGCCGTCTTGCACGCACGACACAAAAAAATTACATTTCTTGAAAAACAAAGGTCACACTATGTTTAAAAAAAAAAAATCAAATATAATGACTTGTCACAGAGAACCCAAGCCTTTCAAAAACGTCTGCTTTTGCCTCAATGCGGTCGTGGTGTACATCCCTTAGGGTTGTGCCAACTTATGAGCACACCAGTCGTTGTTCGAGACGTCTGAAGTTGAAACGGGGCTTAACTCACCGCTAAACTAAAACAACCAATGACATTCATGCCTGCATATTGATCAGATGCCGCATGCCAAAATGCAAAACAGCATTGAACACACACACCCGCTTACAAGCGCGTGCATCTCCTCCGTCCACCGCTCCATTAGGTCTGAATTGTAGCCGTGACGTGTGGGACCCCAGGGAGGTGTTATTGTCACAACTGATTTACTCGCCACCATCTGACACGGGTCGTGGGGCCTTGGTTATGATGTGTGTGTGTGTGTGTGAGAGAGAGAGAGAGAGACACACACACACAACAGGCTTAGAGTCCTTCACAGAAAGCACCATTAAAGATTGTTAACTGCATCCTCATATAAAGAGGATTGGTCGCCGGGAGAAAATTAATTTGTGCTTCATAATCAATCAATTTATAGTCACACGATTCTTAATTATACCTCAAGAATGCACATTCGAAATTCTGTTTAGTCCTAACGAAACACAACAACAAAAGATCACTGCAATTGAAATGGATTTGTCAAGTTTAATTTATCCGTCATTTTCAAAAGTTGTGATTAAGGTCGCGAGAAGCGTCTGAGTTCGGGTCTATCGCAGCTGACCACGCATCATGGGGAAGAACGCTCAACGCTAACTCGGCGCAGTGAGATTTGAACACAAAACCTGTGTCGGATTTTCAATTTCCCACCTGCACAACACCTGTTGCGACTCCCTGCCATTTTGTGTCGCAAGTCATCCGCTAAATTGCAAAACCGACTTAATCTAATTCTTCACTCGCGAAAGTGTCGGGATTTGCAGCTCAATCTAAAAGAGTGGATCGGAATAATCCCCCATTATTTGAGCCGGGGTTCAGCTCTTGGCCACCAAAATCTCACACCTGCTAAAAGACGTTAAAGGTGGTGTGTGTGTGTGTGTGTGTGTGTTGGGGGAGGGGGGGGGGGGGTCAACGTTTGTCCAACTGGATTTCCAAAAGCCATACTGAATAAATTCTTGTTTGGATGATTCCGTGAAAGCCTTGAGCGAGTCAAATGGAACTTTCATGACAACTAGCGTTCCCAGACTCCTTCAGGGTCAGGTTTCGCACCCGCCGCTTCAGCCGCGACAGTGTTCACCTGCTGCTCGGCCAGAGAGATTCGAACCAATATCCTGCCTGTCCCACCTATTGTCCCGGCAACCTGAGAGGGGAAGCAGGCGGCCATTAGCGGCCGAGGAACGGCAGCTGGCCACCCAGAGCTTTATTTGTTTTATTCATGCGCTTCAAAATGTCCCACGTCGATATTATGGTGCCGTCATTTAACATGAGCACGCTTTTTTTTCGTTTTGTTTGTGTTGATGCTAAATATGAGCAAAACTGACAAAGGAAAAATGGTCACCCTTTAGCACACTTGAGACAGAACAAAGAGCGACAGATACGATTTCGATAAGAATATGGGGGTCCCTTGCTTGGGTGTCGTCGTTCTCATGCAACTGCTCGCTCCTTCCCTCTGCGGTTGAGTAAATAAAAGTCCCATAAAATCCGGGAACTGAATGACTGCAGTAACGTTATCCACCCCTAAAAGATGGCGGGCGCTTCCACATCATTTCAAAGCTTGGCAACCGGCAATGCAGGAGGTTATCTGATCTCCATATTTCAAAAGGGCTCATTAACAATTAAACAGGTCAGGTTGCTGCGGAAACGCTCCGCTCTTTATTTATGGTAACGAGGGACAACTACGACACACAGCGTATAGCCGATATATATATTAAAATGTTTTTAAAAAAGCAAATGAATTGAATATCACTTATATCTTCAAGCAAGTAAGTGGGCGGCATAGCCACACACACACACACACACACACACACACACACACACCTTCCAGTTTTAATCCACTTAATTGAACCTGACTTTGAATGTCTAAACAAATGGGAAGAATTCACAGGGGGTATCTGATCCCTCCCAGCCTAATGGATTGCAGATTCCTTTCCCATAAGGGCAGTTGAGCGCAAACAAGGCCAAGTCATCTCCCAATTGATGAGCGCACTCGTCGTCTTGATCACATTTCCCCTCTTAAAGGGGCTATTCCAAGCACCCGATGCAGTGCTGGTTGGGATAGACAGAGACTAGTTTGGAGGAGTTGATCTCAAGTGTTGTTCTTCATATATATATATATATATATATATATAGAGTTGATCTCAAGTGTTGTTCTTATATGAAGAACAACACTTGAGATCAACTCCTCCAAACTAGTCTCTTTATATATATATATATATATATATATATACACACACACACACACTGTATGTATTGTGTATTATATATATATATATACACACTGTATGTATTGTGTAACCACACACAATTTCAAGGCACTCCAAATCAAACACTGTCCTCATGTGTTCCACAAAAAAAAAAAATAACCTCCTTATGGTTTAATCCGATTCAATCAAAGGAAGTCAATGAAGTGACAAATGTATTCATTTATTAAAGCCCCGCATCATTCCTCAGGAATCGTCGTCATCATCATCAACGCGGTCATCACCATAAAGGAATAAATTAGACATAAAACATTTCCCCACATAAACAAACATATACATCACAGCCCCCGGGTTGCTGCAGCAAGCACCTCTTGGGTTTGGTTTTTTTTTCTTTTGTTTTTGAGTAGAACAAGACACACAAATGCATAGATGTAACTGGACCCCTAGGAACCGTCGTTATGATGACATCTAGCCATATGTTTGAAGAATGTACAAAGTCCTCAGTCACTGGAAATTTCTTTTATGGTCCTCGTATAAAAATAAAGTCTCCACAATGATAAACCATATATATATATATATATATATATATATATATATATATATATATATATATATATATATATATATATATATATATATATATATATGAGATTTGGCAACAACCAGACGTTTACAGACTTTTGCACCTGAACGCACTGCAGACAACAACAACTTAAAAGCAGTAGGAGGAGTCAAGAGATGCTTCATTTCTCAGTCTTCATATTGTCCCTAAGACATCAACACCTGGAAATGAACACTACATACAATATCAGGCCAAGTGCTTTTTACGAAGGATTTTTCTCCTCCATCCAAACGAAAGTGATGATGAGATCCTGCTGATTTCCAGGTTCCCGCCGGTCTGCCATACAATCGCGGTCTTATTTATTGAGTCCATAGTTCAAACAGAAGACAAAAAACCCAAGATCATCAAAGTAAGTCTCGTTTCTTCGAATCAAGCGATCAGAACTGTCCGTGGTCAACTTCGTCCAACCAGGAGGCGGGACTTGCGGGGAAATCCGGGTATCCGCCGCTGCTGCCGGTGGAGAGGTCTGAGCTTGGGCCGTTGGCAGAACCGATGGAAACCCTGACGGCGGGGTTTATCCCCCCACCTTGGGTCATGATGGATAGGCCCGACTCAGGGTAGACCAGGCCGGTGATGAGCGGCTGGTGCCGAGGTAGCGCCGGGTGGGACCCCGGCGACTGGGCTAGGCCGTAGGGGCTGTTGGAACGCATGTCGTGAAATTGCTCTTGCGAGGGCAAGGTGGCGTGCTCCAAAGGGAAGGAGGCGTGGTTGTTGCCCCCTTGGCGGGCCCCCATGGCTGGGGAGTTGCTGCCGTACATGCCGTTGCTGTGGCCGAGCTCAGACATGGGAGGTTCATCTGTTTCAGGTACCCGAAAAGACAGATGCGGTTTGGTTCTTGCAACGTCTTCCCTGGAGTGAAACTGAGCAAATGAGTCGTACCTGTGAAGGACACCTCGGCGTCGCTGTCCATGCCTTCCTCTTGGATGCTGTCTTTGTCTGACTTGGAGCTACCACGTGACCTCTTCATGTTCCTGAAATATTGACCCCACCTCTGGCGCCCAGCGTCTTTTTTTAGCCTCTTCTCTTTGGCCCGCCGGTTCTGGAACCAAACCTGTGGAGGAAAAAAAAAACGACAGTTGTTTTATTTTTCACAGGATGAATGGCCAGGGTCTGCTCTTCTCTGTTTGAGCATTGACAGTTGAGCAGGACATGGTTTCCGTGCAAAAAAAAAAAAGGCTCTCAATGCCATCTAAATTGGAAGTGCTTTTAAGAGTTAAAAAAAAACAAAAAACGAGGGTGAAAAATCTCAATTTCTTTTTTCACTCCCGCACACGCAAAACGAAACAAGGCGTTTTGCATGCGCCTTAATGAGATTCCGCCCCGGGTTGAACCCTCCTCGACTCCTTTCCTTTCACGGGATAATGAGTAGCATTTTAGTGGCTTCCGTCCCCCCCACGTTTGTCCTTGCAAATAAAACAATATATACGGCCGCCGGCGTGGGGGCTCCTTAGCCCGAGCGACAATAGAAGAGTGGGCCTGGCTCTCGCCATTGTTAACGAGCTTGCACTTAAACCACGCTGACTTTGATGTGGACTTCATTTTGCTCCATCTCACCGTAAATTCACCCTCGCGTTCGGCCGGGCAGAGTGCTGCGGTGCCGACTCGGCCGCCCGTTGTCCCGCCGTAATGAACTCGGGACACTAATGGATGGGCTTCCTAATGGATCATAATAAACCTTACCTGCACGACCCGCATGTCCAGGCCCGTCTCGGAGGAGAGTTGCTCACGCACGTGGCGGGCCGGCTTGGGAGAATTATTGTAGGCGTTCTTCAGGGTCTCCAGCTGCTTGGCCGTGATGGTCGTTCGGGGCCTTTTTGCAGTTGAGTCGGCTTCTGAAGGGCAGGGGAGGAGACACACAGTGGGAGTTAATGAAAGGACGGGACAGTGGGACAAAGGGCGTCTTGAAAGAAACGGAGGATTTTCTGACATGACAAATTTGGAAGTTCCACTCTGGGGTTTCCACCGTACCTTTTGAGGGTATCACGCCAGCTGTAAGTTATTCTCAGCTGTATGAGGCATGTTGCTCTTACAAATGCAACCAATTAGATATAAATTTTATAAAAACAAGTTGGCCCAAACTGTGATGCTGAGACATGTTTAACAGTTAAAATGACCTCGGGATGCCTCATTAAGTAAAACCCGGCGTCTTATTAATTGCATCGCATGTGTTGGCAAAACATCCTCGAAATGGCTATTCTCCCCCTTCCCTTAAGTAATTGCACCCTTTCATTAGTAAAATAAACGTGTGTGTTTTTGGGGGCAAAAAGTTGAGATGGGCACTTGGGCTTATGTTCAAACAAACAGATGGGGGAGATAAAATGGGGACTTGAAATTTAGTGCGCCGCAATTTAATGTGGCTCTTTTGCGCCTCTTATAGCTGAGTGCATCGTGTCGCTTAATTGTATTAAAAGGAGTAGTAAACAATACCACACACATACACACACACCTCTCTGTTTGGCGGTCTCGTAGTCAGCCTTGCACACCAGCCGGCTGTCCTCCATCAGGTAGTACTCGTCGCCCGTGGCCAGCTGCCGCTTGCACACGATGCAGGCGAAGCAGTGCAGGTGGTAAACGAAGTCCTGGGCCCGCCTCACCACCTGCGTGGGCGGGATGCCCTGCTGACACGCCGCGCATTTGGTGCCAAATCTCCTTTCAGGACACGGGTGCGGACAAGGTGGATCATCACTTCACGTCTCGTAGATTCAATATTAAGACTATAACATAAGCTGCAACTGAATCGGAGCCAGGGTGACAGCTCAAGTGATCTATTGTGAGCAGTTAATTCAATTAAGTCCCATTTGTTTTGAGAAATGGGCACTTTTTGGTCCATGAGCCAGAGGTTGCCCATCCGCATAAGGAGGTTCTGGCATAGTCACGTCATCAAATGATTTAATAGCAAAAACCTCTGCCGGGTACTCAGTACCTTGCGTAAAATTGTGCGATCATGTGGGAAAACCGCATCAGCATTTCAGACGGAGTCCAATCAAATAGGTCAGTATAAACTCATTTTCTCACGACACTCAAGTGTACCCAAAAATGTTCTGTACTGTGCGGGTGAGTGCTCACTTGAAGAAGTCGTCCTTGCAGTAGACGCTCTCTCCCCGGCTGAAGCACTTGTCAGCCAGCTGAGTGTGGCAGTCCGCGCATTTCAGGCATTTGCTGTGCCAGTGGCGCTCCAGCACTTTGAGGATGAAGCGGTCCACGATGTGCTGGTTGCAGCCTGCACACACTGGGATGTCTGGGCAGGGAGAGGGTGTTGAAGAAAAAAAAAAGTCAATCGCAACCAGTTCAGGTATGATGCATAGGCTTACACACACACACACACACACACACACACACACACACACACACACACACACAATATTTTACAGTTCAAGAGCTATTTTTAACCCTCACAAAAACATGACAAAAATTAATTTGTGATAAAAACCTATAATCCGGTGTACAATCAAATGAGCATGCATGAAGGTAATACAATAATATCTGAGCAATTTGAGAAAATTAAGAAGGAACTGCAGCAGAGAGGACAGAATGACATTCGCGCAACCGCCTTATTATTTATTAAAACAAAGGCTGCAATGGATCCGATCGTGGCCGTTATGGATGGTGCTCGAGGCCATGCAACTTGCATGAAGCCTTTCTGGAGGTTGAGAGCGCATACGTGTGACGTCATGAGATAGGTACTCGTTCAGCCATTCAAGCGAGAAGACCCGCCAACATCTCATTTGCTCGCTTTTGGAACTCCACATTAAATATTAAAACAACAAAAGAGGCAGCACTGGAACACCTTCAAAGTTGAATTAATTCATTGTGGAACAAGTTGAAGAAAGTATATTCCTAGAAAACTAAAAATAAATACAAAACAGTCAAATACGTATATTTGTAATTTTATTTACAATCTAAATCGATAACAATTCGTTTTAAAATGTGTATACTTTGTTGACCTAATCGAAAAAAAAACGGTCGACGTCCATCTGTGTGAATTAAAACGTACAAGAAGAATTAAGAAGCAAACGTAATGGTTGAAGAATTACGAGGAAACGGCAAAAGTACGATAGAAGAATATCAATGAGGAGTTTATTGTAGTACAATTTTAACAATTTACATTCATACACACACCAAATTCTAACAGATAAAAAAGAAGCGCATCCCAGTACCAAACGATTTGTCAAAGTCCAGGCGAGTGTGTGGACTAATTTCCACGTCGGTGTCACCTGTTATGACCCATAATTAAAAGATGTCCTAATATTTTCTACTTAAAATTCTCTTTCTCTGCTTCCACGCGGTTTTAGTAGCAACACATTTACACATTCATATTTGATTCTTTACACGCGTTCGATTTAAAAGTGTAAACATTATAGCGGGGCGTGGAGACCTCACTTGTGATCCGAAAGCATCGTTTTGTACGGTTCGTAATATTTTGCTCCCTTTTTTTTTTAACATCATTGTCTATATAGTAACATCATATTTCAGGTGTGTTCAGATCGTTGCCTAACGATATATTCACACATGCAGCGCAAATGTCACAGTTCTACTGTACCTAATATTTTGGCATGATCTACCCGTGGGCAAATAGTTGGTATTTTTAAATGAATTGCGTGTAAAATGAGTCGAATTCATTTCGTTGAAAACACGTTTTTTTGTAAATTATCTTAATGGGTTACGATGACACGACTTTTCATGCAAACAAAAAAAAAACAAAAAAACTAACAAAAAAAGCCTTGAAAAAGAAAAAATAAGAAAAACGGCTGTAGCTTTAGCAGTAAATGAAATTAAGATAGTTGGCAGTATCGATTCAATAATTAGCATGTAATATTTCGTACCGATGAAGTATCAAGCCATATGAAGCATTGTATAAAAAATGAACGTTTTTCACAATTAATATGCACGTCTGTATAACATTTTATACAGACGTCTGTATAAAATGTTATACAGACGTTTTCCAGTCAACATTAAAAGGAAAAAAAAGAGAATTGGACTTTTTGGAGTTTTATCTCCCTCGAATCTTTCCCGTCGCTTGTTGTGGAGTCCTGCGAGACTGCATGTTTATTTAGGGCCGATGCGTAATGTTCAATAGCAATGTTGAGCGGGCCAGCACCCCAATGAATTTTATTGACGCTCATCTTTGGCACAAAATGGCGCCTGGGGAAATCAGGCGGAGTGCAAGCGTGCTGAGGAATCGAAAATCAATTGCGCCATTTGTCCACATTTCGGACGCTGTGCTTATATGTGAACGAGGGCAAATTTGTTTCTTTTCAAGATTTTTTTTTTTTGCAGCGTTGGCCATTTTTCGTAATCGACTGTAGATTGTTCATTTTAGTTATTTATTTATTTTGCAGCAAGGGCCTCCCTGAAAATCAAATAAAGCCACGGAGAAACCCCGAAAATGGAAAGGATAATTGCTCCCAATAATAATTTATAAGATTATACCTCTAGCATTCATTTAGTATGTGCCACGTATAAAAAAAATGTAAATTGTAAATTGAGCACGGTAGAAAAAAAAGAGTTGCTCTGTCCTGTTTTAACGGGCTTAAAATAACGTGTTACAATCGCATAAAAATATGAACAAAAACGAAATAACTGCTCTCATTTTACATGTATGCTTTAATTATTAAAACAAATATGGGAAGAAGATATTAAATTAATGGTATTTTTTTTTAATTTACATTGAGATCGTAGGCCCGTGTGATAAATAATAATATTTATGTTTTAAAATAATTAACAAAATATAATTTAAATTGTTTTTAAAGGAATCTTTTGTTATGGTAGTGTGAGTGTGCGTGTCCATGTCACTGTTAATATTTTTGTCCTTAAAACAACTCTCATCATTTTTGAAATTGTTGAAAATGATTGGAAAATATGTAGGGGAGGTGTGTTCGAAAGTTGGACTTGAAATTCATAGTTTTCATTTAGAATTCACCTGTACTTTTTTTCCCACCTGGCCTGCAAGGTGCGAGGATGTTTAAATCGTTTTATGTTTAGAAAAAACCAAGTATTTAAAAACAGATTTTGAAATCGTTTTGTTATTCATATTAACATCTTTGTTTTTAAATGTGGATTCAGATCATCTTTCCTATATTGCATGGCATTATTATTGGTTGTAATATTTACTTAATAATTTTGGAATACGACAAATTGTTTTTAAAAAAATATATTTTTCTTTATGTTTCACTAATTTCAATGTCATCGTATTTTGTTTTGAACATTCTACGTATTTGCGGTTGCGTGGTAATGTGTTTAAGTACCAACTCATTTAATGCAACAAAGTGCTGTACTTATTATTTGTGTGTGTGTGTGTGTGTGTGTGTGTGTTTAACAAACTAATTTTGTTTGGAAAATTCAAGATTGCATCGTTGGGTAGTGCAGTGCATTTCATAAGCAATTTCGACCCCTTCGGGTGTCCCACCTGTCGTGCACGGCAGCGGGAACGTGACACCTGTTGCAGTTTCCTTTGTGTCGTCTGTAGCTGAGACTTGCACCTTTTTTTTTTCGTTCCGGTGCAAGTTGTGTGTGTTGGGGGTTCGGTGGGGGGCGGGGGGCGTTCTCGTGACAACAACATGGCGGCGGCAGCGCTTGCGGAATGACAGAACGCGCATAACATCTGTTGCGGCCATTTGCGCGACAATGGGAGCTCATTACGCATTCGTAACGTCTCCCGCACGCACGCAGCGCACCCAAACGTGACAAGAGTGCGCATGTGCAGGGTAGAATGCCTACAACACATGGAAAAGAGATGGTACAGTTTTGGTTTTTCACGAAAAAGTTTTTTTTTCGCCGTCCTCGTGATGCGTTCAGGAACTCTGGTGAAACTGAAATTTAGGAATGTCCGCAAAAGGCTTCACGTGCAGCGTCACATGACTGACATTGAACATCTTCGAAGTTCAACACCTTTCATTCCTATTCAATCAACGTTCGCTTCAGAATTAGCAGGATAATCTTCCCAATTTAACCGTCAGACGTTTTTTAAGTGAAAAGTTGCTCGCTGACAAACACGCACTTTTGACTGCACTCTCAGATCGTTTTTTAAAGCAGCCGCTTTCATCACTTCTTCAACCACCCAAAGAAATCAAATCAATCAAAAGCAAGCATTTTTAAAAATCTTTGTCAGTGCAGATGAAAAACCACCATAGATTGATTAATCAATCAAAAATAATGATAGTAATAATTTGTTCTAAGACTCTTACCTTGGCCTGCGCTGTAGCGGGGGAAATTGGCGTTATTCTGACAACTTGATCCCGGGTGTTCGAGCAACATTTTGCACTTCTGTTGCTATATCCTCCTCCTCCCCACCCAAAAATGCGATGCACTTGGCTTGTTTAACACAAACACACATACATTAAAAAAAAAAGGAAAACCAAAACAAAACAAAAGTGCAGGTGTCTCCCGTGTGTTGTCACCCAGAAGAGGGAGAAGTCAGCAAATGTGCATGTGTTGCTTCCGTGTAGCAGTAGATGATGCTTCGGAGGAAGGAGGAGGGGGGCGGTACTCGTGTGCGGTCAGCTGATCTGAACTAACCTAGGGTGGGATGTAACTGTCCACGGTCCTGAATATAAGGCCCCCCCACACACACACACACACACAAACACACACTCACACACACACACGCACACACTTTTAGAGGACATTGTATTGTATAAACAGATTTATGCCCCCTCTTTATATAGATGCTATATATATATATATGTGAGAGAAGTATGTATGTGAGAGAAGTTCAGTTTTATTGTAGTGATACAGTTCTCCTGTGCCGCTAGATATTCACCTCTTATATTCAACATTTTAATGCGTGAGATACATTTACATTGTGTTTGATAATATGATACTTAAAATTGTGTATAACAGGCGTCCTATTTTTTTATTTTAAGTTTGACTAATTTTAAGTTGATACTTAAAATGATTTTTTAATTCTGTGGTGTGTTCACTCTCTAAATCAGAGTAGAATATTCCTCCAGCTCATCCGCGGCCATAACAATAATAAGGACAAGCGCTTTAAGAATGTAGAAGTGAAGTTGTACTATAGAGCAATGAACATATTCTTTCATTTTTCTGACAGCTAGTGATGTCAAAAAGCATGACGATGAAGTCGACTGCCTTCAGGTCGTATGCCTCTATCTGCGATGGGCTGGCGACCAGTCCAGGGTGCACCAACCTCTTGCCCAAAGACAGCTGGGATTAGGACAAAAGAAAATGATGATTGACTGTATAACAGTGAACTTCCTGCAACAGTTTTCATCATTTCCTTTTTTGGATAATTTTTATTTTATTTTTTTCCCGCTGAGCACCTCCATCATAGATCTGTAACCCTTTGTCGGCACGAAGCCAGTTGAGTCATGCACATGCCCTCCTTCTTGGCTGAGTGCCATGTCGTGGTCCCCAATTGACAATGTGGCAATTATCAGCACACTGCTCCATACATACAGCCTTGATTCAATTTGACTCCAATTAGACCTTTGGCCTTTGGGGCCAATTAGCCTGCATCATTAAAAGAAATCTTCTGGTTCCTAGTACCACAATGCCTGTAATTCGAATCGGTGCAGGTTTGTTTTTGTTTCATTTTTCCTAGTGTGTTTTTATTTTCTACGGTATTGGCGCTAATCTCCCGTCAACAAGTCAGTGTGCATCTCTGCGCAGATTAAGGTTTGTAAATCTGCAAGGAGGCGCACACAGTAGCGGGCAGGCTAAAGCTTGCCACAGCGTCAAAGGAGCTTAGAAGGCACAACACAGTGTAGCACAACAACAGGGAGGACAGTGAGGCAGGGGGTGGGGGAAGGGGCAGCATCTTATGACCTAGCACCTCCATGCGGGTCAGAAAATTGCTAGAACATGTTGAAAATATCATTCATGGAATGTTGGAAGTTTTTTATGTGCTTTACTTTACTAACCTTAACATTTACATCATTTAAAGTTTACAAAACAAATAATAAGTCACTGTTATTTTTCGTGTTTTTTATTTTTGCTGGGAGTGGGGGGGTAACCTTTGAACTATAAAAGCTTTGCGCAAAATTTATGCAAATCTCGTGAGAACTCATCACATCTCGACAGCACTGAAACGTATTTTGACTTGGGGTAAAATAATGGTTGAAGGTAAAATATTTATTTATTTGTTTTGTTCATTTTGATTCTTGTTTACCTGTGATGTCATTGAGGGGGCGAAAAAAAGACATGTTTTACATGTATTATATATTTTACAAGTATATTAACCTACAGCATGCTGTGGTATCATCTTCTCATTTACAACCATTTTTTTCTCCAATGAATATTATGATGCTTTTCCCCCTCTCTCCAAACCTGAAGCATCATCGCACCTAATTGCCAAAGATGGCCACACAGCTGAGGTCCCACTCGAGAAAGCAAGCAGCTGCGAGCTGCCCCCCGACGGTCTTCCAGCGTGGCTCTTGTCCTCTGGCGCATTTCGCAGCGCTCTCGCTGCTTGATTTTTTGACCCTCGAGCCTATTTCTTCAAGGGCCGCTTCAAAAGAACAAACAAAAACGGCACGATTGGAGCCCCTCTGAGGTGCAGCACAAATATTTGGTGTGGTTTCTTATGGAAAATGTCTATCCTGAAAAAGACAATGCTGACGGAGGCATTCATTGAAGCTTGTTGTTTGTAATGGTGGTGAACTGCACTAAAGTAGGCAAGTGCATTAGAAAAGAAAACAAAAGATGCCCAGTGGGGTATGTTGTTGTCAGCGACAAGCAGGCATTCCTTGTGGTGTTGGTTATTTTTTGGTGTTGTACACCCTGTCATAATGGGAGCTGTTTCTAATATTTTGGCATTGTGTCACTGGAATGCATTACAATTAGTTCTATTTGCGTTATGGTGATTTAATGTATTTTTTCTTTTTCCAAAAATTGCCATTCATTACATTGGGGTTTAGGTCTGGTGACTGAAATAGACATGGGAGGAGCTTGATTCAGTTTCTGGTGAACCATTTCTCTGACTTTCAATATGCAAGTATTTGTCTGCATTAAAAACAAAAACAGCAATTCATTGAATTATTATAGGTGGGGCGGGCCGGTAGTCCAGTGGTTAGCACGTCGGCTTCACAGTGCAGAGGTACCGGGTTCGATTCCAGCTCCGGCCTCCCTGTGTGGAGTTTGCATGTTCTCCCCGGGCTTGCGTGGGTTTTCTCCGGGTGCTCCGGTTTCCTCCCACATTCCAAAGACATGCCTGACAGGCTGATTGAGCACTCTAAATTGTCCCTAGGTGTGAGTGTGAGCGTGGATGGTTGTTCGTCTCTGTGTGCCCTGCGATTGGCTGGCAACCGATTCAGGGTGTCCCCCGCCTACTGCCCGGAGACAGCTGAGATAGGCTCCAGCACCCCCTGCGACCCTAGTGAAGATCAAGCGGTTCGGAAGATGAATGAATGAATGAATATTATAGGTGGTGGTTGACTAGTTAGCACGTCCACCTCACCATGCAGAGGTCATGGGTTTGTATCCTTCCTGTGTGGAGCTTGCCTGAGTGGGTTTTCTCCGGGTATTCCCATTCCCCCCCCCCACATTCCCAAAAGGGGCATGGTAAATTGATTTGACACTCCAAATTGTTCGTAGGTGTGACTGTGAGCGTGAGAGGTTGTTTGTCCATGCGTGCCCTGCGATTGGCTGGCAACCAGTTAAGGGTGTATCCCACCTACCACGCAACGACAACTGGGAGAGGGTCCAGCACACCCGCAACCCTTAGGATAAGCGGTTCAGAAAATGCATGGATGAATGATTATATTAAAAGAAACAGTATGAGTCACTGTTCATAAATATAGAATATAGATATTGACCTCTATGAATATCATGTATGTTGAGTGAAACGCAAAATGTACCTTGTGTGTGGAGTGCATACACAGGTGACTCGAGAATGTGTGTCAAAAAACTCCGCAAAAAATACAACTTAAGCAGAACTGAGCAGAAGCGAGCAAAGAGGTGGGTGAGCGAGTATTGCAGCGGGGGTGCTCAGCGCACCAATGCCACCCTCCTGACACCAGGCCACTATTGTGCTGCTGTCACGATCCATCATGTCCCCACCCCGAAAAAAAAAAAGGGCCTTGTCCGTGAGGGAGGGGACCAATCACACGCTTCATTAGCCAGGCTTGGTTACTCCTAAGCAAAGTGGTCCCAAGACACCTCGGCCTGTTGCACATGGAGCAGACAGCCAGTGTGTGCAAAGCAGCGGGAACGCCGCCATTAAAAATGATATCATTGTCTCAGAGATGGCGGCCAATGTTTATTCCGGGAATTTTTTAGGGAGTTCTGATCCAAACCAACAAGTCATGACCAGGCTCGCGGTCATCTACTGTAGATGAAGTTCCTCGCTGCTCTCATTGTTTGGAAAACGGCTCCATCTGGCGAGGTTTCACTGACCGGCCCGGGCGGCGCTGCTGCGCTCCCCCGGCAGCTGGCTAAACTGCCCAACCGCTTTCCCGCTTGGCCCTCGCAGCAACCGACACTCCTGTACCACCAACGCACACACACACACACACACACACACACACACAACCATACACAGTTTTAACTGCCCGACGGTCCGGCCCGGCCTGCATAGTCATATGGCATGAGTCAAGCAAAGGCGCTTGGCGGGGTGGTGTCGGCATCTCGGGCCTTTTGTTTTTCACCAGAAGAGATTAAATAGGTCAGAAGTACAGTGGTGGGCACACGTTTTGTTGTTTTAATGAGCCTTTGCGGTAGTCATTTGGACATATAGTTCAAGGTAAATAGTAGAGCAAGTACAGGATACAGTGAAAATGTGTCATGTGAACTGTAAAAAAATAAAATAAAACTTCTTACGTACTCATGTTAAGCACTATCTAACGTATCAGATACACACTCTTGAGAAATCACACGCCACCTCGGCTGTAAGCTAACGCTACGCTACTTTGAAGTCCGCTCTGTCAAGCCTTTTCGGCGGCCATCTTGACTCACCAGCTGGTCCTCAGAGAGTCGAAGCACGAGGGTGTACTCGAGGCTAAAAAGGCTGCCACCTCTGCCCGCCGTCATCCCCCTTTGAATATTGAGATGCTAATGGTGAACAACATGGGTGACAAAAGGCGCACGGCGACTACTGGAAAGCGATACAAAGGCCCTTCAGTGGGGCCATGACACTTTTACTAGGCAACATGTCCCTTGCTTTTACGCGCGCACAATGAAAGGCCCAGCAACTGTGCCGGTCCATTTAGTGCCAGGATGGTCCGACGCTCCCGTCTGGGGACCCCCGGCTGCTCGTGTTGTCTTTTCCTGGCCTTTGTCGGCGGGTGGGAAATATCAGCTTCAGACGGCAATGGTGAGACACCCCCAGAGGCTCGGCATAAAGCCACCGAGGTCAGAGTTCAAAGCTTTCAGGCAGCGCTGAGGCTTGACCTCGCTTGTCATTACAGATGTTGCTGGCCTGCTGTGAGGTCCACGTAGTGTGTACGGGGAAAACCTTAGCGGTGGTCCGAACTAAGCTTTACATCCACTGAAAGTCGGCTTTAGGTGTATTTAGCAAGATTTGGCACACCAAAAACTGATAGAATTTCCTATATAATAAGAAATGACATTTTTGAAATTAGGAAACAATTGTAATTGGTGTGACTCACAGTCAACATTTGTCATCCTCAGGAGAATTTTGTAGAATTTTGTCAGACCACCTATGTACAAGATAGCGTTTATTGTTGTTATTTTGAGGAATCTGCTCACTCCACGTCGTGCCCCCGATTCAATTTACATCCGTCACTGTTGGGCTTTGGACACACTTTTGGCGACATGAGTTTGAGTGGGGGTCACGCGTACCCCCTCTTGTCTTTAGCATGAAGGGGTGGGTGCGTCGGAACAGTATGGCTAAGTAAGAGGGGGCCTGGCACACGCCTGCCCTCCTAATCCTTCCGTCTCAGACTCATGACCCACTTTTCTTGGAGGAGCGGCACGGAGGAGCCGCGGCCTCTAACCCAAGAGGAGCCTCCAGACGCATGGTGGTGGGGCGCAGGAAGACCCCCCACCCCCGCCACCTCCCACTTACTCAAGCAAGACAAAGGGAAAGACGACATAAAGGCAAATAAGAGGTCAGGTGGCACTTAAAGCCTCCAGCTGACGTTGTCAAATGGAATGAGGGCCACCAAAAGATTTCTTGCCTTCACCTTTTCATTTGGGCCAAGTACAGTATTTGAAGCTATGTTGCTCATGGAAACAGCAGCACCTAGTGACATGCGCAAAGAGTCTTTCAGGCGAATTGAAGAGCGCGGTCTTATTCTTAACGTGGATGATTTTACGTTATGCGGCGACGATCTCTGTGACGTGTCGCGTTCCAGTCGCTGCGCAATTTTGTGCGCCCGCTTGTTTGTTCTTTGGATGACATGTGTTCGCATTGTCACCCAATTGTGACATTGCTGTCAGAAAATCGTGACAAAAAAATACAGATTATTGATTCCACACCATTGATGAATCGTGATACTTTTTTTTTAATCATGATTTTGATAGACATCGCGTTTCATATATTATGGTACTACTCATAGGGAAAAAAAATTCACAATAGATGTTTCGTTGGTCATTTTTTTCTTTCAATATATCGATTATCTCACAATTGCAATATTGTGATACTATTGTTGATGAAACATTTTCATAGATATTGTCATGTCTTCATTTGTGTCTTCCAAATATTGCATTATGATACCACCACTATTGGCAAAATATGAAGGTTTTCATACATACGGTATCAAATGCATTTCGTTGTTTTCAATGTGGTACTCCCAATTTTTTTTTTTAAATAGCTATCAATGTGCATTCGCTGTATGGTGATACGATTATTACGGACTCCACGCGCCAGGGTCATTCATCCAACGAGGCCACCTTTGTTTGCTAAATAAGGAAGCTGTGAGGACTGCAATGACCCGAGCCATTTCCTAATTAAAGCAACGAATTAAGCCGAGATGAGCCACTAATACAAACAAAATCAAAAGAACAGCTTCTCCATTATTGTGTTTTATCCCTTGAAAACATACTGACCGACTTCATGGGCACGAGCCGTCTCCAAATAGGTCATATCATCATCTTATTACTATTATTTTTCTTCTTTTTTTTTTATCACTGAACCCCTCCTCCTTGTTGTCAAAAACCACACACACACACACACACACACACACACACACACACACATCAATCACAATACACGACGCTCTTACTTCTCTGCGTGTCTTAATCCCTGGCAGACTTTAAGTGTCTGGCATGAGGGCAAAATCCCAAACTGCAGAGGAGCATGTTTGGAGACCTAATCCCCTTACTCATTATAGACTCCACTTGCCCCCAATTCACCTCAGCCAAAGTAGGCCAAGAACAAGGAGCCACAACACACAGACACGCATGGACAGATGATGTATAAGCTGATGTACAGTAAACTATAGGCACGGCCCGATTGCTGCCAACAAGATCCCCCCGCATATGAGCGGTTCGCGTAAACGAGATGTGCGTCTCTTGATTAGTTCAAAACTTTGAGTCCCTTTGAACAAGGATGAGCGTTGAATTCAGAGGGCCACGGTAGCGTCTTATGCAAGATTGCGGTTGGTTCTTTTTCTGCTTGTGTGATGATTAAAAATTCAGAGGGGTGGCATTTATGACCCATCCTCATTAGGTATTCAAGTTTAAAAAGAGAGTTTCTTTTCTTTTTTAAATCAATAGGAATTGTTGATTTCTGTTAAAATCTTAGAATGCAGTGGATATTTGACTGATCATTTGACTGACAACCCCCCCCCCCCCCAGGCCCCTCACATCCTCCACTGCTACCCAAAGAGGCTTGAGAGTTGTGCAAAAGATTACATTTGCCTTTGACATTATGCAAATGAGTTTGTCATTGCGTTCCCCCCACTACCCCACACTCCCCTTGTGGTCAATTAGTTTTATTGAGCGCTAGCTTTAGCCTTTAAAGAACAAAAGCCCAAAAGCAAACCGTCTGCTTTTGATCATGCACTTCACACTAATAAACTGTCCTTGTGTCTTGCTGTCCTACTGTCTACCCTTGTAGTTGCAGGTGAGCTGGAGCCCATCCCAGCCAACAACAACATTACATAGCCGTACATATTGCAATTTTATTTTACATTTCTAGAATTATAATCTATTCTTGAACATAGTGAGTACATTGTCGGTCATTTATCGTGACCACTACATGCAATAATGATTATTAGTAGGGGCGGGAAAAAAATTTGAATCCAGTAATGGGTTCTGATTTGACAAACCATTTTAAAATCGTTGAATCCAGAAAGTCGTATCGCACCAGACGTATTGAGATATGTGTATTGTCTTTTTTTTTTTGTTTCATGTTGTTGCATGACAAAAGGTACAGCCGAATCATATCAAGTCCCATTGTGGTCCCTTTGAATCGAACGGTTGCATTTTAAAATGGTTACATCCTTGAGTCGTATCGAGAATCGTATCGAATCGTCTTTTGAGAGATGCACTCCTGCAGTAATCATTAGTGAAGTACATTCATATTGCTCAAAAATGCCCTACAGTGCGAGAAAACCTGCATCTTTCTACTTTAAAGTGCCACTTTTTTCATAGACCACACACACACACACACACACACACAGACATATGCACGAGGAGGCAGATGGTTTTGTTTTTGTCAAACAGCGAGAGGCAAATTTAAGTTGCTCAGTTTAAATCTGAAATCAGCTTATACCTCCAATCTCATTTTGCTTTTGCTGCTCCACTCCGTAATGAGCTGCTGCCGCAGATATGTACTCCCCAACCCCACATTATTATTACTATTATGACAAAAATATGAAAATGTAAGACAGGAGACTTGGAGAAGGATATTACTCACGAGAGTTATTCATTAAATTAAGAGGCTTCGCTGGAAATAATACACCATAACCTTGAATGGATGTTTGCGAGCCGGGATTATTTAGTTGCTGTATCTTTACCAGGGTACTTTTACCCCCTTAATACTAAATTTTAAAGCAGGGCACATGATCTACATACTTTATATTATTATTATTATTATTAAAATATCAAATCAAGCCTGAGAAGAACTATTAAGGAAAATCTGAAAGATTGAACCTAGACAGCAGAGTTGTTCGCATCATGGCCTCAGAGGTTGAGATGTCATGGATTTGTATCCAGGCTGCGGCATGGGTATTATGCGGGTACTTTCTACCACATCCATAAAAAAATAAAAATAAAATGAACAGGCATAGGTGTAAATGAGAGGGTAAATGGTTGTGCCCTGCCAATGGCTGGTAACCTGAATGAGGATAAGCACTATAGAAGGTGAGTGGATCCATCCCATCAATGCTCAGAATATATAATAATAAACAAACATAATATAAGATGATGAAATATAAAGGGGTAACGTCGTTATGTTCAGGTCTTTGATGCAGAATTAGTTATTTTACACAATCACTAATATTACTTCAGGGGGACTTAATTCAGGATAAGCAATATTTTTGTAGCAAACCACTTATTTGACTTGATAATCGTTGGAAAATAGTTTTTTTTTTTACACGCTCGGTTCTGAACATAGGTTGGGCGTTTCAACAGAACACTGCTGACCTCTAGGGGGCTGTCTGAAGTATTGCATATCTGGGCAAAAAAAAAAATTACTCCTGTAGCTTACGTCACCGGACAAATTCTGACTCTCGTCTCGGTATATTTATTTATTGCCCGTAAAAATTACAATTTACTGTATTCCTTTAACATTATGGTAGTAAATAATAAGCGTTAAAATTACGACTATAAAATAATTATTTTTGTCAAAACGTCACTATTGTTTACGTTTGTAATTGTGAGACCGTTTGCGTGACGTCAATTATTTAGTTCGTTGGTGCCGAACGTCGTGTTTGACGATTCCAGTGAGATGTGTCGGGTGCTGTTGGGATTTCTCCAAACCTTGTGCCTACTGTCGCTATTTTCTTCTTCGCCAACCATTTAATTTGTACACAACAGAGGTAAAAGTAATAGTGAGGCCTATTCGTAAGTAAAAAACGATATAGTGTTTTGTGCTTCTGCTTGCTTTTGTGTCGCTTTTTCAACCCAACAAGCGTTTTAGGCAATTTACCGTTCCTAGTGCTTCAATATAGGATTTGCCTCCATGTTATTTTAAAGAATATTCTAAATATAGACTATATTAAATATTAACTAGCCGTTAGACGAAACGTTTTCAAGAGTAAAAATGTCTAAAACCGAAGTACAGTGGGTAAAAAAATATTAGCAAGTGCCACTTCCCCTGCTCGCGCTCAATTTCCTGGTACGTGACGTAAACTTGTGGGCCGGGCTACGAAACGCTGTAGCTTCCTTTCATAGCCCTTGCCAGTCCTGTGGTCCAAGAGTCGGGGCGGGGGGTGGGAAAGGGGGTGAAAGAGGCGAGTGGTTGAAGTGGGAAAGGGGGGCTTCCAAAGAGCCAGTTCGCCGTGAAGGGGCCTCTTTTGGGGGCCGGGCGGAGCAGGTA
The DNA here is from genome assembly GCA_026261675.1 of Hippocampus mohnikei. Classification (NCBI taxonomy): domain Eukaryota; kingdom Metazoa; phylum Chordata; class Actinopteri; order Syngnathiformes; family Syngnathidae; genus Hippocampus; species Hippocampus mohnikei. Next base: position 4,942,485 of record JAKGUB010000344.1, read on the forward strand.
CGAGGAGGCGAGATGGACCAGTCGCTAGCTAATGGAGTGCAGCGGGAGCTTGCTAGCAAGCGGCTACATTCAAGGTAAGCGAATTTCGCAGAAATATATCGTCAAACCCTCCAAATGATCGAAAATAGAAAGCGGACAGGCGGTGGTTTGCGACTCTCGAGGCCGGTTGACAGGCAGAGCTGCAGTTCCAAGTCTCAAGAGCACTGGCTCGACTTGAGTGCAGACTGAGAGGAGTGTACGCACTTCGAGACGTTTAGTTTATGTCCATATAAGATAAATGAAAATAACATTTCGCGTCGAAAGTTATCACCACTGAAATACACTCACTGCACACTTCATTAGGTATACTTGCAAAATCTGAGATCCAGTACAAGCATTGTTTGCCGATCTGTCCGCTGCATGCGGCACATTTACAGATCAGCACGAGAATTGAGTTTTAGTGGGAACTTAGTCCACATCTTTTTCACAAATTCCAACAGTTTACAGGTGTCTTAGTAACATGCAATCCTTTTGTCAAGCTACTCCAAGGAACAAGAACTATAGTGTACTTTACACACCCTCTATTCTTGTCTTGCTGAAATCAGCCACTGTTTAGTCTGATGCCAGCGAGCCAGCTCTCACCCCATTCCAGACTTTCCTATATGGCCGTTGGCAACGCTGGCTGACAGAGGGCTGAGCCTGAGCTTTGGAACAGGATGGGCTTTGTATGCGGCCCCTCGTCATCTCACCACCGAGTGAGTGCATAACAGAGGCTTGGATCCGCCAGCGTTTGGCCATCTCCTTTTTAAATTTTGCTCAGTGAGCTGCCTCTTGTCATTTTGCCAGCAAATGTGTGCTGTGGCAAAGCCCAGAGTCTGGAGAAAAAAGGCGAGCACCCATAAAGACTCATGAGATTAATTTATTCCGTGACCAAGCTTGTGAATCTTGTGGGAAAAAAAACAAACATTTTTTTTTCATTTAGTGGTATAGGCTACAGCAAGCCCCCGGCCCTTGTGAGGATAAACAGCAGCGTCTGAATTCCTACATTACCCTGCCTGTGTCAGACCACAGGCAGGGTAATGTAGGAATGACAATTTCCCCCAAGCTGACCAATATGAATGATAATAGTGGGCTGTATTACACGGCTGCATTTTTTGTCAACCACAAGGATGTCAAAAAGTAAAGTCACAGTGTAAAATGGAAAATCAATCATTGTTTTTCTTATGCGGTTGCTTTTCTCCTCTGTTTTCTCAGCATTCTTTCCATAAGTTTGACTCCTTCAAGTCAAGATTTTTGTTATTGAGGTGATTTCTGATATTCCAACTCAAGAGGCTAGTTTATAACACCCAGTGCTTTTAGAAGTTGACTTTCTGCACACTTCAGTGTCTCTGCATCTTTTTAACAATTCTCCGCAATTAATGGCTGTCACGTAGCCGGGAATCCTCATCAAGGAGTCCTTTCTGTCTTTGGGCCGACAGGATGCGAGACAGTCAGCGATGTTCGCAAAAGGCAGTCAGCAGGGTTCATTTCTTGCTCAAGGTCAGTTTGACACACTGTCTTTGGGGGAATAAAAGCTCAAATCTTGACAGCTGGCATCTCCTCTTCCGCTTGAATGTATCGGTCATTCACATCAGAATTGTCACGGCGTGCTGGCTTTTAGAGAAAATAATGACACACCGTATTGACGGAAGTCCTTTTGGCACCTCTGTGCTCTGAATCTTTTGGGATGTCTGGCGGCCTAATAAGGTTCCTGCTGGAGTAAGCAAATAGTTGGATTAGTCTGGGCCACTTACTGCGCTGCTTGGACACTTAAGAAGGTGCAGTAGCTGTCTCATCTCTCCGACTTTGTTGTGCTGTCACAGTGGAAAGGACTGTTGTTTTGTAGCAAAGCTTTTTTTTGTGTTTTTCTCTCTGTGTGTCGCGGAATTTTAACGAGTTGTCCAAGGCTGAGGATCATCAACGGAATAATGTGTGCATAGTAAAAAGATAAGTAGCACAACAGCTGCTTGCCTGACTGACCTCAACAAGTCTTCTGATGACTTTGAAGTCAACATGCCCCCCCCAGTTTTTTTTTTCCGAGAGGCAAAACTGGGTCGGCTCCATCTTGGAATCGTCTACTAGACGGTCTGTTTGTAGAACCTGAGAAGCAGATGTGATTCTTGGGACTCGAACTCGCACTTGGAATTCCCCCTTTTTTTATTTTTTATTTTTTGGAGTAATAATCCCGAAGGCCAGTATGGGAGAGTTTTCTATGATTTATATCATCTGACTCTGTCGTGTCAAATTGCTAAGACATCAAACGCCTCACCCTGATGGCGTCGGCGTCACGCCCTCTCACAGGGGCAGAGCAGGCGGTGTGCAGGCTGGTGCACCATGGCCCTCGGCCTCAGGCCATGCTTAAGCCCTTACGCTTGGAGTTGCAGGTGTTTGTGGACAAGACCCTTGCCAAGCAAAAGCACAGGTACTATGTTACTGAACCCATGAATACATGTCTGGTACATACAGTGGCTTCTAGTCTTAAGAATGCAGCGTTTATGTGGGAATTTTTGACATGAAGTTGTAAAAGTTACAACTTCATTTTCATACAGATGCTCTCCAAAACATGCAATTTCACTGTCGGAGCTTGATGTCTTTTTCTCTGTATTTATCTTGCACATTTCAGTTTCTTTTTTATTTAATTTTTTTGCATGGCTCGAATACTGCTTTGGAATGTCTTCAGTGAAATGTTCCAAAATTTTCTGAAGGGGTAAGAAAAGCTTGATTTACGTCCGTGATTCACTCCTACAGTGAAATGGCCCTTCGTGTTTTCCCCCACTAAACCTATTACCGAATCACATATGGTACGCGCCGTCTTTCCTATCGAGGCAGCATATGTAGATTAAATTAGATTGAGGGGTAATCCTTGACTAACTCCACATTCTATCCGAATTCGGTTTTGCCATCAAATATGCTCCCCTTTAGTTCATCCTGGATTATACCGTGAATCTGCTGATGACGCTATGGTCTTCCATTCGCACACTTTTCATTGAATTTTCAGCTCGATTGACAATAACGCACTTGTGAATGGACACAAAGATGCCTTGTGCGTTGCCTCAAACAGTGCAATTGATCCAGTGGTTGTCATGGTAACCCAAGGATTGTGTTTGAGAAGCCTCCTGTTGAAAAGGCGTCTTATACTGTACGTCTTTGTGCAGTCAACAGGTGTCATTGCTCAAGAGACAATAAGACAGCCTTTGTTGTCATGGAGATGATGCAGATTCGAAAAGAGTTGTCAAAGGTGTAACGAATACCCCAATGACCATCATCCAGGATGGAGGCGTCCTGCTTGGAGTTGGCCCTGGAAGGGGAGCGCCTGTGCAAGGCAGGGGACTGCAAAGGTGGCACGGCGTTCTTTGAGGCGGCTGTGCAAGTTGGCACGGATGACCTCAAGACCCTCAGCGCCATCTACAGCCAGCTGGGCAACGCCTACTTTTACCTGAAGGAGTATGGGAAAGCCCTGGAGTACCACAAGCACGACCTCACGCTGGCCAGGTGAGAAAAGTTTTTATTTTAATTTCCAAAATTAAATAGCATTATTAAAATAATGCAAAATAGAAATTGTCCTACTGTGGTTGTGTAATTGCATAACTGTCATTTTAAAAAACAAATTACATGTTCATTTTAATGTTGACAGTCTGTATGCATGATTTTTTTTCTGAATGCTCTTTAATGTAACACTTTGTTTCAGTAAATTGTAATAACCACAGGCATGTCATCTGTGGAATTATTTTTTTTCTTTGGGGGGGCTGGGGGTGGTGTGTATGTAGGTGATGATTTGTTGTCATGTTGTTCACACACGATATGATGGAAAAAAGTGAGTGGACTTTGATTGAGGAGCTCGATGAGAAATCTGGCACCCCATTGTGAATCCAGGTGGTATTTCGTTAGCAGGGGAGTGATCAAGACCCCCAGGGGCAGGATTTACCTTGTTACATTACAGACCCGGCAGGACCGCGGGGAGCTGGTCCCGGTGAAGCTGCTCATTAAAAAGCACTTTACTGCCTCTTCTAATTAAATCAAGTTTAAGCGCTGCACTTTACTAGATAAACCAGGCCAGTTAATTTAATCGAGAATAGCTTTATTAACACAAGCAGTAACGCACATGCATTTTGCTCTGGCAGGACAATCGGCGATCGAATCGGAGAAGGAAAAGCCAGTGGTAACCTTTGCAACACGCTGAAAGTGCTGTGTCGCTTTGACGAAGCCGCCGTCTGTTGCCAAAGACATTTGGACATCTCTCAAGAGCAAGGCGACAAGGTCCGAAGAGCTTCTCTGGATGTCACAACCACAGCTATGTGTCTTTTTTTTACTCTTAATTGTGCTTTAGGTGGGTGAGGCGCGTGCGCTTTACAACATGGGCAACGTGTTCCATGCCAAAGGCAAGCAGCAGTTGTGGGGCTGTGCCCAGGAGCCTGGTGACCTTCCCCCTGACGTCAGAGACACGCTGCAACGAGCCACGAGCTTTTACGAGTTTGTATTCATCTTCACATTGAATGCCAATCAATGACACCATCGTAGAAATACAATGGGAAACTGTAACAATAATGTGACCCGTGACAAAACCTAAGTTTGATAGCCCTGGTCTAGATGGTCTTGTTGCTAGGTTGGGTGTTAACATTATCAATATACTCAGTTGTGTGTTGTGTCCTCAGGATGAACTTGTGTTTGGTGAAAGAACTGGGCGATCGCGCTGCTCAGGGCAGAGCGTACGGCAACCTGGGCAACACGCACTACCTTCTGGGCAACTTTGTTGAAGCCATCAAGTTCCACAGGCAGGTCAGACATACTGAGAGTTTTCCTTCTCTCCTTACTACTTTTGCACATGTATGAATTATTTTGTTGCTGTTGTTGTTATGCGAGCATAGGACCAGTCAGAGGCTCGGAGCTTGAGTCAGTAATTTGGCTGTCATTCGGTATCATTGATATATAACAAGTTTGTCAGCTCGCTCTATGAGCGTGAGCATCTGTCACGTCACGCTTATTGGTTTTTCCACTTGAATTGGCACGCCCAGTGTTTTGGTGGGTTGAATGCAATGCTATGCGGTTGGAGGGTCCCGGTCAACTGTCTCTGATCTGCTGTCACGTACACATCAGACAAAAGTGTGTGCTTTGCAAAAACTCAGAGATGGAGACAATTAGCACCATTTTACACTGTCAGGAAAAGGCATAATTTTTTTTCCATGTCACTTTTCTGCATAAACAGCGCAAATAAGGAACGGTTGGAAACAGTCAAGCCAGCAGTTTTCAGACAGGTGCATCAGCGTCTTAACAGAAGCGAAAAGATGCTTACGTTTGCGTAAAGCCCCTTTTATACCATTTTCCCACCTATTTTTCATTTTACTGTTCTGCCTAAAAGCTTTGCCGTGAACGCAACGAGAATAAGCTGACATGGCAATTTTCCGCCTTCAGAGGTAGCGTCCGTGGTGCACCCGGGACGGGACTGTGCCTGTGTGTAAATCCCCCTTTTATATCGCCCGTAAAAGCTCAGTTCTACCTTAACTGTGGCCTGGGGACACATCGCAACTGTGTCGACAACTGCAGATCACAGACAGCTGGCCGCGCTGGGCTAGTACAAATCATATATGTAAATACATTCAAATGAACATGTTCTTACTAGAGCTGTCAGTTTAGCGCGTTTTTATCGGCATTAATTTAAATGAATTTTATCGGGATCAAAATGTTTCTCGCGAGATTAACGCGGCAGACGTCCCAGCGGACGTTGCTCTATAAATAAACCAGAAACAAAACATCAAGCGCTCTGCACAGGTCCACGCACGTTTGTTTTGCCAGCCATGGCAGCGCGAGACACAGAAAACGGATACTTAAATAGTTTATGTATGGAAAGTTTACTTTTAAAAAGTTGCCAGATTGTTCCAATGACAAGACCAAAGTTACCTGTATGTTTTGCAGTCGTAAACTGAGCTATCATCATAGCACGTTGAGTCTGAAATACCACTTAATGGCCAAGCACACAGCTGACGTGAGTACTCCGCCCCCTCGTCTCAGACAGACAGCTATGGATCATTTCAAAGCAAACAGCGTGGGCTAAAATGTTGCTAGAACAGGGGTGTCTTTATTTAGCTCATTTTTGCATAGTTGTCATGTTTGTCCGTCTGCAATCTGACGTTTAAACGAAGTAAATTGCGTTGCAGCTGGGGTTAATCATGCCGGCGCTCCACTTCCGGGATTGACTATTGGGACTTGTAGTTCTTTTGTTCGATTCGACTTTATGTTTGTGTTGTATGGTTTCTTAAGTTTAAAACAATGAATAATGATGACGATAATGATACATAGTGAAATCAGGGTTGATTACACTATTTATTAAACGTATTGTTGAATAAAGGTATTAATTGTCAATTATATACATATTTACATTGTGATGCAGAAAGATATATATATTATTTTTTTACTGCATTTATGTGTAGTTTAGGTTATTACCTACTTCTGTTACAACTACTACTACTTCTGCTGCAAAGTGCTCCAATAAATGATCAAAAAAGTACAGAACGAGAGATCCTTCCATGCTGACCGACAATCCCTATTCAGGGGGCCGTGAAAAACGGAATTAACAGAACAACTCCACTAGGGATTGCCAGCGAGAGCCTCCATTACAAGCATCCGAAATGATGTCGACACAAAACCGTAGAGAGACTTCCGAGCAAGAAGGACCAACAGAATCAGCATAGCCTGACTGCTGTGTTCAGAGCAAATTTGAGAAAAACGAAGTATGCAACCATTGCTTAAATCCATTATAGGCTGAGTACTAGTTTACCTTAGATGTGCACTTTATAATGTTATATTGCGCTGTTTTGATTCCATAAAAAGAGCTGTTCAAGCAGCTGTTGTGTGACAAAATATATTTTTCACTGTTGTTGATGGACAGTAATATTGTGTGAGAAATAATGTGTGAATAACTGCTCCAAGTGAAAAATGTTCATGTAAAATTGAAAATCGAAATTGTTATTTCAGTAAATATTTGCATTTTGCACGTAGAAAACTGATTCATGATTCCATGTTGATGAGAGCATTAAAATGGGGGAAAATAGGACAAAAAAATAAAAAGAAATTCAGAAACGATAAAAAATGCGTGAGTAATCACGATTAATTTTTATTTAATTTGAGTTAATTATGACAGTTGAGTTTTTAATTAGATTAAATATTTTAATCGTTTGACAGCTCAAGTTCTTACTATTCAATGTTTTGAGTTTTATCTCCTCAAATTGATCAATTATCTTTTTTTTTTTTTATCCTGCGCGATGCGCATTTTTTGTTTTGACTATTTTTCTCCCGTAAGAATGGCTTAAAAATTGAAACGTGTATTATTTCATGAATATACATAGCCAGCACAATTTTTGGAATTGAATTGAATACAACTTTATTGTCAAATGTGCTGTACCATACAGCACAGATGAAATTTCTTCCCTCGCAACATAAAACAAGATGAGAAAGAAATTTGTGTCTGTGTATAAGGCGTAGAAAAAAAAGTAGTGTGTTTCCGGTAACCCGACCGACCGAGAATTTCTACCTCAAAGAAAAACTTTACGGTCGGCATTTTTTTTCAAACCTTCTACATTTTTGTGTAATAATAGCCTTTCAAAACACTTAAGGACGCTTTACAATCAAAACAAGAACAATAAAACCACAGACAAAATTATAAATAACAAAAGGAAAGATGAATTTAGAGCGTTTACATTGGTGCAAACTCTCGCGATATTCACGTTGCGTCGTTTGCCCTGTCGCCTGTCAACAACATTGAATCGTGGCGGCGGCCACGATCTCCGATAACAGTTTAAACCGCGTTTGTGTGTTGCGGTCGCATGATCGCACCATAATATTAAGAAAATAGCATCCACTGCTGTATCGAAAAGATTCAACGAGGCGAGGGCGGCGGCGACGTTCGAAGTCGGCCGCGGGGAGAGGCGGGGGGCGGGCGTGACGGTGGGTCGGGCGGGGTTGTGGTACGGCGCGCGCCGTCGTTGGCGGTCGTCTACTCTACCCCCGCCACGAACACCCAGCGCCGCCGCGCCCGACTCGCGAGGCGGGCGGCGGCGGCGCACCCGCCTCCCGAGCCCGGAGCGAGCGAAACCCAAATAGTCGGCGGCGCCGCCGGCTGTGGAGCGGCGGACGCGGCGGCGAGGCGTCGCGGGGAGGGGACGGTGTCGGCGCTGGTCGGTCGGTGCGCCGCGCCACCTCCGCGCCCCGCCCGCCCCCGTCACTACCCCGGTCAGGCGCCCGTCGGCGTTCCCGCCCGCCCACCCCGCCGACCGCGCGCCGCGGCGTTGACGCCGACCCCGTCCGCCTTAGTCTTACGGCACCCTAGTCCAGGCCGGGCCACGACCACCACGGCCGTCTAGGTCGCGGGACGCAGAGGCTCTAACACCCAGCCGCTGGATACCTAACTCGCCGCCGCCGAGCGGGGTTTCAATCAGTGGCGATTGCTCTCGGACTGCAAGGGAAGCTTGGCTTCCCTAAAATGTCAAAGAATAAGTGATGAATTATATGAATGTAAATGTCATTGTGTGTACATGTCATTGACTAAATATGCGCTACAACGTGCTCAACTTTTGCCTCGAATCAGCTTCTTCTTATTACTGGTTACGACGTACGACGCGAGTCCCTTCTCCTTCACGCCGCAGCTTCGCTGTGCTTTAAACGGTAGTGAGTTCAGGGTAGGTTGTCCCAATACGTTGAACGGAGACGAGTCATTGGATACAAACTGGTTTTTGTCCCGCCCACGGAGTTCGGCGTCTCTGGGACTGGATGGCAGTGGGAGGGTACCGGACGCCAGGCTTTTCTGCATCAGATTGGATGCCTGTGTGCCAGTTCGATTGACATTGAAATGAGCCAATCACCGAGCTTTTAGTGATTGACATTGAAATGAGCCAATCACCGAGCTTTTAGTGTAGGATTCCGTGCGAGCATTTTTTTCAACTCGCATTCTGTTCCGAGTTGAGCTGGAGACTTCTAATCATTTTAGCGACACTCTTTGTTGTAAACAACTAGCGACAAATTAATCTTTTATTTCTGGTGGGTTTTATTGTAGTTCCTATAGTTGTAGGACACTAATTAAGTATGGGGAAAAGACGCCTTGTTGGTATGACAGGGTCACAGATCATTTTCTTGAAAAGCAACGGAGCTAGAGTAGAATTCGCGTATAAATAAACGGACACATTTTATGATGTCGATCAAAATTGAGCTTCCCCTCTTTGACAGACGAGCATCCGGCACTGGTTTCAATGTCTCCTTGTTTTATGGTTATTTTGTTTACGTTTTTGATGGGGGAGGGAGGGAGAAAAAAAAAAAAAAAACTTTGTCCGACCTACCGACCCTATGCTGAAATTTCATGTTACCGGAAACACACTACTTTTTTTTCTACGCCTAAAGACCATTCTGAAAATAAATGTGGCCAGCAAACATTTTCTCTGACTTCATGCTTATCACTCAAGTTTGCGTCCTGTCATCCACAGAGATTATCCATAGCAAAGGAGTTTGGCGACAAAGCGGCAGAGCGACGAGCCTACAGCAATTTGGGCAATGCTCTGATATTCCTGGGCCAGTTCAACACAGCCACAGACTACTATAGGTGAGGGAAAAGCCAGTCTGACCTCTAGCGGTGATTGAAGGAAGTGACACAAGCCGAATCATGGAGAGCAGCAGTCCCCAGTTTTTGGTTTTTTGGGTGCCACGCAAAGGTTTTGCAAACAGCAATATTTTGACGCATGTTTATTGAAACAAATAATAGATGATTAAAAAATACAATGTCGCTATAAAACCCACATTTTAAGTAGGACTATAAGTATAGTACCGTTACCATATTTCGGGAACGTTGACAATGGAGGAAATTAATTACACAAAATTACATTTTTTCTCTGTCTTGTAGAAAAACTCTGCAGCTGTCACGTCAGCTGAGGGACCAGGTGATGGAGGCACAGGCCTGTTATAGCCTTGGAAACACCTACACACTTTTGCAGCAATATGACAAAGCCATAGAGTACCACCTCAAGCACCTGTATATTGCTCAGGATCTCACAGACAGGTAAAGCAATGGTTGGTGACATGACATTTACACAAAACCTAGCATAAAAGTGAAAATATATTCTGAGAACTGGGTGTGTTTTGTCAGGGTTGGCGAAGGCCGAGCTTGCTGGAGTCTGGGAAATGCCTATGTGTCTTTAGCCAATCACAAACAAGCGCTCCACTACGCCCGGAAACATTTGGAGATCTCCAAAGAAGTGAGGGCCTTTTTCCATTAAAACAAATGCATTTTAAAACATCAGTGCATTTTTTTTTCATTTTATTTCTTTTTTTTACCCCTGCCTATTCCTCTATATGACAGATTGGCGACAGGAACGGCGAGCTGACGGCCAGGATGAATGTGGAGCAGCTGATGGAGGCATTGGGTGTTAGCGACAGTGACCTTTCACCTTCCAGTTCAGAGTTTGAGATGCAAGGTGACACAACAATTTTAGTTGGTTTCGCTTTCGTTAGCTTCTTATCCGATTTTGAGGCCTGATTTGGATGTGAAGCTATCCGATTAATCTCTCATGACTTACATCTTTTTTGGGTCACATGCGCACACACAAGATGTGACGCTCCTGTCGGCCGAGCGCTCACATTTAAGTTGTCAATTTTCTCCACGGCATCCAAGCAGTCAAACAGACTTGTATTCATTTGTATCATAAAAGCCCTGACCACAACGTGGCCGCTGGCAACGTGCTTCGTGTTGTCTCATGATGCTGTTTTTACGCTTCAAGGAGCGAGGCCCAAATTCACCAAGAGGAACAGCATGGACAGCGTTGAGCTGTGGAAGCTGTCTTCATATAAGGTAAAAATGCTTGTACACGGCGTCACAAGTTGTCCCGAGCTCTCGGCGTCCAGCCATCACTCACTGACTTGCTTTCTGTAGGACGGTGAAGGCCACGAGACCGAAAGCATACCCAGAAGGTCTCCGAGTCAGATGCCGCAGAAAAGGAAAGGCTATCCTGATAGCCGGTCGTCGGACGGAAGGCCCTGGCTGGACTCTCCCGTGGATGCAGACGACATCAATCTGCAAGTCTTGCCTCCGCTACCAGTGAGTAGACAACTCCAAGCCTCGTCCCTCAGGTGGTGGCTTAACCTTAAGCTAATAAGCAACTGTCTGGAACGTACCTTTGCCAAGAAGATTACATTTTCATTGCAGTTGCCGTTGTCTTCAAATCAGTCCTTCTCAAATAGTAGAGTGGGGCAATCGTGATGCATTCCTGGGTTTGGTTGGGGGGAGGGGCGGGTTAACCTTCCTAAAATAAGTGTACCGGTAATTGCCCATCCAATACAGTAGGTGTGAGTGGTGCCCTCATTGTCAGAATGTGCGCAGGGGAGCATTAGCTCTAAGTCAGGCACGTCCAGTTGCGTTAACTCAAAATAATTGATATGCACTGGTTGAAATTATACTTTTGCGTTTACTCCCTGTCCAGCATGTCCTCAGGTCTCCTTTCATTTTTGTGACACAGTTCGCCAGTTAAATTGGGCATTCCTTTAATTTCCCATGAGCTAGCTCAACATGATAGAAGAGCCCTCCCACAGTGGACAAGTACTCATCCCTCATCAGATTTGTCCTTTCATCTAAATTCACATAACAGGTTTTTATAGCTGGCAATGCCTTATACACAGACCCTAGCAAAGCAAGGACAACTCCGAAACTATGTGTGCATCCACACAGCAACAGAATCTGGTGTCCGACAGCGACATTTGCTTTTAACACAACAGGCTAGTGTCAGTTGTAAAATGACATGGAGACATTCCCTTGTACATTACACCGGTGTCCGGTACTGTCTTTAAAAGGAGAAGAGTTAGGGGTGGACTTGTTCCTCCATTCCATGTTGGTGCTGTTTACACAGGAAAGCGACACTGGGAGAAACGATGGGAAAAATGCCAGGTTTTACGTTGTTAGTGCACTCACCTGCTAGGTTGGTAAGCCTCACTCCATTCATTTCCCACTTACTGTATGTATCTGAGTTGCAGGTGAATTTGGTATTAGATTGACAGCAACCTTTTATTTTTTTGTTTGGATTTTTGAAAGGGAAAATGCCAGCTCTCTAAGAGGGACTGTTTAGACAGACATAATCTATAACAGCAAGGCGTAATATTGCACACTCGACGTTGACCTCCAGTTTCTTTTAAGTGCCAAACAGTGTCACGAAACAAAAAAATTGTGATTTTATAGACGGCGCTAATGGGGCTCTTGACATACTAACTTTAGCAGCCTAGAGAACCTCATTTCAGTCACTTTGCAGCTGTCACTGTTGGTGGAGTAAACAACATTGCAACATTAACAGCTACCTTTTGTCTACTTTCTACTCGGATGTAAATGGAAGCCCACAAAGGCAGCAAATGAGTTGGGTCTGAATTAATTGTAATTCAATTCTAAAAAACAATTCTGTCAATATTGATAACACCTCATTCGTTATATTACTGTATCGTTGGCATGGAAACAATGCTCGCTTGACATCGTTGCTTCCAGTTGTCCAAGTGTGGCCAACGTTGGCATGCAATCTACTCATAACTGCACCTCGCACCCGCCCTCTTCCCTCCTCCCCATGAGCACTCTGATAATGTGACCTTGATCACAGAGGCACTTCCTACCCCCTCCTCACCGCCAACCCTTCCCATAATGACTTGTTTTCCCACAGTGGCTGAATGGCACAAAAACGGCTAGCAGGAGAGAGTGAGGGAGTGCGAAAGAGAGACGGGGAGGGAGGGAGAGCATGTGCTTGAAAGCTGCAATAGAAGGACACAATTGGGGAGCAGAGGGGCTCTGAGGGATGCAAGGTGGTTGGGGGGGACCAAAGGGGAGAGGCATGACAGAGGGTGAGTTGAGAAGAGGAAGCGCAGCAGCCGGTGAGTTGTTTCATTCATTTTCAAATGAACAAAGTTAGCCTTTACTCTCACCGATGTCTTGTTGCTCTTCCTCGCTATGTTGGTTCAAAGTTAAAATGCAAATGATGCAAAATGTGTCATTTTTGTCTGTCGCTGCCAGTGCTAAAGCGGACTCCTGCTGACCTACTTCACATTATGCCGTCAGGCATAGGGACCTTAGCTTTTATTTTAAGCCCGAATACTATACGTATATGTATTAGGTGCGGCAATATCATTGGCATTAACTGAGACTACTCGCAGGAATTGCGCATACTGAAGTTTGATGAAGGTCACGTCTACAAATGCTCATTATAATTTCACATATTTTCCATGTGCTGGGTTGGAAAAAAAAAAGAAGCATAAATCGTCAACAAAAGGTCACTGTCTGATGGCGTACTTTTCCACAACAGGAACTTTACCCCGGAGCTTGGAACGTTTGGAGGACAATGAGAACTTTTGTCTCCGTTTTGTACCGGGGTAATTTATCAATGCCAAAAGAAGACTCTGCTCATCTGATTGTAACATTTTGAGGACTAAAACTAACTAAAAGTGTGTGAGAAATGCAGCCATATGGACACATGAAAGAAGACACTCACATTGCACTAATGGAGGTCTCTTGTGATTCCATCAAATTACTTCCCCATTTCACTCGATGGGAAAATCCTCATTATGCGTCATTATAGTGGACATCCTGTTCAGCTATCTCGTGGGCAGGTTAGGTGTTTCCTAAATTGGCTGATTGTGCGTGCGCATGTCTGTGTGTTAGAAACTTGGCCGTGACCCTTCCGATGAGGACTGCTTTTTCGACCTGCTCAGCAAGTTCCAAAGCAGCCGCATGGACGATCAGCGCTGCCGCCTCGATGAAGCACACAACGGCGACGGCCAAGGCGGTGCCGCCCTGAGTGACATTATCGGTTGGTTTTTTTCTTGGTCTTCCCGCAATGAGGCGCTGTGAAACTGACACCTTGCACCGCTTCCCCCAAGATCCCGCAGTGACCACCTCCCCCCAGACGGAGGAGCTCTTTGATTTGATCGCCAGCTCTCAAAGTCGCCGCCTGGATGACCAGCGCGTCAATGTGGGCAACCTCCCGGGTCTCAGGATCACACAGAACAACCTGGGACACTTGGTGGGGGAGGGAGAGCAGGAGCCCGGCGACGACTTCTTCAACATGCTCATCAAGTGCCAGGTAACCGCTGATGCATGGACATAATCGAGTGAAGTACTCCGCCCATGTGAAAGTAAACACAGTACTGTATCTCTTTGCCAGTGGATGTTGAATATTTAACATTTTTCATGTGACTGCAGTCCTCTCGGATCGACGACCAGCGGTGTTCCCCACCCGAAGCGGGCCCCCATGCTCCCACGGTGCCTGACGAGGACTTCTTCAGTTTAATCCAGCGGGTGCAGGCCAAGCGCATGGACGAGCAGCGTGTCCACCTGTCCAATGACGAGCAGGACAGTCCAGGAGAGGAGTCGCCCGATATCGAGCCGCCTGGCGGGTTCCCCAGCTAGGGATGTGGGAGCTTGTGCCCCCTGGCCCCCCATTGCCCCGAGACGATAATAAATGCACGTCAGGACGGGCTGCTTGCTAGCAAAATTGTCCACGTGCGACAGGTGGTGCCATTAAATTCATGTGTAAATATAATGGGGAAACATTCGCATTTTTGCACGACCATGGAATTTCTCAATATTTGACCGCCATCGCTCTCAATAACATAACTCGTGAACTCAGATCTGATGCCTTAATCAGCATTTTCTTTTCCCAGACTCAAGATTGTATTCGTAGAAGCACACCTATTGTTTAGGACTCATTTGAATTCTAGCGCTCAATGATTTTTGCACTGAAATCTAAAAACCAGTTTATGGACCTTAGTAACACATTTCGTCAATCATGTACATTTTCTTCCCTCCTTTTTATTTTGTAGGCAACATGTTGTATGACTTAGCACAGCTCCCTCACAGTTCTGAGATTTGGGATTTGAATGTCAGCTCTGTACTTTGTTTGTGGGGCTTGCATGTTCTCCCCGTGCTTGTGTGGGCTTCCTCCCATGTTCCAAAAACATGCATACCAGGTTCATTGAAGATTCGAAGGCTAGTCTGTCTATGAACCAGGTGACTGCCATTTGTTTTGTGCGGGGTGTATATGTTCTAAGATACAATGCCAAATCTTGTTTTAATGATTTTTGGCAAAAAAAAAATGCTTGAATCATTGCTGCTTGAAGCATTCAAACAAGACTGGTGTCACTGATGTTCAGTGATGGTATTACTGTAGTTAATACTATGCAGTGGTGAAATTTGAAAGCATGTAATGCTTAATATTCAGAATACAATGCATCAAACTTTAAGTGAGATTACTGAGCAAAAAGTGAAGGACAGTATTATGAAAGGCCACAATTAATGTGGATGATATACTGCACCCTTGTGGTCAAAGCCCCGTATTACCTCTAATTCAATGTATTGGGAGTACTATTACTGTTTAACGCCCCATCCACAGTGAGTGTCAAACTGTCGTGATGTTGAACTTGACCCCATGCTGAAACTCTGCATTTTTGATAGATAACTACAAAGAAGGGCTGTGAGAAGTTTGCCGAGGAAACCCCTTTTCGTGCAGACAAGTCAGCTAAAGACCCTTTTAAGCGGTTAGTAATGTGATATGTTTAATGGTACGAACATGTTTAACATGACCTGCTATATATATATATATATATAGAGAGAGAGAGATGAGACATACAAAGGTGGCTACATACCTCATTTTTTTGTACCTCAAAATATGACTCTGAAGAGGTAAAAAATAAATACATGTTGGGAGTTTGTGTGAACTTACCAGGTATGCTTTCATTGGTCACTGCCATAATTTGTATATACACAGTATATAAATATATTTTGTATTTATGTTCCATTTGGGGGAAGCGAACAAGTCCGCCGTGCTTTTAATAAAAATGTTGCAGGTTACTTGTAGATCTGTGCTTGTCATACATTTTTTTTTTCACACTCTGCACAAGTTTTCTGCTTAACTTGGCCGTCCGCAGCCGATATGATTGCAAAATGAAGGGAAATGTCAAAGACATTGCATTGAATAGATGCCATTTCACAATGCTTGCTGGAACCAAGCACAAAAGGCCTCTGAACAAAACCTGCCTGATTGTGTTGTAATGTGTACAGTTCATGCAAACAATGTGGACTGAACAACAGTACACATTTGTGAAAAAAATATTTAATTGACCAAAATATGACATTGGAGTTTCAGGCCCGATGCCGGCCCTACAGTCTATATTATTCATCCTCTGCAGAGAACAACTGATAGAGCATCTTCCTGAGCTGTTGTGTAGTTATATGTGATACTGCCCCCTCGTGGCAAAGGTACCCACAGCAGGAGTTGCACAATGAATTATGATGTGCAAACTAATTCTTTACGCACTAAAGTTATTAATGTATGTTTTTGATGAACAACGCAACAGAATAGTGAAACAAAAAAGGCAGAACATTACAATTTAAAAAAACCCATTTCGGCAGTGTAAAATGGCTTTGCACAAAGGCGCTGTTCCACAATTACAGCTCTACTACTTCCAAAGCGTGACAATTGCCAGGCCAATGTCTGCTTTTAAAGGCAGTTTGCAAGTGGCTTTTGGCACAGGTCCTGTCACGACTCTGTGAAAGCTGGTCTTCCCTCCATTCTCCATTAGTACCATTTATACACAAAAGTAATGCAGAGTCACGAATTTGGTCAATTTCCATCATTTCCAGGTGGTGTAAAAAGGTTCTGCCACATTCAACCTTCCTTTCTGTAATTTCACCCCTGCCTCCTCTCAACTATCCCCTCATACTCCCCCTCCCATCCTTATCTGCTCCGCTGCCCTCTTACCCAGAATGCAGTGCAGACCGTCGGCGCAGGCTCAGCTGAGCTATAAAAAGGCGTCGTGTGGGGGAGGCAGGGCTGCCGTTCAGCGAGAACCGTGCACGGTCACTCACTGGTGGGGAGATACACAGGGTCGGCGGCCAGCCCCTTGCACCAGGAGATCAGGAGACGGGAGACACAGGACAGGTTAGTACCAAGGATGTTGCACAATGAAGGAGAATGAGAAGGCAGGGGGAGTGACGTCATCTTTGTCAAACGGGAAAGGGAGGGTAGATTTCATCTGAATGTCACACTGAGGATGTGCAGCCAGGTTGACATCTTTTGACACAGAGAAGATGCACGCACGATCAACTAGAAGGCAGATTTAACCGACTTGGGTCACAGTGGCGGGCGGCCCGGTAGTCCAGTGGTTAGCACGTCGACTTCACAGTGCGGAGGTACCGGGTTCAATTCCAGCTCCAGCCTCCTTGTGTGGAGTTTGCATGTTCTCCCGGGCCTGCGTGGGTTTTCTCCGGCACTCGGTTTCCTCCCACATTCCAAAAACATGCATGGCAGGCTGATTGAACACTCTGAATTGTCCCTAGGTGTGAGTGTGAGCGTGGATGGTTGTT
Source organism: Hippocampus mohnikei (assembly GCA_026261675.1). Classification (NCBI taxonomy): domain Eukaryota; kingdom Metazoa; phylum Chordata; class Actinopteri; order Syngnathiformes; family Syngnathidae; genus Hippocampus; species Hippocampus mohnikei. The sequence goes on from JAKGUB010000344.1 coordinate 4,959,865, forward strand.
CGTTTCTGTGTGCCCTGTGATTGGCTGGCAACCGATTCAGGGTGTCCCCGCCTACTGCCGAAGACGGCTGGGATAGGCTCCAGAACCCCCCGCGACCCTAGTGAGGATCAAGCGGTTCGGAAAATGGATGGATGGATGGATGGGTCACAGTGGCAGTGCGGGCAAGAAAAATCAAATGACCAGACTGAAGTAAGGTCCAAGCGGAGTAAACATGGCACGTTCAAGTTCCTTCACAGGGGAGGTACACACAGGAGAAACAATTAGACATGTTTGATAACGTGGCGAGAAGGTGCAGTGGAGGAAAAAAAGGCTTCAAGGGTTGACTTCAACTTCTGTTTGGGGCTTTGGGAAACACATGCCTTTCAGAGTGGAGTAACAGGAAGGACCAAAGTGAAGGCAGGATTGGCTTCAAAATGTCATTCACAAAAGGATAAAAAGCAAGAGAATGACTGCATGGTTCACTCCAGCTTTTGACAAGGAGAGGGGGTGAAGAAGAAAGTGCGGTTTTAGACTTCTGTTACTCCAGTGAAAGAACAGACGGGACAAGTGAAGGCATGATTGGCTGACTGTCACAGACAATATGTACAGTTAGGAAAAAGGTGGGACTGCCTGAAAAAAAAATTGATGTCTCGCTGTACTGGTGACTCACAGGAAGGCCCAAAGTAAAGGCAAGGTTGACTTGACATTTTATGTTTATAGTGACGGTGCAAACAAGAAGGCAGGATGGACTTCCAATGCTTGTCAAAGAAAGTAGGCATAGGTGGAAGGAGAATGCCTAGGGAGCACCTCACCTTGTCATTTAGACTTTATCAGAGATACGATGTACAGGAAAAAAGCAGCGACTTTGATCACAGGGAAGGGGTGAAGAAATCCTTGGCGAGAAATAAGCCTCAACTGCTGTTAGGATGATAGGTAGTAAAGTAAAGGCAGGATTGACTTCAATTTTGGGTCATAGGGGAGGTGCAGACGAGGATGATGCAGCTGGCACTACGTCTACTCGGGGTAGAGATCTGAGAAGGCTCGAGGAGGTCCAGGAAGGTCAAAAGTGAAGGGAATGCTGACTTTGTCATCAAGGTTAAGGAGACAAGATGAATGCATAATTGAGAGGTATAGCCCCCCTGGCATGGAAAAAGAAATCTGTGATGCAAGACAAAATCCCCTCTTTTGGATGTTCGGTAAAATTGCAGTAGCCTAATGTCAGTATGAATAGCATGCGTGGAAACATTTTCCATCTGTGTCCATTAGCCTCCATTTTGCAGCTATTTGTTGTATAATTGAAGCATGTCCGTAATGGCAATTTGACAGCAGGCAGCCTATTGATTCGAGGCAAGTGGGTTTTGTGGAAGCCAGGCTGCGTGCACTGACATGATCATCACCAGCAAACAACATCGCCCACTGCACTGACGTCAAGGGGTCCTCCACACCGCCTGCTTGTCTGCCTTAAAGGGCTAGCAAGCGCTAGGTCCCATTGAATCACAAGAGCTTCTCTCCACAGCAACCAGAGGAGGAATGTGCCACTTGCCTTTTACACGCCTTGGGAGTCAATGAAGTCCTGGCCTGACTGACACACTATCCCTTCACTTAACAGCTGCAATGTGCTCTTTTTTTAGCACGTCAAAAAATAGGTTGCGTTGCGTTGAAATGTGTACGCAGATTTACTCAAAGATGCATGTTGATTTATCACGTAAGGATTTATTTTTCTGCAGTCCGCATCAGACGTGAGCATGTCTGACACACCATATCTAAAAGGTCGCGCTCCCAAATAGGCAAGGTGCTGACTCAGATGCGGGCCTCCAAGTGACCTATACCGGCACCACGGGGTCAACTGGTGCAAGCATAAAAATGGAGACCTTCGACGATTGACGTGCGTCACGAGCGAGAAGCTAACCTTGGCGATTCATTGTCTATAGTTTGCAGTGGTCATTTTAGTGATCATTTTCAAAACTTTTGACTCTGACATGACGCTCTTTATATGTATACTGTACGTCACATTGTATTTATGTTTAGAAATGAAGACACTCCTGCTGGAAAATTGCAATTTTGTGATTATTTTAGAAAAAACAGGTAGTCACTACTGGTGACAGATTTGATTTAAAATATATTTGAGAAAATATTGGACTCTAACAAATTAACAGCTTTTTTAGTGGTGTCAGTTAAAAAAATGGGGAAAAAACCCGAGTCACTAGTTGTGGCATTTAAAAGATTTTACATAGTAGTTTTTATAATTTTAGAAATTAAGAGTCACTACTGAGCTACTATTTTTATTTTTAGAGAAATATAGTCATTACTGGTGGAAAATTGTATTGTTTTTCAGTTTTTATTTTCAACAAAATACTAGTGGCAATTATATATGAACTATGGCATTGGGAAAAAAAAGTCCAAACTGAAGCAGTTATTTATTTTGAGCTTATTTTGCTTTACAAAACAAAGTTTTTTTCCCGACAGAAATGAACATTTTATCTTATAAATCCTGTTAGAAAAATGAAGTCATTCATTTGGGCTCATTTAGAAAACCTCATGGTGTCACTAACGCTGGCAAATATGATTTTTAAGCTTAATGCACGTCTTTAAAACATGCTCATTGGGCAGAATTGGACTTGTCCATATAAACGTTGGCCCTCCTCCTTCCTCATTCTTCTGGTGGGGGGAAACCCGCAGAACGAGGAAAACAAAACAATGGCCTTGTCGGCCTCTCTGGATTAATTCGGATTGGTGAACACGCAAATGAAGGGGAATTCCTGTCCAAATGTAAGACACTGTCATTGTTTTATTTCTGCATTTTGGGGCTTGAAATGTCTCTGAATGACAACGCGCCCCGCCAAATTCCAGAAGACTGTGCACTGTATCCGCTCATGTTTTTTAATATGGTTGACGTCACCGAAATGTTCTTCTTTGTTTTAGTTGAAAGTGAGCTGAGAGCGAACGCAACACAATGGCAGGTAAATGACGCCAGAAACGTGTCTCTAAAATGACCACACGTTGTCGTTGTCACCGTTTGAAACGCGTGGACGTGTTGTTATCCTTTTATGGAGTTGGGTGGCAAGCGCCGGGTGCCTTGCTTGCTTTTGGTCGTCTGCCGCCATCTTGTGGCTATTTTAGAGGAAACTGCGAGCGAGCATCGTAAAAAGCTCCAATTTTTATTCTAAATAATTGATATTTCACTCACATTTAAAAAGCAGCTAAAATCTACCACAATTTATGTGGATTGAAAAAAGCTGTTGTTACCTGTTTAGTTCTACATGGCGACCAGCCGTTGATATGGTAACCAAGACAACACGATCCTAAGATTCGAAAGGAGTTGTTGCAGACATGGGGAATTTATGCAACTCGCAAGACTTTTGCCATCGAAATGGTCTGTGACATCCATTTTATTTTTCAAAATTTTAACTAGCAACGGACAGCCTTTTTCTTGGGGTTTTTGGTATTTTTTTTATGAATATGAAAACATATTTTTTATTAGCACCTTTGAATTATAGTTTACAGTGTGCACGGGTATTTATCATGAAACACTTAAACAGCCAATTATCAACTTTATCTGTGATAATGGAGCCACTAGGAGCAATGTTGTTTACCTTTTTAATCTTAAAAGTGGACATTTCATCCTCAACATGGTTTGAAATATCCATTCTGATTGCATTCATATGATCTTAAACTGCCTTTTTCCATGTTCTATTATTTTTATCATCATCTTGGAAAAATTAATCACGATCACGATGGGTCCTTTGCTAACACAGACTTTTCTCGATTTTCAGACAAGCTCAAAGATGCTAAAATCATCTTTGTGGTTGGTGAGTATAATGCACAAGTGTGAAGTTTGGCTCACCTAGTAAGACCCTCTCACACATTTTAGCACGCTGTCTTTTCCAGGCGGGCCCGGGTCTGGTAAAGGCACGCAGTGCGCAATGATGGTGAAAAAGTACGGCTTCACCCACTTGTCATCCGGGGACTTGCTCCGCGCCGAGGTGGCCTCGGGCTCTGAGAGGGGCAAGCAGCTTCAAGCTATCATGCAGAAGGGAGAGCTTGTGCCACTGGTGAGGGGAGCACACGTTCAACTCACAAAAAAAAACTCTACTTTTAAGTCTTTGTCCAACAAACCAAGATGGAGTCTATTCGTACAAAACAGAAATATTTGAAATGCTCTCATAGGCTTAACGTGAAGAAATCTCTAAAATAATCATCAAAAAATGTCCAAAAAATGCTTTTGTCTGCTCAGGACACAGTGCTGGACATGATTAAGGACGCCATGATCGCCAAAGCCGATGTATCCAAGGGCTTCCTCATCGACGGCTACCCCCGTGAGCTGAAGCAGGGCGAGGAGTTTGAGAAGAAGGTAAAAACCATTGAGCTTTTGTGCCTGATTAAAAAAAAAAACACACACAAACACACAAACCTCTATGACGCCTCAGATCGGCAAACCGTGCCTGCTGCTGTATGTTGACGCCAAGTCCGAGACCATGGTCAAGAGACTTCTGAAGCGTGGCGAGACCAGCGGCCGCTCGGACGACAACGAGGAGACCATCAAGAAGCGACTGGACCTCTACTACAAAGCCACCGAGCCCGTCATTGCCTTCTACGAGAAGCGCGGCATTGTCAAGAAGGTGAGCAATATCATTACCATACTGGTACCTTGACTTATGCATACCCCCGACTTTTTTCAAGTTATGAGCTGTCGCTTGGTCGTTTGTTTCGCTTTGTCTTGCAAGCGAAAAAAGTGAGTTTTGTTCAAACATGGGTTCTAAGAAAGTAAAATAATGTGAACCATCACAAATTAGTCATAAACCTTACATCCAAACCATGTAAGAATACTCACGGCATATATTCTTTATGCTATATCCCCCTCCGCCTCCTCCCCATCTAATTATTGCACCTTAGTTGTGATAGTCTACATGTTTCATCATCATCAAATCTTAATGTATTACAGTATGAATTATACTACCCCCTGCTGGCCAAAGTGCACCTGAAAGGGTTGATTTGAGTAATGAGCACGGTCACGCAACAATTTCAACTCTTAAGTCATCATGTGGCTCTCTCTGATGACATCATCTCGTCCTGCCTAGGTGGACTCGGAACTTCCGGTGGAGGAGGTCTTCAGCCAAGTCGCCAAAGCTATTGATGCACTGTAGTTTAAAAAAAAAAAGAAGAAAAAAAAAGAAAAACCAACACTCTTGTTTGTTTGTTGCTTTGACTTTCGTGTGACCTCTACCAAGACCCAAAAGTCTGAAATGAATCAATTTGGACTAAATATGTGCTTTTAATGTATTTGAAGGAAACTACAAAATAACCACATACTTTGATCCCCCTCAACCCCATTAGCCCCTCCCTCATCTATACGTGTGTATCTCGCACATGATGATACCAAGCCTTCATACGACTCGGGAACAGGAAATGCCATATTGGTCACAACAGAATTTCGGACATCACGGTTTGCGTTTGCTGCTGCAACTTTGCCATCAAGTCAAGTGTATGCGTTCCTAACACACACGCACACACACTTCCACCAGGTATCCGGACTATCCTCCAAGGAGACTGTAGGGATGATGAGGAGGAAGAAGTGTTGTTTTGGGAGGGGGGAGGGGGGGTGCAGCACAGGATGCATCCTTGTCGGAAAGTCCAGACAAGAAAAGGTGTCCGTAAGCACTTTCGCAAAACAAAGTTATGCATGGTATGCTGGCAAAAAAAAAAGACAGTGGACAAAAGATTAGGGAGGCCATGCGATAAATCACGTACGCCGCTAAAATGGACAATGGGGCAGCACGTGGATGACACAGCGGGAGCATTCCGGACAAGCAAATTAAACTCAAACGGAAACCGGCATTCATGTGACAGGACACTTTAACATGATCCGTGATTTAACACCCCTTGTGGGACTACAGAAAATGACCTCGGTGCTTTGTCAGAGGCGACAAAGTTATTATTTCTTTTGTCTAAATATTTGTATTTCTTTGGCCATGTAAAGGCAGACATTTTGTATTGGCTCTCATTAGAATGTGCAGTCGAGCCCAACATGCGTCAGATGTTCCCTCAGACGAACATAAGGAAGCTGGCTCAAACTCACAATGACCCCCAGCCTCCTCACCTTCGATGCTCTGTGGCGTGGTGGCGGGCCGACTGGCACCGCAGAGATCCGGTGGCACCATGCGGGAACCGACATCAAGCCGCGATGAAAGATGTCGGCCGATTGTTTCCTGTTATTGTAATATTGGGGTTAGCGGTGGGGTGGGAATAGAATGGAAGCAGTCTAAGCAATCTACACATGTCTACACAAGCAAAAGTCAGTTACTGCTGATTTCCACCATATTGCAGGAGACACTCTTCTGGAATCGCGTCATTAGAACAATTGTTTATGGTTATTTGGAACAGAGAGTACGAGAATAACCTCAAACAATGAACCACATACTGCTTCACCCAGACATATTCTGATCACACTTGGCAGTTTACTCTAGTATATTCCTATTACAATGACATTTATCATTTAACAAATACAGATTAGTGAGTGGGAAAATAGATTGCAAGTAGACCAGAATGAGATGAGTCATCCTCCCCGCACACACTACACCCATTGACAAAAACACATGCGGGTATGTTTGGCAAGAAAAACATCTTTTTTGTTTCAAATGTTTACGCCTGCCAAACTGAACTAGAAACCTCCTGAGGCTAAAGCTAACACCATTCATCCATTATCTGTTAGCTTTAGGCTCAGTAGGTTTGTTTATGCTTTATTTCTCTCTCTCTCTCTCTCTCTCTCTCTCTCTCTCTCTCTCTCTCTCTCTCTCTCTCTCTCTCTCTCTCTCTCTCTATATATATATATATAAAGTAACTTGGACAAGAGAATAACTGAACGTTTTTAATTGGAGGATTAATAATTCCTTTTGTGAAGATCAAATGTTGAATTCTAGTTTTCTATCCACCGTCATTCAGATCTGAAAGCTTAAATCTGAGAGGCGATGGCTGCTTAGAGCAGCCAACTTTTAAGTAACAGTGTCTTGAGATTTGTGGAAACATTTTTAATGCAATATTCAATGTCAACATGAACGGCGTTTACGCAAACCCTTGGATTTGAGTGGAGGGACACGAGAACGAAGGATAACATTCGACGTTATATGAAGCGACCGGGGCGGGTGGTGGTCTCCGTGGGGGGCGTAGCAAAGTCCAAGTGTACCGCCCAGATGAGTGGCCAAAGTTTTGGCCAAGTCTGACTCGCTCACACCGCTGAGTGAAGCCGCATCCTCCACGCGTGGACTAAAACCCCTGTAGCTTCCCTTTAACTCACCGCCTGTCGCTTTGAAAAGGTATGTCAGTATACCACCGTTTAAACTTTGTTAGCTTTATGAATGAGTCACATTTTCTTGAATATGGGTGTTTTTCATATTCGTAAACATTGGCCATTTTGGTGATCGCTGTTGCGAATAGCCCAACTTTAGCCTCACTTTCGCCACATTTCACGCATTGAAGTTTTACCCCCAGCATTTTATTATTTGCTTGCTTTGGAAATTACATTTACTCTGAAGTCGATTTTACATTATAAAAACGCGCAGTATTCATAAATATTAAGCTTCTCGGACTCGCCACTAACATTTCAAGTTCATCAACACTTTCGCAACTTTCACGTTTTCCACGATAGCGTTTTTTTCCCGTCTGGGAGTTTTATTTTAAGAAAAAGTTTACATAGACTCTTCCTTTCGCCCCTCCAATGTGAATCACATAACAGGAGTCAGCCTCCTGCTCCTTATCTGATCCCGCATTGTGATTTTATTTTAAGCAAAAAGCCTTGCAGTAGACGCGCTTCCTGAAACATTCCCAATACAGTACAGGGACCAGACGATAACCCTCGAACTTCCGATTATGCATCAATGCATCAAAGAAGCCGGGGAGAATGTCAGGTGATTTTGCAAAATCCTGATCTACTTTTTTTGTGCAGCTGTATCGTATGTTATGTAAGTGACTCACATTATAATAATAAAAGATTTCGTCATCCCTGAATTCCCTCGGAATGGTGCTGTTGTCAACTAAATCCCATTTTTTATTTTTCTACTTTGCCATTCAAAATTCCCATTCAAACTCGTCTATTGCAGGCCCTCAGAGTTAATTAACGGACGCATACATCTCCAGTAGACTCCCGAAATTCTGCATCCACATCCCTCGAAACGTCAACTGGAGACCTGTCATGGAGTTGCTTGGTTTTCTTCTTTGCCTAACTGTCGTCTCAGGTGAGTCACTTGATTTCATATCATACCTTAATCAAAATATACCGTAAATACTATCTGTGCGCAGTATATTTAAACGACAAGCCTTCAAAATCCCACCCATCAACCGACAGCAGTCAGTGGGCAAGTGCACCTTAAAAAAAACACTTGATACCCTTTCTTCATTAAACTATCCTGTAATCCTGCATTATGTTTTAACTATATACCTGGCCGACAATGTACTGCATTACATTTAATTTCGCTCAATGAGCAGCTGTGTATTTGTCACTAGTGGAAGTCGCTAGCTTTGCTTCTAACGAGGAGGAGGACACGTGATACAAGTAAAGCATTTATGGCTATGCTCAGTTTTGTTTTAAGCTAATATTGATATCTTTATAAATGCTAAAATAACACTTTTGTCACCTTCAATCAGCCACATACATACAGGCTAGTGGAAATCGCCGTCCATCACGAGATGGAATGCTAGAGTCCGATTGATATGGGACTTAAGGGTGATACTGATTTTTCATTTCTTTTTCCATAATTTTATAATTTTGTTGTTCTTCTTAACAGTACCTCTGATGCACTTCAAGCTTGTCAAATTAAAAATAACGACATACATTTTTCTTATGTTCCCACCACTTTTCAGAAGAAGATGCACTTCTTTTCTTTCAATTTTACATAAACTACCTTAATAACAAGTCGGATTGGGTTTGCAGGCAAACAGCAATCCGTTTTGCATTAATTGCTTCAAGGCACCATTAAACAATCAATTCCCGCACAATCGACAGAATTGTCTATTTTCTAATGATGCACAGCTCTGACTGAGACTGTCAAGGGTAAATTTGCATAGTTATCTAGCACCTAACTGAGGTATTGATTCTAAAATCTATCATTTATTGAGTAGTGAGGAGCATTTTGACTGGTGGGGAAACCGTGCAGAATATGCTATTGCAGCAAACGTCTCAGTTGGCGCTTGTGGACCTCCTGCTGTGGTTGTGCCCACCCGGGAGTATGCCTTCACAGGCTGAAGTGGAAGTACAAAAGCGCATTAGCCAGCGCCTGGAGAAAAAGCGAGGGCTAGTTGAAAATGTTTCAAAGGGAAAAAGAGAGCCGTAACCACAAGACATACAGTATGGGAAGTATAAGATTCAATTTTTGCAACTGCATTGGATGTGAAGCGCGTATGTATTCCAAAGGGGAATCTAAAAGGCGATGATGAGACGCGGAAGGGTTTTCTCAGACGAAAGGAGGCCGATGTCATGCGAAAAATCGGCGTGGCGAGTCAAAACAGGCCACTTCCTGTGTTTTAATGCGGCGTGAGCCAGCCCCGGGCGGCCGTCAGACTGGGTGGCAGGGAGACAGACGCGACCACTTGTCGCTGGCCCAGACCGATTTCAATCTCCTTCAGTGTTATGCCCCTCCCAAATAACAATCCACTTCTGCCTGCCTTGCTTTTCCTCTCTTTCAACTCCCCATGCACTGCAAAGAAGGCTCCAGTGCCAATCTCCTTTATTCCTCGTGTATCATTGTGAACTCTTGACTGACCAGAAACGTAATTGTTTGCGACCATCCCAATAAGGAAAGAAAAACCTTGCGATGCAAAAATCATTATAAATAAATAATAATTCAGAAAATCATCTGATAAACGTCATACATTGCTATATTTTTGTGGGCCAACAGTTATTTAAACAAACAAACAAACAAACAAACAAACAAACAAATAAATAGGTTCCAATTCTGGTTCCTTTCCCAAATATTCAATAGGATTTTCGGCAAATTGTCGCTTGGCTTCTTATTGTTCTTTTTGTGTGCATGGAGTGCAGCCGCACACCACACACAATATCGTCAGAAAAAATCACAGTCCCTCACGCAAAACCAGATGTCCGTTGTAGTACCAAGAATGACCTGTGTGGGGCAGCATAGTGCCACAGGGCATCAAGTCTGCTGGGAAATGCAAAGAAATAGGAGGAAATGCTCATCTTTTTTTTTAACATCACACATACACACAAGAACAAACATGAAGGACTATTCAAAAGAATTCAAACGTTGGCCCTCATTGTGATGTCTGGCCCAGTGCTCTTATTCCGCAGTTAGTTTGCCCTGAACGGCTCATTAGTCGTCATCGAGATAAATGCCTCGTCAGCATGGCGACCACTTGTGCCCATGTCAACATGCCTGCTGTCTGCGCCGATAAGACCGGGCATTATGTACTCCGTTATCTCTCGACCGTGTGTGCCCACGGGCGGACCCGGAGGCTCTCGAAGGAAGTACCTCCATCTGGATGGATCTGCGAGAGTGCAAAGTCACGGGCCGCCTTGACCCACCAATGACCTAAAGTATTCGAAAAGAGTTGAATGTGTGAGCTCATTTGTCATCAAGGCTGAGTCTTATCTTAATTTCACTCAATCATTCACTCGGGATGTGAATTAATGAGGATCACGTTATGCGGTAGAGCATAAGCGCTTTAATTGAACCCGACAGATTAGTCACACACAAAAAAAAAGATCTTGGCACAAATGCTCCATACCACGATTGCTGATCTGCTTCGCCCCAATCTTTTAGCATCGAGGCTGAGGACTTCTCCAAAAACATGACATCAAGAATACCGTACAAAATGTGTCCATCAAGACTTTCCCGAGACCAGAACTCGCAGAGACCAAGAAAAGACCAAGTCTTTTAAGAGTCGAAACCGAGACGAGAGCTAAAACCGAGACGGCGACAAGACCAAGACCATAAAATTCAAATTTAAAAACCATGACAAAGTTGAAGAATTAAAATACACTTGATCTGTTTTCCCAAGTGCTTCTCCTTATTGTCACATTCATGACGTTGAAGCCGGTCTTGACTGGCCTCGACGGAAACTCAGAGACCAAGACAAGCCCAAAACATTTCGAAGTTGGAGCCAGAGATTACACCAAGACCTTCAAAATGTGTCTCGAGTCTCGATAACAACACAACATTTTACCTCTTCAGTTTTTTCTAGTACCTAGACGCAGATCCTTTTGTTCTGCCTTCTATTCAAACACCTGAAGATCTCCCCCCTGCCCCCACCCCCAAGTACCGTATTTTCACGACCATAAGGCGCCATTAAAAGTCTAGTGTATGAGCCGAGTTCCAAAGCCTGACTGAGCGCGCTTCTGGCCGACACGCTGTTTATATAGAGAAAAGGCGGGCGTAAGTGACGTCAGGCATGCGGAAGTCTGCCAATGAGTGAAGGGTGGGCGTGCCCAACAACACGGTGCGCCGAATGGTCGTGAAAATACGGTACTTTCCCAACTAGAACATGTAAGTTCTATTTTGAATCTCCTTTTTGTTAATAATCCTAGAAAGAAAAAAAAATCCTCGTGAGACTTTGGGTACAGACTCATTCCCAACGAGGTGTTTGCTAGCCTCTTGATTCGAGCCCTGGGCGGGTCGTCATCCTGTTGATTCAGGTGCAACATGGACCAATCTGTATTTATAGACCTGAGATCCCTATCACATCTTCGTAGCCCGTGTGTGACAATGTGTGTGTGTGTGTGTGTGTGTGTGTGTGGGTGCACATGTTGACGCAATAAGAAAATCCTGAGTGCATTGGAACAAATGTTTTATTCACGTCCCAGGAAAACATTAATGAGATTTTTATAATCAGACCAAAGCATGTTTACATATCACCCAGTAAAAAAAAAAAAAGTCCTGTGAAAATGTCTCAGCCATTCGTCCGTCAAAATGTACACAGAATGATGTCATCGTTAATATCCATTTGTGACGCGATAGTGCAAATCACTCTGCTGTTATGCCTCGTTCAAGTGCCGCTGTTAAGGCTCGTCAGTTGGCAATTTAGAGACCTTGTCACGACATTGAGCGACTTCACTGACGTTTATGTTTTGCAAGCAACCAGCGAGTTTTTGCAGATGTAAATGATCATTTCACCGATGGGCAGATAACAAAAGTTGTTATTTGGTTGTCTAATTTCACAATTTATTGCCGGTCAGATGCTTCAAAATCAACAAAATGTCAACGTCGTTTTGTTTTCCTCACTTTCTGCTGCGGGACGTCTTTTATTCTCCGCTTCTTGCTAGCCCCTGCGTCCACTTTTCCCGGTACCGAAAATGTGGAAACCGCAGGCTCCCTCTACTTGACTCCTTCTGCCAGATGTTCACTCATGATGCCAATTTGAACTTTAAAGTTTGCCCTTTCCCCCAAAAACCCGAGTTCTGTTTCGACTCAAACAACCTTGGTAGCGTTTGTGTTAAAAGCCGTTTGACAAATTCGTTTAGGATTCTGCTGATAGTGAAAACCTCGACGTCGTTAACATTTCCAACTTTTCCTCATCGCTGGAAGTCAAACTCCTCACTGCTGCAACATTTTAATTAGCTCGTAATGCGTTGCGGGAGTATTAAACGAGCTATCCGAGAGTGATAACCTCTCTCGTCTCATAAGCACCGTGCATTTCCCCTTGTTGTTTCCACTTGGCTTGCGTCTTTACTTAAATATCGTAGCCCTCATCTCGCTTCCTCCTTTCGAAATTGGAAGTCATCCATATCCGTTGGAAAGAAACGGTCCAAAATATATCACAAGAAAATAAAACAAAAAACAAGAATTAGCGACTCTTGGCCGTTTGCGGATGACGCGTAGGTTGTTGCATCGCTGCATCAATCTCCAGCGATTGGGAACAGACACTGTGGCATTTTGTCTCCGCTTTCAGTTGCGCTTGATTAACACGGAACTTTTTAATTTTGTCTCTGTGTTCATCCCACATGCAGTCGGGCGATTATGTAACTCCATCTTTTGTGATACCTGGGGCAGGGTACCACCAAGCCTCACATATTGGCCTTCACTCAAATAGATGCCAAGACTCAGTTAAGCACCTCTTCAAATATACGCCGCCGGTAGTGCAACGAAGTCGCTGGAAATACATTTATAGAAGATCTTTTCTGCGCGTTACCGACATGGGACATCGCGAATGCCGTGAATCGCTGGAATACGGTATATATGAGCGTGTACATAAAAGCGATACGTTATCGTTTACGACGCGACAAATGATAGCATCGAAGCAAACGTGCCTGCGTGGATTCGGAATGTCTCATTACGGGCATAAAGCGAGCACAGAGGAAGTGAGCCATAGACCTTCCATACGCCAACCGCTGCACTCGCTCTTCCGCCGGCTTCCGACAACGACGAGGCGACGGACGAATGGCTCCCCGAGGTGTAAACAGCGCGAGTGTGAAGACAGGCTGTCTCCAGGCTCGGCGATTACGTCCTGGCTTCCGTTCCAAACGCGTCCTGGCTGGAGCACCCCTTTGGCTCGCCGCCTTTTTGAAGCCGTCGAAACTTTTGACACCACTAATCACCGTGTTGTGTGTGTGTGTGTGTGTTTTTTTTATGGATAGCTTTTCAGGTGGTTGAGGAAGCAAGATGCTCAGGAAGGTTATGCGGCGGCGTGTAGCACGCACAGGGGTGAGAGGCCAAGGGACAGTGCATGCCCCTGCAGAGTACTGATAAGAGCTTGTTTACCTTCCTGTGGATGGTCAGGCCTCAATCTGCAGCAGCGGAAACGCAGGGACAATAGGTGTATGCGTGCGTGTGTGTGTTTGTGCGCGCCCGCGTGTGCCTGTTGGCCCGTCTGTGTGTAACTGTGACTGTGTGTGCGCGCGTTTTAGCCTTGACGCTCGCCTTTTCCCGCCTAACTACTCAAGAAACTTTGGCCCCTCCCCTTCCTCATTGTGATTCCTTCTCCAGACACAAGCGCTTTCCTCTTACAATGAGAAGGAGACACACAATTAATCTTTTAAGACGGTAGGGATTTGCTAATTGGAGTGGCCGAGGACAACACATCAAGTTAATGCAAAATATTTGAAAAAAAAAAATAAATAAATAAAAGCACGGTGTTGATTTGAAACATATTAGGAAATCCCAAAATAATGTAAACTCGAGAAATATTGGATGAAAAATAAACGTCGCATGGAAAATCCACAAATATGAGAGGATATGGTTTATATTATAACAAGGACATTTTTAAAAATATCACAATCCAATATTGTATTATCATAATATTCAACCACACTAGCAAAGAGGTGTCTGGGAAAAACAAATGTTTCCATCCTAATCTTGATACAGCTGCGCAGTAAAATTCAGTCGTGATTAATTGCCAAACATTGCTGAATCGCTCTTTTCAATCGCATGTCATCTGTAACTGCGATTTAATGGAGAACTCCTCCATCATTTCCAACACCCGGCTCATCACTTTCCTTGCTCTCCCACAAAAATAAAAACTCCCTTCATTTGACTTTATTCCGTTTTTCCCCTCTCATCGACCCCGTTGATGTTTAACAGAGCGTGGAGCGATGTGCTACTCTCAAGGGAGGATTATGAGCAGTTAGAATAATATCGTTCACAAATACAGTGCACCCTGCAATGCATCGCTGGCTTCGACGCTGCTGCTTAAAAAAACAAAACAAAGCAGATTAAAACAAATATATATTGCGCAATTGTGTCCATCCTACTGATATCCACATTTTAGTCACGTTGTGTGGTGCGTGTATGCTAAGTCAGTGCAAACACGTCAAGACACTTGCTGTCAGGGATTTCGCCGCTTCCGTGGAACAAAAGGGAATAAGTAGGAAGAACTACAGGATGCCAGCCAGCCAGCCAGCCAGCCAGCCAGCTCTGTGTTGGGCCGCATTGATCCCCTCCCTAAGAAGATAAATCATCTCAAAGTCTCCAGGAACGCCCAAACACGGTCACCGGTCGCCCTTAGTGGAGCTGGAGTGCACTCCGCATAATTATATTGGTCCTACATGCACGGTGAGCTTTCATTTAAGGAGGCCCGGCTCGGCCTTCAGAATAATAAGAGAGTTTTCATTTAATCCTGGAAACAAATGAGAGGAATACTCTCTGAGGGAATATGACTCCCATGGACAGTTCCATTATAGGGAAGATGATCATGCCGGCCTGCGAGTCTTTACATCGTGAAAAAAGAAGCAAACGTTGAACTGAACGTTATACGATAGCGATACAAATATGAATGTGATATTTTGCAAAGTCTAGCGTCGTATGCGCTTTACATCATGCAATATGGCTTTGGACATGCCAGGAGGAAAAAATAAATAGATATATTTGCTCGGGTTACGGCGTTCAGTGCTATGCAAACTCAGCTCATTTCACGTCTGATGAGAACTGTCACGATTTGAACCGTGGCCAATTTCAGGTCTTGTTGGGCGTGGTTAGCCGTCTAGAGTGCAGGATGTGTCCAGCATTTGTAAAGTGCAGCAATGTGAAGGCACAGTGTGAGCGGTCATGTCGCACCTTGCGGCTTTCGCGCAGTCTTACGCTTCGGTTGTTAGCGTTGACTGCCCATTGACGCATGCGGACGGCTCAGCTGATCTGGGAACTAATCGGAAGGAGTCGATGATAAATCGGGATAAACCGATGACACCTTGCAGCCAATATAGCAAACACCTAAGTTAGGCATGTGTGTGAAAAACACCGGCAACCGTTGCAATGGGGGCATTTGTCTGAATTCCCGTGAACGGCGGTTGTTAGTTTTTTTTTTTTTTTTTGCCGCCGACACGCAGTGATGTTTTATCTTGTCAGATGCAAGTCTGTCTCCGCAGGGATCCTTTCCCGAATAAATCTGTCAAACGGAAAGCCTCGCTCAAGGAGAAGTTGCGCTGTGAAATCTGGTGGGAGGTGAGCTGTTGCAGGAAGTGTCGAAAATGAGTGGGAGCTCAAGCGAGGTGTTGTCGAAACATTATTTATGTATATACCTATTGGAAAATCTAAGCAGCCACTGGTGTTTGTGCTGCCCCCAAACAACATTAAAAAAAAAAAATAAAAACAACAACACGATGCCCTACTTCGCAACGTTTGCAACGGCCGCCTATTGCACCCTATAAAATGAAGAGTCGGCAGGGACCTTTTTAGACGAGTGCCAATCAAACTTGTACTCCTCGAGTGAAGCACTCACCGTCATTCTGAGAGGGCTTGGAGAGTGAAGACAACGAGGTTAGCCGAAGGGATGATGTTGTTCGGTAAAAGCAAGACCGCTTGTCACGTGCGCTAACCTGCGAAGTGTTGTCATGAGCACAAAGTCCCCCCTGGATATTTGCAAAAAACTGTTGTTCCAAGAGGAGTTGCCTTATGGAGTCAATGTCATTTGCTAAAGGTATTGTGTATGTTTTCTCGTGAAAGCCACAAAAGAGGTCATTAGGTCAAGTGCGCCATTGAACACAAATCTAAATGTTAATTTCTGGATATTGCCCAGCAAACAGTAATGCAGAGAGGAGTTGGAGAGTAGAAATGTTGTCATTGGCCAACGGTCTTTTTATAGAAGCAACTAAGCTTTTCGGACATGCACATTTTTCCTTGTTTGAAGTACGGCGTGAAGACAAATGTTGATCTTGAGATGTTGCAGAGATAATTGTGATTCTGGGAGATTTTGTTGTTGTTAGCCGTCGGTATCGTAATAATCTTCTTGAAAAGCTACAAAGCTTTTCCCTGTAAGATTTATCTCTGGATCTCTCATTAACCCCCACATTAGCTAAAAATATTGTGTGCTCTTCTCGTAAAAGCCACAAATTTGCACCAAGTTGTGTTGAGAACTCTTTTTCTCGATCTTCCAAAGAAAACAGCTATTTCTTGAGTCGTGAGCTGAAGGTTATCGCGTACTTTTCCTGTAAAACCACACGCCGAGTCATTTCCTCGAACTTGTGCATGGAAGAAGTATGACGCCAACACAAAGGTTTATCGCTGGATCTTGGCATCCCTTCATCACCACGGCGACGCTAAAGACAGATCTCCCGTGGGTTTACTTAACAGCCGCTTTGTGGACCTGTTTTTTAAAAAAAATACCGCAATCACCCATCAAAGCGTTTCGCTTACTTGTCCGTATCGCTGATACGCCGTGACATGAATTGGTCGGAATTCGGTTCAGTGAGTCTCTTCTCCCCCTTCGCTAAAGCCCAAACATCAAACTGGAAATCGGCAAGCTGCCGTAAACAGCCCCCCCTTTCTCATGAAATGGGAAATGGAGGCGGCTGATATAAGTGGATAAAGAGGACACGGAATGGAATAGTCCTCTATACCTCATTTACCAGCAAACCGCTTAGCGAGGCCATTGGCATTTCCTGGGTCACAAGGGCAAAATGAATGCTGTTCACATCCTATGGTGCCTTGTAAAAATGTGTCGCATGCCCACACACACACACACACACACACACACACACACACACACACACACGCTTACAAATGCAATCTGCAATCAACACGATTTATGAGCGAGACCTCTTGGGGTGACTGTCATGGAAAGTTGATTCCGTCACAGAAGAGCAGGAGGAAGAAAAAAAAATGCCTCTATGATCGTGATGGCGATTGAGCTGGAGACATGAACGCGGAGAGGCAGAATAACAGGAAGCCAGCCATGACCGCTGGCGTGATGGGGATGGACAAAGACAAGCTGCAGTACAAACCAGGAAGGCGTGAAGTTGTTCCACGAGTGCCCTTCGTGCCGCTTTCGGTTCATATCAAAGCTTGTAAGCTTTGCTACAGTCGCTTAGGACAAGGCGGGCTTTAAGCGGGTGAGCGTTTGGACATCTATTAGAAGTGCTAATGGTTCACTCTTGACTCGTTTGCGGTCAAAGAAACCAGCATCGATGCGAACTTGAACTACATCCACAGCGGACATCCATTGTGGCACAAAACCTTCTTGGTAGTAAAACGATAGCATGGACACAATTGCTCCATAAGAGTTATTGAAGTAGTCATTAAGAACAATCAGAGATTGAGCAGCATTGTTTTGCCATACCTTGCGGGTCGTGCAGTCGTTCACGAATTAGAGTTTTACCGCTCTCCTGGGACCCGGGTCAGGAAAGAATTACTGCTCCAGATTGGCGTGGAAAAGTCACGCGACCTTGATGGCCGCTTTCGTTCCATGCTCTTCGTTTTTGAGGAAACAGGAAGTTCTCTCTGGGGTGTTTTATCACTCTCGCCGCTGGTCAGAGTAGAGCCTGTTGACAGCGTAACCGACTGTGTAACGTAATAGCGCGGACGCACGGTGCCCAGGTCACAGCATTCATTTAACCCTGACGCGTCTCATCCGTGACCGGACAGGTCGTCCTGATTGATTCCTCCTTCGGAGACACGGTTCCCCCGCGGGGTTAAACGGCGGCCCGCGCCGGTGGATTGATGGATGACTGCGGCTGCTTTTCCTGACACGTTTGATAAACGCACCCCAGACGATTCATTTTTAAGTAGCGCCGTGCCAGTCGTACAGAGAGGGATGCTTCCGCATTAACTACACCGAGTTCAAACCCTTTTGGACCGTGAGTCTGATCCACATACCTGGACTCAATTTATCAGTTAAACAAGAATGTGCCCACAAACCGCTACCGCGGCCAAACATTTTAAGTCGTGGTAGATACTGTGGCACCTTGTTTGCAATAAGGCCTTGTTCAACCGTTTGCGCTTTGCGCTGTCTTCCAGCCTCACGTCCGACGTGTGATCCCGTGAAGGTACGCGACAATTCCTGGATATACGTGAGGCAGCTGCAACTTGGCTGCTGGACCAGCTTTGTGGGACAGGACAAGGCCGAGGTCCACATCCTCAAGCTCAACTTTGATGCCACGGTAAGAATGTCGATCGCTGCTCCTAATTGCGGCTCATGGATGCAAATGTCGACAAGGGAGGATGCGCAAATATGCAAGACGTAATCACGGCAGCAGTAAGTTGAGCGAGCAATCGCACCCATCGTCGGCGCCCGGGTGTCAAGATGTCAGGCATTGCTTATTTGATATTTATATCCATTGCGCCACGCTCTGTCACACGAGCGACATCGCTGCCTGATGATTATCTTCAGCTGACAGGACAGGACAGGATAGTTTGTCAAGGCTTGCTTCTCCCCTTAAATGAATGTGGTGCGGGCATCATTGAAATAAATTTTTCATATCCATATCTTCTTCTCTAATGGAATCTGCCATTCCCAAATATCACGTTAGTTTAAATGTTTAGAACTGGACAAACTGTGTCTTGTTGCAGTTTAAGACAAAGCGCATTTTGATATGTTAACGGAATGGTTAATCATGTCACGTTGATATATAGGACTGTGCGATACGGCCACAATGGAATCTCAGTTTGACAAAAAATAAAAAATAAAAAATACAATTTACTTATGTGATTAAATTTTTTCGTCTGTCGAAAAAGCAAATTTTTTGTTTTGTTTTCCTCCCTTCTCGGAATTTACTTCAGTTCTCCTGATACCACAGCAAGCTCCCAACACCCCCAACATTAATTTCCATAAAAAAATATATATATAGAGAGAGTAAGAGAGCTCTCTTCAAAGCTTCTCGGTTTCTTCCATCCTTCTCATATATTCGTCATGACGAGCACGTTGTCGTAGTCGCTCAGTCAAGTTGTTGAAAGAGTTGATCGTCGAGGTAGCAGCGGGGGCAGGCTAATTAATGCTAGTTGTCTTCTGAAATGCCACAAACCAAACCTGGATTTTGCGTGGGGTGCAACAAAGGAATTTGGATGCCCGTGGGATGCATCTGCCTCTGTCCAGCATTTCATGCCTGAAAAACGGCAGTATTGTCATCCTATGACTGTGCATGCGAGCAGATGGAGAGTCAAACGTGTGCATCCCCCCCCCCCACAAGAACGAATAGTGGTCCGGGAGCCTTTTAATTTTACATCGGCACCATGCTCGCTTTCGGATGAAAAAGCACAAAAGTACAATGACGGAAGCGATTGATTAATTTGATCTTTTTCCTGTTTGAGCCACACTGGAACGGTTTTCCCGCACTAGATTACCGCTTGTCGCTTCTTCGTCGGCCTCCCCCAGGCTCGCATATGGACACTCGACACAAATGACTTGTTACCAGTTCAACCTTGGCGAAGGAAGCGGACTGGCTTCATCCCTTGCCAAGCTGTTCAGTCAGATGGGACATCATTGTCCTCCACGTTTTCACCTCCTTCTCCATCTCTTTGTTTTCACAATGATTAACACCCCACCCACCCTTTAGGCAAGATTTATTCGTATTTTTTTTTTTCTTATTTGATGGTGGTTGTGGTGCGAAGGCGGGAGAGAAATGACTGGGAGGAGGTTGCCTCATGTCCCACCCGGGCTAGCTGAGCCAAGCTCGTTGGCATCAGGCTGAGACGAGACCAGCGGAGCCAATTTCTTTTCAGGGAGATCAACAAAAGAATAACTGGAAACGGCATCAGTAGTCATCCTTTACGAATGAGGAAGTGAGTCAGTGTTGAAAGTTATGATAAGGGGCGTCCATTTCATTTTATTTTTTTTTGGGGGGGGTAATTTACAAAATACCTTGATGACCTCAATAATGGTCACCGCAGAACAGGAAATATAAATGATAGCGATGAACTTGTTTTTACACTGCCGTAACCATTTAGAATAGGAAGATATTACTTACTATACAATTGACATAGGTAACTTACAACTACGAAGAAACATGCTACAGTACTTGAAACATTGCCGGTATACTTGATGAACATCTTAGGATGGCGATAGTTTGTGCAAGCGTCAAAGTACTTCAATATCCAGTAGCTATTGTGCAAAATCTGTTCTTTGTTGTTTTAAAAGAACACATATTTTAAATGTTTCATATATTTTTGTTGGATCTGTGTTCACGCCGGTCGACAATTAGTTTCGCAGGTCTCCCTGGACTTAATTTGTTCAGCACCGGTCTGCAAATTTTCCTCGGCCCAGCCAGGCTCATCACTATTCTTCTTGGATCCCGCTCAAAATCAGCCGGAAAGAAAATTTAATTTAACATTAGACCTGCACATCATCTCCCTGTTGGACGCAGCCCAGTAAACAGTCTTACTTTCCAGCAACAACAACAACAAAATGTAGCTAAATGAGTTTCTATGAACATTATATTCTCACTGCAGGGACGTTGGTGTGCTGTGTTTATTCCCAATAATTTGTACAGCGTAATTGAACACCACCAGTCCAAAAGTTTCGACATGCTCGCTAGTGCTATTAAACTTTTGATTGGTCGTGTGAAACACAAATGCTCATTAGGGCTGATTCAAAACTACAAATCTTACCATGAGTCACTCCAGTCTAACAGCACAAATTCCCTCACAGAGACGACGCCGTAATTACATTGTGGGGGGGAGGCAGTACTGTTCACGCATGGACATCAAACACCGCTAAACTCTTTGAACTCGTGTTGCTAACAGAGCGGCAGCGCCGAGAGAGGCACCCCGACAATTTCTCAGTGAGAAGTTCTTGCAGTCTTAGTTGTGATCTTAACGTTATGTCGAGACATCATCTTTTAATGGCAATTAGTGTTCCTGTCAACGACCATCTGGTGGTTCAGACTACAAAAACTTCCCAAGTGAGTTCCTGAACCACGTAATAATAGCCGATCTTGACGATGTTATGTTGAGAGAGATCAGTCAACTGAAATTTGCTTCGGGGGCGGAGCTATGATACCGAAAGGGATACGTTACTAATTTTGACATTATCAGCAGTAAAAAGTAACTATTTTGTCTATGATAACTGCGATAATCCTTATTTTTCATGTATAATTAGCACATTTAAAAACACATTTTGCCACTTGATGTCAACTGAAAATGACGTACCGTGCTTGTTTTGTTTTTTGTTTTTTTACGTAATGGTGCGGTTTTATTTTTAACTCCTTCGAGGGGAATTCAAGTCAAAAATTTTCTTAAGAATAATAATGTATGTCCCATGAGTCCCCGCGAGTCTAAATCTGGCATTCTGATGAATATTGTGTTGGTGGAATATGAATTAAGCAGAAAAAGCCACCCGTTGTTATGTAGCTCAGGAGGCGGCCATTTTGCCACATGACATTAGAACGCCGAACGGCTGAGATAATGATCAATTACAGGTCACCTGTTTTCTGGGTTAGGTCATGTGACATTCGCAAGCTGAGCCCTTTCGGCACTGTGAGGTCATCTTATGTCAAAGGCAAGTGGCAAAATGGCCGCCCCCAGACATGGATGAAAACAGCTGCATTTTTCTGCATTCATTCATATTCCACATACACTTAATTATTCAGAACAGTGTGTTTCGACTAGTCGAGGCGCAAACAAATAACCCTGGACATAATTTGCCCCCGAGGAAAATAAAACGGATAAACATCTGTTTTGGCTGTTCTGTCAATGTTGCAAAACTATGCAGACCTGAGCCGCGGCAAAAATAACACAGCTCACCGGTTCTCGTTTGCGTTTGACATTTTCTGCAAGGTACAAGGATGTTAAAAATAGCAAGCACATTTTCCCTCGTTAGCATCCACACCGAGAAAGTGACTGGCACGCTGCTTGTTCCGCAGACGTGTTGACATCGCATGGCTGTCACACCCTCGTCTGATTACGTAATAGGCTAAGAAGTGTAAGTCAAATTCGACTGCAGCTGGAAGTTATTTTTAACACTTCAAACGAACGTCTCGGTCCTCCGAGCCAATTAGAAGTCTTGTTAATTGAGTCGAGGCTGTCGGGATGTGAGAGGAGAGGAGGGAAACGGCTTGATTACAATTTGGATCCCTGGCGCACTAAAGGAACGTCACTGTCAAGTCCTCTTACATTGAAACACTCACACGTATGTATCCGATTGTCACAGGACAATTAAAATGTGGATTATTTCTGCAGTTTGTCATCGCTGGCAATAGGAGCGGCGGCATTAATCATAATTATATAAACTGCCAAGAAAAATGACGACATGGATTTAGTGCATGCGCCTCGACATGACCGAGCACACTGTGAACTTTTTTGAGAAGTTAGATCGGCGTTTCAACAATAGCATTTATGAACTGATGTCATTGGTTTTTCCTGATTTGGGGGCAAAAGGGAGGCGTTTGTTTGCATCGGATGAACATCTGTCCACGAGTGTCCTTCAACATCACATCACCACTGTATGCTCTTCCACCCCATTCATCGTATCGATCCCCGAGAAGATGGTGCTTCGTCTCACAAGGTTGTGCTTTGTTTTTGCAAACCCGGCGCGTGCGCTCGGCGAGCCTCATTACTTGGCTCCTCCGTAACTCTCACCGGGACGCTTTGACAGTGCGGGGGGGAAATATTTATGCCGCTCCGCTGGAGCGTCTTTCCCTAATCACAGGCCGCCTTTTCATCTACTGCCAAACCTCCCACGCAACAGGACCGTTAGCAGCATATTATGAAGCTCTCATAGAAGCATTATGGGTTATTATCTCATTCTTATGCTTAAGCAGTGGAACATTTGCATATAAAAGTGACACACTGCTCAACCCATCCTGCTTGACTTAATTATTCATGACGATATAATGACATGCGCATTGGCGTTTTTTGTTTTTTTTTTGTCGTTAATGTTAACCGTGTCGCTTTAATTTTCTGTCAGGATTCCAACATGTTCTCTCTGGAGATGGCCGACGCCAAACCCATGAACCTGATCATCACGTCGCAGGACATGGCCTACGGTCTCTATAAGATCAACGCTGGCGTCAACATTTATGTGAGTCGCCTTTTTGTTTGTGTTGCCACAAGTGTAGTTCTTGTAATTGGCGTTCATCTTTGGACTATAACTCTCAACAAACTCTCCTCCCAAGCTTGTTTAAAACAGTCGTTGATTACTCATGTTGACGCAATGGCAAGAGCGTCCAATCTCAATCCTGCTATCCAGGCTGTGTCATTGATAGGAACCGACACCATGCGAGGCGACAAAAAGCACATTTGTCAATCAAGGAAACATTTAGCGGTGCAGACAAGGCCCACAAAAGAAAAGTGCCGCGCGTGTAATACTGGAGGAATCTAACAACAGTGTTACACGACAGCACAGGGACTTGGAGCTGCTTTGCCGGCCAACAAACTTTGGATAATGCGTTACAATGAACAGATGGGCCAGGAAACCAGTCAAAACCCATTAAAAAAAAAAAAAAACGTGAAAAATCCCAGTTAAAGCAAGTGCGTGGAAGATAAACCACGACTCAAATGTAGAAAATATTCCCGCAACTGGTGGAAGTTCAACATGTTACCTTTATTTTTTTTTTTTTGACATGACACCAGCAGCTCGATATTGAAAACAGTTGTGTTATTATGCTGGAAGAAATGACATGTCGATTAGATATGCTGACAGTCGAGTGATAGCAAGACTGTTATCATGGCTGACGGAGGGTCTGGACAGCGTTTCCCCGGGACAGGAGGATGTTTAGTTCAAATGTTTGTTTTGCTTTGAGGGATGAGATGCATCACTGGGGGGATAATAGTGTTTAAGTGCAGTGTCAGGGAAAACGGCAGCTGCTCTGCAATCAGAGGACATGCGTCACGTGACGTCTGTGACGGATTGGCTTCGGGTCACCCTCACTGCCAACGCCGGGACAGAATCAGCGAACTTCGGTCACAGCGATTGCCGAATGCGCGCACACGTTTCACCGAGCTGAATGCGTCGCGCTGTACTTGATGTAGCTGGGCATGAGGCAAGGTATTATCAGGACAAAGAATTGTGAAAATACATTCTTTGAGAAGGTTACCATTTTATTTGGAAAATTAACCCATTCAATACCAAAGACGTTTTTAAACGTCTTTTCAGACTTGGTCCAGAATTGGCTGCTACTGAATGAGTTAACTAGGCTGAAAACAATATGACAATAAAAATATGTGAAAAAAAAAAGGAAGATAAATTACACCAACTATCTTTGGAATCTATGAGAAAAAACGTCTAAATTGAAGAAAAAAAATGCATATTCACGTGAAGACTCCCCTTGAGATCCTTCAGTGCAACACAAATCTTGACGATAGTACGCCACACCATTTCCAATCTAAGGCTGTGTCATTTTTAAAAAAATTCACTACTTTCAAATTCCAGCATGACTGGAGTTCCCCATTTTTTATTTTTGGTCGATTTCCCGTCGTCCGTACTATTTTTGGTGCCTGCATCCGTGCAACGGTCATACAAGAACCGATGACTCCCTGCAGGATTCCTCACCTTTCAGCGCTCTTTCTTTTTCTGTGTGCCACACTCGAATAAGCCGCTGCGTGCGAGTGTACGTCCGACCTCTGTGACTTTCGCCGACACAAGAGCCCCAAAAAGCGAAGTCATGAGGGAGCGTCAGCACTTTTCCGTCTTTCAGGATCAAATGCTGAGCGAGTTATCACTTGTGCTCTTTCTGTGCCCAATCCCAAAAACAAACAAAAAAGAGGCTTAACAGATGCTGTTCATCATACAGAGGCTACAATTATGTTTTAATAGTACAGTCCAACCTCGTTACGACGTACCTCGAGGGACATAACGAATCTGTACGTTACAATGGAAGTTCATTGAAACCATTTGCAATAAAATGGCCGCCAAGGCCGATGTATAATACAGTATTATGAACACTTATAGACGTTGTAAGCAAAATAGGCAAATGGAAATTGAATGACGTGAAATCGGGACTTGGAAACGTGAACCTTTTATAGGGGTTAACGGGGTATTTATATATTAATGGGTAACATTTATTATTTATTGCGTGGATCTTTCTTACAGGCATGTTCACACATGCACAGCCACTCTCATGTAGAAAGCAAGTCCGTTATTTCCCCCAATCGGGTCAGACGCGGAAGCGGCAGTGTCTCGTCCTCGGCGTGGACGTATGTATTTATACCTTGTATGGAGCCAGATTCCAGCCGACTACGGTGACGCACAAAGCTAAAAAAGGTCCCATTTCCTGGCCCCAGTCAGGAAGCGAAGGAAAGACCTTGGCTCCAAAGGGGGTTGTGCAACAGGGCCCGCGGACGCTTAACCATAATAAACATTTCTTTTCTAAGGGGAGAATAGACGCGAAGGAGAGCTGGGCGGAGGCGAGGAATAAGTGAATGAGTGAACGAGAGAGAGACAGAGAGAGAGGCAGACAAACATGTTTAACGCGGAAAAAAAAAGTCTGGGAATGCTGGAGGCAAATAGACACAGAAACAATGGTGACGCTGCGCTGCCCGTTCTTTGGCTTTCAACTATGACCTCAGCATTCTCGCTATTGTTTTCTTTCTCAATCAAAGCACGGCAGGATTTTCATGACGTGATCATTCCGTAATAATGGGTGGGCAGAGGAACTGAGGAACCCATCGGTGAGACTCGAGAAGATTTCCAGAAAAATGATTTTGATTGCGTCGGTCAAAAATAAAATCGGGGGGGGGGGGGGCTGCTGTGCTCTTTCATCTGGTCTCTCGAGCACTTGGAATTTCAAGAGTCCTGTCATATTTGTTGCATTTAGCAAAGATGGCAGACTCAAGTCATAAATTAAATTTCACTTGAGTGACTGAATTCAAAAAGTCCCGACCTATGTGTGATTCTCGCGCATATTTCATTCACATTGACTCATCGATTCGATTTGGCGACCAATGTTTCTTCTCATCTCATCACCACAGAAAAGTAACGCCTCGACACTGGTCCTGCACACCAACGAGAATCGCAGCAGCAACATCCACGTCGTCGACTTCCCCAGCGCCGACGGGGAGCTGGTGAGGTGGGCCACCCGCAAGTTCGGCGGTGTCACGTCCTTCACCACGGTGGAAAATCTGAAAGAGCTGTTCTCCAGAGCCTCCGAAGGTGAGGACGCCGTTCCTACTAGTACGTGTCGGTTTCCCGTGAATAAAAAGCGGAAAGAACTGGGTTGCCCTCGCCCATGTGAACACAATCATTTCGCCAACAAATCCTCCTTAAGGCGCCCTGAGCCACAGAAAAGCTCCGACACGGATCAAGGTGGATGCTGGGGATGCTGGCGGCTGCTTTTTCATCCACTTTCATTCCCCCCCACCACCGCCCCTCCATTACATTGGTGTTCATGTGTGGGGATCATGCGCCATGAGTCCCCACCTGGATTTAAAAATATGAGCCTTCAGTTTGGTGATTCGTGCAGTCGTTCGTACTGTCAATATCCCTTGCTAAAAATGTTGTGTGTGTGAAAACATCTCTCGGGAGAAAAAGATTCATTCTGCCATATCTCATTTTATTCCCCGCAACTAACAGTCGTCTTATTTTAACTTTTCGGGGTTTTGGTGTTCCCCTGGTTTCAACCTGCACGTTGTTTTTTTTTTCTTGTCTGAGCAGCTTTTGAAGTCTTACAGCCGTCTCTTTTGAAACGGCTCCAATTGTGGGCGTTGTAATCTCTTAAATTTTGGGGGATTTACCATTAACTTATTTGAACCTGAGCTGCTTTTATATTTTTTTTAAAGTACTCAACTTTTGATGGTTTCAGGTAAGACTCATTGTAACGTTCTTAGCTTTCCATTGATGGACCCTAGTTTAAACTGTTTTGCATTCTTCACAAAAGCCCATATTAAGGCTCGGACAGTGAGGAAAAAAAGTGCTTGAGATTTAAGCCCAGCTTTCGGGATGGGATGGGAAATGGATCAGAGGCTGGGTCTGGTCTACTGGCATAGCTTTGTTGAAGATGAACCTCTGTCGTATGAAAGATTTGAGGCAGTCCAGAAAAATACTATCTCATTAATGTGAACTTTTCCTTGGCTATAAAGTGCTATTTTTTAAAATATTTAATACAGAGTTGGGAATTCAAACAGCAGGGATAGGTTTCTAATGTTCCATGTCCCATGGGGGGGTGTGGTGTTGGTCTTATTGCTGTCTTGTGTGTGGGTGTGCATTTGAATGGTGCATAGGGAAGAAAATTCAAGTTCCCTCAGAGAGAGCGCGAAAGAAATTCGAAATTCACGCCATGCATGGTAACAACAGGAAAATACATATTAAGTAGCCGGGCGCATTACAATTCCCGATGCCTCCGTTCCTAGACAGCCTGACTGAATAATAAAGGAGATGTAAGTGATTATTGGAATCTTTGTAGTAGCTGACACTCTCTCCTCCTCGAGACTGAGTTTGCTGTAAAAAAAAAAAAAAAAACTGTTTAATATGTGCCCGGTGTACAATTGAGTTTGTTAAAAAAAAAAAAGATATTTTCATACATTCACTACTTGCAAAAAGTTCCAAAAATCATTTGATAGCAGTGATTGCCTTAAAAGGTTGTACAACAAAATATGAAGTTAAGGTCCCATCATCTTTGTCTAGGCCTGTTTCACGAATTTGCTTTTAAAATTTGTTCTGTTGGAACCATATTTCAAAAGCAATGTCTGATGTGCTATTAATTTATTGATTTTTCATACATTTGTGAGATTAAAGTCATTTCTGTGACACAGCAGGGTTAATATACTCCCTTGAGTTCCTCCGCATCTCGACTTGAGCTGATTCTTATATGCAAGCAAACCAAATACATGATAAAAGAATAACCCTCTGGCCGTCAGTCAACAAGTGAGCGTTCTTGTCTTGCTTGTACCGCATCAAGGATCGTACAAGCAGTGCCTGTTTTAGTTTGTCGACATGTCAATAAGCGCACATGAATTTCAAAAGAAGGTACTTGTGCAGGAACAAAAGGCGGTTCTCGGGAATGCGTGCTTCGCAGCGAAGATCCATCAGAGAAGCACTTCATGAAGATTGAAGCCGCGCCCCTGACGTCTTCATTCAAGTCGTGCTCGCCGCCGCCGGAGCCGGAGAAACAGCCGCTACGCGGCCCCACCGCCAACAACGATGACGACACACCGGAGCTTCATATCATCAACATCCCCGAGGATGCCAACATTCGGTAGGCGGCGAAATAACATATTCCTCTGCGCCTCCCGCGGCGAAAATCTCTTCAATCTTTTGCTTTTGGCGTTTCAGCAACGTGTCAGTTCGCGTGGAAACAAAGAAGTCCAGCGTGTTCCTGAGGGGTCCTCAGGGCACCACGTGGACCTTCCTCAACCCACAGCACACCAAGTTCTGCGTAGGTCTCGCCCCCTTGCATTATTTACGCTGCCTCTGCCAGCGTCATGACTAATTCACTGGGCCTGCCTCCATACCTCTCCAGTCCAACAATGAGATTGTGCTGCCTGCCATGGCCCACAGAATTCAGCCCATGTTTGAGCTGAGCAGCGACCAGGCCAAGGACGTGCAGAGGAAGGCTCTGGATTATTTTAACGCGGAAACTTTCACCAGCTACACGGAAATGAGGCCCGCGGGCTCCCAGTTGTTGCTGGTGCTTGGTCGAGACAGCCCAGCGGGTAAGGAAAATATGGTGGCCTCCACTCTAATGGATCTCAATTCATATCGGGCCACGTTCTCCCATGTGGAACTCACCGTTGTAAACCTTTACAACGGCGTGCTTTACTGACTTCAAATAAAACTTAAAAGATAAATAAAAAAGGAATTAGCCGACAAGCTAGCCAGCTACCTAACTGATTAACACGCTAAAGGCAGTAATGAATAAACGACCCGACAGGCTACCGAATCAACCAAATCGCTCACTTGCTCGATCAGTAAATGAAGCAACAGAAAAAACAACCAAACAACAAACTAATTGACTAATTAGTCCACTACCTAGATAGCTAGTTTATTTGGGTAGTTAGCTAGCATGTTGATTTTTTCTCACTGCTTTATTTAGTTTGACATGTAGCTCGCTAATATGTACTGTGACTCGCATTATCATTTCTTTATTGTAAACTCCCCCTCCCCCAAAACACACACACAAAATTGAAAATTGGAAACTAGCAACATTTGGTACTGTCCATGAATTGGTTGTCACACGATGCTGTCCCTGTGCCTTCAGTGACAGAAACCGCAACGGCAGCCGTGCTATCAACCACGGCTGAGCCTCATCAGATGCCTTTTCTGATGCAACTCTACACATCGCCTGATTACCGTTCACCCCTGGACCCCAAAAGCAAGGTGCAGTGCGACAAGAAAATCTATGCTGAGGTAGGAATACCGACTACATGTCCCAAACAGTCTGAATAAAGTTGTAGGTTGAAATTAAGAGCGACAATGGCACCCAGAAGAGCGCACTGAAGTCAATTCCTTGCGCGCTTTTCTTGCACACGTTGAAGGCGCGTTGGTTCTCGCGTCTTGACTTCTGATACACACACCTTCGTAACCCGTGAAAACTCACGCACCCGCCGATGAGGTGTGACCTTTGAATTCCAAGGTGGAGTTTTCCTGACACATATGAATTCCATAGGGCTCCATTTGGTGTACATATCAAACTTTCAAAATCAAGTTGACTCGTATGCATCTGGAAGTTATATTCTGACGCGCACGGCTCATCTAACGGGCTAATTTGAAGGAGCCTGTGTGATAAACTAAACTAAGCGAAAGATGCAATCGCTCCCCTCTTGAATGTCATAAGGATCTTTTGTGTCGTTGATATTTTGTCAGATTTCGGGCCACACCCTGGGCGACATTGTCCTGACCATCAAAGTGATGAGCTGCTTTGTGCGCTCCAAGGGCTCCTGCCCCATCGTACAGGAGCTGCGCTTCATACCGGAGTTCTGTTCCTCGAATTTATGCCCCAACAGCACGCGGCTGAGCTTCTCCTTGGATCAGCTACAGCAGCTGAGCTCCACCACTTGGGACCTGGAATGTTCCGTCAAACTGTGCTACAGCGAGGTAACGACTCAAAAGGCGCTCGACTTTTTGAAACCACGTGCAAGGCAAAGTTCGTGACGGCTCATTAAATCTCTAGCGCGAAATGTATCACAGCATACTCTGATGTGATAAATCAATGACGAACCTGGAGGATGGCAGGGCAGGATTAGGGCTCATTAGAGACCCAAACACGGAGCAACCCGGTCAGCTTCTTTTTCTTTTGCTGCTCACCAGAAATGTGGCGATGGAGGACGAGTGAAAAGGAACTTGGAGGTCACCCAGCCTTGTCAACAAACACTCAGTAAGTTCTGCTTAATCTCCAACATTTGTTCTACTCGCTGCTTTCATTACACACGATTAAAGATGACGTTTCGTGTTAGCTGGCGTTCCGGGAGACGTGTGGCCAACCAAGTGTGTTTATGTTCGGGGAATATCAGAATCAGAATTGCCTTTATTGTCATTGTATAGCATACAACAAAATTTGGGTGCTACTCCTTAGTGCATTTTATAAAAAAAATACAAATAAATAAATTTAAAAAAGAATAAAATGAATAAATAAATAAATTGACGGTTTTATAAATACAATGTCCGTTAAATACAATAGTGGAACTTCTCCATGGGTCTTTCCACACTTCTCTACATTTCTTCATTTTAGTTTTTTTTTTGGATTTGTTTTGAACGATACTGATTTATTTGCTTGAAAATAAATCTTGTAATTGTAATATTTATTTTAGAATTACATGTTCAAAACAATGTTACAATTTTATTATTATGGTACTGCTGCGGAGCAATCAGTACCACGAACAGGTTGTTATTATTATTTAATAATTATTTTAATAATATTAATTGTAGAAGTCTTTAATCATCTTATTTTATTGTCTATTTTAAATGTAGTTGTTTTGGGGTTTTTAAATATTTTTTTAATGGTATTTCGATTTGTTCCCTTTCATTTTGACATTTACATCTTTTTTTCCCAAGTGGATCAAATAGTAGTCTTTTTTTTTTTTTTTTACAATTTTAAATCATTTTCACATTTTCACATTATTTATTTCATCCCTACTTTTCTGTATTTAAAACGTGAACGAGTTGCAGAAACACTACCAGTAAAACGTTTTGTGGAAAGATGACACAGAACTGAAGGAGTCGTTGACTCTCCAAATGGCTGCTAGTCTTCTCACTCTGTGTCCTCGATGTAGTTTGGGTGGCTATTGTTTCTTTGCGTGCACCAGAAACTGCGTGCAGGCGGTCGTCATAGCAGTGAACTCAGGATGCCGCCGTGCAAGTGGGTGCAGCGCCGAGATGGGGGGAGCACGGGGGGGCTCGTCCTCTAGGAAGGACTGCAGCCTGACCTTGTGACTACAATCACAAGTAACGACTCTCATGGGAGGTGGCCTGGAGCCCTTTGTGTTTTCCACTGGGTTTTTTTGACTCCGCCGCTGTCCAAACACGGGCGCTGGGCCTCCAGCTATTGTCGGCCCATCGGACGGCCATTACTCAAAGCGCGCAGAAACACTTCGATGATTCCACCGGTTGGAATCATGCGAGGAAGTGCCGACTGATTAAAAGGAGGGAAATCTGCAGTTTTTGGGCCTCTTCCTACTTGGTCTTCTTTCCATCGGGGCATATGTAAGAGCACAGTGGTTTGACAAGGATGTAGTAAAAAAAAAAGTTTGCGCGTGTTTTCAAAATCACACGATTCCGTAACATTGGTATATTGTGCATAGTGAATGCCTTAATCATGAAACTTAATAGATGTGATGTGCACAACAGCAAATACAAAATGTTTAAAATGACTATAATATATCAAAAACATGCTCATAAAATAGCATGGGGATTTTTCTTCTTTTTTCTTCTTTTTTTTAATGTGATTTTTCTGTTTTTCAGTTTTTTTTTAAACTTAAAAAAATAATTAAATTAAAAAGTGGTACTTGTAGATTTGGGAAAAAAATGCCAAAAGTCAAAATCAAAACAAAACTGTATTTGTTGTTTTCCGTTTAAAAATAAGGGGAAAAAGCAGTCTTATGCATTGTTTTGTTCCCAAAAAAAGCAGAATACCCCAGCAGAAATTGGGAGGTTAGCATCACAGTTCTGGCCTGCTGTCACGTCATCCTTTTCCACCTGCTCCTGCTTCCTGCTGCTGTTTGTTCAGCTTTGCCGTCAAAGCACACCGACTCACGCAACCACCAATTTACTGACGATTGATGTCACTCCTGCCCAATTTGGTATTTCCCATCTCCTGAGACGTCTCTCTGGGTGCAGTAACACCGAGCATCCACAAGAAGTCACTGTTGCCGTCAACAGCTGATTGTGGCCTTTTCCTTGATGATTTTATTTATTAATTTTATTTATTTATTCATTTTTTTGCAAACTGAAGCACAAACGTTCAGCAATGTGGTTGTGAGGAGCATTCCCAAGAGATGTCGTCATTTTCAAAAAGATCCTTTTCCGGCCAGATCGTCAAGTACTACAAGCGTTTTGTCTTCCTATCGCATAATCGAGTCATATTTGCATAATTATTTTAGTCAAAAATGATGGTTCTGTTTTCAAACCATGTTGTCACAAAAAATGTGATCCATTTTTTTAACCAAAAAGACATTTTGTGTCCTTAAACATCCCTTTTAATGGCAAAATTGAATCCATGTTGCGCCATAGCTAATTCAGTCTGACGTTTCCAATTTTGGATTCTTCAGTTGTGTGAATCCATGGAGCTGCATTGAAGCAGCTTGAATAAAACTCACCACGGCGGCCCGACATCATGTTTGCCACATTTTGCCTCCAGGGTGTTCACTGTGACTGTCAACAACGTCGACGGGTGTGTGTGTGTGTGTGTACCAATAGAGCTGAAGACGTTTGGAAAAGTTTTCAGTGCTGTCGTTGACAATGAAGGTTGCATCATGTCTTTTTTTTCTTTCTTTCTTGTGTATGTTTCAGACACTCCATGCTTTGATTTTGGCCTCCCCGCCATCCTGGGCATCGCCTTTGGAGGCTTCCTGATAGGAGTCTTACTAATTGGTGCGCTGTGGTTCATCAAAATTAAAACAGGTGGGCCACTGTTTTCAGAAGCGTCACAATTCAACTACGTGCTTTCATAAATAAGTTTGTAGAGAAAGTGTTCGCTTGGGTGAGCAAGCAACACACAATCAACCTGTACCTTTTTTGTGGTCGTTTAGGGTTGTTTTTCATTCCATTCGAGTTGTTTTTCCCAAAAAAACAACAACATAAAACTTACAAAATGATGTCTCCACATTAACACAGTTCCAGTCTGACCTCTGTGAAAAGTGGACTTGATAACCGCAAGCATTTCATTCCAGTGTGAAACATGCTCGCCGTGCCAATCTTTGGTTATTTTAGGAACTAGCATGGGTTCCCTGTTTTTCCTCGTCATCCCTTTGTGGAAACGTAACTTATTCGCCGCCACGGAGGCGATGACATAGGACCAGCCAGCCGAAGCTTGTTGCTTGCTTAGAGTTTGCCGCGACTTGCTTGCTTTTTGTGACCGTCTTGGTGGTTGATTCTCAGTTTTGCTGTTCAGTGCGTTAAGATGAAGTGTTGTGGTTCGTCTTTGTCCGTGTACTTTGTTAACAAAAACAAAAGTGTGCCGCTATGCTTGATTCAGGCTACCCGACCGGATTGGACATGGCCTCTTCCCTATCTTCCGGCTGTCCCTGCTCGGGAGCCAAGCAGCAGCCCATGTCATCGAACCCTTCCGCCTCAGAAAATAGCAGCGCTAACGCGAGCATCGGAAGCACCCAGAGCACCCCCACCAGCAGCATGGCGTGAGATTAGGGTGAGCAGACCACCACTACCGCCAGCAGAGACAGAATTGCCTGCCCCTCTTAAAGTTAGTTATGGGTTTAGTTTATTTCATTTTTTTTCCCTGTTAAGCCCCCCCCCATCGCCACTTTTTTTCCCAACATTTAAAACTCATCATATTTGACATACAAGCCTGGAATTGATGCAATCGCGCTATTTGTATTGCCGGCCGGCGGCGGTGTCTAATGGATGGCGTGTGACGCTCACCTCTGCGGTCGCCCTTTAAAGTGCTGCTTCCAGACAGGAAGTTAAAGAGGGCAAGAGGAAAAGAAAAACAAATTGGCTCCAAGCAACAGGAAAAACAATCCCTGTCCCCCCCTGAGAGCCAGCAGGATATTCACCGCATTCCTCCGCCAATTGTGACGGTTGCGTTCGCCAGCGGTAATCAAAGTCGGGACGGCGGAAGATGAAGCTAAACGACAGACTTGGAAAAAGGCTAGCTGGCCGCGTGTAACCGGTTAGCGAAACCCTGAAACAGGCATCTGTCTCCAGATTTCCCCTCGCCGTTTACATATTCAATGCTAATGACCACCGAAAACAACAACAAAAAAACAACAACAACAAACTAAACAATCGAGAACCACCCACTGAAGGATTATGGACGCTCCAACGGTAGCAATCTGTTTGACAGCGTAAGCAAATGTAGCATTTGTCGCTGAGCACAACGTTGTCCCGGCGAGGACAGAACGTTGATGTCGCCTCCAAGTCAGCTGCTGTGGACAGAAGCTGCAAGTCATATTGCTGTAGATGTGTGTTAAACCTCTTTTCTTTCTTTTCTTTTCTTTTCTTTTTTTTTTTAACAATTCCTGTATAACTGCAGGCAATGTAAAAGAAAAAGAAAAAAATTATAAATTTGTCGCCTATTACTGTTACAGTCATCACACGATTTTAATGTATTATACTGTATTCACACAAGGGATGTAAGCAGTAATTTCCCACTGGTTTTTATCAAGAACCCACTCTCCCTAATCTGTAAACTGTACAGTTGTTTCCACAGCAACATTACACTGTTGCACTGTTTTCACCCCCTCCCAAAAAAGAAACTTTGCTGTTTTTTTTCCTCAAAAGCAGAATTTTTTTCTCCCCCAAAATTTGCAGTCATACATGAGAAAGGTCACATTTGTCATTTTGAGGAAAGTTGTTTTGCGGCAAAATTAAAAAGTCACTTTTTATGGAAAAAAAAGCTAATGTCTAATAAATCATATCTTTTAAAAATAAGTCATACTTTTTTCCCTTGAAAAACTCCCAAGCGTTTTATTTATTTTTTGGGGTGGGGGAAGAAAAGGAAAGACATTGTTTTCCCTACAAAACAGTCTTAGATGTTGTTCCAGATAACAAAGATGATTTTTTGTTTTTTTACCATTTTAACAGGCATATTGCTTGAATACTAGTCATGTTTTGTTTTTTTGGGGGTGGAAAAATAAAGAAACTTCATATTTGTTGTTGTTCCAAGAAGAGACCAAGAAGTTCATTTTCAAGAAAAATGGTCACAGTCACAAACAAAAAAATTGGACTGTGTCGATTGATCGATGTTCTCCTTGTCAGTTAAATGCGAGCTATGCAAACCCACCCCTCTTAGTTGCGTGTTTCTGTGCTTGTGTATGTTTTTCTGTGAATGCGGATCAGAGACGGCCAGTACAAATCACCACTTGAGTATTTGTGCAATATTTAGAGGGGCGCCGACGCACCATCGTCGCTTCATTTTAAAATCAAACTGTTTGATTTCCTGTCTTCATTTAAATTGTGCTGCTGATGAATCATCACATCCTGTATCAATATGTACCATAGAAGAATTGCAGGATCAATGTATCGTTACAATATTCCCAACCATTGTATGTAATGTCTATATCTTTTTTTTTTTGTACAAGTGTATAATAACTACTATTTCCTCCCTCCATTTTGAAGAATTGGGACCAGCTCTCAATGAAGGCACTGACCAAATGCACAGCATTTTAATTTTTTTTTTTGTAAAGTTACTTTCTACATTTGACTTGGCATCCAGACTGATAAAGCCAACAAAGAAGTGCTCATTTGTTGAGACTGCAATTCATGTACTGTGTATTAAGTCGTTTGTGAAGCAATACTTTTTTTTTTTAACGAAAATTCCATGAATAAAGTGATTACGACTTGAATACAATGTCATCTTTTTGTACGAAGTAGGCGGAGCGTGCGGGGCAGCCAAGTCTGAAAAAGAAGCACAGAGAACATTTCTGTCCAAGAAACAACACGGCGGCTGTGAAAACGCCTGAAAAAGAACCACAGGATGACAATTTTGTTACAAAGAAACTGAACTGTGGCGGTGTAAAAGCCACTGAAAAAGAAGCACAGTCTGGTTTTGCAAGCTCCTTTTTTTTATGGTAGGTTATCGGTGTCTTTTTTTTTTTTTTTTAATCTCAAATTTGGGGGTTATTCGAACAGTTTTGCGTTGTGTAATGCAATGTGGCAACACCACCACGGGGCAATAGCGAGCGCAATCAGCAGGTGTGCCCAGATCACCAATGAATTCCGCACAGGTGTGTCGGACTGCTGATTTGATCCCGTTTTCGGACGCACACTTTGACGCAGGAACCCCGGAAGGAAAGACAGGACAAAATTGTACAGAAGACCGCAGATACGCGCATTATTTTGTTTTCAAAGTTTGAAAGACACTTTAGTCCGCTTTTTTTTTCTCTGACTCGACCTGCCGGCATGACATTTGGATTGAAATGATTACAATTATGGATAACCTCTGACTGTTGGATGCCACAAATATGATTTCGACATCAACATCAAGTTTCATCGAAACCTGTCAAACAACAATTTCAACCCAAGGTGAGTGCGCGTTGAAAAGTTTCCTTCGCCAGCGTATGATTGAAAACTTGCCACAACAGCGGTGTTTAAAAAAAGTAACTATTTATTGACTTTGTATTTATTCCCCCGAGGTGTTTTTTTAATGATCGTCTGTTGTACGTGTATTTTCGCTGGTGACAGGCCAACCTTTAGCCCTCGCGAATAGCAGGGTTCCAACCGAACTGTCGAATTACCATTGCTTTAGCCGCTTTGCACTGAGCGGCCTGGACAGACATTGTGGATCCATTACGGTTGTAATCATGCAGTTGTGTTTTGCTGAAGCAGCATGTGGCTCATTACATGATTTTTGTAGCACCAAGTTGCTGCGTTGCTATTGTATGTTTCTGAGCACAAATGTCAAAAAAGCTGATTGTTTACAGTCTGTGTCTGCTTTTAACAATATCTGTCGTCTTATAAAAGACAACACATCGTTTTACATCCTTAAGTCAATTGTATTAAATTGAAAGAATTGGCGAGGCTATTCGCAGTTCCATTTCCCATCATGTGACACACCGCTTAAAGAGTGTTATGGCTATGTGCGGGCTTTTATTTTGAAAGTCAAGCGCCTTTTTTGTAAACATGGTGCGCATGTTAATTGGGAACGATCGAACGTTGCGCGGAATCAGTTCGGCGAGTGCGTGCGTGTAGCGTACGACGAGCAGCTGATGACCACCAGATGGTGCTATTTCTTAACTGTCCACTTGGCCCACAGCACCGGACGTCACAAGAGGACAAGAAATTACGTTTATAACGCTCATATCTACATTCTAAATTGTCTCTAAGTGTGAGTGTGAATGGTTTGTTTGTCTGCGTGTCGTCTAAGCGGTTCAGATAATGGATGGATGGAAGGATATCCATCCCTCCTTCCATCCACCCTGCCCCGCCCGTTAGGCAAGATAGGCAGATGCTAAAGGCCTCTATGAACTCTAGGGGACGCCAAAAATCGGCCGAAATTTCACCTTCAACCTAATTATAGTCAAACGAATTATTGCAAATAGCTCTTGCATTCTTCAATGGTTGATTAAAAAAGTTGTAAATGTTTTTTTAAATTAAAAAAACTGCTGTATTTCATGTTAAAGAGCGGAGACAACATGTTGCATGCATTAGCTATTTAATGTTAAACTAAAAATTGACAGCATCATTAGTCGTGGAGAAAAATGGAAAGAGTAAATCTAAGGTGGTCATAGAAAAAAAATAATATTATGCTTCTGTCAATCATCTTTGTTGCTGTTTGCCTGTTAGTTTTATTGTCTAGTGTTTGAGCAGTGCTGCGTTTTTCCAAGTCAATGTGACTGATACGCCTTCTCCTCCTGTGCGAAGGCAGATATGGAAATAAGTTGCGCATCCAACACACGCACACGCGCACACGTAAATGAAGAAAGCAGTAAGTGCGGCTGGAGATAAACCAGCGACTGGCTGCATAGTCGAAGGCGGCTCCGTGCTCGGAATGCCGAGGTCACCTCGTAAACAAAGCTGCCGCTATTTAGCTGCGGTTGGCTTAATGAAAATGAATGATGGGGCGGTGGGCATGGGGGGTCTTGAGGGTCTTTGTGGATGGCGGAGGTAGATTGGTCACAGCGGATTGAGAGAGCTGGGCTGGACAGATAAATATACTGGTGGCCAAGTGGGCAATTAGAAAGGCAAAGAGGATAACACGCTTTCAACTCGGTAAGGAGACGCAAAGATGGGTGACAAGAGCGTGGAGGCAGATGGTGATGAAAGCATTTATCAGGCGGTACACAAAATGGATGGATGGATGGATTGAATGGCAAAGAGACACTTGCAGGAAAAAAAAATAAGTAAATAAAATTGCAGGCTATTTTCTGTTTCATAGGGAACAACAGAACTAGAAATAAGACTGGACAACACTGATAGTGTAGTGGTCCAGCCGCCTGTCTTCAGTTCCCACTCCATGACAAATGGTGTTTTTTTTTTTGCCTAGCAATGACTCAATTTGAGAAGCAAATTACAGGTTTTGAGGAGCAGTAATATTTTGCAGGTTCATCCCAGGGACCTGAAGGATCGGTTAAAAACATGACAATACAATGGCAATGTTGAATGTACGGCTGCAGCGAGCAAACAACTAGGTGTTTTTAAAATGTTTTTATATATATTCACCGCTTTTTATTTCTTGAATTCCCACTGTGCATAGTAGCAACCTGTATCTTTATTGTCCAGAAACATATTCAGCAAAGCATTTTATTTCAAACCCATGAAAAAAAAAAAAATCAGAACTTACCTTTAGCATTTGTTCTTGTTTACTTTAGCAGCTTGCATTTTAGCATGTCCTCATGTGGGTATTCGTTGTCCAACTTGTGAACCAATTTCAAGTGTTGGAAATGGTTCGCTTTCTTGAATGATGCAATGTGAACGTTTGGACGAACGTTGTTTTTTTTTGGGGCGCTCCTGAAAAGTGATGATTTTGGCAGTACAAGGATTCCGCCTGACCCCAGCGAACTCATGCTCTGTATTAATGCATAATATAGAAAAAACTATATAAAATATAGA
Organism: Hippocampus mohnikei; assembly: GCA_026261675.1. Lineage (NCBI taxonomy): Eukaryota > Metazoa > Chordata > Actinopteri > Syngnathiformes > Syngnathidae > Hippocampus > Hippocampus mohnikei. Next base: position 4,999,585 of record JAKGUB010000344.1, read on the forward strand.
ATAATAAAATAAAGACTAGATTGAAATGTAATATTTAAAACATGCAAACATAACCGATAAAATAAAAATCAAATGTAATATGTTCCCGAATAAAATGATGGACCGATCCGTATGTTTATTTTTAGTCAAAGTGAAGATGACAGCCGTAACTATTCATCACTTCAAACACCCGGGCTGTCGGGTTTTTTTTTTTTCTCCACCCCCACCATTGAAACAACATCGGCACAGAGTTTATTATGTTTCCAAATGCGGACCACGAAGACCTTATTGACTTTATGTCAGCCGACCCACTTGGCCTTTTATTTTGGGAGGGAATGGCTTGTCGTGGTGTGAAAAGAGATGGACAGGGGGTCCGGGGTGCGGGAGTGGGAGAAGGGGGATTTCTCTGAGGGAAGAGGGCCGGTGAAAGGTCACGGGGAATAAAAGCCTTTTAATCCCGCCACCTTGGTTCCTGTGCCCAGGGAATATCAAAGTCATCCCAATCTCTACAGAGACTGTGTGACTGTGTGTGTGGGTGTTGGGGGGGTGGGGTTGTTTTTGCGTTGGTGTTTGTGTTTGCTCTCTCTCTCTCACACGCTCATTGTTTGGAGATAAGAGATGGAAACGTGACCGCCTGCAGTTTTTAGGCTTAGCAATGTTACACCGACCAGAATCAAGGCTGCTGTTATTTTGTTCCAAACGAGAGCAGTGCAAAGCGTCTCTGTCGTGGTTGCTCAGCACGATGTGGCTGAAGCGACCACAACTTGATCAACAGATGACGGAAATTAAGCCCGTTTTACAAAACAGCCACACGGTTGCATAGGATGAATTTTTCCCGTGTTTCTGTTTTGTGTAAATAACACAAACAGCATTTTTTCGCATTTTTTCGCATTGATCCCCCCCCCCCATATATTCGATCTTATGTACAGCACTTTGCCACAGCTGTGGTTGTTACAGCATTATGTACATAAAGTTGAGTTGAGATGAGTTCTAATCAATATTGATACCTTGACGAACTAACTTAAATACTTTACTGATGACTCGACTTTAAAAGTAGCTGCGTGACACGCTCGGTTGGCGTCTCCTCCTGCAATTTCTTTCCATTCCTTTTCATTTATCATTTTTAGTTTTGGTCCATGTGCACGCATGAGGTAAAACGGTGTCTGAAAAATGTTTTGACTAGTCTTCCAACCATAGCCGTGACATGTTCTGTACATCCTCTAGATACGACGTATTGATATTAGTCATGTTCCACAAATTTGATTGTCATGCCATTGTAGTTTGACCAACTATGTGCAATCGAAAGAGGGCTTTTGCTAATGCACCTTCCTTGACACACTCGGTTGCTTTTAAAAGCTCCCGTCTCAGACCCAAACAAAACAGCATGCGGCAAAGTAACCACTCCAAAACTCAACAATTGGAAAAAGCAAAAAGCTATTACGCTTTTTAAAAGGTAAAAGCACAGGTGAATGGGGTTGAGCGGAAAAGTAAACAAGGTTTTGAACCGGGTCTGATCCACACATTCGTTCGTGGAAGTTGTCATGGTTAACTGGGAATGAGATCAGGAGTTAGGGGAAGGGTTGCGTTTAGGTTTGTGATCACGCGATGAAAGCACCGTGAATAAAAGACAAAAACATCCATCCATCCATTTTCTACAGCGCTTCTCCTCATTATGGTCTGGGTGAGCTGGAGTCTATCCTTGCTGCCCTCCGGACTGGTCGCCAGCCATTCATAGGGCACAAATGAAAACTGACAACCAAGCCTTCACACCAAAGTTTCGATATGTACAGTTCATATTTTCTCCAAAGTCAGCCTGGATAGACTCGGGCTCATCCACGACTCTAATGAGAACAAGTGCCACTGAGAATGGATGGATGGATGGATGGATGGATGGATGGATGGATTTGATAGTTTTTGTCAATTTGACCCGCAACATGACAGAATGATAATGACTAGGGCCAGTCGGCTTAAATTAATTGGCCAGCTGATATAACTGGCAGATATTCACTCTTATTAAATCAGATTTTATTCTTTACAAATACTTTGAATGACCATATTTTACGCACGATAAGGCACTTTGGAGTATAAGGCGCACCTTCAACGAATGGCCTATTTTAAAACTGTTTTCATTTATATAGTGTGCACCGCATTCTAAGGCGCATAGAGTAGAAGCTACAATAGTGGCTGCAGTTGCGTTATGCAGCCACTAGATGGAGCCACACCAAAGGGCATACAATACAATACGGCGTTATTTATATCGAGCTTTCACAACCGCTGCAGCTGTAACAAAGCGCTTGACAGAACATTTAAAATACTACATCCAAGAAATCGGAATATTGATCCATATTTAAGGCGCATCGGATTATAAATTGTACTGTTGGCTTTTGAAAAAATGGAATGCCTTTAGGTGCAGAAAATACGGTAATCAGACGATTATTCAGTAATCGTAATTTCATGCTGTCAAACACCGGCCTAAAAAAAGAAAAAAATCCATATCGGTCAAACACTAATAAATACGAAAAGTGAACCGAAACCCAGCCCTTTACAGCTGATCGTGACCATCCCCTGGGATGCAAACGTACACAAAGGTGCATTGTTGGCTGTGATATCTTGACACCATCTCCGACCGTTAGCCTTCCCGCTGACCTTTTCCTGCGCAGGAAGACTCTTTCAAGAAGCCCTTTTCAGAATTGATAGATTCCTCTGTTCTTCTGAGACGGATTAAGTGACTTATCAGGATCTATGTGCCCCACCCCCAAAAAATCTGAATCCACCAAGGCAGCGATGGCCTAAGCAGCGTCTAATAAGAAGCTCATTAAATGCAGCGAATGACTGGAGTCATTTTCAAAAGCAGAATCGTGGCGTGAAGGTTGACGGAGGATGGAGTGAGCCGAGCTTCAAAGCGGATGAGTCTGCGCCGCTGTAAATCAAAGATGGCAGCGCTCATCAAGAGCTCGTAACATACGAGGGCGTAAGTCAGAGGTGTTGGCAGGTGTTGGGGTCTTTGTTTCCAGCCGAAGTGCCATTCATCTTACACAAAGCTCATTTTTAAACTATTCATTAGTCTGTGCCAGCTGTTGGTGTCTGGATGCACCTTGTGAATTGGCTAATTATCGCCGAGGGGGGTGCAAGATTCTGACCTCTGTTAGCACTGACGGTCGGTAGGCGCAACGACACGTGGAACCTTGAAATGCCGGACTTAAGATGAACTTGGATTCAAGTCTTTGACCACAATAGGAACAGACCGGGCCACAGTGGCCAGAAAATATCTGACAAACATACTTCTGTGCTGTCGCAAATCCAGCCAGAATTCCATGTAGATGAATTAATGAAGGGCGGTTGAGTGGTTCGTACGTCGACCTCACAGTGCAGAGGTCGTGGGTTCGATCCCGGCTCTAGCCTTCCTGTGTGGAGTTTGCATGTTGTCCCCGTGCTTGCGTGGGTTTTCTCTGGGTATTCCGGATTCCTCCCATATTCCAAAAACATGCATGGAAGGCTGATTGAACGCTCTAAATTGTCCCTTGGTGTGATGGTCAGCGCGGATGGTTGTTTGTTTCTGTGTGCACTGTGATAGGCTGGTAACCGGTTCAGGGTGTCCCCCGCCTACTGCCCGAAAACAGCTGGGATAGGCCCCGGCACCTCATGCAACCCCGTGGTCGTCCGGTCTCATCTCGAAGCCACTGAACTAAGCATCGCTTATGCTCTGCGTTGACTTAGCAGTTTGTTTCAAAGCTGGCGTGGAGTAGCAAAGCGCTAACGGCCACGCAAATGAGCACAAAACAAAGCTCGTGTCGGCGTCGATACATCTTTGCGATTCGTCACTCAAAGAGCGATCTGAACGATGGCGGCCTTTTAGCCAAATCAAATTTCGCCTTAATTGGATGATGGCTCCTCACGGGTTCCCTCAGGACATTGCGACAGCCACGTACGCAGCAGAGGGGTCGGAATCGTCGCGGGAACAAATTACAGCGGGGTTTTAATGTGATGAGAAAACACGATCGGTACAATTTGCACATTGAAAGCATTCGCGTTCAGGCTTTTTCCCGGAAACGTTGAATGATTTGAGGAGGGGTGCGGGGTGGGGAGGGGGGGGGGGGTAAGGGGTCATAATGTGACATGATGTTATTAAGACAAAACAACTCAGCAATCATTATTCATCTTGTAGAATGTATCATTCTCCGCTGAAAGCATTTGCCAGATTGGAAAATGTTATTGAAGTATTGATCCTTGCATCTCGCTACAGTTAAAGGTGACTTTTTTTTTTTCCTTTTCTGAATATAAAGCAGATGCCAGGTGTGTCAATAATTCATCAAGAATTATAGAACACACGATGCATTTTTTTTTTTTTTTGAGACCCTTGCCAGCCTGTTTGGAGAGGTCGGTCTTGTTTCATTCAAAAGAATCGCTGCTCACACCGTTTAGCGTCCGTGAGAGTAGTTGTTGTTTTTTAGCACGCGTCGCAGCAGCAACACACAATGGAAAGACGCAAAGTGAACAAGATGACTACCCCAAAAACAATGTTTCCTACTCTTAAAGGTAACACTGCCCATTGGGGTCGTTTTGGAAGAGAGAACTTTTGATCTGTGTGGTTGAAGGTGTTTTGAAAATCTGTTGCTTACTAATCACCTTCATAGTGTCTCGCTTCGACTTCTGCTACGAGCAACGGGGGCGGGGGAGTGCAAAATGCAACCAGCATAACTGATGAAGAAATACGCAAACCTCAAACAATGTGTATATATAAACATGAGACAGACTCAAATCATTGAAAAAAAATAAATACATAAAAGCAGATAAGCAAAGAAAAGGTTACGAACTGGAGAAGGTGAAGAAAATATCAGCAAACAGAACAAAGAAAATGCAAACCACAGAAGACGCAACAACCAACCGAGAGCAAATTAAACTTAAAAAGTCAGAAGAGGTGAAGAAGACAAAGATGACAACCAACAGCAAACTTTAGAGAATGTCAAGAGGCAGGAAAAGCATTTTGAGAAAAATGAAGGTACCATTTCTTTCCTGTCCTCGCTCGAAAATAAAATGATGTGATTTTAGTATGAATATACACCAAAACACAAACCATACAGGACACAAGTGGCTCTAAACGGCAAAGAAGAACGAGGAGGGTGATAACAATGACCAGAATAGGGCGCCGGGATGGCGATATGAAAATTATATCGCGCTTCAGCGCTATTTGTCGCTGTCGATGGGCACCAAGTCAATGCAGAAACCACGACGTGACTCCTCCTGATGTGTGTGACGGGCCATTAGGAGGAAGGAAGGACATCTGACTGGGCGCTGTTGCGGTCGATCGACTGTTGTATTTGGCGGGAAAGGTCAGAGGATCCTGTGTGATGGGACACCTGCTGAAGTGTAATCGTTAATTGGCCCGCTGTCCTGTCAGCGACCCCCACTTGGCTTTACCAGATGTGGTGGTGGAAAAGGCGGAAAAGGCTCCCGCGTTCCACCATGTCATTATGAGCTGTTCCCGCTCAAGTTTAGTTTAAGAGAAATGTGCTAACTCCCACCCCCCCCCTTTTTTTTCCAGTTTCCATTAGCCAGATATGTGACCTTTTTAAGGATGACGGATTGCATGCCAGCGCACCGAAAAACATCCAATTTAAAGGTTTTGTGAGACATTCCCGAGACAGCTATCTGTCATCAAGGGCACATGTTGGTCCTTAGCGAGAGCTGCTGCATTTTGATTGCTGCGTTTATAAACCTCGCTGTTCTTAAAATTTCTTTTTTTTTTTTTTTTAAACTGAAATGTCGACTAATTTTTGAATGAGGGGCTGTGATTCAGATGATCTGTTATTGGCGCCGTGTATTTGAGTGCATCTATTTGTGCCGTTTGACAAAAAGCAGCACTGTGTCAAGATCGACACGTCCGCGTTCGCATCTCGCACTCGCAGCTAGCTAGCTGGCTTGATGGGACTTTTATCAACCAAACTTTTTGCAAACACTCAACTTTTGTTTCGGATAGCTTGTGACTAATGTGTATTTGAGTGCATCTACAGTATTTGTGCCCTTTGTCAAAAAGCAGCACTGAATCAAGATCAACACGTCCGCGTTAGCGTCTCGCACTCGCAGCTAGCTAGCTGGCTTGATGGGACTTGATCAACCAATGTTTTTGTAAAATCTCAACTTTTATTTTGGATAGCTTGTGACTAATGTCATACATTTGAGTCCACATATTATTTACTATTTGACAAGAAGGATCATTGAGAGGAGGTAGATTGCTCATGTTGCGGGGCACTTTGGTCTGATTCTCAACGACAGCTGATATTGTCCAAAATTATGTGAACAAACGAGGATGATTTGGTTCTGTGACTGGTGTTGTGCATTTCAGTCCATCTGTTTGTGATGTTTGTCAAGGTACATGAAACAGAGATGTACACCGTTAGGCGTAGAAAAAAAAGTAGTGTGTTTCCGGTAACCCGACCGACCGAGAATTTCTACCTCGAAAAAAAACTTAACGGTCGGCATTTTTTTTCAAACCTTCTACATTTTTGTGTAATTCATTTATACGCGCCTTTCAAAACACTCAAGGACGCTTTACAATCAAAACAAGAACAATAAAACCACAGACAAAATTATAAATAATAAAAGGAAAGATGAATTTAGAGCGTTTACATTGGTGCAAACTCTCGCGATATTCACGTTGCGTCGTTTGCCCTGTCGTCTGTCAACAACATTGAATCATGGCGGCGGCCACGATCTCCGACAACAGTTTAAACCGCGTTTTGTGTGTTGCAGTCGCATGCTCGCACCATAATATTAAGAAAATAGCATCCACTGCTGTATCGAAAAGATTCAACGAGGCGACGGCGGCGGCGACGTTCGAAGTCGGCCGCGGGGAGAGGCGGGGCGGGCGTGACGGTTGGACGGGCGGGGGTGGTGGTACGGCGCGCCGGTCGTTGGCCGGTCGTCTACTCATTGTGTGTACATGTCATTGACTAAATATGCGCTACAACGTGCTCAACGTTTGTTCCGAATCAGCTTCTTCTTACTGGTTACGACGCGACTCCATTCTCATTCATCCCGCAGCTTCGCTGTGCTTTAAACGGTGGACGCAGAGCATCTAGTGAGTTCAGGGTAGGTTGTCCCAATGCGTTGAATGGAGATGAGTCATTGGATACAAGCTGTTTTTTGTCCCGCCCACGGACGCTCGTCGTGGGACTGGATGGCAGTGGGAGGGTACCGGACGGCAGGCTTTTCTGCATCAGATTGGATGATCTGTCTGTGTGCCAGTTCGATTGACGTTGAAATGAGCCAGTCACTGAGCTTTTAGTGTAGACATCCGTCACAAGCAATTTTTCAACTCGCATTCTGTTCCGAGTTGAGCTGGAGACTTCTCCTAATCATTTTAGCGACACTCTTTGTTGTAAACAAACAACTAGCGACAAATTAATCTTTTATTTCTGGTGGGTTTTATTGTAGTTCCTATAGTTGTAGGACACTAATTAAATACCAGGAAAAGACGCCTTGTTGGTATGACAGGGTCACAGATCATTTTCTTGAAAAGGAACGGAGCTAGAGTAGAATTCGCGTATAAATAAACGGACACATTTTATGATGTCGACCAAAATTGAGCTTCCCCTCTTTGACAGACGAGCATCCGGCACTGGCTTCAATGTCTCCTTGTTTTATGTTTATTTTGTTCACGTTTTTGATGGGGGAGGGAGGGAGAAAAAAAAAAAACATTGTCCGACCTACCGACCCTATGCTGAAATTTCATGTTACCGGAAACATACTATCGGTACTTATTTTTCTACGCCTTACCTCGCCTTCCCAGGCTAGCTGCTAGCAGATAGCCAGCCTGAAACGACTCCCAGCCGTTGTTTTTGAACCTGAGAATTTTACATTGCCTGATCGGTATTGCCTGGCCCCCTACTTTTTAACTTTTTTCTTACAAAGCATTTTTTTCCAACTTACTCGACACTGTACAAGAGTTGCTGAGAAAAAATATTGGATTACAATCGCGGGTTCTCCCTTTAATGCAAATCGTTCTTCTGCAGAGGAGAAACGGTGGGGGAACCAAATTGGATCGAATGTAATTCAGTTCGGTGAGCAGGGAATGAATCGATAATGCTGAGAAATGCTTTTCAGAGGAGGAGGAGAAGCGCCCACCTTCACAAGGGGGTGCCTTCTTCTTTTCCTTCTCCGCCCGAGCCTCCATACTGATGCATTTTCGATGAGTTAATCAAGTCTCCACACACCTGTACTCCTTCATTTGACATCCTAACTTCAGAATTACCTTTTTTTTTTAACCTATTTGCATTTTGACATGCTACTCTGGATGACCTTTTCATTGACTGCAGTTTTGCGCTCTCACTTTTTCACCCGACGCGAACAAAATTGAAAGCCGGAGCACGTCACATCATGGACTATGAGCACACAAATGTCTTTATCCATGAAATATTTGCTCCCATTCAAGCGAGGAAATTATGATTAAAAACGTACATTTCAGACCACCAACCCTTCAAAAAAAAAAAAAATTGTGGTCAAAAAGGTAATTTTGGTCAAAGAAGTCTGATGGAATTCATTCCTGGTAGACTGGAATGGCCGCATTGACAATCTCTCACGCTGTCTTTGTGCAGTGATTTCAAAAGCTGTTTTGAGTTTTGTTCTGGTGTAAACAACTATTGTGTGGATCAGCTTGTCCATCGAAAAAAAAACAGTCTTCACAGTTTTTATCTATCTTGGCGTCTTGTGCTTTAATTCATTTAGTGTCAAGTCAAAGCTATCAAAACAGTGTGCAACAAGCATTCCCCAAAAAGCACAGGGGAAATCAGCAAAGTGCTGCGAGTGTACAATTTGGACATTTCTGTCGCATTGAGCAGCGCGCACGGAAGGGGATGCAAAGACATTATGCCAATTTGATGGTAGGGTCCAAATCTACCTTTGGGCTAATTCATACCTTATATTGAACACACGTCTGTACCACGCACCACTAGTGTGTATCATACTTTTATTAGCAAAAACAAAAATGAGAGAACCTGTCAAGTAAGCGAAATCATGAAAATGGATGTACAGTATTTATTAAATTTTCTCAATTTTCTCAAAAACCAACAGTACGATTTATAATCCGATGCGCCTTATATATGGATCAGTATTCCGATTTCTTGGATGTAGTATTTTAAATGTTCTGTCAAGTGCTTTGTTATAGCTCCAGCTGTTGTGAAAGCTTGATATAAATAAAGTTGTATTGTATTGTATTCCCTTTAGGGTAGCTCCATCTAGTGGATGCATAACGCAACCGCAGCCACTATTGTAGCTTCTATTCTATGTGCGCCTTATAATGCGGTGCGCCAAATATATGAAAACCGTTCTAAAATAGGCCGTTCATTGAAGGTGCACCTTATACTTCGAAGCGCCTCGTAGTGTGGAAAATAGGGTAGGTTTTTCAGTCATCTTATTTATTATTTTTGCCATTCACACACGTGCAGTAATAGTTGAAACTGTTTTTCCACACGTACAATGTTAACGTCTGTCATTCAATCCCATGCACACCGAAGTCTGTTTTTCAGTAAGTCTCTCTGAATGTGTTTCAACCTCGTCCTTGTGCTGATCTAATAACTCGGGAGGGGGGGGCAGACACTGTTACATAAAAGTGTGCTGTCATAAGGATGAGTCTTTGTCTCTTTGCAGTGCAGAGAACCGCCTGTGCAGGAGAAATCCAATGTGTACATTATATAGATACCAAGGAAGCAGGGATCCATTAGGAGGGCATTAGCATTTTGTTTGAACAGTCGCCGGCTGCGTCTTCGCTTGTTCCAAGATGAAGGTTAGCGGGGGACGGGGCGGCGAAGAGGTGGGGGAAGGCAGTCAAATAGACGAAGGGATGCACCAAGTAAAAGGGGGAGACTGAGAATGCGGGGCGGGGGCGGATAAAAATGAGCGTTTCATCTTGTGACAGTGATGAGAAGGGCACTGAAGGTGCACTGTGGGCTAAAGCAAATGGCAAATATCATATCCAGGTTTCTTTTTTGTTTTTTTTCAATGTGGGGGGGGCGGAGATACTACACACACACACACACACAACCCTAATATTAACCCAGGGTAATTGTGGGAGAAAGGACTGTAATTAAGGCTCCCATTAAGCGATACTAACTCGAAATTAGCATCCATGTCATTAAACGCACTGTAAAGTGGAGACAATAAGCTTGTAGTCAACTGCCAAGTAAACAACCCCGCTGCCTCGTACTGAAGCTAAGTGTAATTTAAGACGTACCGAGGATGATATTAGAAAACAAATAATGACTCATGTTTGATTGTGATTTACGGGAAAAAAATAAAAAGGGTCGGGAATCGTACACCGCCCATTCGGAACAAGCTGTTAGTGTGATAATACATAGACATGCGGGAGCAGGACTCTACTTTTTAATGGTCATCGTTTGTTGCCAGGCGGATTTCAAATGCCATGGACACAAAGTCAGACACGACATAATTTGTGAGTTGGCGCCTCTGTCTGAAATATTTCTGACATATTTGTGACATCAGCCTTGGCCAGCACATGATCACTGTAATTTTTTTTGGGGGGGGTCGTAAAATTATTTTGAAAAGACATTTACCGGGTGTCCGCCACAAAAGAACGGAAGGGATTTTAATGGGGTGGTGAGCAAATGACAAGTGGTTGTGGGGCGCAGATTTTGGTGTCCACCACGAAGAAGCTTTGTTGGTGAAGCTGCTGAATAAGAAAGGGGATCCGACATCAATGCTTCTCACGTAAACTTCACCAAAACAGATTGGACTGGCTGACTGTTATTTGGAGTAAATCCACCACCCGATGGCGTGGCGGCAACAGGGAAGGATACAAATTGCAGCAGGGGGAATCGCACGTCTTTTGACCACCGCGGGCATTCGAAGAAAGAAAAGGAAAAGCTAATCGAGAATTGTATCAGACTCACAAGATGACAATAGAACATTTGCGGTCCACTTTGGAGCCATCATATACTGTCGGGATGGTTGTGCCTTACCTACGTCATGGATATTTTTCCCCCTCGTATTTACGTGGCAGATTTTTTGCTGTACTATTTTAGCAGTCCCTCCTTCAGTGATTTCTTAGCGACCTGGTTTTCGTGGCTTTCATTTTAACGGAATGAATGAAGTTAGCACATTCTGATGGCCGTCCTCCCTGGTCCGCTCAAATAACAGACACGTGATAGCAGGTACTCCGTTGTTGCCATGCCAACAATGCCAGATGCTATTGTAAGCGAGCATATGAAATGAAGAATGTGTTTTTCTTTGAAGAGTCACTTTTTACACGTTTCAGCGTTCAGGGACATTCATGTCGAAAATAGAGTTGTGAAACGGCAACGCTCTAACATCTTGAAGGACATCATTAGAATATTTGCCGAGCGAGCCAGAGCTAGAAGGTCACGGCTTTTGACCAAGCGGCGCGGCGCTAATAGAGTTTTACAATCACAAACAAACACGAGAAATAATGAATAAAACGTTTAAAAAAAAAAAAAAAGGTCACTCCGCTGCGTTCCCGCCAGGGTTGGGGCGCTTTTGAAGGGAGCAATTACAACATGGGCGACTGGCAGGGACCTGACTTATTTCTCCTGCCAGACTCGCGTTTCGCTTCGCTCCAGTTTGCCGCCGTTGTGTCCTCGCACGCTGTTTCGCGGGCCTCTTTGTCACGAGCCGTGCGGCTCCTGGTTCAAAAAGCTAATTACAATAATAGCTGGAGATGAGCGGATAAATGAGGAGGCGCCCAGAGTTTGGTAATATATGACACCCCCCTCCACACTTGCTCTTAAGGGGTGACATCGACGCCAGAGATAAATAAACATGGAATGCGGGTTGCTGGGTCCCCCCCCCTTCCATCCGACCTGACGTTTAACCAAGTCTGTTTGCAGTTGGATTTTGCGCCGACATCCAAAGAGCTGTCATTGTCCTTGCTCGCCTGGATTATTGATTTGACAAAAACCGCTCAGTCATAACCGTGGGCACACAGCAGAGCCAGCAAAAAAAAAAAAAAAAAAATCACATCAACACCTTTGTTGCTGGGGAAAAAATCCCTGGAGAAGCCTCCTTTTCCCACTTCCAAACCCAAACATTGGATTTCCACAGTTTGCCAGTGGCATTGATTGCACGACACGTGCGCATCACACATCCAAGAAATGTCGTGCCGCCTCACAAGAGCCAACATTTGAGCAAGAGGCTGAATCACTTCCTGGAAGGACATAAAAAGAAGCGCGCGCTTGTGTAAATGTTTTTATTTATCTGTCAGGTATGTTTAATGGCCCGGCGATAGCCCGCTGACCTGTTCGGTTTCTGTTAATTATCTCCAGGCAGCTTTAATTTCCTCCCGGCCCCGCTTAGAATGATTAGATTCATGATTTGTTTGATGAGATATTTATTTCTCGGCTGCACATTAATACGAAGGCATGAGGGTGGGGACGGGGGGGGGGGGGGTTGAATAATTGAATAATGTGTCTGTTGCTACAATAATTTTATTTCCATGCTGTCATCTTTGTGGTTGACTTGCTACTTGTTTTGCGTTTGTCACCGAAAATAAATCTCCTCGCTTAGTTGGCCGCCACGGCTGGCTGATGCCGCGATACATCAGACTCCAATGAGAAGCATGCCGTTTTCAAATTCATCACGCCGTAAGAAATATCATGTCATCATGATTTCTTAGAAGTTTTTCTTTACTTCTGACCCAATAGATCCCACTAATGTGTATTTTAGTTAGCATTTTTTCAATAATTGCTTATTTTTGTATTTTATTTTATTTTTTTCGTGTAACTTTCAAACAGCACTGGCGGGGATGGCTGGCCAATGTTTTTTTTTTTTTTCATTGGCTTCTCGGGTATCACCATCCTTATAGTCTGCTTGGCAACAAGAATGCGAGCCATTCAATATGTTGCCGTGACTGCTAGCTGGAATTGAATTTTGATTGAAAAAAAAAAACTTATGACAACTGAGGCAGGAGTGGGCGTGACCAATTGGATCTTGCAATATGTATTGAGCAGTCCTTCAATAATTGCTGTGTATTCAATCAATAAACATGTCTCCTAATCGTTACATCGTTTTATCTCCTACTTTATCAATCCAACATCCGAACGAGTGTGACTGGCAACGGCCTATTTTTTTTCATTGACTTCCAACGGAGAATCCGAGCCGTTCCTTCTGTGTTACTGCTCGCTCGCCAGACTTTTATCTTCGTTGCAAAAATAAACATTTTGTGTGTTAACAACTCAACACCCTCTCCCAAAACAAACTCCCACCAGTATCGGATAAGGATGGGGAATGCCCAAACACATTTAGCAAAGTGTATTTTCTCATGAATACAAGCCAGTCTTTCAATAATTGCTCTACATTCAGCAAATAAATGTGCCTCATTGTCCTTGTAGTGTTGCTTTCGCACCTAATTTATCATTCGAACACTCTTGTGGACGGCATAGGCCAGTTTTTTTTCTCGGCGACTTAAGGGGTATCTCTCGCCCCATAAATTCTGGCGGGCAACAAGACTCGTTGCCGTTCTCTCTGACTGCTAGCAAGAATCTCATTCCAGTTCAAATACATTTAAATATAAAACGCAGTTAGGAGAGAAAAAAAAAGACATTAAAAGGCTGAATTAGCCGTATGAGAGCAGCGAGGTGTGTATTCATCTGCAACTGCAAAAACAGAAGCAGAGTTGTCGGCATTCGTTCGTCAGCCTTCACGAGCTCGTACAGGTGAGCATATGGAGGCAGTCTGTGCGTGCGTTAAGCACATGGACTGACATCAGCGGAGTTTACATGGCAGCGGTACAGCGCTTCTGTTATCCGTCACATCCTCGCTGCTCAAGAGGTTGATGCCGTGAAGACTGAAAATTAAAAAAAAATCCCTGTTCGTGGTGTAGTGGGGGGTGGAGGGGAATGAAACAAAACCGGTGCGGCACAACAGTTGCTCTAAGTAAAAAATAAATAAATAAATAAATTGTTTGATGGATCACAGCAGCTGCAGTGTCAGCCGAGTAAGAACGACGACATGAACGCAGCATTGAAAACTGCTCCGCTGCTCATACGAATGAAGCAAAACATCCAGAGCAGCAAACAAGATGATCTCTTTTCTTTTGATTTGACTTTCTGATTCCTCAGCACCCGCTTTTTGAAATTCCAATGTCCTGTCATCAAATCAGAGGAACAATAGGAAAGGGCAAGTCCGACTCGCATGCACGCCAATAACGACTGATTAGGGTTGCAAAGGTCCGGTGATGTTCCCCGAGCTGTAAAAGTCAACTGGCGCCTTTTTAAAGGGCGCCATTTCCCTTTTGCCGGGCGACACACGATGGAGAGGGACGCATCTGCCAGCGTCACTCTCGTCACCGTCACGTAAGCCCTTGTCCGACCCCCCCAAGGACGAGCTCACTCAATAACTGTCCCTGTCCAGACATGCTAAGCCTGTGCCGCAATCCCTTCAAGCCCTGAACTCTGACATGCTTCGATGCCGGACATGAAGTCGCCTCCTCCTGGAGATTAAATCGAGTCTTTTGCCGCTAAACTCCTGCAAAATTGGCTTTCACGCTCTTCTTTTTCAATACATCGCAGTTGTCGTCATTCGGGGATGTTTAGCTAGGCGACACATGCTATTGTAATGACCTCCCGAATTTCTTGACGTTTTATTCATTTATTATTTATTCATATTTCCCTTCCATTGCTGTTTGTTTGTTTGTTTGTTTGTTTTTCCCACCAGCCAGAGATAAATGTGTCCTTTTCTTGCGGGGGCTATTGTCACTCAATTCCCTCCTATCTTGGAGTACTCCTCGCCGCGCCGTATTTACCCTTCACAATCCCTCAGTCGGCGACGTCAAATTTGCCAGCGTGACAGTCCCAGACAGTCTCTTCCACGCAGATTTATACGGGACTTTTATCATTTGTTTCAGCCGCTCGCTTTGTCACGTGCAAACGGCGACATTCATCAGTGTTATGACAGCGCGACTTGGCTGCAGGGATGCGCGCATACCCGCCGCCCGTGATGTTTATCTGGCTTTTTACGTTCTGCCTGACTTTGGTGCACACAAATGTTCCTTCAGGTGGGGTGGTGGGGGGGGGGGATGTTTTTCTCCTCCTGACTTTTCCTTGCGTCAGACACTCAGGAAAGTCAGTTCATGAAAAGTCTATGCAAGTGAACTTGAAAATGCTCCCCTATGGATTTTTTTTCCAGCGCAACGCCTAACCTGAACTATCACTTCTGACTTCGAGCCAGGCGCAATGCCAGAATCCCAGGTTCCACGTGTCATTTTGACCGCAAGAAAGCGATCGCTGTGATTTTTAGCAAAAGAACAAACTGAGTGCTTCACATCCGGGATCATTGTTGATCATTTTTGATTTCCGTGGATGCAGATTAATCTTCATGCAATATTCAGTCATGTCCTTGCATTTGATCCTCTCACTGTCCCTCATTCGTTTACCGTTCTTGTTTCTTCGCAAAGGCCGTTTTTGGTACGCAGCAAAACAATATTTATTTTATGGCGAGCTGAGATGTCACGGCAGAACGCGCCCGTGCTTCACAAGTATTAGTCCTCGAGTGCTTCATCGGGGAGCAGTCGTCAGATCGTGCCTTGATTACCCAAAGAGCTTTGCTGGATATGTGACTCACGCTATCGGCCCTCTTATCATTTAATACGCTTTGTGTAGGTCTATCACAATCAAAAGATATGTCTTAGCGTGCCTACTTGCAGCAAAATTCCATCCTTTTTACAGTGAAGATGTTCAGAATCCGTATGTGTGTACCCCGCTTCAATAGTTGTGCTTGATTTGGATCCCATCCAGTGACCCACAGGGAGCCTCGCTGCACTTTTATCGCTTTAGCCGTCTCCTCACCGTGCTGCGGATGGCACCCTCGTAAAATAGCCAAGTGAAAAGTCAAATAAATACAAGAAAGGTGCCAGCACTCTGACAGCTGCGGGTCGATGACAACCGGACACGCTCTTCATCTCCCAATCTCGAAGATTCATTCCCATACGCAAAAAAAAAAAAAAGTATCTGTGTCCATCACTTAGATTTAAAATCACGGCCAGAGTGACACAGGCAACATGCAATTGATGTGGTTTTAACTCACGGAGCGCACTCAAGGCGCCACTCAGCCAATAAGACAATCAAGTTAGCTTTTTGCTGCAAGGGGAACCCCCCCCCAATCTGGCAGACAATCTCCATTACAGTATACATCTATGCTGACAAGAGGTTGACAACCCAACACGCACGTGTGCACGGTGCAAATGGGAAATATCATGATGTGCATGGCCGCCCAAATGAAGAACACCGGCCAAAGTCCGAGAGCCAGTTCTCAGAATTTAGTTGAATTTTGTTTCAAATGGCTGTGGAGGTGATGGGAGAGAGGGGGGGGGGGCAAAAACTCCCTGCTGTGTGTCATCGACTGTTTTGACTCCAAGGCACACTGACTCATTATCTGTGCAATTACGCAACTTAATTACAACAGCTAGAGGCAAACTCTGCCTCCCTACCGTCCATCTGGCATGCATCCTCGAGCATCCTCGTCGACCGTATCCTTAAGCGGCAGAAGAGGCAAAGGGACGAGCCGGGGCCCATTCGACACTCTCGAAATCCCAAGTTTGTCAGTGTTGATGGTGAATTTGTTGACTTTGACCTGCGGCTGTTTTCGGAAAATTACCATGCGCATATGGCGTCCTCAGTTTTCTTCGGTGGTGGCAAACACCTGCTTTTGGAAATAGCAGCAAACTGGTTGTGTCACGATGTGAGCCTTGCACAGGAAGAAAAGTGGGATACAAAATGGATGAATAGATGAATTATCAACAGTAAAAAATAAACTGATTTCAATTTTTCTAATGGGGGGAAAAATATTTTGAAATACTAACAAATCAGAGGTTGACCAGCACCGGTTGTGAAGGCTCTGTATAAATGAAGCTGTGTTGTATTGTATTCCCTTTAGTGTAGCTCCATCTAGTGGATGCATATCGCAACCACAGCCATGATTGTAGCTTCTATTCTATGCGCCTTAGAATGCGGCATGCCCTATACTTCAAAACGGTTTTAAAACAGGTCATTCATTGAAGGTGCGCCTTATACTCTGAAGCGCCTTATATTGCGGAAAATACGGTAGTAAAACAAGCAAGAGAATTTGCTGCACCCTAGGACATCATAAACCCCACCCCAAATTCTCTATTAATTACCCCAGATGGGCATGGTCTCTATTTTGGGTAAAGTATACAGTACCAAAAAAAAAGTTGTGTTAATTGGCTGTGAAAATGCCGTGAATTACCACCACGGTTGAACCGAAAAGGATTACAAAGTCGCATACCGCTTGCGCGTGCGTTTCCAGGACACGCTGGATCCTTTTATCGCCGTAATGCGAGCGGGCTGCCTCGGCTAGATTGCTAAAACCCTGCCATGATTTGGCAACAGTGACGGGCAACGAAGTGGGAAATAGGGGCGCTCAAACTGCTTCCTGTCTGTGGCTAATAGCCGTTACGTAAGATGCATTCTAGCTCGGCTCGCGTGCTTTTTAATTACTGACTCAACAACACTGACTGTTGCTTCCCATTCTCAATTATTGGGCTTCCATAAACAAGACCCTTTTCACACATCTGCTTAATGCTCTCAATTAATGTATCTCCATAATTGTAGATTAATTGTCGATCAACAGACTAAACCATTAATTGCTCACGTTTTTTGCCCCCCTGCTGTGGGGATTTAGTTTAATTAACTCTTCACTTTTATTCCCACATTTGTTTTCCGCCTGCTTGGCCCACATCTGGCCTGCATTGCAAAGATATTTTTTTGAATGAATAACCATACTCATAACCATCGCTGTGACCATCACTACTTAGTTGCGTCCCCATGCAATGCAAAATGTCTAGAGTGGAACCTGTGAGGTTGACTCCATCCGCACAAAAATGTTGGTCACTGGAGTGTCTGCCCAGCAATGAAGTGGGGAACGTAGAGACGCAGAACATTCAAATGCTTCTTTCTGAAAATCTCTCTGCCGCTCAGCCCTTCTGCCTGACTGTGACTGAACAGTTCGGTGAATTTACAGAATTAAAAAAAAAAAAAAGCGAGACAATAAATAGGATTTTTAAATTGTGTTATAATTGCTTGCTAGCACGGCAGGCAGATGTTATTTTCAGTGTGACATTTTGCCCCTTTGCGATTTATGAAATAGACAGAGTTCAGATTGGAAAGTAGTCACGGTCAGTAGACCGCTAATGTTAGCTGTTTAGCACTAACAGCGAACGTTAGCCGTCTCATCGGCCTCTACAGACACTGTGGTCATCCCGAGCTCGCGTTGAAATTTTCACTGCCAACTTTGAAGTTTGAAGTTTTGGTCGGATTTCATAACGAATACAACTTGTATCTCGAGGCACCGCTGTAAAAGGAAAAAAAAAGTTGCCAACACTGCGACAAGTTGTTGCTCGCTTGTACTGACCACACGTGAACTTCAAAATATAATATATAATAAGGCACAGTTTTATTTTGTCTTGATGGGACTTTTTCTGTGCAAATTTGAAAAACTTTGCAGCTCAGTAGTGCCATTACCTCATGAAATTGAGAGTGCATTTTTGGAGCGCCCGTTGTGTTTGCCTCGTTGGGTGAGACATTTCAAATCAGCTGCACTCACAGTCATACCATGGCCTATCCAACTTGGTAAAATGGAAGCTTAATTACAGCATCATTTGGTGAAAGTTGCGTTCTCAAACTGACCTCGTCAACCTGTACAATTATTTGGCGAGTAGGGCGATCAGCTGCAGCCAGTCGGACTTGCCCAATGGGCACCGAGAAAAATTCTCGACCGTCAGTATAACAATGGGAGACGAGGTGACACAAGAAATTTTGAAATCAATGTTAATGTCAACTTCTTGAGGGTAGTTGTGGAGGAGGAATTTGTGTGAGTAAAATTCTGTGTGTGTGTGTGTGTGTGTGTGTGTGTGTGTGTGTGTGTGTGTGTGTGTGTGTGTGTGTGTGTGTGTGTGTGTGTGTGTGTGTGTGTTTACACTCTGGTGAGCGTCAACCTTGGCCGCGTCCCACCCCCGCACATTTCTGCAAGCGAGCAAAAAGTCCACTGGCCGCCCACCGCGCGGCTGCATCGGCAGCAGTAGCGACTTGCTTTTTGTCCAGCAACGGCATTCAAAAAGCTGTTTTCTGTTTTGTTTGCGAGAAATGCAATCATTTTATTTATTTTTTTTGAAGCTCCAAACCCCCAAAAAAACTGAAAAAAACAGTCAACTGGGAGCATTGACGTGCTTTCACTTGTGTTTTGGTGCCTCCGAAAATTTTCCTTGAGATCCGACTACACATGCTAGCATTTACTAGCTGACGGCACGCAAACCAGGAAGGCTGTACGACCTACCAAGGTCAACGATTCAAAGTACACCACCTGAGGAAAAGACCCCCCACTCACTATACATTCTTTCTATTGATTTATAAAAGATATCGAACCAAAGATGGCCTATTTTAAATGAAGTCATCGGCCCGCTACTTTTCGGAGATCTACGAGTCGCTATTTCAAACTGATATAGGGCTTATTTATTTATTCGGCTTTCAAGGGTTGTTTTAGTTCTGGCCGAACAAGATTGCTATTGATTTTGAAGGACATTAAACCCAAGGCACGATTAGAACCAAATTTCTGTAGGTTTTCAAGGATTATGCACTTATATCATGTCAGAAGCGTGGCCTTAAAAAGGTCCGAGCAGTTCATAAGTCACCTGACCGGGCTCGACCAATCAGCAGCCTTTCGGGATCGTTGATTTTGATGTCGGAGCAAGAGCCTGATTGCTCCTATAAAAAAAAACAAAAAAAACCCCCAACTATAACCGCATTTAATCATTAGCATGCAGATGACAGCCATATTTTTCTGCAGATGTCACCGTGGTAAGTCCGCAAGGTTGTCGTAATTTGGGCCCATTATTGTCTCCGTCCATTCGCTTCCCCCCTGAAGGAGTCGGCATATTGACCGACGGCATCGATTCCCATGGGCAGTATTTGCCGATAACCGACCAGTCGGCCTCTCAGGCGAGAAGCAGCGAGGCGCACCGGCACAGATGACTGTTGTCCCTTCGCAAATAAGTCAATAAAACTCATTTCCTTCTGGTCAATTGTAAATTAAATGCTAGCTTCCTAAAAAAATAAAAAATCAGAAATTGAAGTGCAGTGATTTTTCGCTCCGGCAAAACACATCTCTATTATTGCCACGAATGCCCCCGCCCCAAATTAATTTTCTGATGCCTATCTGCAAATTGTCATTGCACTTAAAGCTATAAGTGGGCGCTATCAGCCATGCACCTGTTTGATTTGAACGTTTGATTGGTAAAATTACCCGCCATCCCTGGTTCCTAAAGGGCACACTGCATTATCTAAAGGGCACGGCTGGCACAATGATACCTAACGGCATGTGGAACACTTTAAATCCAAACATAAGAGTTTGGAAAATGGCAACTGGAAAAAATGCTCCAAGCAAAGACAGCGTTTCTACTTTTCTTGCTGCGATTTGTTGACATTCACGTTCTGCTCACGTCATCTTTTGTAACGCACTGTCGTCACTGCAAGTTTCAGGATTTTGAACATGAGAGCCCAAAAATGACAACATGGTAAAAATGTATACGCGCTATAGTTGAAGAGATTGTTGAGGGCCGTGGTCCTGCGTTGTTTCATATTGGAGCACTTGGTAGCTGAGCACCAAGCACTGAGAACTCAACTCAATCAATTTGCCATTCCGACGATTGGCTGAATCGGTATTGAATTGTTTTGCGGAGGGGGGGGGGGGGGTGCTGAATGGATTTTGGACTGTGAAGTCGGTAGGAAGTGTCGCAATGCATTGATGAATCGACGTTACCCCCCCACCCCTTCTGCTGACTATTCTACTTGCTGTTCACATTCTCTTCCTTGGATGATGTTCAGTTTGCCAGTACAGCATCTGATGCATTATTCACGCACAGTTGCCGCATACGCTGGCGCCGCTCATTCTCCTCAGTCTCATTGTCAGATTTAAATATGTACACAGAGATTTCTTTGATCTTTGATTTTATTATTCTTGTGGGCGACGGGTGTCGATGTCGCCGCTGTGAAACTGGAGCTTCCTCATCCCGGGACTAATAAGGAGTTTATTCTATTCTTTTCTCTATTCTGTGATATTTGTCCAAGGTATCATCCTGTGACAATCAAACATTGGCTTTCGGTCCGAGAAAATGGCACGTTATTTTCTCTTGTTGAAACAAACAAACGAAGAACAAAAAAAACCCCTCCAACATAAATATTCCCAGAAACCCACGCAACTCCCCCGGGGTCCAGCCTAAAGGCATTCCGCCGTGGCCGTCGGAGTCGCGGCGAAGGCGAGATCATCCATGAGCGTGAAGAAACGCACGGGGTGGCGAGAAGAGAGCCAGCGGCCGCAGATCAAGCTTTGGCACTTTGCTGTGAGTTAGAAAGCTCATGACAGATGCTTCTCTTAAAAAATGCGGCAGCGTGCTCTCAGGGCTCCAAAGCATCCGAGTCGTCCAGAGATTTGATGGCGCTGAAACGCTCTCGCAACTGTCAACCTGGATTTTTCCCTCCCCCTCCTTTTTAAAAGACACCACATACATCAGCCACTGAATCATGGAGTATCAACATGGCGGAACTACAGAGAAAAGTGCTCCGGCATAGTGGTCTTATGGCTAGCATGGCGGCCTCACAGTGCAGAGGTGCAAGGTTCGATTCCACACGTGACGGTTGGGGCTTTGCCGACTTCGCTGGGAATCGGGGTGGCGATGCACACATTTTGCCTTGGTTATTGGCATTTGTGCACAAGGTCAAACCCTTCAAAAATGGACTAAGTAGCCACCGATACTCTCTTGGAGCAAACCTGGGCAGCTGACAGGCATCAAAGCCAAGCAGCGTGCGGATGATTTCCATTTTGTGATTCGAATGAAGCGATGCGACGTGATGATTCAAGCTAATGCAATAACAATTATGTTGCCTCGTAAATCACTCTCGCGAAACGCCCCCCTTAGCCCTCCTCCCCAACCCCACCCCCCACCGGTCTCTACATGATGCGCAGCTGGGGGAGGCGCAGTCTCTGCTGAGTGTGCCAGGTTTAATCTGTCAAGCGCAGAGCCGCCACGTGCGCCCCACCGTGATGAAGACTGATTGCGCGGGGAGGCGTGCGGGAGGGACGGGATCATAAAAATCGATTCGTACCGCAAAGGCGGCCTGTGGTGGCGTGGGTTGCCGAGCGGTCCGGCGTGGATTGGAGGACAGCTGCAAATTGTTTGGGTCAGATTGTGTTAAGTGCGGCATGCCATCTGGAACGCTCCAGTCAGCTGAGATCAAACTCACAAGGAAAAAAAACAAAAAAACAATAGTTCTGTCTCAGGATTGGATTTCAACCGGATAGTCCACATGACGAGGGTGAGGTGAAATTGAACTGAAATTGAATGATGAGGCGGTGCTTTTATGATTGACTGCACATCTGAATCGAGCGCCGCAGGCTAACTAAATCAAACTCTGTTGTCGGGGTGGCCGTTTGACAAAGGCTGAAGCAAATGATCTATTAGTCAATCGTCAGTTCTGCCTGGATGAGTTGAACCGTAGCGTGGATGTCGCGCAGCCTCCTTCCCCATAATTGACACTCCGTCAAACTAGAAGAGAGCGACGTCGTGGTGCCGGTGTCATTTAATTTCACCTCAATGCCTTCAAAACATGACGATCGAGAATTTCGCGTTGAATCGGAAGCAATTACCAATTGTTTATGACATCAATGGCCGTCACTGGTGCTTAACGTATTAGAGGCGGAACAGGCCAGATTGTTTTTAATCCCAGAATTTTGGGGTGAGATGATTGCCCCTCTCTGAATGTGTTTGTTTTAATGTCACTCCAAAATACAATTGACATGCTGCAAAATGTTTTGTTTCTCGGATGGACCGATGACGCAATACCATACGAGAGAAAGTGCAGGTTTTAGTCATTGATTTCCTCGGAGGTTCTCTTTCATGGGTCGCAAGTGCACTGATTTCATGGTGACTGCAAATGTGACAGATGCATACTCTGTTTGTTCCATTCATTATTTTCGGCAAGAATTGAAAGAGTCGCCCGTGAGACGACGACGACGAATGTTTGATGTCAACAGGTAGGAAATCCACAAAAAGCAGACAAGAGGACTTTGTTGAAAGGCTTATATATATATATATATATGTATATTTTTTTCTTCCTGTTAGAAATGGAAACAGCTGGAAAGTCACACAGGCGACCGTCCCAAAAGTAATCGGTGCTTGTCAGGCCGTGTAAATTGTGTGCATTTCCCAGCGGAGCGGTCTCACCAAACAGTGTTTACTCTTGTAACTCCAAACACACACACACACACACACACACACACACACACACACACACACACACACACACACACACACATTAATTGCTGTGTGGTTTATTTTTAGTTTCACGGTTTGTATTAATTGATTATATGTTGAATATGATCAGTGGCTATCTTTATTTATTCTCAATCATTTAATTTTTGGGGGAGACTGTCATTGTTCCCATGGTCCTCGCATTTAAGAGTTATATTGAGCTTTGGCGAAAAATTGCAGTACGACATGCTAAATAGCGGGCGCTAAATGAGTGGCGTGACTGGTTCAATGCAAGTCCCGAGATCTTCTCGAAGACCGCAGAGTAAACCGTACGTCACCATAATTTTGCTTTGGAACATTTTTAAAAGTGTTTATGTGAGCGGATATGTTCTCGATGCAGCCTTTCGTTTTTGCCTGTGCTAGGCTAGCATCGCCGTGCTTGCCGGTTTGCGCGAGCGGTGGACGGATCGATCCAAATACAATTCAGTATCATGTCGGATTGGATTCAGGTGATGAAATCGATGCCTAAACTTCAGTTTCGCTTTTGTATGCACGGCTGCCGTTTCTTCAAACAGGTGGCAGCCACTTCGCCAGACTCGCCGCTTCTGTCTCTGCCGAACAGGCACACTTGTCACCATCGCTCAGTGTTTTGATTTGCCGACGTGCGACTTAGTGGCGCAAACAAGCGAGCAAGCCATCGGCTGGAGTTTGCCCCCCCACCAGCACTGTACCTGTTAGTGCACCAATTGCATTTCGCTCCCCCAAGTACACCGTTCCCAATTATGTGAACGAAAACTCCCCGTGTGCCCAAATTTGACATTTTTTTCATCCATTAATGAGTTTGCGCTTGAGCGTGTATAATGTCTGAAGTGACTAATATCTTACACAGCCCCACATCACGAGTGGAGCTCCCCCCCGGCATCACGCCACCAGAATACCCGCTAGCCTTTCATGCAAAGGAGTTCAACTTCACTCTTTTTACGCATTCCCCCTTCACACGCTGTAACCGGAGGTCGTTTTGACTCTGATAAAGTTCTTGGCCATTTGCAACGCCGATTGGTTGCCCTCAAACATGCTACACACCAGTGCCCCCCACCGTCCTCCACCCTCATGTGTTGAGTAGGTACTGCGAATGAGCCAAACTCTTGACATTGTGAGGTGGATGGATCAATGTGGGTAGGTGCAATATGTCATCCTCTAAATCCATCTGGCCGGCTGATACATTTGTGGGCAGTTCAAAAAAAAAAAAAAAAGAGTGCAGCAATCAGCTTTTCAGGCGGTAGCTATGGGGGTGTTGTTTCAGATGTGCTAACGCCGACCTCTGAGGAGATGAGTGCAGATATAGTCAGAGAAGACTAAAAACTTGTTAGCACACCGCTAAATCTCGATTGCCTGTAAACTAAAAAAAAAAAGGGGGGGGGGTTGTAAATAGAGAATTAAAAAAATAAAGAATCCAAACAATTAGCATTGTATAATTACCCGTGGGGCACCTGAGGATCTCTCAGGGCAAAGTATACCAGAATCATCGGCATCTCGAACTTCTCAATTAGTGTACAAGAACACCCTTTGGTCATTGATCTTTCAAACCTACCGGCTGGTGTATAAAGAGACGCCGATTGAGTGATCCTGCGGTTCAATCGGTTTGAGGTTGAAGCAACTGTATGTTTTACAAATGGCAACGTATATACTCCGCCGCATGACTGCGGCTCGCTGGTTCCTTTCAATGTGTTGTTGCCCGCTTCAAACCTGCCCCCCAATCAAACGCGAGACACAGTGCAGCCGTGCTGCGGCGTAAACAAGATGATTTTTTTTCCCCCCTCCTGACAAATGGCTGGGTTTCAAAAAATAAAATAAAATAGTCTGTGTTGTTCTAATCATCAGCAAACACTTTGGCGGCATCACCTGCAAAGCCCCAGCTCATGTCACTTCCCTTCAAGGATAATTGGAGTGTGCATGATTCTTCAGCCACTCCGGTAATAACAAAGCCGTTCTTGTCACATTGTTTTTTTTTTTAGACCTCCATTTTTCTTTTAATTTAAATGCTTGTTTATTCTAATCACATTTAGCAAACAGCACAAGACCAAAGCCGGGCCGAGGAGATCCACACTAATTACATTAGAGCTGGAGGAAGATTGCCCCGTGTGATGAAGTGCTTTGGCCGTTGGCGATCCCGCCGACCGAGCTCAATAACTTAAAGTCGTGCCCCCGTCGTTTATGAGATTGAGCTGTCGTCCGAGGCATCACTCATGTTTAGGATACTGCCCCCGCCGTCTCTATTGGAGAGACCTCGCAAGGGATCCGAAAGGGGCCGAGGTGATGGCTTTGACATTACCAAGCATCTCTGATGAGAAGAGCCTCAGGCAAAAAAAACAAACAAGTTTCCTGTTCGTAACACAACGGCACATATTCAAACATTCATGAGTCATTCAGCAAAGTGGAACCTCTCTGTCGCGAAAATCACAATTAGACCCGAAAGTTGCCTCCGAGGTTGCGCAAAATCTCAACCATCTGCTGCAAACCAAAAAATGCTGTCCTCGTCTGCAAATTTGTTTCATCATTACTCTTTTCCTCTACATTTTCGGATATGCATTTGAACATTTTTTTTTTGGTACCTCCCAATTTTCATAGCCCTGATTAAACATATCACATTTTTTGCCTGGCTCGATTTGTGTGCAAAGTTTGGTGGTGCTTCATTCATGTTTATGCCCTCAACAATAACAATCATTTCAGATGATAATCATGAAAATATGGAATAATCATTTCGAGAAAAACAACAGGGACCTACAAAAACACCTCGGACCCTCATTGAAAGCTCATTTTCTACATTCACAGAGAGCCACAGCAGAAGGATCAAAGCAGCGACCCTTGCCCCAAACGCTGCAATCGGCGGAGTCCGAAACTGGAGAGTCCCTCGGTCTTGGTATGTAGACTTTGAAGTCTTGAAAGCTGGATGTGAAGGCACAGCCTGATGCGGTGTGACTGTGTTACATATTCTTTTAGCCTCTGTTTGCTTGTTTTGCTGGACACAAGCAAGAACGACAGTGCCCCTGAAGGGCCAACCCCCGAAAAACTCGAGTGAGTGTCCGACTCGAGCTGGCATCACGGGGGTTGTTCGAATGTCAGTGCTCTGCCGTTCACCTCCAGCATTTGTTCCGCGCACATGCTGTATTTTTGTTGTTGTTTTGTTTTTGTCTGCGTTCCACGCTGACAGCTGCAGCTCAAACGTCTCTTTGTGACAGCCGCGATTTTGAGTCGAGTGTCGCTCTCACCACTGTATATCCTTTCAATGGCGTCCTCTGTTTGCTTGCCTGTGTGCAATTGCGCGCGTGTATTTGTTTTAGCGTGTTTGTTTGTCTACGTCTGCATTTGCTTCGGGGAGGATGAGGTGCTGGCGGATGGAGCACATTGAGGAACCTCGCAGTTTGCAGCTGTCGCAATGAAATGTCAATATTTATGACACTTTTTGCGTGTGTGTGCTTTCGTCTTTTGAGTGATGGAACAAAACCCGGAGCTCAATGTGAAGCTGCTCAGTAAAATGTGGCCAAGTCAATCCTAGAAATAATAAGAATGATCATGATTATGATTCTAATCATCAGTGTTCATATTCCATCCCCTTCTAAGCACTTTGGGCCTGAACTAAAGGGGTTGCTAATCCAAAAACTGACACGGACTTGATGGCTCATGCAAACTTGTGGAAGCTACTAACTGACTAATTGTGCAGGCTGATGTTGCATCTTGAAATGGCGTGTCTGAAAGGCGGGCGCCAACCGGCTAGCATAGCACAGGCAAATTTTGCCACTCGCGTTTGCATCATTTTTGAATGCCAGTGTCATGACTTATCATTCAGTGTTCATTTTGGAGCTTTTGAATGATTTAAGGGTTTGACTTGGAGACAGTCACAAGAAGGAGTCATGTGTACCACTGCTGAATTCCTTTCAACTCCAAATTTGGTTCATTTAATCTCCAGGCTAGTGTTTAATTTAGCATTGGAATCTGTTATAGTTTTCTGGATGACCTCAAACGTATGCACACTATGGTGGGGTTTTTTTTGGTCCCCTTTTTTGCCTGTGTGCAACCTCCGTCGGACTGGCCGAAAAAAAATGTGGCAACACCTCACACTACCAAGGAGGAAATTAAACCTTGCCAATAAAAGTAATTGAATTTCTCTCCAGTGCCAACCACATGAAGTGAGACGCAACACCCTGGAATAGAAACTCATTTTTATGCCGACGAGGATGAAAGGAATATCGCTGACACAAAGATGTAAAGGAAAACAAAACAAAACAAAAACAATTAAAAAAAATGTTTAGTCATTAATGAAACTATACTTCAGGCCACGTGTTGAATTATACTACACACTGAGCCTTTCTCATATATCTCCCCCCTGCCCTTTATTACCTCAAGTAATTAAAATCTCACAACTTAAATCACATCCTCATTAGTTAATGTGTTGACTGATGAAGCCTGGATTCTCAGCAAGCATAAACTTATGGGGGCTTGAAAAAATTGAATTAATTGTCAACTGGATTAAATGATCATGAAGGTGCAGGGAAACTAAATATCACATGTGGAATATGTGTCAAAAAGTGCCCAAAGCTGGGAAAAACAATGGAATATATATAAAAAAAAATCATATCATGAATGCATAAATGAAGCAAACAATCACTATCATGAAGGCATCTTGTCGTTTACTGCTTCCTCATCACAGCTTTCCCACTCAATCATTGCTACTAATCTGTGAGTCCGACAAAACTCGTTATGGCTCTGCTTACCTCTTGACACCGACATTCTATGATGCAATAGCGGGCACCTCGGAGGTTCAACTATTTGCAAACAAGCTGTTAATACTTGCATCTTCCGTACAGCGCCTTGAGTAAACAATGAAAGAATCTGAAAATATTTCCACTGGCGGAGACTGCACTCGAGTCAAGTAGCCCTCCACTGTAAACTTCTCAGCAAAGTTATTCCACAAAACTTTCTCGAGTCTCAGCCAGCACTCAAAAATGTTCCCGAGGAGCCTCTCCAATTTTTATATCCAAGTGCTCGCCTCAATGATGTTGCATGACATGCACTCGCGCTGTGCTACCTTTTGTGCCAGATGGGCAATTAAAACGACTGCAAGCGCACGCTGAGCGCGGGGTGCAACATGGCCACATGTGGAGAGATTACCTGCAAAAACCCCCCGCGATTCATTTCCTTTAAAGTCCTTATCTTTAAACTCTGCACCAGTTGATCAAATGAAGTTTGCTACGTTACGTTGTCTGATATGGCTCACTCAAATTGTGCTGTTTTGGGGCTTTCTATGACGATACGGCTGATCCAAGAAGACCGCACAATGGAATGAATGCTGAAAATATTGAAAACAAAATACTCTTCTCCGAGTAAGAGAACGCAGGGATCCCTCCCCGCCCGTCTTTAATCAAATTGGGTACGCATATCGAGTTTTATCATCTTCACCGAAGGACCCCACGGAGAAAATAAACCTGCAAGTGTGTGCTCACTGCTCTCATAATGTGACCACCACCGCACACATCATGATCACGCCATCGTCATTTGCAAGTCTCCACCAAATCAGATGTCCGTAGCAGTACCAAGACTGGCCTGTGAGAGGCAGCGTGATGCCGCAAGGCATCCGGATGGCTATAAATTGCAGAGAAGAAGAAAGAGTAGTTGAGAAATAAAAGTTAGGCTTACTATTCGCCGAGACCGCGGTTGAAAAGAAGTTTCAGTGAGTTTCGTAACTGGCGACAATTCTGTTTCACGTCCCAAGAACGGCGTCCACTGAAAGTCTGCCTGATTGGGTGTTATGTGTCCGCGGCTTAACGTGGAGCACAAATGAGCCTTTAAGGGTGATCGTTGTAAATGGTGTACCCCATTTAATTCGGCGACCAATTCGAGACGGTGAGCGGAAAATAATCACGGTTTTATCCCTCCCGACAGCAGGCGGGTCTGCGGCGAACGTACACGGTAGCTCGAGCAGATAATCGCCGATAACGACGTCGACATTACCATAAGCTGTTTGTGCCGTTCCGCCTCAAAACGCGCCATCCGCGGGGGGATCCATCTCGTCTGTAAAAGTGTGGCCTTTTGTCGGCTTGTTTGCGATTGGACGCACGCGATTGCCTTCGCGCGCATTATCGTTCGCAGACGATTTTAGTCAACTGTCGATAGCAGTTGCCGCTCTGTGACTCTTCAGTTCGAGGTCTGACCTCGAGTTCGTGTGACCCCCCCCCACCTCCCCGTCTGCCCCTCCCTCAACACCTGCCCATGCCGGTATTCCACCAGGGCGCTCTTGCATTTATCATGAGTTATGTCACCTTGGTAAACGCGAGCGGCATGAGCGATTGCCCCGGCCTGACAAACGTTGTTTACAAATGAGCTTCAAGCGTGCGTCTGGGCCGTCGGACAATTAGGCGGAAAATAAAGCATGCGGGAAGGGAGCAAACATGATGGAAATGAAAAGTTTGTTTCTTTATTTATTTATTTAGAGTTGCTCTGCGTGAAAAAAAAAAAGCCTTTTAGATAAGTGACAAAATGGAAGTGATGTAATTAAAAGATTTGCGAATGGGGGGGGGTGAGGGGGGGATGTTGGAGAACAGCGAAACATTCAGGTGATTCTGGCTGTCATAATGGAAATTTAAAAGTGGCTGCAAGATAAAACAGACTCGCATTTAATTGATGCATTTGGCACATTGCTATGCAAATTGCAACTATATGACCGCACGTTATGCTTACTGAACCGTGCACGGTAGGAAAAACTGTGCCCCCCCCACCACCTCATTAAAATATGATAGTTATGCAAAACACATTATTTATTTTTTACATTCTGTATGTAAATATTCATCTGATTCATTAAAGCCCAGCATTTTTTTTTGCTGTGTTTTGGCACCCTGCTACTGTGGTAATAAATAACAAACTAAAATGATTTCCTCCCAGTAAATCATTTTAGTGTAAATGCGCCGGGCTTAGCGTAAATGCTAGTAGTTCCAAGGCAGGTTTCTTAGCATAAACATAACATAAACAAACATAAAATAACATATGAATAACAAAACATGTTTTCACTCATTATTGTCTCAAAACATCTCGAATTTCAGCGCAGGCGAACGTTGCGCCTCGCGGTGTGCGAACAACAAGTAACGAGGTTTCGTTTTACAGCGCGTCAGACATTTTTGAGCATTCAAGAGTGCGACTAGATTTGCTCCCAAGCGGTTTTTGGATAATCATGACTCAAGACAGCAAAAGGGGATGCAGACGAATTGTGTCGATTGTGAAAAATATGAAATTGGCCATCTTTAGACACACATGGTTTCCGCTCAACGGTGATGAGACTTCCTGTTTGCAGCTTTTATGCAAAGATACTCTTGACATTGACAAAACAATGGCTCAACCTCAGAAGTAAGGCAATACTTAAAAAAGAAAAGTTTCAGATCTGGCTGTTGGCCGCCATTACTCACCAGCCCCTCTCGAATGAGTTTGTTTTTCATTAGAGGAGGAGAGAGGCTCGAACGGTGCCATCTTCACTCATCCGCGCTTCGCCCCTCCTCGACCCCTGCGCGCCAAACAAATCCTTGTGAGTGATGAACCTTCGGGCTATTTGGACATCTGTCTTCTCCCTCGTCGACACGGCTGCGAAAAGGTCCGGCGACGATGTCACGGGCTTCCCGCGACAACATGTAATAACCCCGGGTACCAGCACCTCCGCGGACCGGCCCTCGGAGAACGAACATTAGGCGCCCGTCAATCCAGCGAGGCTCCTTACGCAGCTGGGAGGAAGAATTGCCCAAAGGTAAAAGGTGTGATCATTACAGATTGATTTAGCTTCTGCAATCGGATGCCATTTTGCCCCACTTGTTACATTTATAAAGTTCTCAAGAAGTGGATACGTGCAGTAGTTTTTAAGTGCAGAAAAGCGTTGCTGTGTGCTAAAGATGGCTAGCAACTGGAATTACAGAAGTGAGGCGTGGCTAAAGTTAGAAGGAAGGAAGGAAGCATGAAGTAGAAAAACAGACAAAACGTACAGCGGGAAAAGTGTAGCTGTTTTGGGCTATGCCCAGAAGGGCCCCAGGGGTGACGGCCCAACCACGAGGCACTCGACAACCGAGCCTCACCTCCATGTGATACTTAAATACAGTTGTGGCCCCTCACAGTGCATTCTGGATTTTATTAGGTATTATTTTTGAACACCGTCTTCCTCGTTTCTTACTTTAACCCTTTCAGGGACAGCGGTCACGACAGTGAACAGCTTATCATGTTATCATTATTGGTGCGTGAACGGATTAATACGCACATTTTATCCCGAGCCCTAAACAGAGCCTTTTAAAAAAAAATTCCGACATACATATCCGCACTTTGACAGGTGTTGATAATCGCCGACAGTAGTGATGGATGCTTCGCTGTTGGGAGCCTCAACACGTTTCCACAGCCTTCCAGCTTCAAAAATAGACTTTGAATTCTTCACGCCGGAACATTTTTCAGTTGAGAAATTAAAAGCCAATCATATCGAATGTTGTCATAGCCGCCATTCCTTCTAATGTGAATCCAATGATGATGAAGTATCATTGAACATTGGCTCCAAATTGGGTGCCATCAATGAATATGCATGAGCAACAGGCCGATATGAAAAACGCCAGCATCCCCGGAATTTCGACGTTGGTGACAAGCAAAGGCAAATCGTCACGTGTCGGCGCCGTCTCCGAGCTCTAATGACTCAGTAATGACACCATTTGTCCATTTAGCCTCATTGGCTCTGACGCTGCTGCGAGACTCGCCAGCTTCCTCTGCCAGTCTCGCACAAGTGGACCGTTGAGCTCAGAAGAGCTCAGAGAGTTCAAAAACGGTAAATGACTTGCTTTAGTCAAAGCTCGGTTGGCTTTTCATGGTTTTGCGCTGTCGGATGAAAAACTGGTTTCAGCAATGCGGAGAAGACTTTGAAGAAATCGGCCAGCGTGAAAATTAAATGTGAGGCAAAAATTAAAAAGTGTCAAAATGACAGTTATAGCGAAATAATAAAATGGAATTTAGTGATGAATTGGTTTGGAAAAGGTACTTTTAAACGGCTAAACGCCTTTGGATGGAAATTACATGAAAAATGTCACCAGTATCAAAAATACATTCTTAATTTGAGATCACAAATGGGACCTATCACAAAAGTAAATCAAGAAAAAGATAAAGTTCTCTATTTAAAGCCAACTGATTGCTTCAAAATAAAGAATGAATGAAAAGTAACCAAATTCATAATTGATGTCAGCACTCATTAAATAATATATCATTTATTTTACGCTTTCAGTTTCACAAATATGAAACTATAAAGTATTTTTATTTCTCATTCCAAAAAATCTACATTTTTTTTTAGCAAAGACAAAAAAAGAAAAATGTGGTGTGACCTGAGATTTTTCAACAACAACAAATGAAAATATTCATGCTCATTGAAAAAAATGTATTTTTTTTTCAATATTTTGGAACATAGCTTCATTTTAAAATGTGGCGTTGACGGTTAATAATTCCTTCATTTCGGATCAATGCAATGATTCATGGCAACCTTCAAGAGATTCCACGAAAAAAACTTCCCGTTACAAATTGAAAAGCAAAGGCATCAAAACGAATGGGCATTTTTAATCACATCATATTTGTACATTCAACGTCACCCTGTGTCTGATTATCCACAAATCAACAAAAGGTACCTTTGAGCAAAATGATTTGTAATACGCCATAACATCTTCCTCTAAATACATCATAAATAATACATATATTGCCATTTTAAATGCTCCCGTGGCATCACTATATCAACGTTGCTATAAAGAAGGCGAGCGTTTTAAAAGGACCACATAAACCACTCGGTTTTTTATTTTAAGACATCAACTTTATCAAAGACTTTCGGACGTTTGTCCTGCCGTCGACACGGCGAGGACTCTGTCAGTCGGAACAGATGGCGGGAATCGCTGGGAAAAGCATTTACAAATGACCGCATCCATCACCTTAAAGATGCCGTCATTAAAAGTCATCTCGGCCATTTAAATGTGGAGGATAAACACAGGAATGGAATGCTCTGGGTTCACAGTGGCGGATATAAACGTGATAGAAAACTACTCGCGCTTGCTCAGCCCTTTTGTAAGTCCATTACGTTGAATGGAATTACATTTAGAATGCATTTATATGGAAATGAATACAAGTTATGTAATGTTTTGGGGGAAAAAAACAACAACAACACATTTGAAAGAAGTGAACTTGCGGGGGAAGAAGTGGGCGTTTTGACTTGTGAGCGTCGGCGTAGCAATGCGGACGACAGTCAACCAACTGCAGCGAAACTGCTAGCGAGCATGCCTTTTTCCACTTTGAACAGTCGGGTGTGTGGGTGATGTTTGTCACGGGGATCGGCGGGTTGGAGATGAGAATGCAAATGCTAGCTGAAGCCGCACGTCCCAACATTCTGAAGGTCACTGGTTTTTGCCTCGTCTGGAATATTCAAATGATTGACTTGCTACTTTGCCACGCGCATCGAACAGAAAATGCAACGAAAGTAACTTCGTTGGAAATAAATACTGAAATCTTTGGTGTGGATACATTGTAAGAAAATCCAGGACTCATGCTTTAATATTTATGGTGATGGTTGGAATTAATTTTCAGTACCTTTTTAAGTGTTTTGTGATTTATATATTGGTTTTTTTGCCCATTGGATTCTTAAAAAAAGACAGGACTTGGTTAAAAATAACCCCCCAAAAAAGAGAAAACAGTTGATTACAAAACTATTTGTTCAGAAACAATACATGAGCGACAAAATAGGAAAGAAGAAAATACAATCAAATGTCAAATTTTTCTCCGATTTTCTTGGTCACATAAATGTTATATGGGTACGTGTTTCGATGCTATATCCCATTTTATGTACGTAATTGGGTACGAACGATATCATGAATAAAAATATGACTACTGAATTATGAATTAATGAATGAATACCTTCAGGAGTGAACCCGTGGCAACGATTAATGAAAAAAACATTCCGACCGTCCGAGCTTAACATCTAAGCCTGCATTTTTTTTTTGTGAAGACTAATAAGCTACATTTAAAAGCTCGTCCCATGCATAACCATTAAGCGGCTAAATTAATGATGAATATGCTGCTCATAAATCACTTACTAGAAATTCATATCTCTGCATGCTCAGCAATATGCTATTCAATCCTCACGCTCTTGAACTAAAAAAAAAGTATGTGAGATCCGTTCTGATCTGGTGGTGGGGTTGGATTTGATAAAACTTTAAATGAATGTCAGTCACGGGTAGCATTAACTTAAGATGTGAATTCTAGTTATTTGAGTGTCTCATTGATTTTTTTTTATGAGTGGTGTCAAGATGGGAAGAAATTCCTCGCTAATTTCGAGGCAGAATCGAGGCACACTTGGCATCCTCATCCCCAAAACGTTTGTAACTGCAAATCAATGCCAAAAGATGCCGGAAAAGCACAAATTTTGTCCACACGAACTCCTCAACTCATGTCGACATATTCCTTGGCACCTAGATGATACGATATGGGGTCAAAGCAACACTGTTATAGCTTTGGCCCGAGCACAAGAACAGCAAATAGGTAAGTTTTAAATAACTGAAGAATAATCTGCAAATTTGTGTATTGATCAATGCCGAACCGCAATTACGTGGTGGTTCACCGTAACCAACGAACGAACAAACCAACACAGTGACTGACTGACTAACTGACCAAATCAAAAATGTGTCGAAGTGCATTTTTTCCCTAGCTTATATATTATTTTCCATCGAGGAAATTGTTATTTAAACATCTAATGTGGTGGAAAAAAATAGTAACAATAATGAAAACAACAACAGGGACTGAGCCAACCACCCGCCCTCAAGCTAACAGCAGACTGCCATTAATTTTTAATTACCCCAGTTTGGAGGCTGCACTAATGGCAAATAACAAACTGTTCTCCATCCAATAAATAAATAAATAAATAAAGTAATTCATAATGATTCTAAAAGATTTCCGAACCGAGGAAAAGTCGTTTCGCTTTTCATTCAGGTGTCCCGAATGTTGTGGTTGAGCAACACTCGAGTTGACTTCAGCACCAAGGACAGCAACCACACTCTCTTTTTTTTTTTCGCTCCCTCTTGACTGACGACTCCGTGCGTGACTTGTTAAAGCATGTCATGTTCAGATGTTCTTGCTTGCGTTGCTGCAAAAGTCCACACGGCCCACGCAATGTCACAGGAGTGTGACTCCTACTCGCCTCTTCAACTTCTCGCACCTTCTGCTTTCTGGATCTGTAATTACGGATCCACGCGGCGCTACCTTTGACGTCTAGGGAGCAGGTCGAATTTGTGGAGTTGCACCCACATTTTCAGTGAAGGCTGGCTTGAATATAAAAAAATAATTGGGAGTATAAGAATATTAGCACATTTCACTCTACTTGACTTGAGCCAGCAGCAAAGGAATACGAATGTGTGAGTCATTTTGTTTTTCGATTTGCGAAGCTTTCATTAGGACCTTCTGTAGCTGGTGAGGCACGTTTAAGTTCATGTGTTTGTTCGGTTTGGTCAAAGGCTGCTTTGAATTTTTAACTGAACCAGGGCCAACTTTTTGAAAAGAAACGGCTTGTGTCATGCGCTTTGAGTCCATCTACCGTTTGTGATGCTCGACGAAAATGAAGTGAAAATGCCGAATGCTACATTAGCCTCTCATGCTAGCTGGTTCGAAAGTGCAGAGCACACTTTTTGTCGCCGACGTTGCGCCGCCCTTCTACGCTGCTCTTCTTTTGAACCCGCTCAATGCTACTCTTTTTGGACACTTAAACACTTTGTACAGAAGTGAGTCAAGTGAGAGTTGCGAGGCCTGTCCGAATTCCCAGTCGCAATCGGTCCACAGTGGCTACCTGAAGAGGAGCCTTCCCAGGACGCAGCTGTGTACGTATCTTATCTATTTTTGTGTGGTTTGTTTTCAATCTGCTTCTTCTTCTTTACTGTCAATATCCTCTACCTATTCATATTAGACTACACTGGCTTGTTAGCTTGATGTGACTCCCAGCCAGCATCAGTATTGACCAGCTTTTTGTTGTTGTTGTTATGAACAGACCTTTATATTATTTCGATCTTGTTCTTGACTCTTCAACGGGGTGTGCTGTTTGAAAAAGAGGAACCTCTGAGTGAACATGTCGTCTCTAACTTAAGGTACTCTACAGGACTCCCAGCCAGTGTGTATATTGACCAGTAGTTTGCAAAAATAAATTTTAGGACTGGAGTCTTATGAGGATGGAGCACAGGTTGAACATACAGACTGCTACCATCTATTATTTTTTTTTTTTAGCAAGCTGCTAGCTTGTTAGCCTGGTAGCACTTTGATTTGGATCTTGTTTGACGAGCATTTGAGGCCATTTGATGGGGCTGTTTGACAAAACGGAACGGAACGCTGAATACAGATTTAGATGTTGCAGCCGACTGGTTGGCCACCATATGATCATAACTTGTGATCAAGAGTTACTGTTAGGTCTTATGTGGTTGTGATGTTTACATAACATGAGTGGTTTTATTGCCCCGACCTCTGTGACACTGTTGAAAGCGGATAGGCGCCAACATATTTGTAACATAGACAATACGCAGATTATTCCAAATATGACTGATTTTCAATTGGATTTATTCTGATGATTTTTCCCCTGCTGTACTAAGACAAAATTCCCAACCATATACCATAAGGTTCTTGTCCTCATCCACCCCAAACACCCACCCCTCCTTTTGGTTACCTCATCCGGTCCGCACCTCCCCACATCCCCTCCTGCTTTGCCGTCTGCATGGACCCTCCCCCTTTTTTCTCGCCTCCAGTCTGAGCATCGCAGCCTCCTCTCCCTCCCACCCTCCACATCACACGCACACACACACATACACACACCTTCTCCAACCGCAAAGCCCGCCGCTGTGTGACAGGAAGCCACAAGAACGATATAGACCCAGCAAGTAACGCGCACACACAGACACACACTATGAGAGCTCCTTCCTGACGGACTTTCTTCTTCTTCTCGTTCTGTGTGCACTATAGCGACCAAGCTTGGATTTCCTCCCCCCTCATCACCCCCCGAGCATGAAAAGGATTGCCAGGATTGCCCAATTAGCCGCAATCCAGCAGCAGCAGCAGCAGCAGAAGCATAGCCATCGCCATCGCCGAGCACCGGATGCTCCAGCAGAAGTTGTTGGCCGCGCAAGTCACACGGGGGGACGAGACTCGGAGGGGAGCGTCTGATTTAGGTGAGTGGTGCGTGCATGCGTGCACGCTCCTTGTACGCGTGCAGACGTGCGCGGTGAGCATTGTTATTGTGGAGGGCAGCGAGTGCTGATTTTTGAGACGTTTGATGCAAATTACTTGTGTGTGTGTAGCCACGTTTCGAGGACAGATTTCTGTTAGCCGCACGCATGCTGCATCTCAGTTACTGGAGAAAAAAAGCATGCTTAATGTAAACTATGAATATCATGTTAGAAATGGGGTGAAAGCCTACCTGCTGGTTCCTTATGTGTTTAAACATGAATGTGTGTGTGTGTGTGTGTGTGTGTGTGTGTGTGTGTGTAAGCAAGAGTGTCTGTTTGATACATAGTGGCCTATGTATGTTCGAGTTTTTATAGTCGTGAGCGAGCACCAAGTTTCAAAACGTCTCACCATGCACACAAAAGAGACCAAGGACATTTTCGATCCATCCACACGCTTACCTAGTTCAGCATGAGGGTTAAAGTTCTGCTGGTTTTCCATGAAGATAAATACACAAATAAAATCCAGCTCAAAGCAGAAATCAATCAATAAATAAAAGCACACCTCTTTTTGTGGGTATGATTATTTTTTAAATGGTAGAAACAAACAACAACGAACCCCCCACCCCTCCACCCCTTGAACTATAACCCAGCGTGTGACCGGAAAGTTGTCTCATCCAAAAGTTTCTCTTGATTGTGCTGTTCCACCGGCTCACTGCGAGGGGAGCTCATGCTCTTTTCCACAAAAGGTGGCAGGCTTCTGGCCCAAGGCGAGATGGCTGCTAATGATCCTCCGATATCAACTCCACAGAATCGGCTTCTGTTGGGAAAAATGGATCCCCAGAGCGATTCCAGACCCCCCCCCCCTCCCCCCAACCTTTTCATGCCGCATGAGACGGCATTATATTTACAGCAGAGTAAATACATTCTGTGATTATTGTTTGGCCTCTCTCCAGCTGAAAACCCGCTGCCTCTTCTCGCCGCAGTGCCACGTTCGATTTGGTGGCCTTTTTCATTTGCAAACTGCCGTAATCATGTTCACAGGGTTCCCCGTGTCAGGAAAATGCCAGCGTTGGCTTCGAGCTGTATTTGCGTCATGGTTTTTCGATGACCCACCGTAGATGGTTTCTTTCAAAGAATGTTGTCATGGCTGGTCAGTGGTGATTTTGCATCAGTGTGTTGACGTTTAAAACTGAAATTAAAGCTGTTTGCGGCGTTGATCCCTTCTACCCGCTTTTCGCTGGCAAACCGTCGAAATGATCATCAAACTCTGACACTCATTTGGACCAATTCCCTAGTTTTCCCAATTTTGTGTCAAACTTCATATGGCCGATTGATGAGTTTGATAACTCAAAAATGATGGTCATATTTTGACGCCATGCTCTCCTCGCGTGAGATGGCATTGGCAATGTTATTTGTGAGCATTCCTGTTTCCAATTTAGCCAAATTCTCTCAAACGGGGACTCTGAAACATTTTACACCAAGTAGTACCTCAACAAAAAATACTAGCTCCCCAGGTTTCACCAATATCCAAAGACGTTAGCATAGTAAGCGCTCATCAAAAACGAGCCCGAGGTTTTATTCATAAAAGGTTCATTTAATTATACAGCAAGTCACTGGAACATGATGCATAGTTTGTGCTTAAATATGTTAAAATAAAAAACTGTCCATCGTGATCCAATGAAAAGGTATTGCACATCATTTATACATTGCTAATGTGTTGTACTTCAAAGTTAAATACAAGTGAACTTTTTTTTCCACCCAACTATGCAGTAGCCACTATTTATGGATTGTTTGTTTTTCTTTGTTGAAGTTTTGGGGCATCATAATTGGAACCATTTGCGTTGCATACATTTTCTCCAGGGTACAGACGCTCGCAAAAATTGCTGAGCTTTCACGCACTTGAATGGGATTCTTTTCTTGAAAGAATTGCAGCAAGAAAAAACAATTCCAAGAAGGTCTTTGCACTGCACTGCTGAGCCCCTTATAATTCCTTTCGGTGCTGGACTGTGGTCAAATAAAAATTGTTTTGCAGCTGCATTGGACCGGAAGGCTGCCTACGGCCCTCTGGGAAAAATATTTGAGACAAAACAACACGCAATGACATGAAACCACTGAAAAAAAAAAGCTGCTGAGTCAATGAAGCCATGTCACCTACAGTTAAGCCTGCCATTACTCATACACTGTCCTAATTTTGAGCTTCAGATAGTTATAAGAAAATGAATCACTCAAAATGCAAAAAAAACTTTTGCAGACTTTCTCATATCATCATCAGCAAAGAGGGTGTGACATAAAAACTTCACTTGAACCAAAAATGTGGCCACCGTCTGAATAATCTTAGGGTGTGAAGAATCTCCGTCTGGTAGTTGGTAATTGCAGCTAGCTGTGCGCGCCCTTCAAGTCAAAAGGCGGTTTGAAAAACCAAAGTCGACGCCGAGGCTTTTGGGAGCCCTGCCAGGCGCAGGAAGTTATCACCATAGAGACGTTTTATTTTTATACATTTTTGAGACTTCCACGCTGCACAATTGCTCCTCTGACGAGTCGGATGTGTCCCATGCTCTCTCTCTTTTTCTCTCTCTCCCTTTCTCTCGCTCTCTGTCTTTCGCTTTCTTCAGTTATATCCTTGTAGTCCCTTCAAAGTAGGCAATGCCTCTTCAAGAGCAGCTGTTGCCCCCAAAGCCCCGAAATGAACAATGAACTTGCAAAC
Source organism: Hippocampus mohnikei (assembly GCA_026261675.1). NCBI lineage: Eukaryota > Metazoa > Chordata > Actinopteri > Syngnathiformes > Syngnathidae > Hippocampus > Hippocampus mohnikei. Next base: position 5,039,783 of record JAKGUB010000344.1, read on the forward strand.
GAAATAGTTGCATTTCGTTACGTACTACGTCAAAAGACATCCATCTACAAGCTGTTGTCTGGCATGTAGGGCACCTCCACAAGGGGCAAAAAAAAACTTTCCATGTACAGCGGCAACGTATCGGGTTCAGACTTTATCTATCGCATTAGGGAGCAATTTCTGGTGTCTGATTCTTTTTTTTTAGGGGCATGTTGCATATTGAGCGGAGCATCAGACAAAAGGCATGCAATGCTTTTCACAGTGCAGCATCGGGAGATGTGATGAATGATGAAACTCATGATGGCATGCTCTGGCAGCACCTCGTTTTAAATTGTGCAGAAGTGGCCAACCAATCAGGATGAATGATAATGCTGATTCAATTGACGTCGAACGTAACACCTTCTGGTCTCGATTGTGATCAGGCTGAATTTCATGAGCCCAAAGCCTAATTGGCCGCTTGTGGTCACCTGATATGGGACACGAGATTTCAGGGGTTAGTTTGAGCCTTTTCCGTGACTCATTGTATAGCTCATCGTTGCAATCAGAATTTCAAATCTAGGAAGACTAAGGATGTTGTAATTTGGCCTTGATTATGCGGATGATTTAGTGAGATCAACACACTTGCCAATTAATTAGGGATGTAAAAATAACGCCATTAATCCTGCCTTCAAGAGGCTTTTAATCTTTTTTTATTATTTTTGTTACCCGTTTAATGAAATGTTTCCAGAGAGGTGTGCGATTATTTAAATTCTTACTTTGGGGGGGGTTGGAATTTGTGGGTGAGCTTGAAATGAATTCTAAGGATTACTGCGATGATATACTACTTACCCTCAAGAGAAATATCCTGACCTTCGTCGGAGTCGCTCTTCGCTGCTTTAAACATCTGCGTATTAATACGGTATTTTGCACAATCTCTCGTAACTCCTCACAGATTAAAAATAACACTCCACAACTGTTAAATGAAAATAAGATTTCCACAGGCGGAGAACTCCAAATGGTCTTTGCGCGCCGCCGATAAATCCTGATCTGTCGCAGCTCGCGCACAGGTGATCCCAAACGAACGACTTGGGAGACACAAATGGCAACGGGGGAGGATTTATTGTCACCCCGAAGAGGCACTGATGTTTGCGGGCGACGGGAGAGGAAAAGGCCGGAACCAAGTCCGCTCTCCCTTGTGGAGGACGGCGACGACACAGCGCGATATGCTATTTCATTGCAAATCCTACAGCTGTACCACCGCTGCATTGACGACATCACCGACCAATTATGTAGCACGAGCATTTGTCACTTCCTGTGAGCACGTCGAGAAAGACCGTGGTTAAAAATCTGCCAGCGCGCACCTTTAATGACGGTGGAATTTGTCATTGACGTGAGCATTTCTCACGAGCACATTTGGATGTGAACTTTGGAGCTCGGTCACCGCAACTTGTCACATCCAAACGGTGGGCGACATTGAGCGGATCGCCGGTAATGCGCACTTGTGGTCAGCGGGTGTTACTTCCTGGCCTGTTGCTATGGTGATAGCGACTCGGTACTTCACATCTCCTCCTTGCTTTCAACGTAATCGTTCGCTGTATAGCTGCCTTGAAGACTTCACCATGTCGACTCTTCTCTTTCTGCTCATGTGAATCAATTGATGTAGTTCTTCTCATGATTTTGCATGGAAATGAAAACACTCGCGTTTGGAAAGCAAACATCACCTGAGGGCTACGGCCGGGTGAGGAACGTTATTAAAAGCTAAAAAAAAATATTATACAGTTGTTGATTTGTTCTCGTTGGTTCCACCGTGCCTTTACCATAATTAAACTTGTGAGAAAAAACCCCATCTCGTTGATGAAAGTATTTGAAGTCTAATTTGGTTTTCTGATATCAACTGGAAAAAAACAAAAACTTGACAGCGTTGATACTTAAATTGATCGTAGATTGTTACATTATTTTGGTAAATTCATATTGAAAAAAAAAACATCAACAGAATAAATGCTGGACAATACGTCGAAAATATGACTAATCCGATGCAGTGGGGCTTGTGAAAGTGGTAAAAATATGGAGGTCAACCAAAAAATATATGGCAAAATTATGCCTCAGAAGTCAAATAAAAGCTACTTTCAGCCGTCAATAACGTGAGTCAGTCAGCAAATCTAATGAGACAAGCATCTCCAGACAAGATAAATGATTTGACTTATATGACTGGAATAATTTTTATTTCGCATTAAACCAATGTCACAAAAAAAAGAAAGTTCCATTGATACTTAGTTAAAAAAAATATATTGTCAAATCTAGTGTAAGTGCCCAAAGTGGTAGTGACAACACAGTTCTGAATCTCATTTCTAGCTTCCCAAGTGTGCGAGTCGAGCCCCCCCATCCTAAAAGCACATTGCGGTTATCCGAAGAAGCCGCCGTGAGTGTCGATGCTTTGTCTGTGCACCCCACGATCGAGTGGAAACGAGTCTAGGGTGCACCCGGGATGGACTACAGCTCACTCATGACCTGAATGAGGACGAGCAAAATGTGTTCCGTCTACATAATTTAAAAAACGAATGATAAAAGTTGGTTTACTTACAGCAATGAGGCTGAGGTCAGCTGTCAGCTTGGTTTCTGCGAGTAAAAAAAAAAAAAAAAAAGGATCCGGCATTGAATATTTAGCGATAGAACTTGAGGCTGAGGGATGGAGAAAACGCAGAATTCAATGAATTATAAATGCAGTGCAGCAAATTTACGAGGCGGGTTTGGGAATTAATGCAAGATTATAAAAAAACATTTTTAAGTCGCGATTAGCCCTTAATTCAAAACGGCCCCCTGCTGAACTCCATTTTCTGTCCTTGAAAATTCTTAGCGCTAATGTTAGAGCGCCACGCAGGGAATATGATTTGCAATGGCTGCGACCGTCCTAAGTCATGTTTTGCCCCCTCCTCAATGCACTTTCGTACATAGCGGCACGTGTTGTTGTGATTTGATCATCCCTACAAGAATTTGCAGCCATCTCTTGGTTCCGAGGTTTCGGCAGCTAGCGGAGACTTAAGTGCCGCAGCTGGCTCTGCCCTGGATAAAGTGTCACAAAAATAGACGCCCTAACGGTAAAAATGCATCGTCATGCAGTTTCACAGCCTCTTAGGGAAGTGCGAAAAAAACAACAACAACTCTTGAATAAATGAACACGTTTCAACAAAAGCTCAGAGCACAGCAGTGTTGGCTCAGCGAGTTGAGATTGCAAAGCGTGAGGAAGATGGTGTCGACATTATCATGCTAATGCCAGCTGTACTTGACTGCCTTGGTTCTACTTCAAAGGAAAATAAACCCCTGCAATTTGCACTGCTGTGAGCGGCAAAAAAAGTGTCAGGAGGAGGAAACGGCACTTACCCCCCTCCCCCCCTCTTCGCCTCCAAAATGTTTATAAATACCTGTGTAAATAGTTTCAACCATTTTATCATTTCACAGCCAGCTCGCATTAGCCTTCATCTTTTTTTTTCATTTTCAAAATGTCAAAAACGAGACCCGTGTCAAGAGTTAGCCTGAACTATTTTGACAGCCACTGCGATGTCGAGTCGCCATAGAATGCTAGAGAAAATGCATAAATGCAAAGAACTCAGGAAACTGCCAAACCAACCCCCGGTGAAGGCGTCACATCGGTACAATCGAGGCAAGCTAAAGTCCACTCTCGGTACTTCTCAATAAGAAGACTTTTTTTTGGGGCACGTTGTAGCAAAGCGACGGCGTATAATTCTGCACCATCCAGCGCTAATTTAACATATCTAACAGACGGGCTCATTTCCAAATTGACAGCTATCCCGCTAAAGACAAAAGCTAAACAGCGCTACAGTGTTAACGCAGATTAGCGTTAGCTAACAGTTGCTGATGTGGGAGTCTTCGGCGATGGGTCAGCTCCACTTATAGACAGGCGTCATTTGGCATCTTCGTGGTGAAGTGCTACCTTCACGAGTGAAAATAGAATCCATCTTTTTACAGTCTTTATCCCTTTCATGCACCGATAACACCATCAGCTGTCCACTGTCGTAACCGCTGTCCCCGAAAGGGTTACGGCAGCTCATGTTTATCGAGACACCTGGGATGTGTTTTAAATTGCGAAGAAATGCGCCCGCGTTCTTGAAATAAACTGGTTCACAGCAAATTTGGATCAATTGTGGCTTTCTGTGTCCATATTGTCCTGTGCTGCCCCAGGTAGTGTCCAAAAGAACCTAAAAAAAGTCACACAATAGGTAGCTTATTATTTTTCGATGTTGAGGCCTTGTTGACAGCGGGCTTTGTCGCAGTGCAAGCGTGCAGGGCACCTCATGCAGCCGGACACCGCTCACACCGGGGTTCCAGCCGAGGCCGTTGAGGCGACTACAAAAACAATCGCAGCGGTTCAGTTTTGGCAAAGCATTGCAGGCATGTAGCACTCAGCGTAAAGAGGAAAAAAATAAAAAAGGACCCGCTGCGCTTTGTTGTGCAGCCACTGCGGGTTATACAACACAGTCAAAATGTCGAGGCAGGAGCTGTACTGAATGTTCAGAGGCGTGTACTATCAGCGAGATTTGCTGCGGAGCGAGCTCCTTTTTTGTGAGAGGCAGCCCGGCTCGGGTACGGCGCGGTCTCACTTCACAAGAGTCGGCGATTGGAAGGTGAATAAAAGCCGGTCAATTGGCCCTGAATTCCCCCAACTGAACTGCAGTCTCAGCACTGCCGAGGAAGCCAGCTGGCTCGAACCATTTTCAGCTTAAATCACTCAGCCCTACACGTTGACACGGAGGCCGGGCGGACAGGGAGGAAGGCGCAAGTGTGCCGGTTTTATCAGTAATTATAGGACTCCTATTTTCTCCCGTCAGGAAGCGGAGTAGCCATTATTTAATCTTGACACATGGTCATCATGTAGCACACCTATTACGAATCCAAAGTGTTTGAATTGTATTTCGGGGTTGGGGTGACGGGGATGGAGAGTGTTGCGGGGCGTACATGAGCCTGAAGGCGAAATGGAAGTTGACAAAGGAGAAAAGTGGAGAGCAATTATGACTTGAAAACCCCTCTGGGGCTTGGTGGACTGTTTTTTTAATTTCTTTTTTTTGTCAGGGGAACATCTGGGACCTCTGCCGCGTTCATTCCGTGGACAGCTCGGCAAAAATAAATGACAAGTGGAAGCTTCCTTTTTCCACATGGTGGGGGGCGTTATGAGTCTTTAAAACGTCAAGCGTGAACCGCTGAGCTCATGTGAACACCGTTGCTAACCAAAACAGCAGCAACTACCATAACCGTTGAATTTAAATATCTTGTCTAAGCACATGTTCCTCCTCAGCTAAAAATCACATTTTTCTGAGCACTTTGAAAACTTAATCATATGCCTATTTAGCCTGCCCCAAAGTACCTGCGCAGTTCAAAACTTCTTTCATGATGTACCATCAGTATGACGTGCTTCGCCCCGGTTAGCGTTCCATCAGACTCGAGCAGTTTGCACGTTGTCCATTCAATTCCCTGAGCAGGATTAAAGAACATCTTCGGTCATGCGAGGATTTCACCGCGTTTGTCCACATTAGTCATTTTGATTCGGTTTCACGTTTCACTTGAAATAAATTGTAATCGCCTGGTAATATTGTTCAAGATTGCTCCCAAACATGCCTCTTCCTCGCGTGGAAACATGCAACAACATTCTTCCTGATGTGAAATTGCAAGGCTTTCATGTTTCACCCCATGGGCTGACTTTGAACAATTAAAAAACACACACACAAGACAAAAATGAATTGCATTTTGCTTTTGGGATGTTTGCGCATTGCCAATCAACCCATGGCGATAAAGTCAAGACGTGTGTGTGTGTGTGTGTGTGTGTTCCAATATCCCTTTTGATTTCAAGCAGGCAAGAAACCTGAGCATTTTTCTCACAAAAAAAAAATCCCCAAAACTCCATAAAACCTAATTCAAGTTGTTGAATATGAACAGAACCCTGCCAGTCTACATCTCCTAATTTTAGCATATAACACAAGCGGAGCCGTTTCAATCATCTTATATTTTGTTTGTTCCTTGCAGCAAAGAGGAGACAGACGGATAGATTCGTCGTGTCAGAACTAAGAATAAAGAAACACAAATCAACCCGCTTTCAAAAAAACAACCCTGAAATGTCGTTTTAGCACTCAAACTCGGCGCGGCGCGATGAGTGATTGTCACGCAGACGGTAGAAATCGTTTGTATTTCCGTGAGATTTCAGTCTGACTGCTGCCGTGGAAATGATGTGCACTTGAAAATACACAGATGCTAACATTCAATTAACTATTCAAGTCATTCCCTACCAAGAGATGATAGTTTGCTTCCGTGACTGAATTGAAGGTTCATTGTTACTGTTCCTGTCTTATGTTCTTTGTCCTGACACCCACTGTGTTCATATCTCTGTCAAGGTATCTATCCAAATTCTGCTCTGACAAAGATCGTCATTCCCAAATGTTTATAAAATGGCACTGCGTCATACAGCTACAGTCCATAATGGCAAAATATGAATACAAACACTTTTCTCTATTTCTTTAAGAGTGACTGTCTCAGAAATGTGACTAAATGAGGAGTACACAGTATTAAAGATGATGGGTTTTTTTTCCCCATGGAGATGACGCGTTTGGTGGTGAGGAGCGTTCCAGACGATTTTGACATCAATTTTTCCCCCCAACTTGCAAGCACCAAATTGAAAATGAGTTCAAGTTATGCGCGGATTACATATTTAGCCTCGAGCAGTCGAGTAAACGCGGGCATAGTCGCTACTCTCTGCGTCCATGTTTGGACTAGAAAAAAAGGTATAAAAAAATTACCATGCGTTAATGTTTTGCGTATGCATGTTTAAATTTGTCCAATGTACATAGTGATGTTTTGGGGAATTACTCTGCTAAGTCTGCCTCCTTTTTTTGGGGGGGGGGGCCTTTTCGCAATATTTGTCCATAGTAGTCCTTTTTATTTAGCCCCTCTGTTTTATTTATAATATTTGCTTATTTTGTTTGGAATTGGTATTAGCTTTAGCTTGCATTTTCCGCCTTTGCCGGTTTACGGACCGTGTAAAGCCCCTGTCACACCTTGACGATTTAGCCAGCGTATGCCGACGTAGGAAAAATTTGGCAAATACGCTGGCGTACGTCGAATAAGTTATGGGTAAGTTTTGTATACGTAACAGCACGCTGAAGCACGTTGGTATCGTCGAAATGCGTCGAGGTCGTCGAAAAATTTTATGCATGCTAAAAATCTCTCGGCGTATGTCAGCGTATGGCTATCGTCCCGTATCATGAGCCATAAGTAATAGGTAAGTTATGCGATCGTTGCACACGTTCAAACACGTTAAGTGTAGGTTACTCATAAGTCCAAATACGTCGAGAATACCTACTAGCTGTTCTCCAACATCCGTGCCTTTCGGAACTTGCACTTGGACATGCTGACCAGGCTGTCACGCACGTAGTTGGCGAAGGCTGCAGTGGCTGTGATGGGCTGAGGCTGTGCGAGACCTTTGATGAGCTCCCCAGACTTTTCTTTGGCATGACGCTGATGTTGTTTGGTTTGGATTGCTGCTTTAATAGCGTGAATAGCAACTCACAGTAACGATGGCAAGCCGCACCTTGCCTCTTGGGTTATACCATTTTAACTAGACCGGGGGGGGGGGTAGACCCAAACAGATGTTGGCACTGCAATGTCTAGTGCAGTTATGATTTGAAACGTCGAACGCCAGCCTTTTTATAGACTACGTCACGTGATCGTCGGCAATACGCTGCTGCACGCTATGCATAAATTAGACTATCGTTGGGCATAAGTTGTGTACGGCGGCAACACGCTAGGCATTCGTTGGAATAAGTTATCTATAAGTTATCGAAACGTTCTATATAATTTACTGATACGTTATGTATACGTCCAACCTGTTATGAATACGCTATGTATACGCCCAAAATTGAAAAAAAATTCGATAATTCAGCGTATGCCAGCGTTTTAGGGAAATTCTGATACGTCGGCATACGCTGGCTGAATCGTCAAGGTGTGACAGGGCCTTTAGGATGCGCACATCCTATGAAGTTTACAGTGTGCCTTCCAACCGATCAATTCTTCGAAGGCGGCCATTGCATATTAACGTGATTCCATGAAGAGCATTCTATTCCCACAGATGCTGCCAGTGCACCGTGCGTTGATGGAGCCGCTGTTGTTAGTGGTAATGACAGAGAGAAAGCGGTCCAGGTGAAGCCTCGCCGTTCTGTATCGTGTTCTCGCAACGTGCGCACTCAGCATGCCGCCATGTCTCCCATGTAGGGCGCAAAAGAGGCCACGCAGCACATTTGAGGAATCGTTAGGAAAAGAAAAAAACCCGCACTGTTTGCTACACAACATTCTTGATCATGTTAGGCCTAAAAATAAATGCAGTCAGGACTAGGCTAGCGGAATTACGGGAATGTTCAGAGCTGACAGGTTTACACGGGGAAATTTTAGCTCAATGAAAACACAGTGCATTGATGATAAGATTTTTTTTTTCTCTTCGTTGCAAGAAACAGATGAAAGGAAGCAAACACCCGCTATTCACAGCCCTGCCACAAATAGCAACAAACACACGCTATGTTCCCAAAACACTTAAATATCATTTCAAACTCATCATACCCTTAAAAAAAATAAAAATTAACGTCTAACAGATGATTTGTAAAATGAATGTACAATGGTTACTCTCCTTAACTTGCACTCAAAAGCTGGGCTAAGTGTAGCTTCTCATCAACATGCAAAGATGTTGGAAATGTATCACTTCAACATACGTCCTTGACACCAATTACAACTTTCGTATTAATGAGGGCTTTGGCGCCATCTTGCGGCACCTTAGAGTGTGATGGGAAAAGATTTAAAAAATGGAATGGGCGAGTTTTTGAGCAAATAGGTGAGACCTTGGTCCTAAAGGAAAAAAATGGCGAATAGCTAACTGCTAATAAGATGGTCTGTTGTGTACTACATTTGCCTGTTTAATATTTTCAATCGCAACAACAGAGAGTTGCGTCCGGACTCCGTGATTATCACGTGAAACGTTTTCGATAGTCAGTTAGCTGTTGCCGGACACAAATAGATTACCAATTGCTTGAGTTCGTATATCGTGTCTTTAACGACTCAATCACCACCAGAAAAGTGCAGAGGAAAGAGCTAGACAAGCTAAAAGTTAGCCTACGTTCTTCTATCCTTCTCCATCTGTTTTTTTTTTTTTTTTTTGCAATTTATTAACGTTGTAAAACTTCTGTTTTGGGGACAGAGAATCATGTTGATGTCCTTATAGATGCACGACTTCATTGTTCTTGTACGCATATCTAGGACCTTCCCGGTGTACAAATTTACCGATATACATAATTTTGACGTTCCACTCTGTGACGCAACTTGTCATTGTAATTTCACGACTGCATAAGTGTAGCTTCGTGATCGCGTACCGGCCCAACTTGTGGACGAATTCAGCTTCCACCGCAGTAGGAACAGAACTCTGTCACAAACCAAGGACCCCCTGGAAATATATTTACTCTACATTCTGTTGACACGTCCAGTGAGCTGCGTAATTTGCCAGCGGAATGATAAGAAGTTGAGGCGTTTTCCAGTTTACTTTAAGGAGCTTATATCGAAATAACGCTTCTTTTAGAAGGCACCAGAACGAAATTGCAAATTTGTCACAGACATTCGGTCAGCCTTCAGTCAAGCATTTTTTTTTTTTTGGCGAGGTTGGATAAAATTGGAGAAATCGCATTGTTGATCATTGCCAGGCTGCCCGCGCCTCTTCGACACTCGTGCGGTGTCGTCTGTGGCGACGTGGTAGCTAGAACTTTCCTGCCCTTCCATTTTGGAAAGAGAGGAAGTGAGAAATGAAACCGCCAGCTTTTGCTTCACATAAAAAAAAAAAAAAAAGTACAGCTTGAGAGCGGGCGGGGGTGGGGGAGGGTACGGTGGCGGTGAGAGAATTTCAAAGGCAGGAGGTCAAGAGTACTCTATTTCCAATCTTAACACTCGGAATGGCCGCTCTAACCTGTATCAAGAGGGCGTTCCTTGCTCAGGATAACCTCGCGGGGAAAATCAGGTGAAATAGGGTGCCGAAATCAGAGATTTCTCCGCGGGATGTGAATCATCGCCGCAATCTAGATCGACGCGCCTTGTGCAACTTTCTCCAAGACTCGATGGAGTGCACATTTGCGGGGCTCATGTGGAGTGACGCGCCAGATGGTTTGTTTGCGTGACCATCTGGGAACGAGACAATGGAGGCGGCTCGGGAAAAAGGTTGCGTTCCGTCTATCACATCGATTTGCAGTCGAGTGGAGAAGTAAACTACTTGGAATGAGTCAGCGTGTCTTGTTATACGTGGACAAATCTTTCTATCAGGAACTATCCTGGGTGCCGTGCAGCAGCGGCTTGACGTTTTATTTGCTGTTGAGTTTAAAAAATAAAATAAAAATAACATTTATCAGTGAGATAGCTCTTCCAGATCATTCTTATTGACTTTAATCCATTGCATATTCTTATATTGAGAGATGGTATGGATAATTCAGGACAAAATAATGAAAGCAGTCAATTTAGTGGAAGTCTTCATGAAATCCATTCTGACATTTTGGTTGACTTCTAACAGCCTCCAACAGCACCAGAGATAAAGATGTCAGTTGGCAGACCTCAGGTTATGATTCTATTTTTTTCACAATTGCTGATAAATGTCGGTGAATCCACCGACCATTAGAAATAACCAAATGGCATATAATTATCTGATCAGTCATTTCTCCCTGGTGACACCATTGTGCTGTTTTACGTGTGTAAACAAATAACATTGGAAAAAAAAAGGACATTATTGGTCAGTATTTTAATTTGCATCATCCTCTTTTGTTGTATTTTGGGCACTACTCAAATCATAGTTAAATCAGAAGTTACTCGCAAGTTACTCAGTACTTGAGTAGTTTTTCGCTAAATACAAACAGTCTTACTGAAGCCATTTTTAGGAGGACTACTTGATATTTTTATCTTGTCAAGTCGCGCAACCCTTACTTGAGTCCCAACTTTTGGCTCCACCTTTAGCTTGAAACTTGGCAAGGCAGCTGAAATATATTTGCGGTATTCGCTCTCTCCAGTGTGTGTTCATTTCAATAAAAGGTTAGCCTTCAGTTTGAATAGCCGAATGTCCTGACAGACAATTTAGTTTTGTAATTCTGTTCCGTTCACTGCTCAGGGCCATTTCATCGAACAGAGGGAAAAACATGACCTGTATTTCTAATTAGGCCGCCGCGGCACTCATTACCAGGCAGCTCCTTCCTCCCATCTATTCAGAGCTTTTTCAATGGAGAGTATGCCGTTGTCGGAGACCAATTCATATCATGTCATATGTGTATTTCTTTTTTCCTTTTTTTTTTTTTGACAGCACATTTATAGAAGTTGAATTGACGGAATGGTGTGTTTTCTGGTGAATACGTATGGACTATATTTTAGCTGTCCCGAAGTACAACCTCTCAAAATGGAGTCAGTGATGCCCCCCAATACTATTGTCATCAACTGCCACAAAAATTGATTGATATGTCTATTATAACAGGACTCACAAAAAAGTTGCAAGGAACCATGCCTGATATAGAACAGGAAGGTGGCCATTTCGGCTTGAAGCAGCGACCTCGCCCCCAATCGGAAAGACTTCTGCTCTACAGGTACAGGAAATGCTGCTAAAATGCCATTTAATGTGGGCGGAGCATAGCACCCATGTTTGAACATTTGGAGGGCTCACCGCTGAGCGCAAACTACTTTGGTGAACAAACGGTGGGATGACTTGGCAACTCCACGTGCCAAAATGCCCGAATGGTTGCAACAGGCTTGCGCTGACACGAAAATGAAATTAGGCCTGTCTTTATGCCGAGCATACGGGAGCCAGACCGCCAAAGTGACGCCCGTAGTGTCACGGTTTTTAACAGAGCTGATGTGGCTGATCTGTGTGCTTCCAAAGTTGGCTTCGATACGGCGGAGGATTGGTCGGCGCCCTCTGTGATTGTGCACAGTACAAAGCAGCCTTGACAATCTCGATTTCCATTGGTGACACAAGGCATTGGGAATATGGCGCCGTTTCGCTTTGCAATTCTTAATCTGAATGGAATTGAGATGGGAGTCACTTAGAAGGACCCATCTGCCACGTGTCTCGGCAGATTTAGGCGACTTACGGAACCCACCGAGTCTCTCCGCTTGTTCTTCTGATTCGCTCTCATTTCCGCAAAATGTATGACTTTGAATGGAAAAGCAAAAAAAAAAACAGTGGGAGCTGGCAGGACAGCGGCTTAACACTTCATTTCCTCCGCTCGCCCAGCAAACCGTCAACCCCTGAGTCTGCTCATTAGTAATTCGTCAGGCGAGCGAATTGGAAAGTAAACAGCAAATTGGGAAGAAATGAGGTCGCTAGATTCAGGGATGGCACCTCATCAGAGCAAGTGCAAAAATAAACCCGCTGCAGCTGGACAAAAACCTCTCTGTGCATGATGCCACCGGTCGCTTCCCTCAATAAGGCAGCAGCTGTTCTCCGTTTTCTTCCTTTTTTTTTTTTCCCCCACTACGTATATTTCCTTGTGATATGTGAACAGCTGTCAGTAAAAGCGGGCAGAGATGAGTCGGCGGGAGCAAAGGCGTGATTCCGTTAAAGCGCCATTTTCTGATAAAACCCAGCGAATGAGACTGGGCTTGTGTTTATTCCCTCGCGGTGAACGGAATAGGACGAGCAAAACATGGCCTACGCCTAATCAGGCGATGCTCTTTTTTTTAATTCTTTTTCTTTATGAGTACATCTTTCCTCACTTCAACAGCAATTTCCAGTCGCCTCGCAACGCTTTCATCACCGCCAACGAGGCGACACCCGCAGCGAGACGTGAATACATTATGACACACGAACGAGGGGTGACAGATCAGCCGCAGTGGGGAGATACCTTGGAAACGCTGTCGAATTCGTCGGGTCGTAACAATGCTAAAGTGTTAATGGGAGCTGAGGTGAGTCCGTTCTCCGCCGTGGGCCCATTTAATACATGCTGGAGCTATTTTACTTGATTCTGATAAACACACGTAATAGTCTCCTTCTGAATGTTCTGAACTCCCGTCCTTGTGTGTGTGCCTATTTCACGTGCAGGTACTTTATTTTATTTTTTTGTCCTTTCAAATATTGAGAAGCTATTATAACTTTTTGAAATCACGTTACGGGTTACGAAAGTTTCTATATGTGTAGGTAGTACAAATACACACAATTTAAGACTTTAGCGGCGGGTTTTGAGCCTAGCTGTGTTTTGCTTCGCTCTTCTATTGACTGACACTTGCTTTTCGGTGTATTGTAATCATCTCACTGCGGGCGATCATCTCTGTGCTTGCATGCTTTCCCTCGGGGGACACCTTTTGGGTCGGTGAGCTAGTTTACAGTAGATAACATCACTTGACATTTACATGCGCCAGCACGGAAGAGCGAGACAGCGAGCACCTGTCACCGGCGTCCTCGGAGCCGCTTGGATTTGTGTCGGGGGCTCTTCTCGGCGCATTATGGGACGCCACGACGGGAAGGGAATATGCTCGCACACATTCTCGTCATATATTATTCCAGCAGAACAGATGAGTGCAATCTGTCAGGGTGGCTGGCTTTAATGTCGCTCCCCTTAATGTCTTTTTGGCGAGAGACGGCGTATTCAAAACAAACAACCCCCCCAAAAAAAAACCTGTGCCCGCTGAGGTAAATCCAAGGAAAACAGTCAGCGGTTTCTCATCAATAAAACCACAGGGTAATTAGGGAAAGCACTTGAAAGCCAATTTGTGACTTGACAAATGATCAATCTTCATCTGCGCGGCAACCACCGTCGCATGAAGCGGCAACGCGCTGACAAATTTGGTGACGAATAGGCTCATGCGTGGAACCGGGGGAGAAATGTTTCTCTCCTTTTTATATAAGCTCCAGAGATGCTGTCGGTGAACTGTACGAGCTCCGTAGTTGCTGTTATTTAAACCCTATTGTTGTCATATAAGAGCCATTGTCTCTTATGACCCCCTTCTTGCTCTATAGGCTTAATAGTCTGAGAAACCGCATCTGTACCAGGTCCTGAGACTTCATCGCTGCATAAACTCTAAGGCGAGCTTCACACCGCAGTCAACCCTATATGACGTGGAGATGCTTCATTTATTCCGTGCGGCAATGCCGTGATGTCATCTTTAGTGGCGTTTCGATGAAGTGAGATCGAAAGGCCTCCAAAATATTTTTACCTCCTCTCACGTCGCTCCCCTGTAAATAGAAGATGCTAAAAAGATGAGCCCTACCACATCCGTGGGCCCCCTTCACGCTGGGCCACATTTACTCGACCTTGTGAGTGAAGTTGTCTCTTCTTCTGTGCATGCGGGTCACTTCAGGGACAGATATTTTCACACACCATTCCAGAGTTCATGTATTAGCTCTCTAGTTGGTGAACAAGTATTTTGTCAATATAAGATGTACATAGCAGAGGCGGTTATTTACACCTGTCCTCACGGTCCGCAGTCTCTGATTTTTAAAACAATAGACTTATGGAACGAAATTAATTTCAGCCTGGCAATGTTTTTATTTCCCTCGGCTGCCAGTTCCCTCATAGAGCAAATGAATGATTAATTACGTATTTGTTTTATTCCACAGCCTATTTTACTGCCTTTCCGGTGGCCACCTCATCTGCATCACAGTGAGAAATCACACAGCTCCGGCGCATCCATCGCCACTGATCTCACGCTGTCTCTGAAATCTTATTAATTAGTTTGCTTTATGACAGAGCCATTCCCGGATTGAAGAAGCATCTCATAAACCGTCTCGGTGCTGTCGCGGCTAATACGGGAGCAACAATCATATAATCCTCATATGTCGCGTTCACGACAGAAAACATCACGGAGCCCGCCTCCTCGCCCTCCTCCCTTTTTGAAAGAATTCAGCTGCCAGGTAAAACTGGAAGAACTGTGACCATGAGCGAATTAGTTGGCGCTTTAAAATCGGCCATTGATCTCTGAGCTCAGCTGATTGGTTGCTGACCAGCTGGGGGGAATTTAATTATCAAGTGTGCTGCTTGTTCAGCCACATCTTGTGAAGGTCAGGGTGCCACCACAGCCATTTAAAAAAAAAAAAAAAAAAGTACAAACCATGTCGAGAGAGCGTGGTGGGGGTGGGATGGTGGGATATGGAATCAAGTCCAAATGGAGTTAGCCACGGATGGTCGTCGAGTTCTTCTGTTACTTCCCGGCAATTGCGAGCGGCGGCCCATTACCACGTCTTTCCGCACATGGCTGAGAGCTGTGCGATCATCATTCTCGGAATTCAGATTTACATTGGGTTATTCCCTCAACCGAACCCTTGAGAGTTGATGCATCGAGGTGATTACCTCCAAAGAGCGGCTAATGTTTTGGTGTTTTCCACCGAGCGCTACCACTGAGACGCTTTTCTGTTGATCAGTTTCTGGACAACAGCGTGCTCTTGAATTGAGTGTCCTTTTGATTTCAAGGGGAGTGTTTGTCCGGGGGAGGGAGAGAGGGAGGGGAGGAGGAATCCAATAAGATAATTCAATATATTAATTCTAGGCAAGTGGTGATGAACGGGTTGCAGCACTGCTGGAAAAGTTGGAAGGTGTGCCAGATGGATTCCTCATTTCAGGGAAATTGGAGCATCGGGAGCTAATTGATCTATGTGCATTTGGCTGCAGGGGGCACAGAGGAGTCTCTGCAGATTGAAACATTCATCTCACACACACACACACACACACACACACACACACACCCGAGTCGTTTGGTCAAGCTCTGGCTATAATGGAGCTCAGCTAACTTTCTTGGAGTTTGGTGCTTTATGGCGGGTTCATTGCAAAAGACCCGCAATGAAAAAACCCTTGTCAGTCTATTTGTGCTTCAACCGTGGTAGCAATCGGTCAAGATCTGAATGACTAGTTTGTTTTTGAGGACGTTAATGGAGAAGCACGCTCCAGTTACATGCAATGACAAAATGTGAATTTTTCTTCAGTTAATGGTTCACATTTGCTCAGAATCGGACAAAATGAACCGATTGCCGAACCGAATGGACAAAAGCAAATATTTATTGCCAATTTGGTGGCAGCATATGAATTTGAATGTCGTAATCAGCTTTTGAAGGACCTCTGGAAAGGGCAAAAACGGTCACAAAATGGTTGCTTCAAACTGAAATGGCAACAGTGCTCCTGTGTCTTTTTTTGTAAGTCTACTCGTGACCGACATTGTGACCAAATTTCATGTTAAACCGGATTTCAGGGCTACATTTAAAAAACAACAACAAAAAAACAACAACAAAAAATGTCTTTTTTTAATTGGGTTGAGTAGAATTCACTCACGCCCACTGTCACGGCCAGATGCGACTTGGCACAAGGGATGAACACATGGGCGGGGTTGGCATTGAGTAACTGAAAGCTCTCAAAGTGGTGAATCATTTGTCCTAAAAAGAGCCCTGCTCATAACGGTGACCAGATGCAGTGTAAAACTCAGACAAAGATAGTTGCGCTGTATCCCTGGTGTCTACCTGTCTCCCCCAAATAACTTCAGTCTCCCTTCATCTTCCTTGTGGCTGGCATTGAGAATTCAAATCGGGAGAACAAGACTCCCGATTCTTATGAAGTTTTTCGGAAATAAAGAGGGACACTGATAGAGGCTGGCCCACAGGGGGAGAAGATGGGAATTGATTGACAAAGCAAGTGGCGGCACCAGAATGGAAATTCAATCCCCTTGAATGAACCTGAATGGAGGAGGAGTCGGCGCATGAATAGGGCCGCTTTAAGACAGGCGACGGAGAAAACAAGCCCTCCCTTGTCCTGTCTGCTTGATTTCCTGAAGCAGACATCCTCCCTCCTTTATTTCTTATTCAACACGATCCACTCTGTGCAGCTCTCACTTTTTCTTCACCGTCTCCTCTCGTCTTTGCTAATCCACTCTGCAAGAAAAAAACACACAAAAAAAAGTGTAATCTGCAAACAGCACAAGATGGCCATTATTTACAACATACCGCCGGGCTGTTTTGTGAAACGCATATCAAATCTGGCTGTGTCATGTAAACGGCAGGGGAAGAAAAAAAACAAACCAAAACGGCAAACACAGAATCGATGAATCAATATTCACAGCAGCATGCTTGATCGAGTCTGCTGTTTTGTCCTCAAACAGGCTCCTTTCAAAACTGAAAATGAAGAAAATTGGAAACTTAGCTTGTATTTTCTTATTATATATATATATATATATATATATATATATATATATATATATATATATATATATATATATATATATATATATATATATATAAATGTGTGTTGTGCGTTGATCATTAGGTTTGTAATGTTGATTGCACGGAACTCTCCCGTTTTTGATGTCCCGGAAGTATTTTTCACTCAAATATTTCTTGTCCTGCCACTATACTGATAATATAAGTGACACAAAAACATGCTAACATCCAGCGCAGGTTGTTTGTACACTTGAGAATGTTTAGAAGTGACGATTAACAATGTAAGATCATCCGTGATGCTAATCCCCTTTGCATTTTGCCTTTGTCAGGACTATTTTATTGCTGCTTCTAGTAATGATGAAACTGGACAATTTTGCATGTCACCATAAGACTTGGCGCCTCACCTTTACTGACGGGTTGTTTTTGGGACTCCACTTAAACTGGAGGAAAAGTGTCAACCATAGCCGCATTATTTTCATCATACTTGCTTTGACCTTTGACACGCATGCGCTTTGTCAGCTGGAAAATGGATTTTCACATTCTCTCTCTCTCTCTCTCTCTCTCTCTCTCTCTCTCTCTCTCTCTCTCTCTCTCTCTCTCTCATATTCCGTGCTGCAGCTGCCCAATTCTATTAAGCTTTTATCTGTATTTATGAATATGGTTCTCCAAGTTAGATGGCCTCTATCTAGTTGTCCTGCAGGTCTGCAAATGATTTGTTCGTCCTTTGGATGGCATTGAAAGGCCCCGCCTACATCTGACAACAGTACTCAAAGGAGCAGGGAGAGCACTATTTGGAAGCCAATGTGGCATACTTACTGCGGGATGTGTGCCCTTGGTGTATCACTGCTTCTCGATGTGAAAATAATGGCCAGAGATATCTATTTAACACACCGTTTGGACTCACTGCCTATATTATTATTACAACGGCCGACACGGAATTGGGTGAACATCTTATTTCCAGAGGCGGGTTTCGTCAGCCCGGTGGGTCCGTCAGTGCCAGCGCTCTCACGACCCTGATCAGGATAAGCGAGAGAGAGAATAAATGGATGGCTGTTTGAGGGAAATGAATTCAGTCTTGTCATATTTGAGAGGTTTCCATGATACTCCAAAGCACACCTCCTCTCGCATCAGTGTAAAAATGTTGCCTTATTTTTGTATTACTTTCCCTAGATTTTTAAACAATCTCCTTGGCAACCAATGACGAAGGAAACCCTCTAAGCAAAACCATATGGAATTGGTATTGTATTGTCATTCTATATTTTAAAATAGCTTGTTTACCTACCAATGCTAGGTTGCAGTGAAAAGTGTGTCGCTATTCGCCAAAAACAAGACTAACGGACCCATGGAGTTTGCTCAAGGCTCGCTAGAGATCATTTAGCAATTTTAGTCTGTTGCCCGAAATCGAGGCTAATTATAAACACAGACAACTCCAATTATTACTGTACTTTTGCTTAATGCTAACATGACTATCGCTAGCTTTGAAGGAACCACATTCCCCGTAATACACTCTCATCCACGCACCAATATTTTTTCCCATATTTTTTTATGGGCTTTTATAGTACACTTCCTTAGTGTGTGTGTAAATATCTGAAATAAATCGGTGTTCTCTATTTATCGCAAATATCCACCCATTGCAGTGATCTTGGAACATGTCCCTTTTGGTTGTTGTCCCCCCAGCCCCCCACCTTATTTTCCATATGGTTTTAATCTTAAAAATACAAACAAATCCTGTCTCACTGGCTAGCTAGCTCAAAATCATTTGATATTAGCGGCTCTATTAACTAAATCGGCGTCCGTTTTACCTGCCAGTAAAGCAAGGTTTAAGGAGTCACGCTGTACAACTATCTGCAGAAAACGCAGCATGGGATGAACACCATTTCATGGCGGCGGGTGGCATAAAGATCTTAATGTGCCGACGGAATCGTGTCTGTGGAAATAAGATGGAGGATTTATTCTCATCCTGTGACCAAATGAATGTAAATGTACTCACAGCAGGAGGGTTTGAGAATTCGAGAGAGAAATGACGCGCTAGGTAGCAAAAATTTCAAAGCCTGCGGGTGGACCACGGTACGGCCTGCAAATTCGCCATCACTTACAGAATGCATTGTCGTTGTGCAAACCGTGGAAACTGGTCTGATCGGTATGCCTGAACATAGTCCCAATGCACGCATCGACGTCAAACTTTATTTATTAAACGTTTCTATCCTCAGATATCAGAACGAGACGAGGCAATATTTGGACTACAATTTTTCTCCTTCGAAGTAATCTTCCCTGGAGGCTAAAACACTTTCACAGCCTTCTCTGCCACACCTTTATGCACTACTGGAAGAATTCGCCTCCTGAGTTCTGTTGCCACGGCCGTTATTGATGTTGTGTCTGCCAGGAACTGCCAGGTGCTCAGTGGGTTGTGAGCAGATGCGTCGTCATGGTGAGGCGACGAGTTGTCTTCCCACAACTTTGGCATCTTTCCGCGTGCTGAACGGAGCAAACGCAGCACGATTGCCAAAGACGTGTCGGTTGATCATGGAAACCAGAACTCGTAGAGGACGATGCCACTCAAATGGTAGAATGCGAGGACTTTGACTGCATTGGTTTGGCAATGTCGGCTTACGCCACGGAAGACTTTGCAGTCTGACTCATTATCGGTGATCTCTCTCTTGAGCAAGTCTCATCTCATTGGTCTCATCGTTATTTACTCTACTCATTTTTTTTTTCAAAAGGTTCACAGAGCTGAGATCACAGTTTTATCCCCTGGGCGATTGCTTTTAGTTTGAGATATCTATGGTGATACCAGTCTTGGAACTCATATTTGACATCTTGTATTTCTTCAATACGATCTTGGTCAATGAACTAGAATTGACTGCACAGAATACTGGAGGCCTTTATATTTATTACATCTGAAAAGAAATCTCAATGAAAGCCAATATTGGTCACTAGAAAATGCAATTTTGTCTTGCGGCGCGGAAGGAGTAGTATTGTATGTGAAGAACCTGAATTACTTGATGCACAATAAATTAAATAATGGGCTTTACAACCACTTGACTCCTCACGAAGAATATTGCTAGCATCAGTGTTTTTTAATTTTTTTTATCCACTTGTGAGGATAAGGGAAGTTACGTATTTTTTGTAGTACGAGTCATCTCAAGAGTGATGCGCAAGCTCGTTTTTAAGTGCGCCAGTGATATTTAACGTTAGGTATCGAGTTGTCCATCATCTATTTAGCGGGCCCATTACATTTAGTCTGCTCTTTTACAATGTTATTGTCTAATAAAGCGTGAAATAGGAAAGATTTCACACAGTCACACTCGATAGGGCTCTGTCGGCCATCTCCCCCCCTCCCACGGCCAAGGGGCACGGCTCTTTCAACGCAATTCCAATTTTTTTCCTGTAATTTCTTTTATCGTTAACTAAGCGACTTAATTTAACTTACGAGAGAATATGAATGCAAAAGTCCGCACAATGAGAATGTGTCGTATTTTAATGTTCCGAGGAGCAAGATTTTGTTAAGATTGTTCTCGCCTTATCCTTATTCACCGCTTGTAACGATTGCTAAATTATGTATTGCACTGCGGTCTTGTTTGAACACACGAAGGAATTATCTTGACACGATTGTTTCAAGACACTCTTCCATAAAAGTGAATGCACAAACCTTAACAGCGGTTACTACAGTGTACAGCTTATCATGTGATCACGTTTCAGGGGTGCATGAAAGGGTGAAAGTAGAAATTGTTTCGATTCGATTGTATTTTTTTAGGTGATAGTTGAGAACAGGCTGGACGATTTTGTCCTTAATTTATAGAATGCATGCTTATGTTTGTTTTTATGAGTTGTTGCAATGTTGAGAGCAATCACAGAGTTATGGAGGCTGTCTTGAGCAGTTTCCTCGCTGCTCGGTGAACATTTCATATTTTTCCACGCAACCCGTCAGTAGTGATTGAAACGCCATTGACGGTACGCCCTGAGATGGATCAGAGCAATGTCTGAACCGAAGGACCCGAGTGTGGAAGCGTTCTTATTTTTCCAAGAGCCCCTTGGGCAATTAACCTCATCGAGTATATGGCTGAAATTGTCATCTAACGACTGTCTTTCTCTTCCCACCCCCTCCCCTTCTTTCCTTTATTCTTTTCTCTCCCATCAGGTCTCCACATAATGGAGCGAGAATGAACAGAGAGCGGCTGAAAAAAAAGCATGAACTGGAGGTTTATTGAGGTCATCTGCTTCCTGTTTATATGGGACCATATAACAGTTCAGTCTTCCCGCCAGGACCCATTGGCCACTGAGCAACATGTTGCCAAGCAGTATGACTGGCTCATCTCCGACCGCGGACCGTTCCACCACTCACGCAGTTATCTGTCCTTTGTGGATAGATTCCGCCAAGGATTCACGACCAGATATAAAATTTATAGGTGAGTGTTCGCTGACGCCGCGCACTATTTTCGGATGGCACTCGCAAAAAGCTGCATGTACATTTTTAACCTACCAACGATGCATTTTTTATTGTCGCGTGTTGTCGCTCCTCATTAGATATTGATGAGGCTGTTGCTTGCTTACTTTGAATGCGAAACAAAAAAAAACCCCTTATTTTATTATTATTATTTTTTTGACGAGCAGAATAACAATTTGGCAAGTCGCTCGACTTTACCGCGCCGAAACAACCTCCATAAATAGAGGGCATTTATAGCTGTAGTTTTATAGCCCTTAAGTCCAAAAGCTCCTCGTCGCATTTCATTGCGTAGCCTCTTATGCAAGCCACTCACACCCACATCCACATGCTGGTGATGATGGCAAGGTGCAAAGCAGCTCGTCAGGAGCTCTTAAGGCTTCCAAGTCTTGTACAAGGACACTTGGACTGTGTGGCAGGAGGCATAACTTTGCAATTGCCAAACGGTCGCGCTGACCTCCAGAGCCGACCAGCCCTTGTGAAAGAAACAACAGATGCTTTCATATCCATGTTGCAACAATGATCAGAGATGAGCGTTCACACTAATGCACTCACACTCACACCTACGGACAATTTAGAGTGTTCTGTTAACCTGCCATGCATGTTTTGAGAATGTGGGATGAAACCGGAGTACCCGGAGAAAACCCACACAAGCACAGGGAGAAACATGCAAAGCCCATGAAAATCGATGCCCCCTCTTATAGGTTTTAAATTGTCTCGACATGCCACAAGATGTTGGCAAAGCATAACGTTGTGTGAATGAAGCGCTTCAACTCACTTAACATTGTTCCGTGCCACCAAGATCCCGCAACAATTGCCGTAAAACAAAATTTCTATTGCTTTGGCCAGTAAACATAAACAGCAAATAGGTGAGTTTTTATGCCAGAACCAGATAGTTGTTTGAAAAAATAATAATCAGGGAATATTTCAATTTGCAAATCCGTGAATATGCGAGGCCTCACTGACCTTCATCGAGGATCTTCTACTTCTATTCATCTTGCGATTTTCCTCGCATCCTCCAACTCAGAACTGCAGTAAAAACCAGAGTCCGAGGATAGAATGCCACTCACTCATCTCACATTGCTTGTGACTGTTCCCCTCCCGGGTTTGTTATATTTCGCTTCTCTCTTGGAAAGTCGCCACAGCGCCTGCCTGCTTGCTCCCCTTTGGGTTTTCGTACCCCTGCTATTGTCACATGTGACGGTAAACAATGCATTTGCATAATATGTTTCTCAACTTGAGCGGGGATTGTTTCGCCCGGCCGGGATGGGATTCTCAGAGGCGAGACTTGTGAGCCGATGTTCGACAGACAGGGTGCAGAGTGCTGCATGGCTTTATTAAAACACAGACTATGTTTGCACGGAGGCAGACTCTGGGGGAAGTTGCGACGCCGTGGTGTCGGCTTCCCCTCCCGACAAACCATTTGCAGTTTTAAATTCAGCCATCAGCGCAAGGTATGACTTCCCTGTTCACAAGTCAATGAAATGAAAACGGGTTGGATTTTCTCATCTGTTAAAGCAACGTATTGTTTAATCTTGAGCGGCAAAAGGAGTTGAAGACTTATCGATCAAACTAGAAAATGTGACATGCTTCGTAATTGGCTTTGAAAGCTAAGAGATGCCGTAGCAGAGTGCCAACCTACGCCCAGATGTGACTGCTCAAAAAAATAACAAAATAAACAATTTGTTTATTTGTCCTTGTGCATACGAGGATGCCATTGCTGGTTCACAGAATAAGAAGGGACTATATTATTTTATCACCTCGAATAAATTTTGAACGCCATGTTGGTTTTCATTTTTCAGTTGTTTGTTAGCTAGCGGAAATTGAAGCAAGCAGCTGGCTTGAGCACACACTCCAATCTGCTCTTACACATCCACTTGCGAGCGAGATAGCCAACGGCAAGCCTCACCAATCCGAATGCTCAGGCTCCGCCCCGGTCATTATGGTAACTCGAGCCGGACTTGCCATTGGCCCAGCGGTCTATGGGGCTATCGGGCTGACTCACTCGCATTAGGTAATCCCCCTCACCCAATTAGCTAATGTTGGCAAAACAAGATATAAGATGCGTCTCGCACCCCGTTGCGCCGTGCGACTGCCGTGAGCAAGCGCACAGCCACCGTGGAGACAAATTGCAGTGAGCACTCCAAACCGGCCAACCCACCGGCACAAATTGACTAGTGGGCGCCGGTTGTGTGTTGGAGTAGCAGATCAGCGCATCTTCAAGCAGCCATGTGGAAGCAAAGGAGCGACATCAGCTGCTGGAGTGTTTTGTCGGAATGAAGCCTCAACCACAACGCTCACCCCTAATGCGCTTCTCCTCTAAGCACCAATGAGCACTGAACAGCTTTGTAAATTTCCTTGGAGACTCCGTCGGCCTCTGCGATTTAGAGGTGGAAATTGGTCGAATCAGATTTGCAGCTCGCAAAAAAAAAAACCCAAACAAAAAAAACCCCACCCACCCTCCTCTTATTTTCTTTCTTTCTTTTTTCCCCTTGCTGCCTCATATCACAAGCGATTAGCCTCGAGGAACAGTGCACGGACAATGCCAACCTGATCAGCGACAAACAAATCTGGCCCATCGCTCATAACATGGGCACGGTGCCTAATTCTGTAGATAAACACGGCTTGAGGAGGTGCTGGCTTCTTGCCTCGTTCTCTGAAAAGGTCAGCGGCCATGGGAAGGCGGGGCGCGAGAATCCACGAGGCACCAATTACTCTCTCCCCTTGCACTTAATAGTCTCGAAAAGAAATGATGCCGACTTCAAGTCATCATTAATGCCGTTTACCGTAATCTTGAAGATGCTGAGCACATCTGGTGAAAAGCAGGGGTAGGCACACGGTTTCACACGGTTTCTTGTGTGTGCTTTAGGGCTTTCCGTCTGATCCGGGACCCCAAAAATGTGAAAATCTTTTTTACATAATAGTGTGGGTTTACAGGACAGCCAAAACTCTAATAATAAAAGCAAGTATCGCTGCAACTAATATTCAGGCTAATAGGCCTATTCCCATATATTTCCCATGATTCGTGACGAGCAGCAGCCCCACGACGGATATCTAGCATGAAGCTCATTACAGAGCATGAAAATGCCAATCAAAATCATGGAATAGAATAACTTTGAACAAGACTATAGTTGCTTATGTGCAAGCAATTTTCATTCCATAATTTGGCGTAGCGATGATAAATACGATAAGGAGGGATTTGCAAGTGTCTGAAAGTGGTGCGGTAAAATATGCATTGGCCCAGTTTTCCATTTTAAATGAGCCTTTTCCTCCCAGTAGAATAAATTCCTCCTTCTTTACGGTATCTTTGGAAACAGTGTGCCTTTAAATAAAGTGAAAGATTGGTTGCTTTATTGGATACCTGATATCTTTTATACTTCTCCACAGGTCATTACGCCGCCGGCATATTTAGCAGATTGGACGGGAGACGCTTCAAAAAGAGCAATCAATCAGAAGTGTGCGTTTTCATAAATATTTTTCATGTCTAAATAACATCCTCCACCTCACGTCTTTGATTACAGTACAATGCCGAATTGAGGCCTTCAGAATGCATTAATGGTCGCCGGATTTGCATTTATATTGGATTTTGGCGTGGAGCATACGAGAACCTGAGATGGAACAAACAAAGAGCATCATATGAAACACATTGGTCGCCCGTAATGGAGTACAAGCGAGAGAATGAGTGATGCCGGTCTGAGCAAAACAGGCTGTTGCGATTGAGCTGCTAACAGAATCAAGCATCGGTACGCATGCGGTGTCGGGAGCTTGCCGTAGGGAGAGACAAATCACAGAACTATTCATCAAAAGTCAATACTAGATAAAGTACTGTAAAATTCAGCCCGCTGAGCGCTCCTTTTTTTGGTTTACAAGCCGCACATATTAGACATACAGTTCATTTGCTGCCTGCTCGAGGTCGCACACATTACGGTAGTGTGACACAGGAAGTAGGCTTTCGACAAAAACGAAACAAGACTTGAGCTAAACCCCAGGAGTTCCGATTGCTCCATTTGTATGCATTACTATTGTGCCTCTGCTAAATTACCAGTTGTTTGATGGTTTAAAATTCCATTGTATGTTGTCAGGAAGCGAGCGAACTTATGATAGATTAATGATGATGGCAGTGATGCTTTTTTGAAAGCATTTTGACGAATAAACAGCTTGAAGCAAGAACACAGATTTGGAGAACTGGTAGCTATTTGCCAAAATAAGCACTGCATGTTCAGGAAGAGCGGAACTTCTACAAATATGCGAGAAAACAAAGCCAATAATGATGCTGGAGGAGGAAACAAGTTGAAACGGCACAAAGTGATACGAAAGGCAGGTGCCATGGTTTGGTCAATTTATTTATTTTGTGTGTGTGTGTGGGGTTGGGGGACTACTTTAAATTTATGAGCAAGCTTTAGATATGCTGCTGCTTGAGTTAAGTGTGTGTGTGTGGGTGGGGGGGGATTATTTAATTTAAGGTGTTTATTAACTAGGAGAAACAGTCAAATGCCCAGATTCATGCCTGTGGTTTTGTGACTTTCAATTTGTCCTAATCTACAGTTATAAACGTTTACAAAGTTAGTATATACATCTAAATTCTGTTACATTTAGTTTTACTATGTATTTAGATACAACAGTGATATCTGTTTTTCTTCATAAATGCATAACAAAAACTAAATTTGGGTGTTTTGGGGGGGCTGGAGCGGATTATTAGCTTTTCCATTCATTCCAATGGGCAAATCTGCTTTGGTATATGAAAACCCAGTCACAGGAAAAAAGTTTTTTCCATGTAATTTCGAAAGGCAAACGTTTTGAATGCTGAATTGTGCAACTCCACTTTGGAGCACATGCTGTACTAAGGCATCAGCTTTGCAAACCATCGTATAAAATTATATAATGAGTATGATGGCGAGGATACTCAAAAATACCCCTAAAGCAACTCAGTCCTGCAGACTTAATTACTAGATCATAGTGACAATCAAAAACCCAAAGCTAGTGGTGACCAATTAGCATAAATCGTCGGTCAAAGTGTTAAGCTGCTCATTTGCACATTGTTGGCTGCGGGTGAGTCGCTGTGTGCGACTTTATCACTGCAGACGTGTCACGAAGATGCAAGTCTACACAAATAGCCCTCTTCTGAGAGTTTCTGCACAAAGTGTGCAGTATTTACATAAAAATGTAAAAAGAATAAACAAATCCAGAAGTGTTTGTGGCAAATGTACATAAATAATAAATACTATATATACAGGAGTATATGTTAAACTGCACACAAATAGATCATATATTTTCTGAACAGAGTGGATGTGTACAACATCAAGAGTAGCTGGTAATGCCGTATTGGATACCATTAAATAAATAACCACGACAACATTGGCGACTAAAAAAAATAAAAAATAAGAAGTCAATGGGGCGATTCCTGTAGGCCGGCCACTGTTACGTGTTTTCTCCATTGTGGATAATGGCTCTCACAAAGGAGTCCTACACTTTAGGAATAGGCCTGTCACATTGCATGTACAGTATTTGAAATGTACCTCCCTATTCCCAGGTGCTTGATTCAATATGTCGTGACAAATGCTGTTATGCAAGCGCATTATGCATTGCGCTAACAGAAAATGTCCTCGGCGTAGTTAATTATGACTAATCAGTCTGCAGATGGGCCTTGAATGAATTAGCCGCACTTGTCATTTGCATTTGAAAACTTTAAACCTTGTTTCAACTTTTTCCATCAAACGCACTTGAACATTTACTCTGTTTCATGCTTGTATTTTTTTTTTTCCCCATGGCTCACTACCACCAAGGTCCACCATTTGTCTCGACTCGGCGTCTCCCATTAGCTGGGATGAGCGGTCCGTAATTGGAAAGCTGATTTGATGGAGTCTGCAATTTTGCGGCGGCCATGTTTAATTCAGCAGGTGTACTGCCGTGGTCGCCGCGGCTAGAGAAAGCGACAGAGAAGCGGGCGAGGTGACAGGAAGTCAGGATGGATGAAAATGGACTGAGGAACACGAAAAGGGAGCGGTGGAGCAGGGGGGCGGGGGGTCCAAGGAAGCCATTAGGGGACGAGACAGGAAGGTGTTAAGTGTGTGTGTGGGGGGGGGGGTGTACTAAGTGATGGACACATGAAAGCAGGTCTGCTGTATTTAGTATCAAACAGATGAAAGCTGGCGGTGAGGTCACGCACAGTGTGAGGAAAGAGAGGCTCACCCACACAACATACACACCGTTTTGTTGAGGTTTTTAATTTTTTTCTATTTACATTTTTTAAATTATTTTATTAAAGCTGTCATTTCATCATGGCTTTGTTTAGAAGATCACATTTGCCGGCTTGTGTAACAAGTTGAGTCATTTTTGGACAAGCGCACAACGGGAGTATTTTTAGCAGTTGAAGAGATAATGGCTGTTTTCAGCGAAGAGGGTGAACCGCAGTCAGCCAGTCACAATCAACACAAGAAATGATGAAAAAGAGATTCCATTTTCGAGACTGCTTCTCCTCAGTGGGCTTGCGGGTGGAGCAGGAGTCCATCGCAGCTGGTGGGGGGTGTTATTGGGACTCTCTTAAGTAGTTTTGTGGGACCCGGTGAAGCAGATTGTAACTGTAAACAATTCTGTTTTTGATCACTTCGGACAACAGCTGCACTTTCGTTGTGTCCTGCATTTCATGCGCTCCCCACGGTGAATGAACTCAACATGTCTTTTTTTTGTCCTTATCTGCTGCGCAATCGGTGCCACTTTGCTTTTGTGGGCAAAAAGCCCCAGCTGTAGGCCGACTAATCGTCAGCAAGCAAGAGGGCCGGCCAATTAGCGACGAACCTGGGGGAGGCGTGAAGGGAAGTGCCGGGGTTAAGCGGCGACTAATTCACCGCGTGGGTTGCTGCCACCTTCCCACGAGACTTTGGCAATCTCCACAAGAGCAACAGAGCACTCAGAGGAGGAGTCGTCGGTTCTCGCCGCCGCCGTCGTCTCACATTAGCCGCTTAATCTGTCTAATATAGTGAAAGAGCATCTGAAATGTACATGTAATAATATTTTTGAAAAAGCTGTCGCGCTGGCCCTGAAGTTAATGGAGTTTGTGTCAGGCGCTGACACTTTAATCCTCAGCCACGGAAGTCGGCCATTGAATTCCGCCATTCCCAGTTTACATTTCCATATTTAAATGTTATATATGGCATTGTGAGCTTGTTAACTCCCTGTTGGAGGTTTTGTGTTATTGAGGTATTTGCTCTAGCAACCTCAACTCGGTAGCACAACTGCTTCACAGTCATGAATAATAATGCGGCGGCCGTACATGAAAAGCAGGGAGAATCTTGAGCTGCATTTTCCATGCATGAAAATTGTAGATGTGTATCATATGCACAGTGAAAACAACGAATGGCGGTCCTACAAGAAAGGCTTTGCCACATAGGCAGTTTAATATTACACTACAGGCATTCCCCCCAATGGCTCAATCCATAATCGCCATTCTTCGGTGTTGTAGGTCCATGTAAATAACTCCTCTTCCCTGTACCCCCTCACCCCCAGAATATACAGCAACACACTATTATATGACATGAATATCATTTATTTCCCGCTAAACATGTTATTCGTTATCCTTGCATTTTCCTTTTCTCACCTCAGCGAACAAAAAGCCGGCCGCGCATCCGTCAGCTCGGCGCGGCAGCTGGTAAACGCATTCAGCTTGATCGCACATGAAAGTGAACGCTGTGTTTACAGCACGAGGCAACATGCCGCACTCTGTATTCGCAACATAAAGAAGCTAGCATAACAAAGTCCGACATTTTCGTTGTTTTGTCGAGAGTACAAGCGACTCAGATGCTCTGTGGGAGGCTCAGAGTATGGACTTTTATTACTTTTGTTTTTGTCCTGTTGGCGTACGTCGCAGAAAACCAGAAACGAGGCAAACTGGCTGGTGGTTACGTGAAAAAAGTGTAGCCCAAAAATTCTCAATATTTTTAGGTTTGTAATTGAGGGATTGGTGGGTCTTGTGCTTTTCAAAACTTGAAAAGAAATAAGAAGAAATAGTCAAGGGCTCACAGAATATCCGCACATATTTGCTCGGTTGCTTAATTTCGCACCTGATGGGTGGGCAGGCACGCCAGAGGCCCACCCGCTTGTATGCAAACAATTAAAAAGTAACATTTTGTTCATTACATTTTATAACATCCGGATATATTTCTTGCCTTGTTGGAAAGGATCACACGTTTTTACATGTGAATCCATGAAATGAGATTTGCTTATTGTGGCCTACTTCAGTTTTAATTTCAATGTACGTCCTGAGACCGACTTGAATTTTTGAACTCAGAATTATGCTAACGTACAAAAAAAACAAAAGCATTGGAATTATGAATGTTTGGCCAACAGTAGCGCTGAAATGTATCCCAGAATTGCAGAGAAGGGCATAATGTGTATCCAGCATCCTCTCTACAGTGACTTTGAGACCCCAAAATGTGTTTTTAATGTTCTGACGTCGAGGCCATTTATATTCATGAAGGCAGACGATGTTTGCAATTTAATGCGTGTGTGTGTTGGAAGCGCAGACAAAAAATTTTGTCGACCTGCTGTGCCTCATCAAACCATATTCGGGTCAAACTGGCCAAAGATGCATTTCTAGGGAGCCTCTAACTTTGAGAACAGAAAAGCAACGCAACTGAATAATTTAAGTGAGATTTTTTTTTTAAAATTCTCTCAAGAAAGTATATGTTGTATATAAAAAGCGATTTTTATCAAGCAAGCCAAAGAGAACACGCAGCCTGATATTGTGCGGGCATTTGTTCTGTTCTCCGGGGGCTCGCACAACAGAGACCTGCTAAGTGGCTCGAGCAAGACACGACATGGATCTCATTTTCAAGCGTGAGAGCTGTGAGGCAGTCGTGATCTTGTACATTTACACCGACCGCGTGTTGATGACAGTACGAGCATGCTATGTATATGTATTATTAGAATGCATGACAACCATTATGGGAAATATTGCATCGACACAAAACATACGTGGTTTGGGGTATATTTAAAGGAGGAGGAAATGCTGTCATTGTTGAATCCACTTCGTCGACAACGCAGCGTCATCAAGTATGTGCCGATCTGTGTCACCAACAAATCTCATTTCGGCTCTGCTTCCCTTTTAGATTTGACATAATGTTGCAGATAGTTTCGTCCAGTCATGGCACGGAAGCGGCTCCGGATCATAACTGAGGTGAGCAAGCAAGTCAGGGGTCAATAAACTCGATGCAGGGGTGGTAATGATCTAGATTAAAAAATAATAATAATCAAAAAAATGAAAATAAATGACTTGCTTGCTCAATTGTTCAGGTATGTCTGAAACCCTTCCACAATTATGATCATAAATTATTCTATACACGTTTCAATACAACCCAACCCGCATAAACTCTTGCAGCATTGCTTCTTTGACCTTTAGGTAATGAGACACAATGTAGACAGATGTAAGGCCACGCGCGATATTGCCTGTCACTCCGATTGCCTGCTGCAATGTTTACTGATGCCGGCACTTGCTTCGCTTGTAACACCTCTACGATGAAAATACATGAATAAAATAAAAACTCCATGGCTGCATTTTTTTGAGGGGGGGATGACAGCGCCGAAGTAAAAATATATAAATCAAGCCCAAGCAAACAGCTCAGGTCAAGCGAAATAATACCTGACCTCTCTCGCTTTGTTTGTGTCTTCCTATTGTTCCCCCGCCTACCCCCTTGCGCACTGTAGCGTGTGATTAAGATGCATTCTATAATATTTGGAACACTTCTGGCCAGATGAATTTCACGGGGGGATTTCACAAAGGCATTTCAATTGCGTCTCTGTCTGTGTGATTTATGGCTGGACTTTGCCTCCTTATTAACATGAAAAAATGTCTCCCCCCCCCACCCCCACACCCCCACCCACCGTTTTTACCACATAATACCTTGGCAGGAACTAGAGTTCGAGGGGTCGACGATTACGGCCGTCTCTTCCTAAGCAGTCTCCGTTATTACTGCCCTCCAGGGAACGTTAACACAGAAAATTGCAATATAAAGTATAATAACGCAATGTTCAAAAGAAAAAAAAAAGAAAAGAGAGCGCCAGATGTTGGCTTGCTTCATCCGCTGTAATTTAGCGAGACAAAAGAGATGTATAATGCAGATTACTAAAACATCTGCTCGGCTGGGAGGCGCTTGACATATTTGCAACATTTGACTCCTGTGACTGGATCAGCTCCACAGCCACTGTATGAAAATGAGTCAGATGTGCAATCAACCACTGCGAAGGCTGCAATTAAAGTCTGTGGAACAAACAAAAAAAAAAACCAAAAAACAATGTTCGTTATGTGCACTCAGAGCAAGAATATTTATTTATTTAACAAAGGGAATAACAATCTATATTAAAAATGTACAACAGTCAACGTAAAGTTCAAAACAACATCATAGGATTAACTTTATATGGATGTTGTAATGAATTAAAATTGATGTCATTGATAAAAAAAAAAAATACACCACGCAGCGTGCCAATGAAGAAATCAGATTGCAGCGTGCTTTTTACTGGGCATGTTAGCGATACATTCTCAAAAGGCCAATATTACCATTTAAATGCTTCATTTTTGAGAATTCTGAGGGTGGGGGGGGTGTGACAGAGGGCTCTGTTGAATCATGGAAATCATGTGCGGTCCGCGGCGTGTCTCTGCACCGGAGGTGCTTTACAACCGCCGTTGGTCACTTCACAGCCAAACGCAGGCCAGTGGCGCTACAAAGGGAGCTCTGTGTCACTGTGGGAGTGATCATAACCAACATCAGCCATGGCCAATCAAAGCGACGCCTCTCATGCGGCGCTCTAATCGTGAACTGAAAGCAGGTGTTCAAAACATCTGTGCTGTGCAGTGGCAATTTGGAGACACCCCCACCTCCTCCCCACACACACACTTTTCAAGTGAGTAAACATACAGGCTGCTTCTATACCACACCCACACACACACACACACACACACACAAAAGACTCTTAAAGACAAAGAAAAAGCTTAACAAGCATGTTAAAATAGCAAACTAATCAGCATTGTCATTTGGACAGTGGATAATGAAAAAAGCCAAAGGAAAAAAAAAAGCTAAATTTGAGCAGCGTTAAACAGTCAATGAGTTAGCAGCCTCTTTTAGATTCTCTGTGGCCCACACAAAAAAAATCGTACACAGAAAATCAGTGCAAAAGCAAAACATCCACAGTTTGATGGCCACAAGTTGGCATGATCTTTTGTATCAAGTGGCACCGAACAAAGACACACAAAGAGCACAATTTGTGCACTCATCTAGTCAATGGCATCTTTTGTTTCAAGTGTCACAAAAAAGCGACAGAACACCCCCCGTCCCCCAAAAAGAGCAAAATGTGAAGGGTTCGCCTGCGTCATCTAGATCAAGTGTCGCAAAAAGAAAAATGCGCAGAGTGAGGCGGTGGGTTAGTTGATGGCGTCATCTTTTGGAGTGTCACAAAAAAAGTCAAAGAAAAAGCAAAAAAAAAAATTGGACTGTTGCGTCTGGCCAGTAGTCAAAAAACAAAAAGCCACATAAAGAAAAAGCAAAAAAGAAACATTGTTTTGCATTATTAGGACATTTTAAATGGACGTCACCGTCTTTCAGCATTCGCACTTATCAGACGTCCCGTTAACAAAACCTTTTCATGTAAAAATAGTTTGACAAGTGATGAGACTGTTGATCGTAGCTAATTATCTCTGCCGTATTCACGCAAATCTGACATGCATACTGTACTTAATGCTCCTTTACTTTGCATGTCGAAAGTCGCTTTTCTCCCCACAGAAGCGTTTTGTCAATGTGACAGTACACTTGATTTTTTTCCTTTCTTTCTGCACGCGAGACGACAGCCCGAGCCGACTTTGTCGTTCTTGTGTCCGCCTCTCGCGGCATTTTGAAGTATTAGTCAAGTCATCCTGAACAAATAGGTGGTGGAACAAATGGCTTCAAATGAAAGGTTCATCCCTCATCAAAAGCATGAAACCCGACGTTGTCATTTGCGACAGGAAGCGTCGTCGTTTTCACCACGCTGGCGCAAAACCCATACAACACGCGGCCGACTCCATTAGGGCTTACGTTTCATTAAGCTTCGCTTAAGTGAATTCCGCACTTTGTCCTCCATGTGCGTCATGCAAAACAAATATATGCTTTTCTTCTTTTGTCTGTGCCCCCCCCCCCCCCAAAAAAAGTCCCAGGCAACACCGTAGTTGGACTAGTTTGCCCTCTGAAGCTTTTTTTTCTGTGTTTTTCATGCAAAGGCACAATTAAGAGAGCGCAGTGAAAAGGAACACCACGTTGTGTCAATGTGTTGTTTTTTTTCCCTTTTCCTCATTACTGAATTGAAATATTATTTTGGGGAAAGCGCAAGAGGAGGCTGATTCAGTGTGGCCCACTGAAGTGAATGGAAATGCAATTCATCCGTTGCAGCCCCAGAAGGAACTTATTTGATTCTATCGGTAGCCGTGTGCTGTTGAAATTAAATATAGTCCAATAAGCGAAAGCATACTTTATTATACAAAAATAACGCTATGCAAATCACTGTATGCAAAACGTATTTGCCCTTTCACATATAGTAAAGTCATTTTTGCAAATTGTTTTCCATTGTGGGGCAGGGCAGCCATTTTAGGGTGGTGGTAGGTTGAAAAATTCATTTTGTTGAAATTGTAACAAAAACTTCAACCAGATATTTGTGCGTATCTCTAATGATACCAAAACGATATTAGTATGGGTTGAACGCAAACTAAGAATAACAAATAAAAATCAATCCAAAAGGATGTCAAAAGTCTCTTTTTTAAATTTTATTTACTTGACAGCCATCAACGTTAACAAAGTCGGCAATAAATCAAAAATAATCACATTTACATTAATTACATTGACTGCAACTGTGCTTTCATGAGAAATAACAATTTTATGCAACAGCAGTTGGTCAGCAGTTGCGGTCAGGTCGATGCAGCTCATTGCATCATCTGATTCACTTGTGAAAAAACAAAAAACATGTCCCTCATCCTAAAACAGCAGAACCCACTCTTGAAGACATCAACATCAATTCCAAGTGTGAGTGTGACAAACATTTTAAAACATTTCACTGCCAGAAAATCTCCACCCAATTAAAAAGGGAAAATGGCTCAGCAGGACTCAAAGACAACATGTTTCTGGAAGCCCAAAAGCAGACATCAGAAAAAGAGTCAAGAGCCTTTGAGGGGAAGGGTAAAAGAAAAAAAAAATCTTCCTGTTTACTCGCTATAATAAAAATATCAAAGCGCTTATTTTGGACAGTTCCAACCTGGGCTTCATTAGACTGAGCATTGGATCAACAAAGTTTTCACTCGAGGAAAACAACAAACGTTTATGATGGGTGGCGGGGGAGCAAACCAAAATGTGACATGCCGCTATAAACCTTGTGAGGGTTATCAGAACTCTACCGACTTTTATTTGAAGCCGACAAGATGTCGTCATAAAAACCGACGGTGTCACAGTCTGCATTTAAAAAAAAGGTGAGTTAAAAGAAGCTGCGCATGAACAAAGTATCTCACAAAATAAAATTCTTGGCGCTGTGCAAGTACACATGTCGAGATCTGGGCGGTGCTCACAAAGCTGCATGATAATTCATTCAAGGATAAAGAATGATTTCGATCGTGCGGTAGTGAAGATATCACAGTACATATTCCGTTTTTTTGGGGGGCGTATTGACATAACTACACGGATTATAAGTGCCTCTGTAAACAGACACAATGCAATAGACTAATGCAAGAGCGAACCGATGCTTGTTTACTGCCGTTAGCTCATGATCCAAAATGCTAACATTATTCGAAGCATCCGAGCGTCGCTGGCTAAGCTAACAGGACTCGCCACAAGGAGAGGCACTACTGCTCCGTTCTTAACAAGAACAACATGATGATCTCAGCTGTGAGAACTTGACATACGGCCACGCTAACCTCTGCTATGAAAGCACGAAGGTGCCGAAAAACGTCGGAATTCAAACAGTGATTCAGAAAATTCATTTTGAGATCCGCTATAAAGTGTTTTCACCCATAGACGCTCTAAAAAGCAAAAATTGGTCAAACGCCCATCTATGTGGCAGACCCAAATGACTGTTTTTGACGAGTGAGGTAAACGCCTGCGCATGACTACAATATACATAAATACTGCATGCTACCTGTTTTTCATAGGCCAGAACAGAAGCACATTGTAAGCGGTCTCTGATCTTATTCTTGTTTTTGCGAGACGTCCTGAGAGCAAAGCGCAAGAGGCATTCCCATGAAATTCCCAGACAAAAAGATTACCAGTGAGATTTGAGCATTGTCCGATTGAATTCAATCATTTATTTACCCTTGTCATCCTGTAAATTCTCCGTCACCCACCGATGCAACGTAAACCCCCGCCAGTTTCAGGAACCCCGCAAAGTAATAATCACCTATGTTCCAATTCCCTCCCTCCCATGCAGCCGGCCGTGCCATTCGTCTCCTTTTTACGTGCGGCGATAGGTCATTAAAGTGGTCTTGGAGCTGTGAGGTAAAGCACTGAATCATGTCTCCCCGTTCCATCTGCTGGCATGCTTAATCTGGGGCACAGGGGCCGCGGCGCATATGGCCGCCGTTTAAGGTTTTATATAACTGGCAGCCAGTGGGATTCACTGGAAAAGAATTAGATGACAGTGAGCTCTACATGCACTAATACTTGGCGAAACAAACTATAAATGTATATTTATACACCCACTGTGTTGGCCATTCCTGAAGAGTAAAGTGAAGTTCGTGATGTATGGACATGGTCATCTCACTTTAACATAGTATGAAAAAATTGACTCTTCCATTTTTGTTATGCAAATGGTTACGTCTGAGGGAGTACCTCAGGGTCCGGCATTAAGCCTTTTGGAGTAGCGGCCTCATGGGACCACCATGAGACACGTTGTGGTGGCCTTGCCCGAAACTGCACAGGCCCTGCATATTCATGACAATACGATAAGGTAGAGTGACTGTTTGGATCGGATAATGTCAGAATCTTTTGTAGAAGACACTTTGGACCAAATTGACTCAAGGACTGTGTGACTTTAGCGTGGCACGGGTGGCATCTAATTTGCAAAACCCGCGCATATGGGGAACTTCACTAACTGTGCTTTACAGCAGATTGTGTCTCAATGCGCTGGTGTAATTTCCGCATATTTAAATGAATATGCATATTTGGTGGAAAACTGCCCACCTCCATGCAAATGAGCCTCGTTGATAAACAACATCTAATTCGCTAACAGCAGCGCTAATAGCCACGCGCGGTTTAAGTGAAGCAAATAACGTCCTCAGAAAGCCGGTGTAAACTCGGCGGAGGCCTGATCATGGCGGCAGTGAGCGGAACACGGAGAAGGCTTCGTCACTCCCCCAAAAAATGGAGGCAATCGTTTTGATATTTTCCCGAGATTTATTTGTGGTCACGAGTCGAGACGTGCATGTGAATTTTGGTGACGATTGATCACAGTGTCCTGAAAGTCCCGTTCGCTCTTCCTAATTCAGGAAAACCAAGCTAACTTGCGTTTGGGAAAATGTCAACTTTTACTTCCTGATTGTCGTTCTTCTGCCATGGGTGTTCTTGGTGCGAAGCCAACATTTAT
The DNA here is from genome assembly GCA_026261675.1 of Hippocampus mohnikei. Classification (NCBI taxonomy): domain Eukaryota; kingdom Metazoa; phylum Chordata; class Actinopteri; order Syngnathiformes; family Syngnathidae; genus Hippocampus; species Hippocampus mohnikei. The sequence continues at coordinate 5,076,961 of JAKGUB010000344.1, forward strand.
ACTTTGCAACAAGCTGGGCAAATCAGGGCAAATTTGCAATCTGCTGCCAAGCTTTTGTGGGCGTGTTTGCACTCTGTCATGAGGGCAATTTCCTTTGTGAGTAGGACGTTAAGAACGGAGAAAAGCGCGGCTGCAAATGAAACGCAATTGAAGGCGTGATCAGCAGCAGCGGTTCATGCTTTGTGAATTTGGCCCCTTTTTTTTTCTTTTTAATTATTCTTGTTTCCTTTTGCCTTTGTTTTATGTATTCCCGTACGTCTTTTCACATTGTGCTGGTCACCGCATGCCTTTTTTTTTTTCTTTGAATCTCTCCGGTCCTTTTTCGGTATGCTAATGGGGAGCGCTGCCGTGTATTTAATTAGTTGCGTCTTGTTCCCGCACAAAAAGCACACACACTGAGCGGCATATGTAAGTAGAAGGAAATAATGAGTTGCATGTGATGTTTGTGTTTTATATATTTCAAAAGGTAATAAGTAGTGTTTGGTTGTCATTCATTTCAAGAATAAGTTCAAGCTGGTCATAGGAATTGGGCATTATAATCGATTCATTGGTGATTAAGAACGCTGTCCAATTAAGGAGGGGGGGGGGGATGACACAAAATACACAATCCTAAAAATTCGAGCACCGCTCCTGCGGGAATGAGAAATGCCGGCGCTGTGTGTCATTTTGCACATTCTGCAGCCAGATAATGCTCCATCCAATGGCGGCTTCTTACCTGAATGTCTAATCATGCTGAGACGTTTTAGTTCCCGAATATGGCAGACGCGAGCTATTGACTCAATGACAGTGCGTCTGCTTTAGCGCTTCAACATGGCAGACAGCTGTAGAAAACCTGGCACTTTTATCCTCGGGCTTATAGGTGCTCTGCCACGGCGTAACGGAGATTTCTCTATCTCTTGTTTCTTTGACGCGCGTCTCGGCGCTCTCATGAGTAAACGCCGCCAAAGCTCTCCCACGCAAATATTTTGTAAGCTCAATACGCCAGATACATTTGTATGTTTTTCGCTGCTGTCAAATATGATTGTTGTCAGCTTAAGGGAAAGTTCAGCAAAGAGCGATGGCAAAAGTGGAACATTTTAAACTTAGCCAAGAAGAAATGAAAATGTCTGATGCACTGCTTTGACCTTTTGTGAACAGATTCTGAACCTCAAATGTTTGGAATTCTTTGACGATTTGAACTACGCGAGCGCCAAGGGTGCAAGGTTTTCAAAGCTTGTTGTTTGGAATTCATTCGATGAAAGTCTGCATAGTCGCTGTTCACCGTTTGCGGAATCATCTACTTGTGGATTTTTTTGTCTTCTTTCTTTGAATGGGCAACCATCATCTTCTATTTGACTTCAGGTTGCCATCAGTCTGACTTTCTCAACTCAACTTTATTTTAGCACTACTCAAGTTGACGAACAAGTCAACATCTATGGACCAAGGCCAAAACCATTGGAAGCCACGTCGGGTGTTATTTGCTGATGTCGTCGTTTTTTTTCTTGTGTCGCAGGGAATTTGCACGTTGGAAGGTGAGGAATACAGCGATCGAGAGGCGGGACCTGATCCGGAACCCCGTGCCGCTCATGCCCGAGTTCCAGCGCAGCGTCCGCCTGCTGGGCCGCAGACCGACCACGCAGCAGTTCATCCACACCATCATCAAAAAATATGGCACCCACATTCTCATCTCGGCCACGCTGGGAGGTAAGACAGCGTTGCGTATATTTCATGTTTTTCATCATTTGAGGAAATGCAATCTTGTGAGCTAAGCGACGCTATATTTTGGCCATACTATATCAGGCTTGGAAAAAACCCCATTCCGATTCATTCCTACGTAGGCTTTTTTTTCCGTCCATTGTCTTTTAACCTTGCGGCCATTTTGTCCCAAGTCGCAGGTCGATACACTTGTTACAATCTCACTCTTGGTATTGGCCATTAAAGAACAACGTTAGAGAGGACAATAAAGGTGCTCAGCAGGCTAGTAATCAAGAAGAAGAGGCTAATTCTCTGCGCGGCCACCTACACTTTTATGCTCTCAAGAGTCATTATTATACACCGGGGTAGGGAGGAAGTGAATTTTCACAGGCAACTTAAATTTCACTGGTCAAGTGTAAAGAGTGCCATTAGTGGTCGGCCCATTTGAGTCAAACCAAATGGAAAGAGAAGAACGGTTGTATCGATTGACATTCTTGGGCGCATATGCGGCATATTTACTTAATGATCGTTTCTGTCCGTCAAATGGCACTTTGCTGTCTTTTTCTCACCACCCCCCTACAGAGATGGCCATTATCCCTTTTCTGTTCAAAATGTGACATTTACATTTTGTTCCATTGCTACGTAAGATATATTTGCCATCACACTTTACATTTTACCTGCTGAATTTTGACTCCCAACTATTTTATTTTTTTATGATTATTGTGCTCGAGCTGCAAGTCTGAAAAAATATGCACAAACCGCAGGACAACATGGGTTGTTTTTTCACAGTGAGGCGGCTCCTTTTCATTTTTTTATTGAACTTTTATCAAGGTAAGGCTATTGGGAACAGATTCTCTTTTGCATGAATTGGCAATGAAATAAAGCGCAACATAAGCAAATAGAAATCGATAGACGACCAACTATTGTGTGACGTAGTTACCCGATGACACTCCAACTTCTTCGAGTGACAATTTTTATTTTTATTTTTTGCTTTTGTTTTGAACCAAAATGGTGAAACTCTGGTGAAGTGAGGAAAAAAAAAAAAGAGAACCATAGCGGCAGATGCACTTTGAGCTGTCGATAAATCAATCCGACACCCAAATACAAAATGAGTACACTCGCAAGAAGCGACATTAGGTTTTGTTTTGTTTTCACGCTGTGCCTTTCTTTATTAAAATCAGGTCACAAAGGGCTGGAACAGATGAATTCATGAATTCAATAGGGAGAATTAATTCACCAATTTGGTCAGGGAACAAATTAAATTTGAAAGTCAGCCCTCACTGTCTCGGATGAATGACAGTTGGTCAAAAACTTATGAATTACTGAGTGTTTCTACTTTATTGGTACGTTTGGCCTTTATCTGACCTGAAGCGAAAGTTCAATCGGGTGCAAATGCTTTACCGTTGCCACTGAAAGAGAGACGATGGGGGCCTTTGACGGCTGCTCTTTAGAGGGGTGAAACCGGAAAGAATTTCAGACCCCAACAGTAAAAACGATACCCCCGGTAAGGTATGTGGTCATAACTGACAAAACTATGAAAGCGGCGCTACGTAAATGTTCCACACTCCACTCTGGTGCTACACCCTTAGCGGCGGAGAACAGAAGCTCGCAGTGTATTTTACGGCGCTCTTTTCCTGTGCTCCCCACCACACAGAGCTTTTTGGACGGCGAGGGATTTACTGCACAACTGGGCCGGTATATAAATGCGAGGGTCTGCTAGCGCTATCAAATTTACTGTGGAGGGCGGGTCGGCTATTGCGCTCAAGCTGTTTCAGATGCACCATATTTCATCAAATCGTTTCCATAGTTTCGTAGACGCGATGACCCAATTAGTCGCCGGGTCTGCCATCCACCTAACTCATCGATCTAAATAGCTCGTTGCTACCGCCATTGCTATAAAATTTTTTTTTAAAAAACAGTAGCGCTGAATCACATCAGCATTCTTGCAGATGAATTGAAGCGTGGCGTCATGCTTATCAAGATGATGTTTTGCGATTTTTGGAGACCGCGCCTGTAGCGTAGATCAACCTTCAAAGAGATGCTGAAATGTGCTCGCTCCACAATGTGCTGTGCATCCATGTCATATTCCCGCAGCGAATCGTTTTGTTTTGTCTGCCCGTTTTTGTTTTTTGTTGTTGTCGTCCCTTCCAATGGGCAAGGGGCAGTGACGTTTGTCCGTTGTGAGCTTAGTCCATTTGAACTTCATGGCTAGCCAAAACAGCAGCGCCAGTCCATTTGATTTCACTTTTACCTAAGATCGCTTATTGTGTAGTTTTGACTCCTCCCGTTTTCCTCTCAGCACTAAAACGGTTCTCACGTGGACAGTAAGAGCTGAGGCCACTTAAAATTCTGTTGCTAACTGAAACAGCAGTGCCCATCCGAGCACGTAAACAGTCCCCGGTGTGTTCTGATTGTGTGGTTGCTGCACAATGTCGTTGCCTTGATGCTCCTCCGCATTTTCCATCATACCCATTTGTTTCTGACTCCACTTTGAAGAGAGACGCATCGTGATGTACCGTACGGGCAATATTGTACACAACGAGTGCATCCTGACTAATGGACGCCCCCATCTCGCCCAAATAAGTAGCCACCATCTACGCTGAAGTCATTATAGAGCTCTCATATGTCGGTTATCATGCCGTCTACTCACTATGGTTTCTCTTTGACGTTGTGCAAAATTTTCCAGGAAGTGACGGTAAAGAAAAAGGCGCACAACTGGAACGGCAGCATTTTCTCCCTCATAAGGGCTGCTAGGAATAAAAAGCGGGTCAGGAGGGTGGGGGTGGGGGGGCATTTATCTGACAGGTCGCCCAGTGGAACTTAAACGCAAGTGATTGATTCAGAGCGCCGAACCTGTTGAACACAATGAGCGGGTTGTCAAGTAGATTACTCCTTTAGCGTGAACAAGCAGCACAATATAGATTTCGGCTGAGGGGAAAGAGAGTGAAAGCGAGAGCTCATTCCACTTCCCTCTCGTAAAGGCGCAACCTATGATTGGATCCGAGGTGCTTTCGTTGGCGACGGTCCTCTGTGCTCAGTGGCACGCTCGCAGAAATGGTTTATTGAAATGGCTCGGCTGGGGTCGCGGGGGATTGTTTTGCGGGAACGCAGTGGAACTGATTTTGTGGGGAGGTGAGGAGGAGCTGGCAAAAGCAGTCCGCACCGCACGCTGCGACTTTTTGGCACGTCACTCACCGCTCTCAGGTCTTGGTGTTTCTCGGCGGTCAGCTTGAAATTCTCATGGACGGGGTTGGACATTCGGGTTAGATTTGTACGACACAATTCAATTTTTATTTATTTTTTGTGATAAAGGCTCATTTCACGTTCTAAACTCTGTAAATGTCAGTGCCCCTCAATGTGTTATGATGAATGTTGAGCACTTAATCCAAGAAATAATTATTTTCCTTAAATTTGAAGAGAAAAAAAACCCGACTCAGTTTTCTCATTATAACAACTGAAAAAAAACCCATGTTACTTTTTCCTGATATATTAAGACTTTATACGTATCACAACATCCACTCCACACATCAGCGTCACATAGAATCTGTGTGCCTCTGCTTGGATCAAATCCGCCAAGCTCACGTTACACCACCTGCGCTACAACTTAGACCTGATCTCACCTAGTCTAAAGTCCAGTCGACTTTCTGTCACCTAACTGTCAGGTCCGCCAGGACGTGTAATCGAAAATGTCCTCAGTCTGGAGAATTGCCCGAGGGGCAATGCGGTTTGACAAATTCTCAAACACAATGAAGTAGACTTGCCCCGGCATGAAAATGAAGATGCGCTAGTTTTTGCCTACGGTCTCTATGCTCAAATATAGGGAGTACGGCAAAAAGTATGTCTTTTAGAGACATCTAAAAGGCTTTGTTCACGAGAGGGGGGAAAAAGCTCAAATTTGGCTCAGTTAACAGTCTGTGCGCACCCCATTTCAGTAACTCAGCAGGACCTTGAGGGGGGAAAAGGAGATTTTGTACTCCAACCGGGCACCAGACTGCTCGTCTCGGTCACCGTAAGTGACCAATTCACACGTATCGCTCACGGGCAAATAAAGCATTCGAGGGCGCCGTAGATGTGAGCGTGTGTGACACTCTCCAACATGGCCGCCGGCGTGTGCATTTGCCTTTTTGTTGAACCGCAATCTTGGAAAGAGGGAGGTCACGTGAGCCCGTGGGATTGCGGCGGGGCTGTTTGCCTGTTTACTCCTCGCGCTCGTCAGAATGAGATGTGGATAAACAGGATGTTTTATAGAATGAGCAAAGCGCAAACCTTTTGAGAATGTGTCAACAAACAAATGTATGACATGCAAATCACCAGCGATTGCCGCGCGGCGGGTAAATATTTGGACGTGTTACGGCTCAGTGCATTCACATTTCACACCCGTGGAGGAGATGTCGTTGGTGTGCGGTCTTTTTCCTTTTCAGGTAAATTCAGCCAGATATTCTGAAATATATTTATCAGCTATTTTCTCAGCCCCCCCGCATCTCTGTACAGGCAAGCCCCCCTTTGGCTTGGGTAGAGAAAAAAAAATCCCGGAGCCGTCCCTGCAGCTGGCCTTGTGGGGTGAATTTGAAATGTTAGTTGAAGCATTTTTTTCATCACGCTCGCCAAGACGAAGTGAAGGTGCAGAGACTTTTTGTTCGTGAGCATAATCAAATGATGAAGTGTTACCTGATTTCAGCTGTTTGAAACCCCCCTCCCGTTAGCGGAAAGTCTTCTATCTCAGTAAACGCAAAGTTGTAGTGGAAGTTTAGACGCCGCTCATTAGGTGCACTTGATAGGCTGCAAAGTACCAACAGGCGAGAGGAGCAAGGCCACTCGCGCGCTGACGTCTTTTCACCGTGTGTACTTTTCTTTCTTTATCAACGAGATGACAAATTGGTCACGTTTACACGGGATGAAATCACTTTTTCATAATGGTGGCGAGACGCATCTAACCTTGGACTTGTAACGAAGAAACTTTCCAAGAGGAATGTGCTGAATGCCCCCCCACCCCATGTAAATAGAAACTTGTGGCGCGGCAGTAATGTGGGTACATCGTATACACTGCATACAATGTATCGGTCTCATGAGCAAGTCGGGGAGTACACGGACGGTCCTTGTGCCCGGTTCTTTTCACTTGATTAGTACATGGGTGATGCATTCAGTTGACTTGCTATTTCTGTCATAGCATTGTCCCCGCGCATGCATAGACGGCCTTCGCTGTATGGACGCTACTCCTTTCACCGACGTAATTCCATCTGAACAGAGTAAAGCTGGGCCCTTTCTGGCAATTGTGTTGATGCCAACTGGGGATAAAGCGGCAAACACGTGGAGTTTGTTCCTGGAAAAATGGGGCATCTGGTTTCTCCGGCTAAATGTTGCCTGTAGTTTAGTTGTTTTTTTTGTCTTTCATCGATAAGCATGAGTGGAATGACTCTCACAGAGATGACAGTTTTTTTCCATTGACTCATTCATCAGCTGTGGAAATCACATTTCCTCCCGCCCTTAAGATGATAAGACTCAGTGACCAAGGTCGAAACATTGACATAAAACGGAAGAAAATGTTTTGTCAGCGTTGCATCTTACCCAACTGCAGCACGATATTTGTTTCTAGGAGTAGATCAAATCTTGATCAATAGTTGATCTAGACTGAAAAGCATAAAAAAAGTACAAATGGTAAATCACATCGATCATGTTCAGAAACTAAGGCTTGATTTAAAGTAGCCTCATCTTTATGCGCTTGGCCGGATCGTGATAACCGGGTCCTCCCCGGAACGGGCTACCGTACAAAAAAACTCATTTATTCCGCCTGAGCCACGCCATGTAAAAATCCACACGCTTGCTTAAAACTAACGTTCTATATTCCCTTACAGGGGAGGAGGCGCTCACAATGTACCTGGCCAAAAACAAGCTGGACAGGAAGCTGGCCAACGCCACTCAGAATGTGGAAGCCCTCCACCAGCTGGCCTCCTCCTACTTCATCGACCGCGACGGCACAATGAGGAAGCTGCACGAGATCCAAATCTCCACCAATGCCATCAAGGTTGGTTGCTCATTAATAAAAAAATGTTTACCATTTGTTGAGTAAAATAGTCGCTTGATGCCCAAATGCTCATCAGTACCCTTATTAACCAGCTAATAATCATAACTGGAGTCGGCGTCATCAACATGGTGCCCGCGGGAGCTTGTGAGCCCCAGGGGTCACTTTAGTAACCCGCGAGCATGTTATTGCATGATTCCTCAAATCTGGAGGCAGGAGGGAACAAATAACACGCTGTAACTTATTGCCCCCAGCATCTACCCTATCATGCCACACATACGTAATGCACTTTTTCCAGGTAGTGAGCTACTGTGAGGAAAAGACTGGAATGCAATGCATGCAGCTTTATGTTGAATAAATAATACTGCCCGGGGCCCCAGAACAACAGGCCGCCTCTCTTCAATGACCTTGCCGGTTATTTATTTTTTATATTTTGAAAAGCAATACCATGAGTATTAAAGTTCCATGTGTCACCGCGATATGATAAATTATTCCAGAAGGGTGGCTTTCGGTGCTTCTTTGACCACAAACAATGGTCAAGTTGGCCAAAGCGAATGTGAATTTTTCTCATTTTCGCATAATTCACCACATACAAATCCACCTTGATTCAAAATGTGTCCCAAGGTATGAATTAGTTTCACAGTAATTTAGTTGAGGACGGGAGAAACTTTGCTTTTTTTTTTTCCTCTTTATTTTTAAAGTGAAAGCAATCATCGCTCGATGGAATTACATACCAGCGCCGTACAGCAAGCTGTTTATTTCAAGCCCTGGCGCTCCAAATTATTTTGACTTATTTGGCTTTCCAGAGTCCCGCAGTCACATAATTCTTAGATGGAATGAAACTCCAAATAGACTGAACAACCACAGAGAAAATGAAATGTCGCACTTCTTGCTACTTGTAATCGCCCTCCGTGAATATAAATCACTTGAAATGTTTGAATTATCAACGCTGCGTCAAATGGCGTGCTGGAGAAAAAAAAACAAGTGAACATCGGCTTGAAATCACTCATCCCTGTGCAATATGGTCAAAATGACAAGAGTTCAAAGGAATTATGAAAGCCGGCATGCAAACCTTTCGTGACTCTGGATGGTCTCTTTCAGCTTTCGACAGCATATTTTGTTTACAACAGCGTGGTTCTCACATTAAGTCATGTAAATGAGCTCGGCAATAGCAAGCGTCATACTTCATCCACATGTTCAATTTTTCACGTGTTTTAGTTTGGCGTTGGCTGCAAACTTCCTAAAAGGTATGTGAAATAACAGTTAACATTGTTCTTTGGGTGGGGGGGCTAATTTGAGTCCCTCGAGGCTAGTGAAACTTACAAGCAGTGATGAAGACCCACACACAGGCGTTATCACGGCCGTGGCGGCATGCTCCGCCCACAATTAACGGCTCTGAAATTTGGTGGCCCGGGTCCTTGAAAACGTTTTCGTGCAACCTGCGAAATCCGTAGAATTTTCGAATTGAGTCGTGCGACACTAGTCAAATTGGTTTCCGGGGATTTTTTTTCCTTTTCTTTTCTTCATGCCCTCCCCTGAACGTTCTGTACATTTGCGGTACACATTCTTCCTTTGGCACACCTCAACGACCCCAAGTTGTACCCTTTTGGAAAAGCTCGCTAACGTGCTTGAATTGTGACCTTTTCAAATAAAAAAAGTCGCCGTGCACTTCAGACTGCGTGCACGACAACGAGTTGAAATTTCTCATTTTTTCTTGCGACTGCTTTTCTTTGTTATGCCATCAGTAGTTTAGTGCGCCACCGCACTGTAACCTTCCTCCTCAACTCCTCATCCCAGCCCTTTCATTCACGTCCTTAGCTTTTTTTCCGGGGCCGGTGAGTGACAAAAGGATTAAGGCGCCGTGGCAGATGAGAGTGCAGGTAGCGACGAGTCGAGCATGGCCAAATTAAGCAAACCTGACAGCGAATGCTGAGTCAGTTTCTGAGGGAAGGCAAGACTGGGAGCGGTGTCGAGGGAAGGTCGGGATGGCTCTTAGACAAGATGCGGCGGAGTGGACGGTGCGCTTGTCTGCGTGACAGACATGCAGCGTATGTCACCAGGTGAGACTGGTCTGATTTTTTTCCTTTTTTTTTTTTTTTTTTTTTTTTTTAGGAACAACCGCTCGAGGTCGTAGAGCTATGATTTACGAGACGGCACGTCTCGACCCCTCAGATATCATCACATCTGCCGCGACGTAATGACTCATTTGTAGCTCCTGCTGGAATAGCTCTTCCTGCCCAAGCAGGCTAATGTAGCAGCGATGCCGATTTTCTGTGCAGATAGACAAAACACGGCTGTGTGCCGAACACAGCAGCTCCTTATGGTTGTGTTTTGTCTTCTACTTTCACTCTTGAGAGAGTGCCAGTAAGACACATTTAGATGGTTGGCAGAATTCACCGCTCAGTTTGATTTTACAGGAGATTCCTTGTAAATTGGCAAATATTTTCACCGCGAGAGACAAATGCTGAGGACACACTGTGAAGCCTCGTTTCAAGGCAGACTTGTTTTGAAAATGGCTCGGTTTTTATGATCTGGACGGGCGTTGTGTGGAAGGATGTGAATAATTTATTCATCCTAAATTGATTTGGGTATGATACGACTGAGCCTTTTGCAAATTTTGCCCCCCCTCCCCAAAAATTGACTTTTAATAAATTTATTAACGGTTGACTTATTACACATTGACCAATATAATCAAATCTCATGTGATTTATAGTCAAGTAAATGGGCCTATGAACCATAGATAAATTATAAACCCGCTCCCCCACTTTCCACCCACCCTCAAGAAAGGAGACAAATGCACTTTGCATCAGATCACGGTGTGCGAGCATTGCATGAATATAAAACACGCATAGCCAACTATATTATTGCAGACATAACATAACCCAAATTTAATCTCAGTTTATGTGCCTTATAAAACCACTCAACGATGAATAACGGTGACAGGAATTGCTGTTTTCCGCTCAGGTCGCAGACAAGAGCGAAAGTGATGCGAAATGTGCAGGGGAAGCAAAGTCCAGCCCGCGGATCTATAAACACGGGGAACAAGGGCTTTGCTCCTCCAATATTGATTCAGTGTGGCTGTGGAGCTGCTTTGCAGTGCAAACTTACAATCAGGATGAAAAGCATGTGTCAATACGGCCAAAATGTTGGAGACGTTTCCTGTCGACGCGCAAGCCGGTTGAAGCGAGTCGATTTTCTTCCGCTGGGACGGCGCGTGATCACAAAGCAAAGCTATGTGCTTTATTTTGGTGAAACCCCATTTGTGCAGAAGTCCTTGGGTGATTTTGAGGTGTCCTTTTATAATATATATAATATATAATATAATAGACTACCTAGTCTACCCAATTTTGTGTTCATTGATGAGATTAATGCCGAGGGCAATTTTATTTTCATACTTTGCATGGGGCGCTTCTGAGTTCTTATGTGCATTTTTTTTCCAAGATGAGTGAACATCATCAAGACAAAAGTGAATATTTTTTTGGAACGAACCAAGTGTTAACACCCTTAGCGTAAGAACATATTTTATGACCAACGATTAAATCATCATTAAAATGCTTTGTTCTGACAGGATTTTAGGTCCACCTCCTGAACAGAAGTACAAAAAAAAACATTTTTTTTTTACTCTGAGTTTGTCGTGCTATAAATTTTAACGGAACACAGAAGCTGATGTAAATTCATCAACTCTTACCATCTGATGTCGAAGACAGCAGATGCTCTCCTTGGAAATGAATGCACATTGCCGCCGATGGTCGGACACAAGCTGGTGACTGCACAATCCCCCTTCAGCAAGATGGTCACTGATGGTTTGCCGCCAGCTTTCTTGTTGGCTGGCAGCCTAAGAATGCACAAGTGAGTCTGATGATGGATCGGTGCTTCATCTCAGAACCCAAGCGTAGCGTATTTACCAAATTTATCAGGAAGTAAAACATGGAACGTATTGTTGCTGTCGGATGACAAATGTGTGTAACTTTTTGTTTTTTTGCTGTTACAAAAAAATCACACCACTGCTACTAGATGTAGGGGGGGTGGCATAGTAAGCCATGAACTGCTCAGTAAGAATTCAGTCAATTGTATGGAATTAATTGTAAATTTCCCACCTCTTGAATCAGTCTCGGCAAATTGACATAGAAATTTGCAGCGAACAGCAGACGCGCCCTTAATTAACCCTTCATTTGAGGTGTGAAGAATATAAAAGTAGTTATCGGAATGTGTTGTCAAAAAAGAGAACAGTTAAAAGAATAAGAAAATGTATCATTCATTTCTGAAAATACATGAAAATATACTTTCATTTCATTTCATTAGAAACGTGACTTGCAATCATGATTTTTTTGTTTTTCTTTGTGTGTCTGGATGCCCTCTGGCGCCATGCCGCCTCTCATGGGTCAGTCTTGGTACTGCAATGGCCATCTGACAAAAAGAAGGAAAATCCCATTGGCCCTGAGAGATCCATAAAGATATTTCGAGAATCTGGATTGCATTTTAATCATTACCGGTAATTAAGATACTTAAAAGAAAAGAAAAAAAACCAGCAGGCGATGTGTGTCCTCTGGGACGATGAGCGACCTCATCCATGGGTAGAATCATTCTGTTCAATTGATTGGCTGCCGTTCCAAAGTATCAATCAGTTGATTAGTTTATTGTTGATTTTCCCCATGATCAATCTGTGGAAAATGTCATCAAATTGTTGTGTCCCCCCCCCTTGAAGAATCATTCGATCATAAAATTGTGGATGAGGCAACGTTATGACGCGGCATGACAAAGCATGAGGACAGCCTGCGGGGCATAACAATCAGTCTCTTATTAGCAGACATCTGTGCAGGTGCTTTCTCATTAAGCTCTTTCTGTGGGAAAAAAAAAAGAAAAGAAAATACAAGCAATAATTTTGGATTGTTATTGCGGCTGTGCTGTGCTGTGCTTGCCACAATTGTTTGAATACCGCCAAAGTCATTACAGGATATTACAAAGTTGAGTGAAAATGTGAGAAGCGTTTATGAAGTGAAACCCTCTTGTGGCAAATCTCAAATCTTACCGGCCTTAGAGTGTGTGTGTGTGTGTGTGTGTCAACCTTATCCAATTGCTTGCCAGTAAAAGTGCAAAGTGATAGAGAGGATACATCAAGCATCGCTGGCTGTTCCTATCCGCGGAGGTTTTAACCGTCAGGTGAACGTTAATCAAAATCCAAGACGCATACGTCTCCTCGCTGCCTGCAGGTGCTGCGTTATTTACCGCAGTTTCCAGAAAGCGCATCACTTTAAACAAACATTCACTGCTTCTCCGCTATATGTCCTACAAGACAAAACAAAAGATTACTCCATCGGGGGTGAGAAAAAGAAATTGTCTACTCTCAAAATAAATAGGGACCAGCAACAACAAAAAAATCAAGTCTAAAAAAACAAACAAACAAAAAAACCTGCACAGCAGATGTGGCATTTATAAAGCTGAAAGCGGAATTAAAAAGACAGCTGATACGACGTGCAGATGAGTAAATGAACGGGTCACGATATAAGGATGACAGCACATCCGTCTCCAATTGTCTGAAAATGCAATTGTATGCCCGAAGCCAATCTAAAAGATGAAGAAAGTCACTTGAGTGACGTAAAGGTGGAAACCGTTTGCACTTTAATCTCACGCAAATGTAAAGCTGCCATCAACGAAGCAGTCAACATATTGTCACTTGAAATTTTATTGTCACTTGAAATTTTATTGTCACTTGAAATTTTGACGCGTTTGTCCGCGTTTCAGTATGTATTTAAAAATGACAAAAATGGACATCTGTGTTTTTTCACAGGACGGCGACGATATTCACAATAAATTGCAGGGCCTAACAAACATTTCTTCTTTTTTTTTCTGGTTTATTTGTACAGTACCATAGAGCACAGAAGAGTAAAAATTTCCTCAGAGTGACATCATCAATAGAATATGAGAAAAAAAACATGCTTTACCTGTGCGACCATGAAAGAAATAAAAAGCCCCTTCCCACTGTGAGCAATATCATTTCTCACCAATAGGAATAAATGACGTCAGGTTGTTTGTGTGCGGGTGGCTGCGCCGCCCGGTCTCCAGTGGCGAGGGCCGATCATTTAGCGACAACAATAAGACACCCAGCCGAGTATTTTAATGAAAAGCAAATACCACTTTTTGCATTTCTAAGTGCCTTCCTGCGCTGGAAGTGCATCAGGAATAATATGTCGGCTCCCGCTCACCCGCACGTTATCACGGCCAAGAGGACACGTTGGAAGAACCCTCCGAATGCATGTCGTTAATGCATTCGGGCGGGAGATTTGCGCACGGCTGCCAGGAGGCGCTTTTGACTGCAGCGCTCACAAGGTCACCTATGCACACAGCCACCGCGGATTGATTTACACCACTGCTCAATATGCTTCTTTTTTTTTTATCTCCCCCTAATGCTCCTGCTGTGTGGGCGGTGGAGAGCAGGAACAACGTGAGCGTGTCTGTGTGTGCGCCTGTAACAGCTGCTTTTATGCAATTAGCACACAAAAAAAGTGTAGAAAATGGGAAATGATACAGTAGGTAGGGAGAAAGAATGGATGTACATGTAAAAGCTTTTCACACCCTCACACACACACACACACACTGTATATAGATATATTCATTCATTCATCTTCCGAACCGCTTGATCCTCACTAGGGTCGCGGGGGGTGCTGGAGCCTATCCCAGCTGTCTTCGGGCAGTAGGCGGGGGACACCCTGAATCGGTTGCCAGCCAATCGCAGGGCACACAGAAACAAACAACCATCCATGACCACATTCATACCTAAGGACAATTTAGAGTGCTCAATCAGCCTGCCATGCATGTCTTTGGAAACCGGAGCACCCGGAGAAAACCCACGCAAGCCCGGGGAGAACATGCAAACTCCACACAGGGAGGCCGGAGCTGGAATCGAACCCGGTACCTCTGCACTGTGAAGCCGACGTGCTAACCACTGGACTACCGGGCCGCCTGTATATAGATATATAGATATAAAATTAGCTCGGAGCACATCTCTTCATTTCTACGTTGGCCAAAAATAGCAAGTCATTAGGAGAGAATGGCAAGTGATGGGAAGATTAGGAGGCCTCGGTAGAGGCAGTGTGAAATGACACTCTCCAAGCTTCCACAGAAGTCCCACCAGACCGATGGCATTTTATTCTTGATGATTTTAGGCTGAGATTTTACATTTTAGAAGATTCACGAGCACAACGGAGAAGCCATGCAAACAAGGAGCCCGACATACAGAGGGGGGCGTAATTACGTCATTCCCTGCTGATGAAGCAATTCCCAGTTTCTGATTTTCTAAACTGGCCACTCCTTGACGTCATGCTGATGCTTCTTCTTGAGCCACTATTTTGGTGGCCAGGCAATAGATCTTTTTGGACAAAACGGTGCCGCTGGAAAAAACATCTGTCAGTCGAGGATTTTCACAGTGCATGGCGCCTTTTAGCCACCTCAATGCGCTGAAGTCACCCCGTGCCATCCTGAAATAATGAGTCCACCTGCACGCTTGACCGCGGGGTTGGAGTTCTTTGGGTCGCGCTCGCATAATGGCTAATAGCTCAACTTTGGTTTCATGTGACCACAGCGCCCACGTCTTGTCTTGAGTCAACAGAATGTGTCAGTATCGACTGTACGTATGAACCGATACATCGCCGGCGTTGGGCCGAAACCTTCCACCTTCAAAATCACTTTTCAGGAGGCCCCCAAAAGTGCATGTTTGTTCAGCCATTTTGACATCATCAAAGAGAGCAAGCCGTTTTCAACACTTTCGATTGGTCAGTAATTTGTAAATAAATAGATAAATAACACCCACGTGTCATGCCCTTAAATAAATGCAGCGAGCCGCTCCATGACTCCGCGCGCCGCGGCGTTGGGTTGTCAAAACAACGTCGCGTCGCCGCGGAGAGTACCCGAGAATCTCCGCCTTGTTTCGATCTGACGTGAGCTCGGCGTTTACCTCCCGAAACTATTACAGATTCGCGATTTGCTGTCAAGCTGCTGAAGCCCTAATGAGATTTTTAATTGGTGTCTAATTAAAAGTATGCACGCAGCAAAGGTCGAGCGAATGAGTGAATAGGCCAGTGTGTGCGGGGAGAGTAAAAAAAATATTGAAAAGCGTTGACATCAGTTTGTAGATACAGTTCATGTTGTGTCCTCATTAGAGGGGGTCAAAATAGGCCAACTCTAATCAAATAATGACACCAATTTGCTTTCTTATTGCAGGATATTTTATATGTGGGCAATCAGAAAATTAAAAAACGTTCTTTTCTGAACAAATCCGCATGTGGACACATTTGCGGATACACTTCCAGTATGATATGGCGCTGTGGCTTTCAGTAGCTGCTGACACAATGGCCATCAAAGTACCTAAGCAGCTTAATAACATAATAACATCCGTATCGCAGTATTGCGTGATGGAGACTTTTTCTGTGCAGAGGAGAAAAAGCTCACAAATAAATATCGTACTCAAGATGAAAGCGGCCGGCGTGGGGTGTTGTCGTCTTGTGACGATTGAGGTCGTGCCGTGCCGTATCGCGAAGCGACGGTGTGACTAACACGGATCACAGTGAACAGAAAACATATGCGGTCGCGCGTAATTTCGTGAAGGGATCTGTGCGAGCGAGACGTATATCACGCGGAAGAGGACGGTCGCAGTAATGCAACGCCGCGGCGTGAAGCAATGGCGCGACAAAGACAAATATAACAGAGGCAACTGCAGTAATGCGATTTTGTATCCGGAGGTGGTGGTGGTGGTGTGATACAAACAAGTGTCGTAGGTAGCGATGAACTAACGTTCTACTTTGACAGGGTTATTAAAAAACAGCTAACAAAAATAAAATAAAATAAAATATAGCACATCTTGGCTTGAGACTTCTGCACCGTGCTGGAATGAATTTAGCATTCATCGTTATTTGTCAAGTTGGGGATACGACACGCACTATTTATCTTGCCACTTCACTGCGGAGGAAACTTTAGATCTCCTGTGCATCGTTTTATTTACAGCGTGAAGATCATTTTCACGATGACAGATGACAATTATCCAGGCTGTTCCAGAACTCTGCTTTCCGTCTAAAGGCGGGCTTTGATATAGGGGTGGGGGGGCCATGGTGTGTGTTTGTGTGTGTGTGTGTGTGGGGGGGGGGGTGATGGCCCAGTGGGAATCCGCTGTTGTGTTCCGCTTAATAATCCAAATCCTCCGCTGTCCCCCCTAAGGCCCACTTCAGTTGTTTGATTGCTCCTTGTATTTTTTATTATTACGTTCGACTCCACATTTTCATAATCTGCTGCTGTGTGCTCAAGAGAGGAAGTGAGGCGCAGACTCTACTAAAAATTCGCAGATTATCAAGACCGCACTTTAATCCATAAAGCTGTGTATGATTGTGCTCATGTTTATGCACATCTATTAGCGCTGCATGTGTGTGTGTGTGTGTGTGTGTGTTTCTGTATGTAAACATGTCTCAGTCTACTGGTGGAAGCGGGCGACAAGGGACGAATAAATATGCGCATCGCCATGCCACATTACTTTTTGCAGGACACAAGAAATGCTAAAAAGAACCGCTCGGCATAATCTCCAAAGTATCAGCGTCGTTTCACGCGGCGAAGGTGTCGCAAATATCCTCACCAAGAGAAAACTTGCTGTAATACAGAAAGTGACTGTCGGCGATGCGATGTATGGTGGATAAATGGTGTGCCAAGTACAAATGTCGCATCAGCGAGTAAAGTTGCAGAATTGTATGGTGAAGTTACGGTGCGACCAAAAAAAAATAATTTTGTACCAAAGAGACAATTTATCGTGAAGCAATAGTGTGGAAACATACCAAAATAGGAACATTTGCTACAATGCAGTGTCTCATCCCGATTGTGTGACAAATGTGGTGTCATCCCGTGAAGCGATGGTGTGACCAAAACATATCAGGAAGACTGCAATTGCATCAGTGCGGTGTCGTATCATGCAGCGATTGTGTTACAAAGACAAATATAGCGGCGGGCTAAGCTGCAGTCATGCGGTGTTGTATTGTGAAGCCACCGTACGACAAAGATAGAAATGAACATCCAACGGCATAGGGAAGTTGAAGGAAGGTTGTCTTGAAGACCACTGGCGTGCCAAATACAAATGACCGCGGATTTTCCGCACTATAAGGCGCACCTAAAAGCATTCAGTTATATCCAAAGCCGACCGTGCGCCTTATAATCCGATGCGCCTTATATGTGCCTCAATATTCTGTTTTCTTTGACGTAGTAGTTTAAATGTTCTGTCAAGCGCTTTGTTACAGCTGCAGCAGTTGTGAAAACACAGCTATATTGTATTGTTGTATTCCCTTTAGCATAGCTCCATCTAGTGGATGCATAACACAACCACCACTATTGTAGCTTCTATTCTATCCGCCTTAAAATGCGGTGTGCACTATACACCACTGGTATAGTATCATATTATAAAGGGTTGGAGTGAGCAATATTATCCTGTCCCGATGATAGAAGTTGTGCAAAAGCAGTGCCGTTTTGCTATCGAATGTTCAGACAAAAGTCTCCTTTTATGCCAAAGAGAAAAAGTCGCAGTCATTTGGCATCTTCTTATAAACCTCAAAGAACAATCAATCAACATATTGAATTTTACAACAGTAAGCCTGTTTTTCTTTTCTCCTTTGTTAGCGGCAAGTGTGCGGTACGCTTGGAATACAGCGACGGGCCTTGCAGAAAAAACAACGAAGCTATTTCACCAACCATTTGTTGCTTGTTAGCTGTAATGGCGTCGTTGGTGTCGCATTACCCTTTGCTGGATGCAAACATGAAGGTTTTTATTGAATCAAAATACTGGCCAAGACCCTTTTTTTTTTTTTCTTGGTTGTCTGGGCGCAACTTGAACCCTGTTGTTGTCCCCCAAAAATAAAAAAAAATGTTGTAGCGATGCATTTGATTGACTTGATAGTTTTCAATTCATGCCTTTCTGTTTTGGTACGCGAGGATTTTCTCAAGGGTCGGACTGACTGGTGATAAAAATCTCCAGCAAGGCGGGTAGTTGAGGATGTTTGATGGCACAAAGCAACAATAGACAGGTGTTCAATTTCCGCGATGTGTTTGGCTGCCAATGGAGCTCGGCGAGATGAGCCGTTTACTGCAATGTGTTCAGACATTCCCGTATCAGTAAAAGTAATTAAATATAACAACGCTCTCCTTTTACAACTCTGCGTCTTACGACGGTTGGACGCCAGGATGCAGCCTTTATTTATGCTCATCCCAATCACTGTTTTTTTTTGTGGCATTTTCTCCCCTTAATGACCTGATTCGGCAGCTAAGAAATACATCTGTCTAATTTCTCGCATGTCAGCACACCATCTGGTGCACTATCAGCATGAAAAATAGGAAGAAAGCCCATCGTGATCAACTTCTTTCAAACTTTTGCTCATGGCATTTTATTTAAAAGGAAAAAAAAAATCTTAAACTAAGCTTATGGTTTAAGTACGGCTGTAGGGCCAACATTACACGCAGTTTTTCGAGATTCAACGCAGAAGGCATCGCTGACTTGCCAATTATGAACGTGTTGCATTTCATGTTAAATGGTTATCACGACACCATTGCCATCACTGGAAAGGCGTCTGAGATAAAAGCCAAAGAAAAATGCAAATGACACTCGTGCATTGATGTCTCGAGACTCTTGTCCACTTTCCCATTGCTGGTGTCTTGTAAACATGACATTTTTAGATATATTCACATTTCTATGTCTGAAATGCTCGGCAAAGTTGTGAGGCAGGACTCTCCACTCACCCAATGCATTTTACCCCTCGGGTGACATATATTTATTTCCTTTCTAACCTTTCAAAGGTGCTATTTGGGACTTCTCAATAGGCAGGAGCCATTCGCTCCATTTCCCCTTTCGTATGTTTTGAAGGACCGGCTTTCCCCCCCTGCCTAAAGTTGAAAGTCGTACATCAAAAACAGCCACTTCACATCGGAAAGAGCTCCATTATTTCCACTCGATGGCAGTTCAGCGTCTGGCTTTGGGAGCCGTTGCGATACGTTGTCGGTCTGGCACGGACGTGGGCTTTTTATTCGAGAAAAATGTCCATTGGGGTCCACCATAAAAGTCTTTTAAGCCCATTCTGAGTGGCGAGTTCGAGCGCGTCGCCAGCAGTTTAATGTCACGCAACGCGTTTGTCTTTCTCCGATCTATTTGGAACGACGCTTAAATGTAGGCTTTGAGATTTGACGACGGCCATTGTTCTCAGTCGTCCAGGAGACTTTCTTGCGCGTGGGAAGCCAGTCAACGTGGACAAATCGGTCACCACCGCCAAAGAAATTTCTCGTCGACAATGACACTGTCAAAACTAAATCTCCCTTTCGTGATCCAGTATATTTGTTCCAAGAAGGCACCGCGATAAAACATGTATTTGCCGCCGAGTAAATGTTTTAACGTACGCTGCTGCCTTTCATGGCGACGGCGCGGGTTCGACTCCCAGCCACTGTGCCAAACAAATCAGAGAAGATGGAGCTCATCGTCGAAACACCTCACGAGACAATTGCGCAGCCTATTTCTCGTAGTGCTGAAATGAGCCTGCTTTAAAGGGGCGGTCCATCTCACGCTCGTGATTATACGAGATTCTATTTTTTCGATGATTTAACACTTGCGCTCGGTCAGCCACAAGATGAAACTGCGATCCCCTCCAACCGTTCTGACATCAACACATTGCATGAAAGGACTTGGACAAAAATGGTTACGCATCAATACAAAGCGTTTTTCAATCTTGATTGTCTGGCGGCAGGTGACGGAGACGCGCACGGGCCCGCTGGGATGCAGCAGCTACGACAATCTGGACTCGGTCAGCTCCGTCCTGCTGCAGAGCCCCGAGAGCAAGCTTCATCTGCAAGGTAAACAAAAAAGCCGACGCGTCCGTATTAACCATGAGACATCGTGTCACGCCTTGGGCAGACTCCATTTTGTCTTTTCAAAAATGGAACACACGGTGACGCATTGTGCGTAAACCTTACCCAGGGGCAACTTGGAGGTATGACCGTATCGCCCCCCCCCCCACCCCCGCTCTATATTGTGATTTAGCTCGAGCCTCCCCGTTACATTGGGGAAGGGGCCGGGGGGGGGGGGGTGCGTACATTATCGAATTGTCTATGCCAGAAATCCCTGCAACAGTTTATTGTTGAGATCTGCGGAATATTCCAATTGTTTTTCTGGAGCTAGCAGAACAAAAATTAAGTTAAAGAGAGTTTTGAATATAAATGGTGTCTCCATAGAATGAAAGATGTATCTTCGTTTAAAAAAAAATGAGTTATCAATTTCAGGACCATGCCGCACGGTAGAGCGACAATCGCGGCGTTTCTTTCAACACCGAATCTAAATAACTAAGTTTAACGCTCCAGCGGTTTTTTGTCTTTGAGGCCCTAAAGCAATATTGTCAGTAATTACGGGGGCCGCCAAATACAATTGAAGTCAACGACGGAGCGCCGTGTAATCCGCGGTCAAGTATGTGAACAGCGTGATTGCTTCTTTTGATTTAGACGAGTTTAACCGAGATGATTACGAGCAGCCGGAGATTCTCAAAAGGCGCGTTTTCTTCGCTTTGACACCCACCATCGTCCTCTCTCCTTGGAACGCAGAGATTGTTAGTTGTCCTCTTAAAAAAAAAAAATTAAAAAAAATAAATTAATCAGACAGTTGAGTGATTTTGTCATAGAAAAGATTGAAGTTGCCTCTCGCTCAATGGCATCCAAAGCGTTGCTTCTCAATTGCCTGCCGTGTTCTTTGTCCGCGTTGTCTACACGGCTGTTGATGACAGACTTGACGGTCGTGTACTTCAATTGCACTCCACAGTTCAAGTGACAGTTCACAGTTCACCGTTTGGCTATTTGCGTCAGGTACGTTGCGAAGAGAAGAAAACAAAAGAAGCGGGGGAAATCCTCTGAATCTGAAAGAGGCCGTTCTCGAAAATCCCGATCCAAAGGGAAACATTAACCTCATTCCACGGCAATGTAGAATAGATGCAATGTTGGGGGCCGAACATGATATATAAATACCGTATGAATCAAATATGCTTTTCCAGGATGTGTACAATTCTACTGATACAACACTGAGGGCAATTCCAAGTGCCCGTAGTGAATTCAATGGACAGCTACCGTGGATGATGTTCAAGTGCCAGGTTTTTGCGGTATCAAAAATGAGACCAGTCGAAATAATTTCAAAACTTTTCCCGCCATTATTGTGACCTACAGACTGCAAAACCGAGTTGAAAACAAAACAAAAGGAAGGGGACTAAAAATAAACAACAGATGAGTGTGCACACCCTCTTAGAAGTGGGGATGTGACCGTGTTTCAGATCGACCAATCAAATGTAAAATAGGATTCGGCGCACACCTGCCACCATTTAAAGCGCCTCTAACTAATGGGCCCCAAATAAAGTTCAGCTGCTTTTCCTGATAGCTCTGTGGTCGCATTTTATAGCGCTCGCAATGTTACGCAAAGAGCTTGAGAGGGATCTCATCCTCCCAGGCAAGTGTGCAAAAGAATTTACAAGGCATGAAATGTAGCAATAGCTATCATATAGCAGCGATAGCAAACAACATGGACAAGCCTCCAAAATGGATGAAAAGATGTGAGAAGGTTCAGGGAGGCCGCCAAGAGGATGCCAGCAACATGGATCGGATGAGCTGCAGGAATTTCTGGCAAGTACTGGCTGTTGAAGTCGCAGACATGTCATAGCAATCTCCCATCTTCTTCATATAGTCGGGCTATAAGGTCATGCGAGAGGAGGGACGCCCGATCGGACAAAGAAAACGATCCAAGCGTGGCTACACTTTTGCACGTCGATAAAAGAACAACGTGAAAGTTTTTATCTGTAATTCCAAAGTGGTGTGTTTTTTTTTACTTGAGTTTGGATGTTCAATTTAATTCTGAACACAGCCGCATGCCCATTTAGAAGATAATGTGCGCATTGTGTAACCTAAGTATGTGTTCGTCTGGAGGGGTTTGTGCCAAAATATAAATCAAGCTCATTCCACATATAATGAAAGTGGGAATTGATTCATTAAAATGTAAACTCTTGAATCAAATTGCCCATGAGTTAATTAAATTGTGCGACATGATGTGAAATATTTATATTTCATGGAACTGTTTCTTTCATGCCCCTTATGCCTTTTGTCTAATGGCGGAGCTTTCCAGGGAGCGTGACAAAGTACGTTTTTTTTCGGGGTAATGTTCGACAGAAAGTGCTCTATAAATACAGTAGAGTTGAGTTGAGCTCAATTTTGCATTTGTCCAGTTTTTGATCGCGGCGAGGCCCTGGAAATGGCAATTCATTTTGTCAGGATGATAATAATAAGCAGCGATACCAAGTAGGCCTTTATATTGACGGGTGCTCAGGCCTCAGAATTGCATTTCGCCGAACTGAGCAAGAAAAATATTCAGATGTACCACACATTTATAATCCATTTTACTTATTGTCGACTACTGTGACCTCGTTTGACAAAAACTTTCCGGACTGGAAATGTGGTTGTTGACTTTGACCCACGGGCAAAAACAAATTTCATGATCTGGAATCTTTTCATTGAATTTGATGAGACTCATAGCTTGCGAGCGTTCACCTGAAAAAGCTTTTTTTGGAAAAGGAGCAACATTCCGCTTTAGGCCTACTTAATTAGAAGTGGATGGTTTCGCTTTATCAACAAGCATGGCCGTGGTTTTCAAAGCGATGGCACTTTGCGCAGCTCATAAAGAGAGTCCCATTCCCAGCGGAGCACTTTGAAGGTATGCGCCGCGGAAATAATGACATCCACTTATTTAATTCGCCCGTTTAATTGAGTGCCCGTGCAGCAATTAGTCTTCTTTTATCCCGACTATATATATTGTTTGCGTGTGTCTCGAAGGCAGCCGCCACGTGCACCCCTCGGCAATGTCTTCTCGGGGGGGAACGTAAAATCTGCAACTCTTCAACCTTTTCATTTCCTCAGTTCACATGACACCCTTTTGATTTGGCCCGAACGAGACAGATTGCTGATCCGATCAAAGCTCTTGGAACAGTATTTTACTCTTGTCTTATTATTCTGACCTTACAGAGAGGTCACTGACAACTTTCTTATGCCCCTTCCGCACCAACCATTTGTGGGACGGACTCGTTTTAATATCGGCTACGTCAACAAAACGTATTACTTTCAAATGCAACGAAGTAGTATGATGAAATATATTCTATTATGTAAGTCACCTGCCCAACACCGGTCAGGTCCAATATGTACGAGGCCACACCGTGAAAGAAAGCGTCGGAATAGATTTCCACATTTGCCACCAAGTATGTCAGAAGGGCTTTGACAGAAATACCAAACGTGTGCGCGTGCATAATGAACACATTGAAAGAAAGGTTACGAGCCTTCACTTGGACAGCGCTAAGTGCAATTTGGAAAAGAAGTTGATAAATCGAACTGAAAGTGATAGATGCTTTATTTCTTTGGCAAGAATTCAAAGATACAAGTGGAAGCGGTGGCCATCTGGACTAACTTTTGAACCCCCTAAAGCGGTTTCGCTGCTTTTTTTTTTTTTTTTTACCTTCCTTTGAGGAAAAATGAGTTGCTGGACTTTATAGTTAATGCTTTTCCCCGAGAAAAGCTCTCAAAGGCATCATCTTCTTTTTTTGAAGCCATAAGGGAAAGGAAAGTATCCAAAGAAAAACTATTGACACGGTGCTTGCTCTGAGCACCATGACCACCCTTCAGTACCTTTCAGTGCATCCCAATTTCATTTATGCATAACATGGAGGGATAAGAAATAATACGATTTTTCATTACACTTGAGTTCAAAATGCACCATTTGGACACATATCGAGCCACGCCTATTAACAGGCTGCCGATCGTGGCATCGTTTCAAGCGTCGTTTCCTCACGCTGCAAAACAAAGCAACAAAAACTCAAGTAAATCAAAAATAAAAGTAGAATTGCAGGAACGGCCAGGTGCCATCTCCATTTTGATGCGGTTACCCTCATAACCATTTAAGCCAATCACACGCCCATATGTCTCTACTACATCACAAACACATAATTTGTCCATACGTCCTCAAACATACCTGCGCCTGTTGATTTGTGTCATGTAATAAATGTATCCAGAAATTTCAAGATGTCTGCTTTTACAAATGAGCTCTTTAGTTGTCCTCGTTTGGGTTGTGGGTGAGCTGGACGCCACCTCTCACCCAAAGTCATAAGCATAAACTCCAACTCACCTACAAACCCTCGGGAGGAAAAACTAAGAAGAGGATAAGCGGTATAGAAAATGGATACAAAACAAAGCGAAATACGAGGAGTTGCCCTTAAGATTTGTTCTCGTAAGAAGAGGAAGAGGTTGCTTGGAGCAGATGAACCGAGAGTTGGCAAGGTTTTCTAACGAACTATTAAATAAATATAAATGTACTGTACTTGAGCTGGCTTGTGTCCACAAACATAATCATTCTTTCCAGTTACTTGGGAGGACAAAAATAAACTTGGGCAAAGTGCCAGTCATTATCCTGCCACTCATTTTCCTTCCGTCCATCCGTCCGTCCATCCATCCATGTGGCTAGCTAGATGGCTAGCTAACTAGATAGCTAATCTATCTAAAATAGCTAGCTAATCTATCTAATCTAGCTCGCTAGCTAGCTATAACACATAGAGGCAATTATTACCTACAGGTTTTTGCTGTTAATGGCAGGGCTCAGTCCAAACATTCTTGTGATCCATGAATTATTTTGGGGGGCACGGGAAGTCATTATTTAGCAACCGTTATGAGTAACTATAATCTTTTTGGGGTCATGAGGTTAGACTTAGAGCAGCAACAGTCGCCCCAAAGGTTAGCTGCATCTTGTGGTCATGGCCTCACACCGTGAACTTGGGATGTTGGATTGTGGGAGACGAATAAACAAGGCTTTCAGTGGCCCTTCAGTGAGCCCTTTAACCCCTGACTGCTACACCGAGCTGGAGGGCAGAACAGTTTGTGGTCGTGTGTTATTGTGATGATTATGGACATATTTCGGTCATGCTGCCAGTTAGTTGAATTCCTTATTGAATTACTGTAGAGACCAGCATGTGGACTGGATAATACGATTATGAAAACAGACAACACACAAATAATCTGAATTGAAATGCGAACGTCAAGGTTGGCATTACCCTGTGCTTTTATAAACGGACCCTCAAAAGTGCCATTTTCATTTTCCGGACCACAATGTTATGCTTTGAGGATTCGGACATGAAAAACATACACTGCAATTTCTTTTCTTGTACATATTGTTCGGAACACACATTCATCATATCGTTATACAGAAAACGCGTGCGTAAAACGGCCTGAAAGGATTGTGCGTGCTTTGAAAAGGCAGGCCATCATCATGAAATCTTGAAATCTGAACAAAGGATTGCATTAGTTTATGTAAATATACCTTTTCAGTGGCTTTCAACGGTTTTTTTCCCTTTTTCTGCATAGCTTATTTTTAGTTTTATTGAAGGAACAGAGATGACAACTCTAAAATGTTTTTTTAAATGAATATCCGCTGTCAGACCCGAGATTGGTTTATTAGAGCCAAATGGCTTGAGTGGAAGTCACATAATATGTACCACGCCAATGCCATCACCGAACATCCACGCGGCATACAAGGTCAAGTTGAAGATGCAAATGAAACAGGCGGAAGAAAATGACTTTTTAGTTCACCCTGGAGACATTTCAGACGAACATCATATACGAAGCTTTGCAATATTCAAAAGGAAATGTGTTTTTCTCTCACCCCGGTGGTCCCCGTGGTCTTTTGTCAGCAGGCTATGCTGCGAGCCACTGATAACACAATGCGGATATGACACTCCCTGGATGTGTCTCCTGCTTGCACTTAGATATAGACGACAATATGGTCTTGGACTTCAACATCAACGAAGCCGCCTATCAAAGCCAAAACACTGTCCTCGTACTTCCCTCTGCAGATTTAAAATAGCTGGCATATTAAACCAACAGCTTGTGTTTCCCTTTTCTTTTTCCCCGATAACTCATCCAAATTAAGGATGGCACTGCATGTGTGTCTTTTTTTTTTTTTTTCTCACAATACATTTCACACGGCTTTGATCAATCAAGCCCGAGACTTTTATTGGTGTCAACTTAACGTGGACGCTGAAAACTTTTCTTTCATATTCGGGCTTGTTCGACATTCAGTAACGACAACGCAGGCGGTCATTAGAGCGTGTTATTATGCGGGAACTATTCTGAGAACTTAGTGCTGTATCGCTATAGGTCACAAGAATGAAACAGCAGTTCTCCACGGCTCTGATCACTCCGCCACAGCAAACCGACTATAAATACCGCCGATGTGATTTACTTCCATTCATACTTTTTAGAAGTGAACAAACTTTTTTTTTTTTTTTTAGGTCAGAAGTTCAGTTTAGAAAAATAATGTCAAGAAAAAATATTTTCAGGGCAAAACGTAATAATTTTATCCTAATAAAGTTGGAGCAAGTAGAAAGACTCCTCTGTTAACTAAAATGGTTGGTTTTTGTTTTTTTGTGAAGCAACCAAACTCGCATTCAATTGAAACCTGGCAAGAAGAAGTCATCAACTGAATTGCTTGTCAAGGTTCAATTCACAGTGGGACAAACACATTTTGCCAGGGCCTTTCTCAAATCAAAACAAAATTAAAGAAAATGACCTTCCAGTTACATCGCATTGTGGACACAAGAGTGAGGTCGCACTTGCGCACAAAACGACAGCCCGCAGTTGGCAAGAGTGAGCCAAGAGGAGAAGATTGATGGCCGTGCCGGCCCGAATGGAAACGTACCCTTGATTGACCACTTCCAATTGAAGGCCGACCCCGCGGGTCAGTCGGAGAAGATTTCATCAGGTACAGCAGGGAGGGATTTTTGCCGTGTTTGAGCACAAACCGTGTGCAGCCATCCATCTTGAAAATGATCCCGTTTTTATCAGTTCTCCGGGCAAAGGGTCGCATGTTTTAATAAAGGAAATCGATGAGCCGCTTCGGTTTCACGCAGCACTCCGCGGGATGCTTGGGTACCTCTCAAGATTTACTGTATGCGATAAGTTGTGGAAGAAATAAGACGGTCCTGCGCGATTGGTGGCGTGAAATGAAAAATTCAAACACGAGACAACGATTTGCTAATGATTTCCCCGCAAAGGCTGGTGTGAGCCTCCGCATCAATTTTCCCAACACGTCTGTTGTAAAAGAAGAAGGGAAATTCATTTTTATGCTTGTGTTTGTTGTAACGTTTGCGGCATTCTTCCTCACAAAAAAAAAAAAAGGAGGGACGGATGGCGACGGCGCAATGAGTATCTAATTCATCACGCCGCTCACGACTAGCCTACAGGGCCACTTTAATTTATTTTCACTTCACCACTTGGAAAACTGTTGGCTCAGGCTATTGGAACATATTCATAAATCTTGGGTGATAGGCTCGTGGCTCTTTCCGAGATAGACTCTTGAGAAAATGCCGAGGAGAGACCGGTGAGAGAAAGCACGTGTCGAGGAAGACAAACTACTCGGCTTTTGTTTTGCTTGTAATTTATGACGGCCTTATTGACAATGATTGGGTCCTTGTCGGCTAATGGCTCCTTACCTTTGATTGTGTTGACTTTTTCCAACCGGGGCATCACCCCGTGGACGAGCGGCCAGCTCATCTGCTTAGGTCCTGTTTTCGAATGTGGCTCCGACCTTCTTGTTTGGGGCTAATTTGTTCACCTCTTGCTTGGGTTTTTCTCCCACATGACTTGAAGACTCGAAATGAGCTTTTTGTGTCAGACTGAATGGTTATAATAATCACATGAATGTTTGTTTGTTTTTTTTTAATTCAGGGAACATCACGTGAGTGAAGCGCATTTTCAGATGAAATGATTTCACGGCTGACATTTTTACAGTATGTTTTTACAATAGCGGTGGAGATGATTTCATGCGTCGGCTAAACGCCGGATCGCTGTCCGACCGTCGGCAAAATATCACGAATGCCATCTTGCAATTTACGTTGTAATTTCCATAGCGGACAGCGCGATGATAAAATGATAAATGAGATTTCTTTCTCGCCAGCAGAGCAGAAGATTTGTAAACAATTAAAACGCCGGCTGCTAAACTAGACACAAATTCCATCTGAGCTTCAATGGAATCGTTTTACCTTTTGGTCTCTCGAGAAATTGAAATTCCTTTCCAGCTAATATTGCGAACGCTTCTCGAGTGTCAATCTGGAGTCGGGAGGAACAAACAGAGCACATTAATGTGCCACGGCAAATGATTATTGCGATCCCAGTTGCAGGAAGCGGAAAACATTTTGACACCAATTGAACTCGTGAAATATACTGAAGTAAGCCAATGTTTTGTTTTGTTTTTTTTCATACGAGAAAACTCTACCAAGGCCGAGCGCCAAATTGCACTGACTTGAATTAGCCAAAATGTTAACAGAAACGTCTGCACCTTCAACTCCAACTTCACCCCAAGACCTTTGTTGGCCTTTGGATTTGTTAGCAAATGTCTTTCTAAGTGACGCGTTCAGTGGCGGCATGGTTTTTACAATTTTGCCCTCTTCTGATTTTTCTTTTTGCTGATCACCAAAAAGTGAATCAAGTTAATTGCCTTACAAGGCACTCATTATGTCGTTTTGATTTAAATGGACATAATGGACATGATAGATTATATGCAGCCTCCCAAAAAATGTCTTACAGCTTTTTTTTTGTTTGTTTGTTTTTGCCCTATGATCCTCAGGCCTGTCAGCACGGCCAAATAAGTCATTTCTGCATCACAGTCCATGATTTAGCAACTACTGTGAGCGCGTCTCGACATACAAAATGACTTTTGCGCCGGAGATCATCTAATGTTGAGTTCCTCCAATAAATGTCTGCAGTCAACGTAAGCGTTTGATCTGCCAGCCTAATCTTGACACTTTGAGTGCAGCAGTCGTCGCTTTAAGAGGCGCCACGGAAAAACGTCAAAGCTTGTCATCGGGCGGAATACCACGACCGCGAGACGCACTGACCAGCAAGCGGCATGAACTCCATTTTCCGATACGGTTTATTTTGTTGCACCATAACATTGTTTTTCCAGTGGCGACTTCATCATATTTGTAGTATCATAGTTACTCACATTAAATACGTGCAGAATTCTAATACCGGCACTTGCTCCAGTAATGACTCCATTTATGCCATTGTTTCCCTCAACAATTTTTTTTTTCATAATTCCAATCTTAATTTTGTTAAATTGTCCATTTATTTTTCCGTAATGCCTAGCACAATGACTTTGTCCTTGTAATGTGATCTTAATATGCCTTTTTATGGCGCGCTGATGTTGTTGTGTTGCTTGAGAGAAAAATGACAGCGACTTCTATTGCCAGCTGAGATGGCGCGCGGAGAATAAGGACGAGAGGCGCCCTCACTATTTCACGTTTACTGCACGCCTGTGTGACTCGCGTCTTGGCTCCGCAGAGAGCTCATCTCGCACCTCAGACAGGCCTGCCCTCCTCCATCTCACAATTGCTTTAACAAGCAATTTCGGCTAACTCCCAACTATGTTGGAGAGTGCCTCCGTTGTGCGTGCGTGTGCGTTTATAAGGGTGGGAGAGGGGTAATCAGGAGTTTTCTGCACGTTGGATGGAGTTCATATCCCGCCTTCCCATTCCACAGAGTGATGTTCCACCAACAATACCCACATTAACGCAGTTATGATCAGTTGCTTTCCTCAAAATAGGCCAAGGATCAACAACTATAGAACTCCTGCACACACTATTTCTTGTCTTGCTGAAATCAGCCCATTTAGTGTTCAGCCCGGCATGCGGCCCTTTG
The DNA here is from genome assembly GCA_026261675.1 of Hippocampus mohnikei. NCBI lineage: Eukaryota > Metazoa > Chordata > Actinopteri > Syngnathiformes > Syngnathidae > Hippocampus > Hippocampus mohnikei. Next base: position 5,107,415 of record JAKGUB010000344.1, read on the forward strand.
TGTTTTACCAAACACAAATACCACCGTGTCAACGGGTATATAGTATTTTTTTTAAAAGGTAAACAAGTCCAAGGAAGAATGAAAAATCAATGAAGTCCCCCAAAAAACAGTCAACAAAATCCATACAGTAGACTGCAGCGCCGGTCCAGTTCTTACTCTCTCAAATTGAGATTGTGGGGGCTCGATAACGTTCCCATTTGACAACACAAGGTGCTTGCTGAGAGCATTTATGATCATCTGCGTTAATCTGCTCAGCATACCTTCTGAACCGTTTGCATGCCTAAATGCTGAGACGGTGAAAGTTTTTCCAAAAGTGCTATTCGGAGCTCCGATATCGCTCGTCGTGAGTCTCACGGAATAGAAATGACAAGTGGATAAATAGCGGCTTTGGCTGCACGGATGTGTGCAAAAATGGCCCGACACAGCAAATCTCCCGATGATTTGCCCCCTCCGGTTCAAGCCTTCACAGGCACACCGGCGTGCGCATTCTCCAACCTCGAGAAATACAAGAAGCAGTAAACCACAGTGGAGGTCTTGGGGGTTTGATCACGATAACCTCCAATCTTCTTTAAATGTCCTCCATTCCCCTCCCGCCCCCCTTCCCATCCTCACCTTCCCATTCAAGTAAATGCACTCGATTGCGTCAGCCGATTAAGTCATGATTATTTTGCAAAATTGCGGGCCGCACAATGGTCAATTAATCTGTAATGAAACGCTGATTTATGAGGCGAAGCGTGGCATTGCAATAAGCGGGCGACTGCTTATTGCAGTTACAAGATGTGCCCAGCGCGTCGCCCCCTCCAATCTTTCATCAAAAGAGTGCACTCCACAAGGAGACGTGATAGAAAAGGAAAAGTCACCGTGGAGTTCATGGCCATTGTCATCATTCAGTGGATAGAATTAAGCCTCTTCATTGACTTCAATGCTATTTACAGCGGCGGCTCGAAGGTCAAAAGTTTCCTGTTAAAATTAAAGCTGCACAAGGCGACGACTAAACAATCGAGCCCCCACAAATCCTGGAAATGCTCGTCAACCCTCCACATTATGCTACACATACATTTAATGGCATAGGCAAAAAAAAAAATAGAGTTTAATTTTTCATCTGGTCGTTTCAAAGGTCAATCAGAATGCGCTCAATTGGCTGGGACTTGAGCGGTTCTCATTTCGAAAACGGTTTGCAATGTAAGCATTAACATTGCACTTTCCGAGAAGGAAGACAAAAACTTTCCCCATTTTCTTTTATAGCTCTTGTCCTCATTGCAAGTAATTTCTGTCTAAGTGATTGCGGGTATTCTTTTTACAAGGATATTATTGTTTTGTTCTTTGACGATAAAGGCGATTGCCATGGTGACAAACGTGTAAGCCTTATGCCGCAGCAACAAAGGGCTGCCGAGGGATTCTCATAGCGGGAGGCGAGGACAAGACATCACGTTTCCCAGTACCTGAGTCGATGCGCAGTGATTTAGTGCGGTTGGGGAGAGTGCGAGAGGTGAAGGAACAGGAGTGAGTGATGGAGTGTACCAGAGGTGCGTGGCGGGAGCAAACGTGAGCGTAATGAAGTCGGACAGAGGTGCAAAGAGGAGAGACAAAGTCGGCGGGCAGAAAAGAGCGGACAGCGGCCGAAGTGACGGATGTTGACGCGATGCTCGGCGCTTTGTGAAGTATGGTCGGAGGAAGGAGAATTGTAGGCACTCTGTGTTATTGTGCAGCGGGCCCCGCTGGCACCCGGCTCCTCCAGTGCGTTGATCCGTGAACTTGCCATCTGGATTGTCCCACAAATCACATTAAAGTTTCAAGTCCAGGAATACATCAAGCTAAATGAATATTGGATCCGGGGGCCACAGACAGGCCTGATGAGAGAGAAAAAGGCCCGTGCAATCCGACTCTTTTGTGGTCACACCTTGAGCCATCCATCCACTTTGCCCCTTCCAGAACCCCCAGCCCCCACCGCACCCCCCGCTTTCATCTGGCTGACCGGCAACGATCATTGTGCGGTTGTGGGAAGCGGCTTTTACTGTATCAAGAGCAAACGAAACCAATTACATTAGAATCTCATTCCCAGAATGTTAATTGTTCATCTCAGCAAATACAATGTCCTGTGTATAGTTGCATGCCAAATATTGTTGAATATCCATCCAGCCATCCATTTTCTCCCGGGGGTTACAGGCATGCCGGCGCCAATCCCAAGTGCCTCCACGCAGGAAGGCCAGAGCCGGAATCGAACCCTGCACCTCTGTCACTGTGAGGCGGACGTGCAAACCAGTCAACCGCCGTGCCGTCCCGTTGTTGTATTTAAAAACCTTAATTCATTCCATTTTCAGCGGGACCGTTTCTTTTTTTTCCCCATTTGCGGGTGAAAATAAGTTGCTTTAATTGGAATGTGCACACGACGTAGACACCCGTTGACAGTTTATCAGCAAGTTATTCATTTGTACAGTGTGTAATAATGCCCTTGCTTTCCATTCTCATTTCAGCTACGTTACATTGATTCAGCATAAATTGATTAATGTTTTCACCTTTGGGTGAAAATAATGCGCGAGTGGAAAATGGAGAAAAGAAACGTAATTCGATATGATCTGATGATGTGGTTCCTGCGTGCGCATTTTCTGCTGAGGCAATGTTTGTGCTCAAGTAAGACAGATTTGAAAAATATATATAAATATACATTGCTTTCCCAATGTTCCATACAAAAAGGGCAAGGGGAAAAAAAAACATTTAGTTCTTTTCCAGTCCACTGGCTTGTAGAGCTGAGGATTTATTTTCCAGGCCCTGGATTGAAGAAAAGGGCTTTACTGCCGCACAACTTTCATTTCTATGAGATCTCCTGAGAAATATCAATTGGCCCAGAGTCCAGAAATGATACGCTGAGAGACAGTAAGATGGGTCGAAATGCACTTCTGCTTCTATTCGTTAGCCTTTAGTTGATGTACCAAACTCGAATGACACTTCATGGATGAGCGCTTTCACAGTATGAGAGGGAATAAATTGCAGTCATACTTTATTACAGCACTGTAGTCGTATATTAGTCTGCTTATATATATTTCAAAAGATAAGGTGAATATAACGGTGTAGCTCTTTTGGAAGAAGAACAAATAATGATAAATACTATACACCTGAAATATAATCAGGATAATTTGTCAGCAATCACAATAAAGCCAATGAGCATAAAGCAATATGAAAAAAAAATACACACACATACACTTTGATGCAACGGTAGCATACACAGGCTGAAGAAAAGGGTCCCAGGATTGACCCTTGAGGGACTCATATGTAATGGCTTTCCAGTCTCACCCATCTTTGTGCAGATTTGCAACATGGATCGCACCGGATTTGCGCCAGCCAGATCGTGCGAGCTTTCCTAAACACACCCCAAAAATATCCCGCCTGCCGAACATGCTATTTCTTTGCGGTCAAAGTAACAAAGAGCATACATGCATAACATGTAGCCTTCAAATTTTATACTTATGATTGCCTTGCCCAGCTGTTAGCTGACGTCTGTCATGTTCAACGAAGAGACGGCGGGAACAAGGTACAGACAGAGGGAATGAAAGATAGTTTTACTGTTTTACAAATTGGACAAGTTCAGAAGTCGTATTTCATGAGAAATCCGACTTATTTTGACGTAAAATCCTGAAGAGAGAAAAAGCTGGTGTTTATTGCTTCTCGTATTGACTTGGATTGCACTGTGAAAAAAAACAAATGGTGATTCTATGGTTCGATAATTGTGTGAAACGCACACACACTCTCGCACAAATAAAGGCCCAAAAAATTCATACAAGGTTGCAACGATTGTGTGCTAAATAAGCCGCCAGTACACTCGACGGGAGACATCAATCACAAGTGAAGGCTGTCACGCTGAGAGCAAGCCGGCACAAAAGTGACAGCTCATGTCGAACACTGGAAGGCTTTGAAGCACATCCTTTAGACAAATAACGGAGTACCCCGAACACAAAGCAACACTGAAAGGACGCTCTGCCATTTGTATCCCCACACGCAAAACCCTTTAAAGGGCAATCACTGAATTATTTTAAAGTTCTCCTTGACATTTTTCCAGGAAAAAAAAAGAAAACAAGTCTGTCAAATTCATTTGTGAACTCCTGATACTGTACATGAAAGCACTTTTTTTAATGTCGACCTCCAGCTTGAATGGACCGACGTTGGGTGTTTTTCAGGTCTTCAGGTCATCTTCCCCGAGTATTTGCAGGAGAAGTTCGTCCAGTCGGCTCTGAGCTACATCATGTGTAACGGCGAAGGGGAGTACCTGTGTCGCAACAACCAGTGCATTTGCCAGTGTTCGGAGGAGTACCCCCAGTGCAACTGTCCCATCACCGACATCCAAATCATGGAGAACACCATGCTGGGCATGGCCGAGTCATGGCTATCCTCCTACAAAGATTTTGAGAACTCCGGTGAGTAGTCACGAGAAGTTTTGTTTTGCAGTCCACGTCTACCGGACCCAAAATCATCATTTCAATTGACTGAGTTTGGTCTAAGTCGGTTGGATTACAGTTTCTGTTGTGCTTGCATGAGCTGATGTTTGAATTTGTGCTGTTGAGCAACAGTCGCAACAGACCCTGACATCAAGGAAACAGAAAAATAGATACACGAGTTTGTGAAAAAGAAACCACTGCCCACCTTAGTAGATGTGACGCGGCGGCAGGGGACGCAACTATCGTACGTACGTACGTGTACCGTTTTGAAATACTTCTCCTGGTGCGCCAGATTCCCATTCTTTGCCAGTGCCATCGGTGAAAAATAATAATAAAAGATATATGGCAACCTCCGGTGAGGCAGATCATGCACCGGCAAAGGTGACTTGCTTTCACATGACATCAGGATTAAATGAATGCTCAATGGCGTTTATATAGGAGTCGATATGAGCGTGAAGTGCTATCGTGACGTTATTTTGCTCTACGTATGGTTGTTAGCTACTTTCATGGAGAATGAGGTCGGCCATTACTGGCAAACAGACAGGCTGCAACCGCAAAGAGCATAGACGGCGAATGCCTCTGACGAGCACGGCAGCTGTTGTCAAACTTAGACGGAACACGACCCGCCTCTCTAGCACAAAAAATACGATTGTTTACAGGTACTCAAGCATGCAAATAACCATGCGCAATGAATAACACGCGGCATCACCAAGTCATTATTATCCGAGCACATCTGTTCTCGTCAATTTCCACTTTTTCCCCCGCACACAAATGAAGCACTTCAGGGAAAACGCGCCATCGTTTTTGGACACGAGTGTTTTCGGTTTTGATCAACCGTCACGACATGTTCGTACTTTTCCAGGAATTTGGATGAAGGCGCAGATCCATTTGTTTCCCTCGCAGACACGGCGCGGCAGCTGCCGACCCGGCGGGAGGGAGTGACACGCTAATGGTCTTTTTAGGGCATTGGATTCAGACGACTCTTAATAATCGCGAGCCGACATCCCCACGGCGGCTCTTTGAGCAAAAGGTTGAGGGTGGCGTGTGACATCTGTGAAGGAGCAACAGTGGAGGAGGAGGAGGAGGAGGACTCTGGTGTCTGAAGCAAACGAGCAAAGCACATCTGACAAACCTCGGGAGGACCGGCGGAAAACTCTGAGAAATGTCTCCGCCGAGGCTGGGGGAGAAAAAAAAGCGATACTTCAAGACAACTGTCTTGGAAGGGGAGTCGAGTGCGGAGTGTATCGCCATATTATAAATTGGCCTTTGGGTTCCTTCAGCTTGCGAGATTATCATAGTTCACTGAAGGTCAACGTTGGCTTTTTTATTTAACGTTACATGCGAAACTACTTAGCTTGGACGTGGGACAAAAAATAAATAAATAAAAAATACCCGATTGTCTTTGCAGGTGACGTGTCCGCTGCATGAGCCACATGCACGGATGCACCTTCGGTGAGCCTCAAAATGGAAGTTGAAAAGTGGGCTTGCGGTTTATTTGAACTAAAGTCTTGTCACAAGCATTTTACTAAATACTCTGTGCTTGCTTTGTCAGATGAATTCAAGTCCTTCCTGAAGAGGTTGCCCTCCACCCACTTCCTGCCCATCAACAGCGTGCACTTGCTGTGGGGCAGCGACTGGGACCTGCAGGCTCGCTACAGGCTGCTCCAGAGCTCCCTCGAGGTCCAGCGGCTCAAGATCCAGCGCACTGCCCGCAAGCTCTTTGGCCTGAGCATCCGCTGTCACCACAATCCCAACCACCAGATGCCCAGGGAGAGGTGGGTAGAAATACAACCCTGACGCAACACGCTCAACTTCTTATCCTCCGAGGTACGCCGTGATGAGACGGTCACTTTTTTGGGGGGATCTCCACTTCTTATTTTGATCGCCGCTACTCCGAACTCTCACGCTCTAAAAGGACGCCATCCATTATGGATACCAAGTCATGGCTGCGTTGTTTGGGTCCATCACGTCGACTTAGTGCTGAGGGTTGCACATGCCTACCTCACTCGTGTAGTTCCGCCACGTCGCCGTCTATAAAAGCAAATGCAGCTCTGGGAGCGTTGTCGAAAGGTCAGTGCGCACATCATCCGCCACCTCCCTGCGCTTGCAGCGACGCGGGTGCGCCGGCGCCTCGGATGACAGCAAATAACCTGAAATATGAAACGGTGTCCTCCGACGACGGCGTCACCACACAAGTTGAAAGTGGTGAAATATTCATTTCGAATGAGCACTTAAAGACTGTCGCGGACGGGTACCTCGACTGCTCGAAAGAGTTGGCTGGTCAAGTTTTATCCGAGATAGCGAGCGCCTCCCCGTCATCCAGCTTGTTTCAAGAAAATGCCGTCGTTGGATGAGTTTACACGGATCCGGCGGAAACAGTTTGAATCGAAATTGGAGAGAGAGGGAGAGACTTGCCTCTTGGCATTCCCTAAACAGCTGATAAGTGGACGAGAGAATTGGAGCAAAGCTGAAGAGCCTGACAGCGGTTCCAAGGTGTGCGCCCAACACCGCCGCAGCACCTCCGCGGGGAGGCCTTGTAACATGCCTTCTACATGTAAGCCAGGCGGCAGCTGCCGACGATGACGATGTGAAAGCATCTCGCCAGGCCGACAACTGGCACCGCAGGGCCGATCTCCAGTGCGGGAGCGCCGCCATTCATACGACAGAAGCCGCAATGGGGGCTGCATGTTTGTCATCCAGCCACCATTGTGGTTTGCATGCTCTCACTCGGCGCGTCGCTGTGAGAATGATGTCCTCGGTGCCTCCCTCCCTGCAGATTCCTCCACAATCCTGCGAGCTCCTGAAATGTGGAACCACCACCGGTGATCATCCGTCCCTTGCATGCAACACGAATTGACGAATGGAATTATTTTTCAGGATATTTGTTTGGCCTTGAAACTGTCACGCTCATACGGCTGCTTGTTGACGAAGTCTGCGCTGCATTAGCGTCCGTACGACAGTGGCAGCTCTCTCCCCCTTTTAAATTGTTATTAATTCGCTGCAGTAAGCCTTCAAAACGCACCATTTCACAATTGTTTTGTTCTTCTGTTCACAAACTAATTGAGAGGAAATCAATAGCACCTCTGCTGCTTACATCCAAGTCGGGTATTCTCGTTTGTCTCAGCAGACACCGTTCATTGGACATCAACAATTCCA